>JAIFGZ020000236.1:0-678423 GCA_019925245.2 Oryza australiensis
ATAGTTAGATAATTCAGATTAAGCTGGAATTTTATTAATCAATTAACATGAAAAATAGAACCACATGCACCATTTCTTGGACCCGTTTCCTGTCTTCATCCATAGTAGGAACTGCAGCCTGAGAATAATGTTTCCTCCATTGTCAAGACTAAAAACAACATCCATAGTTCTGACTCAACAACTGCTTTCGTTTTCAGTTCTGCGTTGATTATGGGAGATTAAAACACGCAGCATTTGATTTGTGATTATTTATGTTGGCTAAGTAGAATATAAGAACAATGAACCAAATTAAAAACCTGCTTGTGATATTAATGACCTATCTGCGTTGTACAGCAACATCACCATGCTCTCACGAACTGATGTAACTGGGCTGCACACATATTACATATAGTTAGTGTGAAACATGTTGAAAGCAAGGGTTCTTTTTCTTTTTTGAGGAAAAGGGGGATTTTAATGCAGCTTGATGAAAAGAAGCAGAAATGCAGAACTCACAATGAGAATTCGCCTTCTCCAATGCTTCCATTGTACTCCCTTTTGCCCAACACAACTGCATCCATCATGTTGTTCATATACAAAGTCGAAAATAACATCAGTGAGAAAATGGTGATTGAGGAGACCAAACCTTGCAAGAACAGAGGAGCTGTGGCAGCTGGTGGTTGAGCAGCTGAGAAGTAAGATACTGAACAAAGTCATTATGTGCTTCAGTAAAATATTCAGATAGTTTTCTTCAGGTACTCATGTGAATGAAGAAATCATCAGAGCAAAAAAAAAAAAAAAACCTGAGACATGGATGCTGCCAGGCATAGTTCCTGAGCTCCTGCTTGTTGCTGCAGAGGCCTTCCAGTTGTGATCTTCCAGAGCATAGGGAAGAGATGCACCTTGTGGATATTATTTGTGGATTTCTGCCTATCTTTAACCACTGGTTCTGATGGATAATGGAAGAGTCTATGTTTGTCTTCTAGCCCTATTAGCATTCACATCACAGACCTACAGGGCTACACCCACAAATGATGAAGAGAGCACCACTGAGAGTACTGCATTATCATCATACGGTTGCCGGAATTTCTCAGTCGCATTGGGCCCCAGTTACAGCCTCAGCAATTCCTTCAGATCAAAGCTGACCATGAATAAAACCATAGTTTCTTTCTCATGCAATTTTTGTTATGACTTGCCCAAGTCATAGCAAATTTATGGAGTCTTTTTGTGGGGAGCAAATTTATAGGTTTTGTAACCTGCACAACTCATATGTCACTTTTGTCAGAAAAGTCCATTTTACATTTCTGAGCTTTCACAATAGTCTAAGATTCATCCATAAACTTTAAACTGGATATTGTTCACCCCTGAACTTTCCTTACCATTTCTTTTTTGGCTGGGACGGGAGGAAAGCCCGCCCAAATCCTTACCATTTCCGTTTTATCCTTTCACCAGATTCAAATTGGTTTTTGCTGACTTAGCATTATGTTTTACGGTTGAAAGTTCGGTTGAATTTTAAAATTTTGAACATGATACAAAAATCTTCAAATTTACCACTTGTTCTATAAAGTATGTATAATCTACATTATTTTATGGGATATAAAAAGAATAATTGGTCGGCAGAAAATAGTTTTATAATATGTATAAAATATATTTTTGCCGGAATAACCTCTATTATTTTGCAGTAGACCCAATTTATTTAGGTTTAACATGCACGAATGTACCAAAATTATATAAACATTCGGTGGTTATGGTTCAATTTTTGTGATCAAGCACTTTAAGATAGAAATATATTCTTAGTGTAGAACTCCTAGGTAATTTGTTTTGAAATAGTTTATTTATTGTCCGTCAACTTTACAGTAAGGTTTTGTTAGCTCTGAATGTTAACAGCATATGAGTTGACAAATAAAGTCAATGTAAGATTATGTAGGAAAATTATATTTCCTCTAGGCTAATTGGTACTCCATTCGTCCCAAAATGTAAAATTTTTAAATTTGTTCTAAGATATAACAATTTCTTTACTTATAGGTCATTTCAACCAATTATAACCTTTTACTATTCAAATTTCCAATCTAATGGGTAGAGAGTGAGACAGATTTTGGGAGGTTCGGCAGGAAACTCTCGCTTCACAACCCGAGTAGGAGCAACGGTAGCTTAGGCCCGCGGCCGCCGCCCTGCTGGCCCCAGCTCCGCCACCTTCTCTCGAGTCCTTTTCCCTAGTTCTTTCAAGCGGCTTCCTCGGTCGGCATGCTTGTCGGTGGATGCGGCTTGAGGACAACCTCTACCTCGTACCGGGGCGCCGCCTCCTCAACCTCACCTTGCCAAACTTCGCCTCATAGTCTAGCCACACCGGCCAGAGCGGAAGTGCTCCCTCAGGCGATCGTCTGGATCCACCTTGAATCGAGATGTCCCACTCACGAGTGACTTGTCCTGGACTTCATTCTCAACTTCTAGCTTGGTTCACAACAATGGTCGTCGCCTTTCCTGATTTCGGTAAGGAATGTTCGAGGCCTTGGTCGGCTGATAAATGTACACACACCTTAAACAACGCTGCCGTTAACATAGTCTGCCTTCAAGAAACAAAACTCCAAACCATAGACACCTTCAAAGCCCACAGGCTGCTTCCTAACCGCCTCTCTAATTTTATCACCGCTTGAGACGATTCGGTCTTAGAGTTGTCCAACTCCTCCCTGTCTGAATATCTACTTACTTGCTTGTTTCTCCTCACGAAGCAATGACTTAGCCTTGTCCATAACAAGCGTTGCGAGAAATCTCTCTCACGCGCTGGCACAGGAGATCAGCGTGACTCCGGTCACGGGTCCTTCTCGGCGCCTACAACGTGCGAGGGCATGCCGATTGATTTGATCTGTCAATCAACAAGAAAAACGAGAGAATATGCGTTAAGTGTTAGGTTAGGTCCCCACGGGATCGGCTAAGGAAATCCATGAACATATATATGCTATTCTAAACTATATTTAAGCCATGTATTTGGAATGGATCGGCTATACCAAGACAACATCAGCCGCTTGACCCAAATACGGTAAAGAATAATAAATATCTTGATCGATAACCTGGCCAAATCTTTGGAAAGCTAACAATGAATGGAGACTAGTACCCCGATGAAGTGAATCTTATGGAAAGACAATATTCTGAATCAGACGCACAACCGGAAATCGGCCATGGACATCAGTCTGATAGGCCGATTTGGTACATGCGTCAGAACGGGCTACGATCTTAACATAAGAGACGAGTCCTAATACGAGATCTAATACTTGAATATATCAAAAGAAATATACCGGGCGAGATAAGGCGGTGAAACCCAACAGCTGTCTCTAAACAATATAAATCTATCCAAACAGATCATTAATAGTTCTAAAAATGACTTAATAGTTCAAACCAGATGCAACATTAAGTATCAAAAGAAAAACCCGATCATCACGGCGGTTATACCTCTCAAGATGGTGGATATCGTATATAAACCAACCAACCTTTAGATCTAGCCCTATCATTTGCAAGTCCTTGATGAGAACTAGCCAATGGCAAGATAGATCTAAACATTGATCTAATTTATATGCGCTATATGATAAATAGCGCAGTACAAACTCCCGATTCTAATGTATCATTGCGATGGAAGCACTAGAAACGATAAATCATACCACTAATGACAAACATCTACTGGATGCAGGGGATCGAAACGATGCGAGCCGTAGCCAAACAAAGTGCTCGTCTACAAAGAAAAAGTTGGCGATGCGTAGAAGGTTTGATTGATTGAATGTGTGTATATTTCTGAGGGTCTCGGGTCCTATTTATACCCAAAAATACCATTATACTGTACAAACCACTGGACTCTATCTAAACTACCATTTAAAACACAACATTATCCCTAACGGGACCCATCGTATAAGTGTTACAACTATGAGTCTAACAAATCTCTAGATTACGGATACAATTGCTAGTTCGAGGACTCTATCCTAAGTGGCAATATCATTTAACGTGCAATTATGGCAACCGAATCTTCTATTTATCTTCAAGTTTCTGCATTAGAAACGGTTTCATCTCTTAGGACCTAGAATCGGCCATCGGCTGCCTGTGACCGATACATCCTCGGTGATTGGCCTCGCGGCGATCACTCGCTTTAGCCGATGCGATTCTGTCTTCCCCCGGCCGATCCGATTCGCTTCGCCTTTTTGAACTTAGGAACTCAATTACCAAATTTAAGTGTTAACACATGCCCCCAAGTCCGTAATCCCCGAAGTGTTGCGGATTTGCCCTATCAAACTCTGCTTCCTTCTTGACCTAAACACGCCTCGCTTCTCCCCAAGTGCTCTTTAAAAACCCACTCCTTCGGTAGGAGCCACCTACGCCTTCAAAGTGCTCTCGGCTTCCTTCACAAACAAGCCTCTTGCACATTCTCTCTCTCTTAGGCGATTTCACGCGGTGCCCAGTCAGAACTCCTCACATTCTTGGACCCATCTTCATCTCCAAGCATCCCGATGGCCTCCACCTTGTGCATCGAGCACCTCACATTTCGGCGCCCGCCGCCACCGTACAGTCCCAGTGTGCGATCCTTCTTCGTTCAGCCGCCGCCTTAACTGAGGTCACGAGGTACTCGCTTAGATCTATAATTTTTACTTTGAAATCTGCCTCTTCAAACATTTTGCATCAACATTACATTCGACCATCTTTCAAGTAGCATTTTACTTCACATTCTTATCAATTAGTACTTTTCCTTTCCCGAACCGTAATGCGTTCTTGATTAGCGCCTCTCTTCTCTTTTACGAGCTAGCACTTGTCACATCAAGTACTTATCCCAAATTCGACACAAGCGAGAAGGTACTTCCTCGGACCTCTGGCAATACGAATCCGGTAGATACCATCATAGCCAAAACTAACCGCATCCTTTCAACACGCCAAGCCATCCTCTCCCCTTGGAGCCAGACATTCAAAGCATGGCCGTCCACCGATGCTGGCATGCGATTGAATGGTATAAAGGATACAATCGGCTGTCGCTTATGCTCGTGGGAAGAAAAAGGGCTTGCCCAATGCACAGGTATCCATGTTGCTTTGTGGAGAAAGACGAGCCGCTCTTATCGGCTGCAACCTACTTTTGGAACAGCGGTTTCAACACCTTCATCTTCCGGCAAGGGGATGACTATCACCTTGGCGATATATTCACTGACAAGTTTGGTGGATATCGATAAATCGTCGAGCCCCAACACCTTGAACCGCAAATGCCAACATCGGTTCAAAACCAAGGCCATCGGTGGGTGGAGCGGCTTCATTGCCAAAACATGAAGGAAGGACGGTCGGCCACGGGGAGCACACCACATTCACGATGATGTGGCTTGAAAAGTTCGTGTTACGGATCAAGGCGCTGGGCCGACCGCCAATTGGCAAGTTGTGGTGAAGTTCGGCCGATGGGGGAACCTTGCTGATGAGGAAATACCTCCTGGATACTTTTATCAAATGCTGCATCAGGCGCCGCGAAGATAGCACGCCAACGCTCCAATCAACACCAGCGGCCCTGGTGGTTTCTTCAAATCGCTAGTGCGGCGACCGAAGATAGCCGGTCGGCCCCGTCACGGCGAAATAGGATTCCCAAAGTGGGGCCGATTGAGAGATAGCCAGAAGGCAGCAGATTACCACCAGGAGATGCATGAGCTACGGAGGCGGCCGCGCACGAAGGCTCAAGCAATCGAGGCGAGCGATGGCCGAATGGTTCATAGCCCTCATGGCGGTGTCTCGTGACCGCACTTTGTACTTTACCGGGTAGGGAATGTTCGAGTTGCCGGCTGATTTCAATTGGGACGATCTCAACTCAGTGACAACCCAAGGTGCGAGGAAGCTTTTATCGCCACTCTGTCCCCTTGCATCTTGCTGGCACGTGGGATTCACCAAGGCCGATCGGGTGGCCAAGAGCTACGAATTCTACTACCCAATGTCGGTGGCGAGGCAGCTTGGTCTTGGGCGGTGTGCCCATTGGCCCTCTACGCCGATAAGATTGAAACGGGGACGGTCGACGAGGACTTAATAATGGATCGGGTTCTTGAACATAGCCGACCCTCCTCCCGCGACGTCGGCGATAACATTGTCGATGAGAAGAAAGCGCGCTTATGACCGATGGTGAGTCGAAATTAAGCGCCATATCTTCCACTAGCAGTCGTCTTGCTACATCAACACCTTACCTTACGAGATCCCTCGGTAAATTTACCTTGAGGCTCAAACAATTTCTTCTTCCAATCATCGGGGCCACTTGGCAGGTGCGCTGTAATCTTTTGATTCGCAGGGAAGCGGAGAGAGCGGCCAGGCGGTGGTGAAACTGCGGCGCCATCGAATACAACTCGGGCGTCTGGATGAGGGCGGTCTTGCTCCGTCGGCCATCGGGTGAGGGGCGCCGAAACTAAGCGTCGTATGCGAGGGTAGGTGTGTCGACCGTCGTGCGGAAGGGAAAGAGCTGCTCCACCACCACGGTCATCGTGCGCTTGCCCCTAAGAAGGCTAAAGAAGACGAAGCCGATGAGTGCCGGCCCGATAGCCTCCCTCCTTGGATCCAGAAGCCGTCACGCGTTCCTAAACCTTTGTCGCCGAGGGAAATGCCGGCGGCTATCAGGAGTCGTGGCCAGAACACAGGATTTTGAGTCTGAGTCGGTCAATGCTCCAGCCAGACGTCCCTTCGATCCCAAATCCCCGATAAAAACGTTAGGCGGTAAGCCTTTGCACTCCAGCGGGTTTTGGCTTCATGATGACCACTTGCATGCGATCGGACCATTGCACAGAGTCAAGAAAATTGGCCGATCGCACTCTCGCCCTGCCACCCGGTAATCATCCTCTGCCCACTCCTTGTTGTAATCGATCGGCTCGTCTGTAACTCTTTCTTACGTAGCCCCGGCGTCGGGGCGAGCCTCTTTGCTTTGTGGGACAGTGGCGACAACGGCAGCGAAGAGCCCCGACGGCCGCGGAGCATAATCCGTCAGGCAAGCTGACTCGACCGGTCCGATGGTAAGCCAACTAACTTTGATGATCGGCTTTCTCGGCTTAATATGTCCTTGATCATCTTCTTCTTTCTTCTGAACACAGTAGGCCTCCTCAACTTTGATTTGTTGGAGTTCGAGGAGCCGGCATCGGCGAGGCGCTTGCGATGCGGTTGAGGACACGAGGCGCCACTTGAGCATCGGCAATGGTGGAAGCCTCATTGGGCGCGTTGGTGATCGACGGCTCTCGCTCGCGCACTATTCCCGGAGATATCCAAGACCGGGCTGCCGGAAGCCGTGGCAAGCCATCGTGCGGCGACCTTCATGGAAGCCCATTAGTTCAAGTACGAGCGGAGCACGGCGGCGGATAATCGATCGCGGGAGTCAAGCACGATCGGCGCCATCCGGTCGACCAAGGCGCCATTGAGAGGCTGAAGGCCGCCTTCGATCGCTGAAGACCAAGGCGGCGGCCAAGCTTGAGCAACTCACTCGTCGAGACCAGTCGATAGCCCGATCTCGTTCAAGTTTACGAGATCGATGTTCACCCCAGTACATGGCTGGCTTGCCGGCCAAGATTAGCTGAACGTCGGGGCATCAAGGCGGCCGTGGCACACTGCGCAACTTGGTGAGGAGTGTCCGACCAGGTGGCGGGGGTCAGGGCGAACGACGTTAGGGTCATCGAAGAAATCGACCAAATTAGGCGAGAACGGCGTTGTCGGCCATAGCCAATTTTAAACAATGAGATTGTAATGTCAGGCCTTTTGAAATCGGCTAACGCTTCTATATCATATTTGCCATGTTGTGATGTGATTGGACGACCATCTCACTCGTGCTTGTCTTTGGCTTGAATCGTGTCATAATTTATCGATCTTCTGCCCACTTTGCGTTCATAGATAAAGCGGCTTTCATGTTATCGATAAGATTGGCCTTCGGTCGTGCGTGACGTCCCGACTTGCTTACGTCGAAATCGGCTCCGGCGCGCTCGCATCGTTTCGTGTTGCCGACTCAAGACCAAACCACAACCGTTAGTGTTATCGTTCGAACATCGGTCTTATTGGCTGTCGTAGATGTTTCAGTGCACTTGCCGATTTGGTTTCGTGGACCAATTCATCGAATCTGTATTTCAAGAACCGTGAGCTCTTGGATGATAGGTATCCAGCCACGGCGAGGTCGCCACCCATTCAACGATTCCCAACGCCTTTAATGATGGCCTCTTCGACCTTCACATCGTGACCTTTCACATGAAACCACATCTTTTCTTTCTATAAATGGACTCAGCCCGGGCCTTCTGAATAACTCTGGCGAAAGAACCCACTCCCAGGGCGTACAACATCAGGATCTCAAGCTTTCGCGGGGTCTCTCATGGCTTCCTCAAGCTCAAATCATGAACCGGGTGATTTCCCAACTCATCCATTCTCACCATTTCTTCTCCTAAGTACTCGGGAGTGAACCTTCTCATGCCGCTCCATCCCCTTCGGGTGATCTTAGCGATCATGGACACGCCGTACGGTGACGCCTAGCCGGGGAACGGCAAGTGAATACCAACTTGAGGCACTTCGGGGAGGCTGGAGGCTCGTCACCCGGCTGGCCAGGCCTCCCATCAACCTCGGTAGCATCCCGGCCGCTGCCTGCATGGCGTCTTCGACGCTCACGCGCCTGACCGAGGTGGAAGCAAGGCAAACACGACTCGCCAGCAGGCTGAGCGGCCACGACCACCGGCGTCGAGTCACTCGGTTAAGTATGTCGATCTTCAGGCGCTTTAGAGATAGAGTCTCTGGAGACCACCCAGAAGCCAGAGCTCGGCGGCCATCGAGAGATTACACGGGGACATGTAATCGAAAATGGCCATGTGCCGATCATGAATAAAGATTGTCTAATGTTGATTTTGTGTTGCAATTGACACAATTTTCTATCGGCTTGTGTATGTATACGCCTCCAAATTTTGTTGATAAGCTTGAGTTATCACAAAATTGTGAGTTTGAGCCGATCGCGCACTTGTCCACGGCTGTGCCGATCGTAGGGCGCTTGGCAAGAAATGTTGTAGAAAAAATGCCTAAGGCGATGCCTCGTAGATGTGAGACATTGGCTGCATTTCACTAAATCGGCTAAAGTAACCATAGCCAAGTCACGAGTTGATCCACACTTGGGTAGTATTTCTTCAAATACTTTCCATTGAGAGCCCTTCAGAATACCTCTCGCGTCCAATCCTTTTTTAGCATGTAAGCTCCCTTAAAGACGCATTTGTAGATCTTGAAAAGGTCCCTCCCAATTTGGTGACCACTTGCCGAACTTATTGTCTCAGTCCGATCAATGATATAAGTTTCCAAATGAGCTCGCCTTCACTCAAAAAGACTTGGGCACCACTTTTTATTCTAATGCATGGCTACTCGTTCTTTATCTTTTGTGACTTTTTCCAAGGCCCGCATCTGGATAAAACGAGATCTTGAGACTCGTCCACCATTAGGTGATAATAATCGTCGAGTTTGTGAGTTGATCTTGTATGCTTGAATTGCCTTGAGCCGACGACACTTTCCATGGCATGCGACCTCATGTCCATAGACCGGTTTATGCGAAGGGACTTGGATCGACCCGTGGCATGCCATCCATACGCCCACGGTTGGCTCGGCTAATCGGCTGTGCCATTGCTTGGGATACTCGGAGATCTTTCTTTTAATCAGCTTGATCAAACTTTTGTTTGAGGCCTCGCTTGCCGTTGGCTTGCGCGTAATACGGCGAAGAATTAAGTAGTTTGATCCCCATGCCGTCGGCAAACTTGAACAAATTAAGTCCGTTACAAAGATAGATCCTTGAGTGCATTGTTATTGTTTGTGGAACGCCAAATCGGTAGATGATGTGCTCTTTGACAAACTCGATCGCGTCCTTAGAATCCACTTTTCTAAGGATCGCCACCCATTTCGTGAAATAATCCGTTGCCACCAGGATATATTTGTGTCCTTTGCTCGAGGTGGATTGATCTACGCCCGATCATATCAATGCCCCATCCTCTAACGGCCACGGCTTGATGATTGGGTTCATGATGGGCTCGTTGTATAGCGCCGAACCACGGCGTCTGGCACCCCTGTAGTACTTGAAGCGATCCTCGGCATTATCGGCCAGAAATGCCGCTCGGCGGAGTAGCCACTTCATTACGTGGGCCGATTGGTGCGTGCCACAGATTCCTTCATGTACTTCCACTGATGGCCAGCCTTTGATCGGCTCCCAAACACTTGAGTAGCACGCGTGTCGTCGAGATAGTATAGGTCTTCATCAAGCAACACGTATCGTAACGCCTTATATCGTAGTTTCCTTGTGGCTGATTGAGAGGGTTTGAGATAGTTGTAAACGTCAAACCTCAATCATCGGTCGTAATGGCGCTATGTCTATATCTACTTCTTTCGGCATGGCCGATGGCACGATGCCCCTTGAGCCAAGTCATTGGCCTCGTGTTCTGCTCTCTGGGATATGCTTCAAAGTGACTAGCGAAAACCATCCATTAACTCCGGCATTGCCGATAATAGACCATCGGCGCATCGTTTTCATTCATATTCTCCACGATAATTGGCTGATGACCAATAATGAATCCCCCATTATTTCGATGGCGTCGGCTTCAACTTCCTTGAGTAGGTGCAATCCTTTGGGACGACTTCGTATTCGGCTTGGTTGTTTGTAGCGTGGGGGTTGATGGCAAAAGCAAACTCGAAGCTTGCCCCCTGGGCGAAATAATGACCAAGTCGATGCCACAGCCATTGGTGCAGACCGAGCCATCGAACGTCGGAGTCCAGGGCATAATTTCCAGCGAGCCGATTGAGTCGTTTTTGTGCTCCACAATGAAGTCGGCTATGGCTTGCCCTTTGGCGCCCTTGGTGCACAGTACCTCAGAGTCGAACTTCTGTTAGTGCGAAGATCCACTTCGATTCTTCCTTTGAGCACCGGAGGGCGATAGCATATACTTAACCACATCGGCTTTGCAAATTACCGCGCACTCGTTGGACAACGGATAGTGCCTCATAGCCGTACATGAAAAAGAGGCATAGGCATAACTTCTCCACGGTGAATACCTTGTCTCTGCGTCTAGCAACGTCGTGAGATAGAAAATGACTTTTTCTTTCCGCCGACTTCTTGGATTAGGACAGTGAGCCGATTGATTTGTCATCGGCCGATAGAGTATAGCTTGAGCGGTATTCCCTTTTGCGGAGGCATTAAAGCCGGAGGAGCTTAGATAATCTTTGTTTTTCTAATGCCTTCTACCATTCTCCCCCATGCGAAGTCTACGTCGGCACAAGTAGGCTTGATGTGAAATACGGCTCCATCTTTTCGAGAGAGTTAACTATGAACCGTGAGTGAAGTTTATCTGATCAATGACTGGAGCTGTCTTTCGGAGGTTGAATTGTTTTGATAGCATTTATGCTCCTTGGTGTGACTTCAATCCCTCTTTCATGGACGAGAAATCCCAAGAATTGCCGTGAGCCAGCGCGCACTTAAGCGGATTCATTTTTAAACCGTACTTCTCGTCCGTTCTAACACTTGCCTCGGATGGCTCGTGGCCTTCTATCTCCACTGGATTTGACCACCACGTCGTCAATGTATATCTCCACCGGCGAGCCAATCATATCGTGAAAGATGTAATTCATGGCCCTTTGATATGTTGCCCTGCATTCTTCAAGCCAAGCGTCATTACCACCCATTCGTATAGGCCGATTGCGCGGACACTTGCGATCTTGTGGATGTCCTCGTCGGCCATGAATATTTGGTTGTATCTGCATTGCCATCCGGCAGTGAAAGTGATGATTTTGTGGCACTGGCGGCATCGACAACGAGATCGGCTATTGGCATTGGGTATTCGTCTTTAGGGGTTGCCTTGTTTAGATCACGAAATCGTGCACACCCTAAGTTTACCGTTTTCTTTAACTCTTTGGGACGATGTTTGAGACCCACTCGGCGTACTCGGCAAGGCCGAATGAATCCAGCAGTATTACAGTAGGAATTATTTCGGCTTTAATTGCGTCGTACATATCGGCCTTAAACCTCTGGGAGGTTGTTTGAGCAGCCGATAGCTTTGCCTTAATCGGCGGTTGATGGACCACTATCGTCGGCGAGACCGGGCATCTCAAAGTACTCATAAGCAAAACAATCTTTATATTCTTTTAATAATTCAATAAGCTGGGATCTACAATGAGAAGACAGGTTTACGCTATGTATGTCGGCCTCGGCTTATCACGAGAGCCGATGTCGATCTCCGGTTCGTCGGCGGCGTGGCCCTCACGCCGCCAACTTGCCCGTCTTCGTCCGCGGTGGCTACGCAAGAAGCAGCTTGAGCCCTCCACCATGTCTTGTTCAAACGGCGAGTTGCGACTCATCGTTCCGATGGGGTATATCGTTGAATTGGACATGTTTAGAAAATCGCCTTGCCGGATTTTCCCGGATAAACAATCGGTGCCTTCGATTTCCCAAAGTGGCAAATCGCACGCGACGGCACTAACTGACTGTCGGCGGCACGATCTCGACCTTGTCGCCGTCCCATTGGATTAGGCTTTGATGCATTGTAGAAGGGATGCGGCGGTTGGCGTGTGTATCTAGTCCCTCCCGAACGGCGACGAGCTGTAAGACCCCTTCAGAAGTCGATGACGAAGAATGTTGTGGGCACGGTCTTGTTGCCCCGACGGTCGGTTCAACATTGAGGACGCCTTTGGTCTCAGATGGGTTGCCGGCAAGTCCTTGAGCACCATGTTGGTTTTATCGGATCTTCGGCTCCCTTGCCTAACTTTACGAGCGTTGCGTAAGGCATGAGATTATTTGCAGCTCCCCGTCAACTTGGCATTTTGGAAATCGGCTTGCCGTTGTGAATCCTTAACGTACAACGGCTTTAAGTGCTGATTTTCGGTTCCTTCAGTTTTGTCGAAGATAGCACGATCTGGTGAGATTGCTAGCTTTACAGTGTCATCTTCGACGGTGTACGCTCGGCCCGGGAGCGCCGAACTCGGTGGCAACACGAAGACCATGTTAACCGATGCAGAAATTTTGCCTTTCCTTTGACGCCCTCACGGCTTGATCAATTTGGGCTTTCCTCGCTTGTTCCTCGTTGGCTATGGCGTCTTTCTTTTTAGGTACCCATCTCCTTTTGATTTTGCCTAGCCGTATTTGTTCGTGGATCATTTGCTGCACTTCGTCTTCTTTCCCATCACGCTTAAGCCGTTGAACCCTTCTTTTACGTGTCTTCGTGAAGAGATCGGACGGGCACCGATTGGGGGTTGGCCGATTCCTCGTCGTCGGCCTCTTCATCATCGGCATGTTGTTTCCATCGTGGTTTTCGTTGACGAAGAAGTCACGATGGATCGGACCGAGCCAATCATGGACGACCGCGCCTTTGGTTCGGTCGAACGGCTCTGGGGCAAAGCCGGGTTGGACTTGTAGACGGTGACCTCTGTGTCCGTCATCGCGATGATCGATTACATGCGGGCGAGTCATCCAGCGTTAGCAATCTCATGCGGGATTCCAATGAGTACCTAAAAAAGTAATGCCAATGTGGATTGGCATTGTCATGGTTTACCTCGTGTCGTCGGCTTCGGGTGTTGGTCACGCCGATGAGGTGCTTCGTCGTAAGCTTCTTCGTGCCGAGGCCGTGCAGCCCGATGACGATGTCGGCTTCGTTCATGGATCGGCTATCAATCGGCCGATCCGGTAATGGCGCACCATGTTAATGGCGCGGCGTGACATCCCAATTTGGTCGCATACGCCTTGGCCCGATCAATGGATTGACTAAGCCGTGCGCCATTGCGATACATCGATCGGCTTACCCAGGGCCGCTTGGACCGTGTTAACCGAAAGATTGCCATCTACTTTCATCGGCCCGGCTTGAATCGGCAAACTTCAATTTCTCGCCTCTATCCCGATTCCAGTTCTTTGCTTGAAGACCTTGCAGTCATTGGTAGGCGTGGGTGAAGGGTTACGCAGGCTACGCTAGCCGAAAAACAAATACTTTTACCGCACAAACCGGGAACACTTGCAAGTAAGGGCCGATGGATGTTACCGATTGGAGTGTGCGGCGGAAAGACCAATCGGGCAATCACGATCTGGAGCAGTATGTGCGTTCACCGGAGCGGCTGATTCGCCAATCCAGCTGGTCGATTCAGAGTCGTCCGGCCGCGTTCTCACGCCTACACGCTGCGATGCCGGGCCGCGGCCGATTCTGACCCGATCGCTCAGGTGCGGCCCGATCGAAGCCGATCAACAACGCGCACCCAGCGTAGCGAGGCGCCTCACCGTATCCACACGTCAGAGACGACCGCCGTACACCCGTGTGCTAGCACGCGATGCAAGGCTAGGGTTTGGCTCGAAAGTGGGGACGGTTTCCGTGGAGATTGATCTCGCGACTTCTGTTGCGGATTCGGTTCAATGCCGTACAATTGACGTGCCACAGCTCTCCACCCCTCCATCCTTTATATAGAGTTGGCCGGTAGGACTAGTGGCGAGTCGGGACTCTATTTTGAATCGGATCTCATCCGTATCTCATAGAGTTGGCCGCCCACACGTCGTAAGCCCATAGGACTCTATCCGATCGAGCGTATCCGAGTCCAACTCGAATATCTATTCTATCCCCTTAAGCGTGCGACCACAGCCAGGTTCGAGGTATACTCGGTTTCGGCTATAGTCTAACTTAGCCGATCGTCGGCTCGAGTCCAACTCAGCCGAGGCACGTCAACTGACGGTGCCTAGCGGCACATATTGACACCATAGTATACAAGAATAATATCGGCTATGAACACAATGTGTACACAAATCCCTTTGCCTCACGATACCGGTTAAGCTATAGGCAAGATGTGTGCCATCCCTTCAATAGCTTAACCATTCACTCGAACCGTATTGGATTATCTCTCTGTTGATTGACTCCTCAATCAACTTAGCATGGCCATGCATTTCCATAATCCATTACCTCGAGGGCCTAGAGATATCTCTCCAAAGGAGGGCAAATTCCATCTTGATCACTCATCCCACTCCATGTTTCATAGCAAACCCAAAAAACTACCTTTATAACTACCCGGATTCTGAATAGCGTTTGGTAGTCCCAAAGTAGGCTACTACACATGTTGGAATCCATGGTGATCTCGGGTCTAAGGACTTTGTACCAACACTACACGAGACCAACTAATGGCACATTAATTCTGTAGTGTCTCATGGTGGAGTCTATCCAACAATGTGTTCTCCAACACATGTGTCCATGTTTATTGATTTGATATCTCCATACCCATGATCTATGAGACATGATCATCAATCCATGAGACATGCCGATCTTAGAATCATATTAGTTCCAATAATATGATATATGATCGAGGATCATTTAGAAATAGATTCATACATATCGAGTCTCATAAATAAGTCACGTACTTATTGATCAATACAAGATGTCTATTTCATGGAACTGAATAACACTTTATTCATTGCCATAAACGAATATTCAACAATGTTGCCTCGAGATCACTAACAATTGCTTCAATCCATATCTAGCGCGGATGAGATGATATCGCCGAAGTATGTGTTTGGAATGTGACCTCGGCTCCTTGGCTTGCGCAATGGCTCCACTATTATCACAATAGGGAGAGACATTGGACCGATCGTAGTTCACTCGGCTTGCATATCTTTCCGATGGATTACTTCATCGAATATTCCAACTCCAGAGATGCTTGCTTCAATCCATAAATGGATTACGTAGCTTGCATATCTTTCCAGGCGATTCTGGATCGACAAAACCCGAGGTTGTATCATGTATACATCCTCGCTTAGGTTTCCATTTAGGAAAGCCGTTTTGACATCCATCTGCCATATCTCATAATCGAAATACGCAGCAATCGCTAGGATAATCCGAATAGATTTAAGCATTGCGACGGGCGAGAAGGTTTCATCATAATTAACTCCTTGAATCTGTTTAAAACCTTTCGCCACCAATCGCGCCTTATAGATGTGAACATTTCCATCCATAACGGCCTTTTTCTTAAAAACCCATTTACACTCAATGGTTTGACACCATCGGGTGGATCAACCAAGTTCCAAACTTGATTGTCGTACATGGATTCTATTTCGGATTTCATGGCTCCAAGCCACTTGTTGGAATCGGGTCCCACCATCGCTTCCTCATAGGTCTTAGGTTCATCGTTGTCCAACAACAATATATCACGTTGTTCGCACTTTTTGTGTACTGTCGGGTGCACGACGTGATCTTCGAGACCTCGTGGGGCTGGTGTATCTACAAGCGGTGGCGCAACACTTTGCTCCTCTGTTGTGGTTACGTGGTCATTTGAAACATTTTAAATTGTTTCTTGAACTTCTTCAAGATGCACCACTGCTCCCACTAACCCTTCTTGAAAGAAACTCTTTCTCCAAGAAGACACCGTGTCGGGCGACAAACACTTTGCCTTGTTCCCGATTATAAAAGTAATATCCCTTAGTTTCCTTAGGATATCCCACAAAGAAGCACTTGTCGGATTTGGGTGTGAGCTTGTCGGAGGCGTAAACGTTTTACATAAGCCGCATCCCCAAATTTTGAGAAAAGACAAACTAGGGGTTGCCTGTCCATATCTCATATGGTGTCTTTTCAGCCGACTTAGATGGAACTCTATTTAGTGTGAGCGCATTTGTTTCAAGAGCATATCCCCGAAGGATAACGGAAGATCACTTTGGCTCATCATCGCCGCACCATGTCCAACAAGGTGCGATTTCTCCGTTCGGACACCCCATTCCATTGTGGAGTTCTGGCGGAGTCAGCGTGGAACAATTCCACAATCTTTCGAGATGATTACCAAACTCTTGGCTCAAGTATTCTCCTCCATGATCGATCGTAGAAACTTGATTGTTTTCCCTAAATGATTTGTACTTCATTACTGGAATTCTTTGAACTTTTCAAAGGATTCGGACTTATGCCTCATTAAGTAGATATAACCATATCTACTAAAGTCATCGGTAAAGGTAATGAAGTACTGATAACCACCTCTGGCCATTGAGCTCATTGGTCCACATACATCAGTATGTACGAGTGCCAATAAGTCACTTGCTCTCTCACTATGTCCCGTGAAAGGTGCCTTTGTCATCTTACCAAGTAAACAAGACTCACATGTCTCAAATGATTCAAAATCAAAAGAGTGAAGCAATCCATCCTTATGGAGCTTCTCCATGCGGTTCTTATTTATATGGCCTAAGCGACAATGCCAGATAAACGTGGGGTTTATATCATTAGAGAGTTGCCTTTCTGTATTAATGTTATAGATGGGAGACGCTTCAAGATTCAAAATGTATAATCCATTCACCAATGGAGCATGAAAATAGAACATATCTCTAAGATATATTGAACAACCATTGTCCATTGATCTAAAATCATATCCTTCCGCTTGCAAACATGAAGCGGAAATAACGTTTTGACATAGTGTTGGAACACAATAACAATTATTCAATTCCAAAACTAATCTGAAGGTAGATGAAGTGGTGCTGTGATCCGACAAGCAGCTGTAGCAACGCTTGCTCCATTAGACGCGCGGGTTCACCTCGCCCCTTCTCAATCCTCTACTTCTTCTCATTCCCTGCAGCGATTTGCAAATATGAGCTGCGATCCGGTATCAAATACCCAAGAGTCGATAGGTGAAGTAGCAAGATTAATGTCTATAACATTAATACGAAGCGAAGTCGTACTTTGCTTCTTTTGAGATCCTCCATGTACTTCTTGCGGTTCCTCTTCCAGTGGCTGTCTCCTTGCAATAGAAGCAAACGGCATCGTGACGCCGACCCCTTCTTGCCCTTCTTTGCATTGGAGGCACTCGCGATCTCATCGGGAGTTAACTTTCTCTTGGTGCAAAGTTTCTTGACGGAGTGGTTTGCGCTTAGCCTTCTGCATCATCATCACATGATGACCGTTTCTGGATACTCTCCTCATTGTCTTTAGCATCCCATGCAATTCAGCCAAGGTTCTATCCATATTGTTCATGTGATAATTTAATATGAATGGCTCGAAGCTCGGAGGGAGCGGCGGAGAATCACATCGATAGCCAACTCTTGGCTAAGGGGAAAACCTAGTTTTCCGGACTCTCAATATAGCCAATCATCTTTATCACATGCGGACTGACGGGATTCCCTCAACAAGCACACGCAAACAAGGACTTTGAGGTGTTGAACCTCTCGGCCCGAGCTTGGTTCTCAAACATGCCACGTAGCCCACGAATAATAGTGTGAGCATTTGCTCTCATATTGCTTACGAAGCTCGGGGACATTGTAGCAAGCATGAGACGGCTTATATCTAGGGCATCATTAGTATGCTTCTCGTAAGCTCTCCGTGCAGTTGCAATGGCATTATTTGGCAAATCCTCAGGATAGGGTACTTCAAGAACGTACTCCTTACGCTCTTGCTTGAGAACAATTCTCAAGTTGCGATACCAATCCATAAAGTTTGTTCCATTTAATTTTTCCTTTTCGAGAATAGATCGCAAATTAAAAGTCTTGGGTGTAGTATTAGCCGCCATTTATTCTACAACAGAAAAAGCAAAGTTTAGCACAATGTTTATGCTATGTCTATTGTTAAACAATTTATCATTAGACTCCCATTACGTATTTTCCACCTTCCCTCTAGGTTACGTATTGGGTCAAGATCCACATGTTAATTAATTTTCTAGTGAGCTTTGGCATCACTTTGCTAGAAGATTAATAACATCGTAAGCAACTCCTTGCTAATCACATCTCTATGTGACTCTTGTTGTTGGTGTGGCATCTCCATGCCCGGCCCCAACCTATGCCCCAAGGCCCAAAGCTGTTTTGATAGCCTTGTTAAGTAAACCAAATGCTCTGCATGTATATGTCGACATATACCCCCTCGTGTTATGATAGAGAATGGCACTCTGCTTTGGCGGACCCACCATTGATGAGCATAACGGTAGCGGTGCAACATTTGGAAGGGCATCATTACTACTTAATTTTGCGAGGATGCTATCCTATCAAACAAACATATCACATATGAAAGCAAGAAGAATAGCATATAGTGAAATAGTATGGCCCCCTTCACATGGTGATCTCCATCTCCATGCCGGTGTAGAGGATCTCCATCTTCATCACCGTTCTTTCGAGTGCCGAATGCTTGATTTCTTCAAACTAAGCTACTACTATAGAAGCTCTAATTGAAGATTACATCGACTCGCAGGTCGTGAAAGAATATTACAAGCATTGCACGTATGAAAGAATATTACGAGGATTGCACATATGAAAGAATATTACATGCATCACATGCATCTCATACATACAATAGGGCCATACCATCTCAAAGCATTCTCTGCAAAAACAAGTTAGGCGTAGAAACGTTTTCTACCTATCGCGAGCGGCATCGGAGACGACCTATAGGGGGTACGCACACGGCGGTCCGGACCCTATAGGGCAGCGCCGGAACACCACACGAAATTCATAGATCCAATCTATGAAATCGCTTACGGAAACCATGTCGGCATAATCATATTATGCCGTCCCGATACACTATCAAGGGAGATGGTTTGCGTAGGCGCGAGGCGGCAAACAAGATCGGACTACGAGATAGCTTCGGCATAATCACATTATACCGTTAGATACACTATCAAGGAACGCTATCTCGAACCAACTCAAACCGAGTTATATGGAAATTGCTTCGACGTAATCACATTACGCCGTTCCAGATACACTATCAAGGAACGCAATTACCATTAACTCTCCTCAACGAATCCGTAAAACCGATTGATCTAATCAGCCGTGTACAAAACTTGTTCCAGATCCAATCTAAAACCCGAACTAAGCAAGATTAGCTCGATACCCTTTGAAGGGTTACGCGGAGGCTACGCTAGCCGAAAAACAAAAACTTTTTACCGCGCAAACCAGGAAAACTTGCAAGTAAGGGCCGATAGATCGTTACCGATTGGGTGTGCGTGCAGCTTGACCAATCGAGGCAATCCGTCTGGAGCAGGTGTAGCGATTCCGGACGGTGATTCGCCAATCGGCCGGTTCGATCGTCACGGCGCGTTCTCACGCCTCGCTACGATGCGCCGGCCGCGGCCGATTCCACCACGGCCGTCGCTCAGATTGCGGCCGATCCGGCCGATCAACGGCGCAGCGCAACGGCGCCTCTACCGGTATCCACACGTCAGGGGACGAACGCCGTACACCCGTGTGCTAGCACGTAGGGTTTGGCTCGAAAGTGGGGAGGGTTTCCGTGGAGATTGATCTCGGCGACTTCTGTTGCGGATTCGGTTCAATGCCGTGCAATTGACGTGCCACAGCTCTCCACCCCTCCCTCCTTTATATAGAGTTGGTCGACTGGGACTAGTGGCCGACCAGGACTCTATTTTGAATCGGATCTCATCCGTATCTCATAGAGTTGGCCGCCCACACGTCGTAAGCCCATAGGACTCTATCCGATCGGATCCCTATCCGATCGAGCCGTATCCGAGTCCAACTCGAATATCTATTCTATCCCCTTAAGCGTGCGACCACTGTAGGTTCGGGTATACTCGGTTTCGGCTATAGTCTAACTTAGCCGATCGTCGGCTCGAGTCCAACTCGGCGAGCCGTCAACATGACGGCGCCTAGCGGCACATATTGACACCATAGTATACAAGAATAATATCGGCTCTGAACCTGTAATGTGTACACAAATCCCTTTGCCTCACGATACCAGTTAAGCTATAGGCAAGATGTGTGCCATCCCTTCAATAGCTTAACCATTCACTCGAACCGTATTGGATTATCTCTCTGTTGATTGACTCCTCAATCAACTTAGCATGGCCATGCATTTCCATAATCCATTACCTCGAGGGGCCCAGAGATATCTCTCCAAAGGAGGGGCAAATTCCATCTTGATCACTCACATCCCACTCCATGTTTCATAGCAAACCCAAAAACTACCTTTATAACTACCCAGTTACGGAATAGCGTTTGGTAGTCCCAAAGTAGGCTACTACACATGTTGGAATCCATGGTGATCTCAGGTCTAAGGACTTTGTACCAACACTACCTGAGACCAACTAATGGCACATTAATTCCTGTAGTGTCTCATGGTGGGTCTATCCAACAATGTGTTCTCCAACACATGTGTCCATGTTTATTGATTTGATATCTCCATACCCATGATCTATGAGACATGATCATCAATCAACAGACATGCCGATCTTAGAATCATATTAGTTCCAATAATATGATATATGATCAGGGATCATTTAGAAATAGATTCATACATATCGAGTCTCATAAATAAGTCACGTACTTATTGATCAATACAAGATGTCTATTTCATGGGCCCTGAATAACACTTTATTCATTTATACATAAACATTGACGTGATATCCAACATCTCCATGTTGCCTCTAGGGCATATCACTAACAGTGGGATGTTGAATTGTGCCACTTGCAATACTTCTTCTTCCTCAATTCTTTGGCCGACGGGATCACATGATTTTCGGGCAATTGAATCTGTTTCTCCTTGAGCAGTAAATCAAAAATCTTGTCGGCCTTGGTGATATCGAAGTCGTATCTTTCCTCTTTAGCCGTCTTCGGTAACCATTGGCAAATGATGGCTTTCTTGTTCTTAGCCCACTCATTTGCCTTATACGCATCATCGTTGTCGGACCGTAGTCGACTCGATGACGACCTGAGATTATATTTTTGGCCTCTGCGGTGTCTTGGAATCGGCGTTCGTGGGCCGTCACCTTGCGCCAAGTGGGCTAGGGCATCGAAGTCTGCGGCGAAGCCAGTTCTCGATCGGCGCGATCGGACCATGAAAGGCCGGATCGGCCGGTGGGCATCCGATAGCACCGAAATTTGTAACATTGGTTCCTCATTTCCACTGAAACATTGGATGTATTCTTGGACCGACTCATTGTGTTTACATAGATGCTGGTTAGGTCCGACAACTTCATCTCATGGTTGCTTGGAGTAGAAATAGCTTTGTGGAAGCTGTTTTCAAGATCGGCCCAACTCGAATCGAGTTGTAGGGCAATGAGGAGAACCGAGTAAAGGCCGATCCTGAAGAGAGAGAGAGGGAATGAGTCGAACTCTCAAGGGGTCCATAGCCGTGCTTCACCGCATTGCGCCAAGAATCGGCTAACATGCTCGTATGTTGAAATATTGTCCTGCTGAGAACTTTGAAATCCGGGATCTTGTATCGGTTGGGTAGCGGGATCCGTTCAAAGTGCTGCGGATAAGGATACCAATACATGTTTCCGAGTCTTTCGGCTTGAGGCCGGGTGATCGTTCATGACATCTGCGATCGGATCGGCCCATGTCAGGTTATCTTGCTGTATCGGCTCATATGGGCCATGCGGCGCGGGTGCTTGCCGATACGGCGGTGGCGTGTCTGCGGCCTATAATGATGATCTTCAGCGGCCTCCTTGGTACTAGTAGTGATGTTCAACAAAGGTGGCCGAGGCGCCAATGGTGTTGATGGTCTGGGAGCAGTGACCACCGGCGTTGCGCGCGATCTATCTGGATCAATCTGGCTCAATGCTGTCGATTGTCATTGAACATATTATCAATCGATCATGGGGCAACGGCTTGTTGTCGATTCAGTATAATGCTTGCCGGCCTTACGGATGATTCGCTTGGGTTTGGATGACCAAGGGCTCCTCCGGTGGCCCTTGTTGTGCTATCGGCAGGGATTGGCCGATCTGCGTGACCGGTGTCTGTAACCGGGGAAATTGGCCATACGTGAAGTATGTGGGCCCAGTTGCGGTGTTCGGCTACCTTGGCGTCGACCATAGTAGCGATCATATTATTGAGAGTGTTGACCAAGATGCTACTTTGGTTGACCGTGCATGATGAACGGCCAAGTCAATCGATCTTGTAGAGAGTATACGGCCGAATCATCTTGCACCTCGGTCAACTCCTCCACTATACATTTTGCCTTTTGTGTCACTGAACTTGTATTTTTGGTGCACGGCTCAGATCTTGTTTGGGTGAAAGATTGTAAATAGTTAGCTTTGGAGCTCTTCCACCATCTTCTTGTATTTGGCTTCAACATTGGTAGATAGTTGTTCCATCTTTACGAGGCACGATGTTGTCTGCGTAATGATGGGGCTTTTGGAGTCCACCATCTTGCGGCTGAATCTATACGTCAGAGTCGAGCCGACAAAGAAAGTCCCAGGTGTGCCAAGAAGCGTATTGACGAGAAATCTCTCTCACGCTTGGCACAGGAAATCGCTTGACTCCGAGTGCATGTTCTTCTCAGTTTGCCTACAACATGCAGGGCGTGCCAGTTGATTTGATCTGTCAATCAACAAGAAAACGAGAGAATATGCGTTAAGTGTTAGGTTAGGTCCCCACGGGATCGGCTAAGGAAATTCATGAACATATATATGCTATTCTAAACTATATTTAAGCCAAGTGAGCTGGAATGGATCGGCTATACAGAGACAGCATCGGCCAGCTTGACCCAAATAAAGTAAAGAATAATAAATATACGGATCGATAACCTAGCCCGAGTCTTGGAAAGCTAACAATGAATCGGCTAGTACCCAGATGAATCTTATGGAAAGATAATATTCCTGAATCAGACGCACAACCCAGAAATCGGCCATCGGTACATGCAGCGATAGGCCGATTTCGGCAAGCTGCGTCCGGCAGAGACACGATCTTAACATAAGGCGGTCCTATCTGAGATCTAATAATGAATATATCAAAAGAAATATACTAGAGCGAGATAAGGCCGGCTGAAACCCGACCTTTGTCTCTAAACAATATAAATCTATCCAAACAGATCATTGATAGTTCTAAGAACGACTTAATAGTTCGAACCCGATGCGGCATTAAGTATCAAAAGAAAACCCGATCTGTCACGGCCGATTTATACCTCTCAAGACGGTGGATATCGCATATAAACCAGCCAACCTTTAGATCTAGCCCTATCGTGCACCAAGTCCTTGACGAGAACTAGTCAATGGCAAGATAGATCTAAACATTGATCTAATTTATATGCGCTATATGATAAATAAGCGCGAGTACAAACTCCTGATTCTAATGTATCATTGCGTGGAAGCACTAGAAACGCATAAATCATACCACTAATGACAAACATCTACACGGATCAGGGATCGAAACGATGCAGCCATTAGCCAAACAAAGTGCTCTTCTAAAGAAAAAGTTGGCGATGCGCCGAAGGTTTGATTGATTGAATGTGTGTATATTTACAAGGGGTCTCGGGTCCTATTTATATCCAAAGATACAATTATACATGCAAACCACTGGACTCTATCTAAACTACCATTTAAAACACAACATTATCCCTAAGGGACCCATGTAGTGTTACAACTAATAGTCTAAAAAATCTCTAGATTACGAGATACAATTGTCGTTACACGACTCTATCCTAAGTGGCAATATCATTTAACGCACAATTATGCAGAATCTTCTATTTATCTTCAAGTTTCTGCATTAGAAACGGTTTCATCTTTCCGGACCTAGAATCGGCCATCGGCTGCCTATTCGATACATCCTCGGCCGGATTGGCCTCGCACCCGATCACTCCTTTGGCTGATGCGATTCTGTCTTCGAGTCGATCCGATTCCGTTTGCCTTTGCGGACTTAGGAACTCAATTACCAAATTTCAGTGTTAACACAAACGTGCATGGGCCTTGCCTGCATAGCCAAAAACTTTCTTTTTCCAACACGTTCAGGGCAGAAGGGAACCAAATTTCTATCCCTTGGGCACCACATGGAAATTTCTACCTAGTCGCTACTCCTCAGTGGTCCAATAGCAATTTTAATAGAGTAGAAGCGGATGTGTTCAATGAATTTATTCATGGATCACATATGCGAGAAATTCCCCTACTCGATCGCCTCTACACTTGGACCAACAATCGGCCTATCCCAATTTTAGTTAATTGGATCGCCTTAAGTCAACATTCCTTGGGCGCTTCCTTCCCATACCACTCTTTCCTACTTAGCCGGTAACCGTACTCGTTGGGGAAAATTTCATACGAATTCAATTTTTGGAAAAATCGAAAAAATCAAAAAAAATTGTTGGAGCTAGTTCTTGACTTGTAGTGTCAAATGGTGAAAATTTTTTTGAAAACGAATGAGGTAAAATCACTTTTTAGATTTAAACCAATATTAGGTCATAAAATTGAAAAAGAAAAAGCTTGATGAGCCCAAAGCATTGTTCATAAAGCCCAATCGACCCAAACCACGATTCTGCGCCAAAGTGCCAAACCACGGTAACGGTTGCCAAACCGGGTAGGGAACATTTCAAAATTTACGGGTGAAATTCATGCGGTTTTAGATGGTTATCGTGTGGTTGCCGTGGTAACCGCCTTATCACGAGGAGGCGGTAACCAAAAACGATAAGTAAAACACTGTCTCATACCATGCCCCCGTCCATACCTATCCGCCACCTCCTCATCCCCCGCTCAGAAGTGTTTCGCATGAACAACCGCTGGTTAGCCAATCCAGCATGCGGCAAATAGTTCACTCAAACTGGAGCGGTGTTCCTGAAGACCACCATCGCGCCGTCCACACTAGGCATCTTTGCCTTAAGCTAAAAAGATCCGAGGCAGGAACCAAAGTTTGGGCCAAAACCTGTGCAAACCTTCCATGACGATCTCAAGCTGCTGAACTTGTCATCACGAGTTCTAGACAAATTGGGAGAACGTCGTCTCCTTTCCCTCCATAAATACAACCATCGTTGCTTAGTCAAAAATCCCTTCAATCTTTGGCTGCTGCAATCTATTGGCGCCAAGAGGGGAAGTGTGCAAGCTGCATTCTCGGAGACAAAAATACCTTTTATCACCACATGTTTGCCTATGTACACCTTCGCGGGAATCAGATTAAAATAATCATGGCCAACAGAATTGGTGTCCACTCCCTCACGGATAACGGCAAGTGCTTCTTTCCTTCTACAAAGAGGTCCTATGTTCCTCCTCCCGTGCTTTCTGTCAATTTCGACATGCACCACCTCCTCTATTCGAATGCCCTAGACAACCATTAAGCAAGCTGTATAGTGCAACCTTTCACCTTGCAAAAATCCAAACCACACTATTTCATATAGGGGATGACTCAAGTCAAAGGCCGGGCCAGTTTGGCACGGCTTTCTTTAAGCATCACTAGGAATTAGTGTGCGGCGACTTGCTGCCGTTAAATAATGATTTCCATGCCTCCCGAGGCTGAACTGCATCGGATCAACAAGGCCTTCATGGTCTTGCTCCCTAAAAAAGTAGGTTGCACAGCCATCAGGGTGATTTCGGGCTATCTCCCTTCAAAAGCGCCTAATGAAACTAGCCACAAAATGCCTAGTTTGCCCACGCCTCAAGCTTTCATCCCTTCCTCATCCACCCGAGACATAACATGCTTTATTCGACAAAGAAGCATCATGAGAACTTTGCCCTATGCCTTAGGGGTGTGGGGGTGTCACCGGGGTAGCTCACGAGAGGCGGAGTTAAGGTCAGCGAAGTCGGACCGGGGTCCTCGGTCCACGGGAGTCGGAAGCGAGCCCCCTCTTGGGGTCGGTCGCCTGACCTTCCCCCGAGGTCCAACTTTGGTGTTCCTTCTCGGCCAGTAGCTCGGTGGCCAGACCTCGGATCTTCGAAAAGGAAGGCTTGCTTTGCAGGTTCACGGAGGGAGGCAAGGAGAGGACAACCGGCAGGGGAAGATGACGTCACGGAAAGCAAGGCTGAGGTAATACCCTACGAAGGACGGATCCCAAGGTAGGATAGAGCACGAGATGCCCATGGTGCGCGGGACACTGGGAGGATCTCTTTGTACTTTTAGATATTGCATGTGCTTGCTTTTTAGTCTTTCGTATTAGCTTTCTTGGCCCCCAAGTCCTCTTGTATGCCTTGACTCCGGTCAGGGTCCTTCTTAGCGCCTACAATGTGTAGAGCGTGCGATTGATTTGATACGCCAATCAACAAGAGAAAATACAAGAAAATATCCGTTAAGCATTAGGTCAAACCCCGGCGGCATCGGCGAGGAAGTCCATGATCATACACATGCTATTCCGGCCATATTTGAGACCAAGCGACCGAAGCGCATCGGCTACGCCAAAGCAATCATCAGCCATCCGGTCCAAATATGACGAAGAATAACAAATATACTGAGATCAATAAACCGGCGGACTCAGGCTGACATTAAATCGGGTGATGCTCCAATGAATCTCGCACGAGCATAACGTTCCTAGATTAAGGACGTAAGTAAACACAATCTAGATACGAACTACGGCCCTACCATAGATCGATAACAATCATATTAAAAGAAACATATTAAGATAGATAAGGTCGGTTTGAAACTGAAGCTATCCCGAGATAATGTAAGTCCAAACGAATAAATTGCCAATGATTCTAAAGACGACTCAATAGTTCAGTCTTGATGCAACATTAAGTATCAAAAGAAGCATTCAATCTATTACTTTCGATTTACACTCTGCGTAAGATAGTAGATCACGCATACGAATCAACCAGCCCTTAGACCTAGCATCGCCCGACCATACATCCTCGAAAGGATGAGTCAACTACAAGATAGATCTAAGCACGGGTTGGTTCATATGCACTATATGATATATGGCGTAGCAAAACTAATGAATCCAATGTGTCATTGCGATGGAAGCATTAGAAACAAGTAATCTCACCACTAACGACAAACATCTGCAGAGTTCGGGGATCGAGACGATGCGGCCCAAAGCCAAACAAGGTGTTCGTCCAAAAGGAGAAGGATGGCGATGCGCCAAAGATTAGATTGATTGAATCATCCTTATACACAGGATCTCGGGTACTATTTATACCCAGAAATACAAATATCGTAACAACTTGGACTCTATCTAAACTATTTTTAGAAACATCATATCATCCTAACGAGATCCATTACAACTAACCATTTAACAAACTCCTAAATTACGAGATACAACTACCATTACAAGACTCTATCCATAGGTGGCAATACCTTTAAATGCGCCATTGACATCAGAATCCCCACTTATCTCCAAGTTTACGCATTGGACACGGTTTTATTTCTTTTAAACCGGAATCAATTTGTCAATTCATTCCATTCAACCTATTCCTAGCCGGCCCGGCCACTGCGGCCAGATTGCTCTTTTAGCCGATACAACCCCGACCTCGGCCGATCTGATTCCACCTTGCTTCCTTAGGACTTAGGAACCCCATTACCAAATTCCAAGTGTTAACACATGCCCCCAAGTCAGTAACATAAAGTGTTGTAGATTTGTTTATCTACTCAAACTCCTATGCCCTTCTCGGCCCGAATCGTTTCGGCTTCTCCCAAGGGCTCTTTAAATATCCACTTTCCTCGGGCGAGCCACCCACGCTCCTATCGTGCGCTCGGCTTCCTTCTCAAACAAACCTCCTGCCCTTCTCTCTCTCCTCCGCGACTCCATCGGCGTTCGACACTTTCACATTCTTCGAGCCCCATCTTCTTCTCAGGCCTCCCAGATGGCCTCACGCTGCGACCTCAAGCACCTCCAACTCCAGGCCACGCGTCGCACCTACCGCGACCACAACCGCTGCCGCCGCCCTTGGGCGCCTCGGCCACCGCCATGAACGAATTCCCTTAGGTATTTCCCTTCTTTTTTACTTTGTAATCTTACCCTCAACTCGTTCCTCCAAACGCCCTTATACCAAAAAGTTTGCTTGGTAATTTTCAATATCACCTCATCCCACAATCTTACTAATTAATGCTTTTCTTATTCCAAACTATAAACACCATCACCTCGATCGGTACTTTTCCCTCCTCCTTCGAATTGCGGCACCTCTCTCACCAAGTGCTCATCCCCAATTTAACACAAGAGGAAAATACTTCCCCTTGGGCCTATCGGCGATATAGACCCAGCGCGTGATCATAGCCGAAACCAACCACATGCCCTTCAACAACTTTTGCCAAACCATCTCTTTCCCCTTTGGGAGCGGGACTTTCAAGGCTTGGCCGTCTCTGAGCACGGCTGGACCGAATGGTACAAGAGAATACAATCGGCCAAGTACACCCAATGGGAAGAAAGAAAGCTTGCCCAATGCTTAGAAGCTGTCCATAGCCAACATGGAAAAGACGAGCCCCTCCTATCGGGCTGACTTACTTTTGGAACAGCCGGTTTCAATGCCTTCCCCTCTTCGGGCGAGGGCGGATGACCATCACACTAGCCGATGTTGCATATGACAACAGCCCAGGCTGGACATTGAATCATCGGCTAATCCATGCGTCTTGAGCCCGAAAAGGCCAACACCAGTTTAAAACCAAAGCCATCGGTGGATGGAGTGGTTTCATTGCCCAAAACAAGAAAGATGGAGCAGATCGGCCACCGAGAATACCTTTGCCTTACGATGATGTGGTTAGAAAAATTCATGTTACGCGGATCGTTGTGGGCCGACCGCTAATTGGCAAATAATGGCCGAAATCCTAGGCGACGGGACAGAGTTCGCATTGGGAAAATACCTCCTCGGCTACACGTATCAAATGCTGCATCAAGCGCCACAAAAATAGCGCCAACGCCCGATCCAACAGGCGGCCTGGTGGTTCCTCCAAATCTGGTGGTGTTGGCCACCCAAAACGTGGCCGGTGGGCCCCGCTTTGTGACGCCGGATTCCCAAGGCTGGAACCAATCGAAGATGAAGAAGGTGACCAAATCACCACCGGGCGATGCACCAACTATGGGGAAGCGGCCGCCACCCATGCGGAGTTCAAGGCAATCGGTGGTTTGTTGTGGAATTGGTTCGTGGCTTTCTACGATGGGTTATCCGCGACACCGCACACTACCTTTACTTCTACTCTAGACCAAGGATCTTTAGAGCTGCCATTCGATTTCAAATGGAGTCGACCTCAATTCAGTGGCAGTCAAGGTGTAGAAAATTGTTCTTAAATACATTTATCTCACACTGCGGCCAAAAGGGTTCATCATGGCCGATCAACGGCTCGGAGTTATGAATTTTACTACCGGCATCGGCCGCGAGGCAATTTGGCCTCGGGCAACTTCCCACTCGGCTTCTTTTACGCCGATAAGATCGAGACAGGAGGGAGCGGTCGGCCAAGATACGATGATGAACTCCTTGCTGAACATAGCTGGTCCCTCCTTCGGTGGCCGGCGGGAATCACCTGTCGACAAGAAGAAGCGCCGCTTACGACCGATGGTGGTTGGAACTTAGACGCCACATTTTCACCAACGGTCGTCTTGCTACATTGACTTGCTCCTTTGGATGAGATCCCTCGGTATATTTCTACTCACTGTAGATTATTCCTTCCTACGATTCATTCATCGGCGTGTCAGCCGACCGATTTAACATTTGTGCTTTGACTTCGCAGGAAACGAAATGGAGCGGTGACGCGATAGCGACTCTGGGCGCCATCAGAATAAACCGGGCATTTTGGACACGGGGGGGCCTTGCTCCGTCGGCCATCGGGTGGGGGGCGCCCAAGCTTTCGTCTCTATTCTGCGAGGGCGAGGTGCGCCATCCGATCGCACCGAAAGGAAGACGGTGCCACCGCCGCGTTCATCGGTTGCGCCTTTGCCCCCAAAAGGGCGAAAAGATAGAGCCCAAGGTCGCCTCGGCCCGACAGGTCCTCCTCCTCTAGATCAGTAGTCGAGCGGTTCCTCAGCAGCTGCTGCCGGCGAAGAAGGCACTTGGGTAGCCGTCCGAGGCCCATTTGCCGAGCTAGGGCCGAGTCTGAATCGGTGAACGCCCCAGCAGAGCGCTCACTGCCGGCCCGAAGCCCTGCGATGAGGCGTCCTCCCGTAAGTTTTTACTTCATTGTTCACAGTCTTACGATGTTTACCGTATCGATTTGTCCGTTCCTTGTAGTTCAAGCGGCGGTCGTGCCCCTCGCCACCTTTCTGCCGTGTCGGCTCTTACTTTGTCCGTGATAATCAATTAGTTCGTGCGCTAATCTCCGTTTTCCTTTTTGCGGCTTGCGATCCGCCGAAACGGCTCCCCGTGTGAGTGAATGTACGGCCTTTGTTGGGGGTGGCGACGATGATTCTTGGCGAGGAAAAGCGACGATCGCGAGGAACGATCAGGCCGAAGCCGAGTAATCCCGGCGAAACAGCGCCGAGCGAGTAAGTGGCCTTAAGCCCAGGCCATTGTTTTGCCATGCCTCGGCCCTTTCTTTCTTACTGCGGCGCGTGGCCGATCTCCTCAACCGATTTATCGGAGTTCGAGAGCCGGCAATGTCTTGCGAAGGCGCTTGCACCGTCGAGTGAGAACCTAAAGGCCACCACGGGCGACATCGGACAGCCAGCCGACTAGACGCCTCGTTAGATGCGGCGGTGGTCTCTTTGCGGCTCCATACACGCACGATTCCGGGATATACAAGACCAGCTGCCGGATCTTGTGGCGAAGCCATCGCGCCGGCGATCTTCATGGAAGCTTACCAACTAAAATACGAACGAGCCGGCGGCGAGTCATTGATCGTGAGTCGTGAGCGCGTGCGGCTGCCATCCAATCGACCAAAGACGCCATTGAAGCCGAAAAACCGCCTTCGACCGCCTAAAAACCAAGCGGCCGCCAAGCTTGAACAACTTCGTGCCCGTCGGGATCAGGTTTGGTGGCCGATCTCGTTCGAGATTACCAACAAGATTGATGTCCATGAAGAGTATATGGCCGATTTGCCGGCCAGGGTTGAAGCTGAACGTAGAAGCATTGGGGCGGCGGCGTTGCATTTACGGGGCTTTGTGCAAGCGCTTGATCGGTGGCGGGGGTCCGAGGCGACGACCTCGGGGCAATCGGCGAGATTGACCGGGTTAGAAGGCGGCAGCTCTATCGGCGTTAGCCGAATTTTCTAAAGAAATGAAGAATGTAAAATGTCGACCTGCGAGGTCGGCTGTGTTTCTCTGACATGTGCTTTGTGATGTAACTTGGATAGCTTGTATCAAACGTGCTCGTATCGTTCGGTTAGAACTTGCCCGAAGTGACGCCCAATCGCTTAGCGTCCGTCTTTTGGTTATTCGATTCTATAGCCATCGGCCGATAATATCCGATTACGTCGTCGCCACATTTTTCGTAGGCCGACCCTCTCGAATCTGTACCCGGGAACCCGTGAGCCCCGGGTGACGAGGCATCCATTCTGCACAATCGCTGGTTTTCAACGATTCCCGCGCCCTTAATAATGACTTCTTTGACTCTCGGGTTGGCGGCAACCTTTCCATATCCAAGAATCGTATCTTTTCTTTCTATAACCGGGCTTCCCCGGCTCTTACGAATAACTCACGGCCGAAAGCGACGAGACTTCCAATAGTGAAACACCTAGTCCTTTGATTGCGGCCAGGCTTCTCATGGCGTCTTCTAGCTCGTCGGTGAACCGGGTGGTACCTCAACTCTTCTACTTTTACCGATTTCTAGTTTCGAAAACTCGGGGCGGAATCCATTGCTGCCGCCTTTGCTCCCGGGTGATCCGGGAATCATGGAGACATCGTACGGCGTCGGTCAACCAGGGACCGAGCGGGTGAGGCGCAATTTGAAGCGCTTTAGGGAGTTGGAGGCTCGCCACCCGGCCGGGCCGGCTTTCCACCTTGGTGGCATTAAAGTCTTGCCCCATGGCGTACCGACGCTTGCGCGCCTCGGCCAGGTGGAGGGAGGCAGGCCCAACTTGCCAATGAGTTGTTGATCACCACTACCGACATAAGGGTCACTCGGTTGGAGAATCGATCCTGGATGCTCTAGAAATGGAAGCGCAAAGCCCTTTGAGCGAGCCACAGCAGCCATTTGGGAGTGCACGGCAAACATGTAATCCAAGACGGCCTTGCGTCGGCTCGAGAATAAAACGTGTTTTAATGTTCTGGGTTCCTTGTGACTTGAAGTTTCTTCAACTCCTTGGCTTGATTGGTCCAAAGTTGGCTTTTCCGACCATGCGCATTGTCGATTGTCTCACGCATGTGTAGCGTATGTATGCCCCCAAGTTTTGGTGATAGCGTCGATGTCGACGAAACTTGTTGATAGTAGTCATGTTGATTGCTGCCGGGGTCATGGGGCATGGGAGGGAAGCGAATGCCTAAGGCGATGCCCCATAAGGCATCGGCGTCATCGTGGTCGGCCCATTGTGGCGATAGCCGACTCACGCGTTGATCCACACGCTCGGGTAGTACTTCTTCGAGATATTTTACGGTGTTGAGGGCCCTTCCGAAGATCTCCCCATCTAGTCCTTTCGGCATGTAGGCTCCCTTGGATACGCATTTGTGGACCTTGAAAGGCCCCTCCCAATTCGGCGACCATTTGCCGAATTTGTTATCTACTGGATCCGATTGGGAGTATGAGCTTCCAAGCGAGCTCGCCTTCCTCGAAATGATTTAGGGACGACCTTTTTATTGTAATGCTGGCTACCCATTCCTTATCTCTTGTTACTTTTTCTAAGGCTCTCATTCTTGATAAGGCAAGATCCTCAGATTCGTCTATCATGAGATTGTAATAGTCGTCGGGCATTTGTGAGTTGGTCTTGCAGTGAATGCATGCTTGAGCCATTCACGCTTTCCCATGGAAGTACCGCCGTGTCCATAGACCAGTTTGTATGGCGGAACTTGGATGAGACCCATGACATGCCATCCGATAGGCCCACAAGCTTCGGCCAATCGGGTGTGCCATTGTTTGGGATGCTCGAGATATCTTTCTTTTGATCAGCTTGATTAAGCTTTTGTTTGGCGCTTAGGCTGACCGTTGGCTTGTGCGTAATACGGCGAAGAGTTAAGCGGCTTGATCCCCATGCCGTCGTGACTGGATGAATTCGTCCGAGACAAAGACGGACCCTTGGTCGGTCGTTATCGTTTGCGGAATGCCGAACCTGTAGATGATGTGTTCCTTGACGAACTCGATTGCGTCTTTAGAATCCACTTTTCGGAGGGAATTGCTTCTACCCATTTTGTGAAATAATCGTGGCCGCTAGTATAAACGTGTGCCCCTTGCTTAAAGGTGGATTGATTTGGCCAATCATGTCCATGCCCCACCCTACGAAAGGCCATGGTTTAATGATCGGGTTCATGGCCGACGCCGGAGCTCGTTGCACCTTGCCAAATTTTGGCGTCTTGGCATCCTTTATAGTATTTAAAACAATCTTCTAGCATTGTCGGCTAGAAATACCGGCTCGGTGAAGTAGCCACTTCATTTTGTGTGCCGGTGATGTGTCATGCAATTCCTTCGTGTACCTCTCCGATGGCCACTTTGTGGCTTGATCGGCGCTCAAACACTTGAGCAGTATGCCATCGATTGTCCGATAGTATAAATCTTCGTCGAGCAACACATACGCAACGCCTTGTACCGTAGCTTCCTTGTGACCGATTGAAAGGTTTTTGAGGTAATTGTAGACGTCGAATCTCAATCGTCGGTCATGATGGTGGCGATGCCTATGTCGACATCTCTTAGCATCGGCCGGTAGCCTAATGCCCTTTGAGCCGGGTCATTGGCCTCAGTGTTACGCTCCTGGGAATATGCTTCAAAGTGACTAGCCGAAATCCTTCCATTAATTCCCGGCATCGTTGATGATAGATTATTAGTGCATCATTTTTGCACTCATACTCTCTGACAATTGACTAATGACGAGCAACGAGTCTCCCATTATCTCAACCGCATCGGCCTCCATTTCTCTGCGAGTAGGAGTAGCCCCTTGAGGACGGCTTCATACTCGGCTTGGTTATTCGTAACGTGGGGGTCGATGGCGAAGGCGAGTCGAAGCTTGTCCCCTTGGGTGAGATAAGAACTAAGCCGATTCCACGGCCGTTGGTACATGCTTTTGAGCCATCGAAAGTCGGGGTCCAAGGCGTGATCTCTGAGCCGATTGAGTCGTTTCTATGTTCCACAATGAGATCGGCGGGGCCTGTCCTTTACTGCCCTTGGGGCACGATACCTCAAATCGAATTCGGTCGGCGCAAATATCCACTTCCAGATCCTCCCTTTGAGCACTTGGAGAAGATAGCATGTACTTGACTACGTCGGCTTTGCAAGTTGCGGTGCATTCATTGGACGAGATAGTGCCTTAATTTTGTGCATGAGAAATAGAGAGCCTGAGACATAGCTTTTCGACAGGTGAATATCTAGTCTCTGCATCTAGCGACCACTTGGCTAAGATAGAAAATGGCCCTTTCCTTGCCATCAACTTCTTGGATCGGAACGGAGCCGATGGACTTGTCGTCGGCCAGGACATGTACGGCTTGAACGGCATTCCTTTGCGGGGGCATTAGAGCGGGAGAGCTTAAATAATTTTTTATGTCGTCTAACGCCTTCGTTGCTCTGCCTCCCATGTCAATATCGATCGGCCTTAAGCCGAAGCAATGGTGTGAACGGTTCCATTTTCTGCGAGAGGTTAGCTATGAACCGTCTAATGAAGTTTATCTTTCCGATCAATGATTGGAGTTGTCTTTTATCCTTAGGGGTTGAATTGTCTTAATTGCATTAATGCTCCTTGGTGTTACTTGATTCCTCTTTCATGAGCGAGGAATCCTAAAACTGCCAATGAGACACGCCGACGCACACTTGGCGGATTCATCTTCAATCCATATTTCCTCGTCCATTCAAGCACACTTGCCTTAGATGCTGCAATGTGGCTTTCTATCTCTCTTGATCGACAACGACATCGTCGATGTATATCTCTACTAGTGCACCGATCATGTCGTGAAAATGTAGTTCATTGTTCTTTGATAAGTTGCCCCGCAGGCATTCTTTAGGCGAACGTCATCACCACCCACTCGTAGAGGCCGATCGCACTGGGCATCGAAAGTTTGTCTTATGGACGTCCTCTTCGGCCATGAATATCTGGTTGTACCCTGCATTGCCATCCATGAAGTGATGATTTTGTGGCACGAGGCGGCGTCGACAAGCAGGTCGGCTATTGGCATTGGGTATTCGTCTTTGGAGTTGCCTTGTTTAGGTCTCTAAAATCGATGCATACTCGAAGTTTGCGGTTCTTCTTTAATCTTGGGGCCCGATATTAGAGACCCATTCGGCATATCGGCAAGGCCGAATGAACCCTGCGTCGTATAGCCGAGTGATTTTGGCCTTAATTGCGTCGTACATGTCGGCTTTGAACCTCACGGGAGGTTGTTTGAATGGCCGATATCACTGCCTTGATTGGCGGTGATGGACCACTATCGATCGGCTTAGACCGGGCATTTCGAAGTATTCCCATGCGAAGCAATCTTTATATTCTTTTAATAATTCAATAAGTTGGGATCTACAAAAGGAGATAAATTTTTACTAATGTACGTCGGCCTTGGCTTGTCGCTAGATCCGATGTCGATCTCTTCTAACTCGTCGGCCGACGTGAAGCCTTGTCCTAACTTGCCATCGTCTTCGTCGCGATGGCTACGCCCGAGCTCACCAGGATCCCTCCACCATGTCTTGTTCAAAGCAGCGTTGCGGCTCGTCGCTTCCGATGGGCATGTATTGTTGAATTGGACACGTTTAGAAAATCGGCTTGCCGGACTTTCCCAGATAAACATTCGATGCCTTCGATTTCCCAAAGCGGCAAATCGGCGCAGCGATACTAGCGGCACTGCCGGGTGGCACGATCTCGATCTTGTCGCCGTCCCCCAGATGAGGCTGCAGTGCATTGTAGAAGGGATGCGGCGATTAGCGTGGATCCGGTCCCTTCAGAAGCGAGGCTATAAGACCCCTTCCCGTCGATGACGAGAAACGTTGTAGGCACAGTTTTGTTGCCGATGGTCGGCTCGGCGTTGAGAACGCCTTTGGTCTCGATGGGTTGCCGCCGAAGTCCTTGAGTACCATGTTGGTTTTGATCAGGTCTTCGGCTCCTTTTCAAGCTTTACGAAAGTTGCGTAAGGCATGAGGTTGACTACCGCTCCTCCATCGACTAGCATTTTGGAAATCGGCTTGCCGTTGACAAACCCTTTAACGTACAACGGCTTCGGATGTCGATTTTCGGTTCCTCCGGCTTGTCGAAGATGGCACTGATACAGCGAGATCATTAGTTTTGCCGGGTCATCTTCAATAGTATCTGCGTCGGCTTCGGGGCAGCGATTCGGCGGGCAACACGAAGACCATGTTGACCGATGCGGTAGCTTTACCTTTCCCTTTGGCTGCCCTTACGGCTCGGTCGACGGGGCTTTCTCCGCCTTGCTCTTCGGTGGTCGTAGCGTTATCACCGCTTGGTACCCACCATCTCTTGATCTTGCCCGGTAGACGGCGTTGTTCGTATATCATTTGTGCCACCGTCCTCTCTCCCTTCACGCTTAAGCCTTTGAATTCTCCTTTTCGGGTCTTCGTAAATAGATCGGATGGGCACCAGGGGATTGGCGATCCCTCCTCGTTGGCCTCCTCGTTATTGTGATCGTCCCCATCATGATTCTCGTCGACGAAGAAGTCTTGATGGGCGGGCGGCCGATCGTGGATCGGTCGCCGTCTCGGTTTAGTTGGACGGCTGCAGGAATGAACCGGACTGGACTTGCCGATGACGAGCTCCTGTGTTTGTCATGAACGTGATGGTCGTTACATGCGGGCGATCCTCCGGTGTTGGTAGTCTCATGCGGATTCCAGCAATGCACTGAAGAAGCCGCAATGCCAATGTGGATCGTCATGGCTTGCTATGTTCCGCCGGCTTTGGACTCTTGGATCGTGCGGCGAGGTGCTTCGTCGTAGCTTTCTTCACGCCGGGAGACCGGTATTGACGATGGTATCTACTTCGTTCGTGGATCGGCTATCGGCCGGCCGATCCCGATAGCTGGGCGCACCATGTTGATTTGTGCGGTGGGGTTTCCTATCACGGCCTCTCTTGTTTCGGCCTTGGCCGTCGTACCGCTAAGCCGTACGTCGTTACACGCCCGATTGATTCGTCGAGGCGGCATGGGCTGTGTTGGCCAGGAACGGATTGCCATCTACTTTCATGGGCCGACTTGAGTCGGCAAACTTCAACTTCCCGGCCTCGATGGTCGATTGGATCTCTTTGTCGAAGACTTTGCAATCGTTCGTGGCGTGAGATGTAGAGTTGTGCCACTTGCGGTATTTCTTCTTTTTCAACTCTTCAGCAGCGGGATCACATGATTTTCGAGCAGCTGAATCTGTTTCTCTTTGAGTAGTAAATCAAAGATTTTGTCGGCTTTAGTGATGTCAAAATCATATTTCTCTTCTTTAGCCGTCTTCAACAGCCACTGGCAGACGATGGCCTTCTTGTTCTTAGCCCATTCGGCTGCCGCCACTTCTGTTTCGTCGTCGTCGGATCCATAATCTAAGTCGACGATGACTTGTGTTATGGTCTTGACGGCCTTCTGGTTTCTTGGAAACGTTGTTCATGGGCCGTTACCCTCTGCGCGGGTGGGCTAGACTTTCGAAGTCTTGCACAGAGAATCTTTCCCTGATTGGCGCGATCGGACCATGGAAGGCTAAATCGGCCGGTGGCGTCCAGGTAGCACCAGGCGTAGCATCGGTTTCTCATTTCTACGAAGCAGAATGTAGTCTGGACCGATTCATTATGTTTTTGCACGACGCGGTGAGGTCGACAACTTCATTTCATGGTTGCCGAATAAAAATAGCTATGGAACTATTTCTCAAGATCGGCCCAACTCGAATCAAGTTGTAAGGCAATGAGGAGAACCAAGTGAAGGCCGATCCTGAAAGAGAAAGGGAAATAGCCGAACTCTCAACGGTCGTGCCGATGCTTCACCACATTGTGCTAAGAATCGGGCGATATGCTCGTAAGTAGATACATTGTCTTGTCACGAGAACTTAGAGAAATCCGGGATTTTGTAGGTTGGGTAATGGAATTCTTTCGAAATGCTCCGGGTAAGGGTGCGGTACATATTCCCTGAGTCTTTTGGTTTGAGGCCGGGCGATCTCGCATAACGTGCGATTAGCTCGGCCCGGGTCCTATTATCTTCTTCATGTCGGCTCGTATGGGTCATACGACATACGTGCCTGCCGATACAGGCGTAGCGTGTACTGAGGCCGATAATGATGATCTGACGACCCCCTTGGTATTGGTAGCGATGATCGGCGGGTGGCGGCCGGGATTCCGGTGGTGGCGTTGGCGGGTGCGGAAGCATTTGTCGGCCCCGATATTCGCATGTTGCAATGATCAATCGGCTCGGCTGCCGATTATGGTGAAACATGTCGAATTGACCTTGGGGCAGCGGCTGTTGTCGGTTTAAAATAGTGACCGCTGGTTTCACGGCCCGTCCCGCTTGGGCTCAAGTGGCTGACTCCTCCCAGGCGGGTTGGGGCTGCGCTATTAGTGGAAGCGGCCGGTCTTGGGTGACTAGTGTCCCGTAATCAGGAAACTTGCCATCCGTGAAATATGTAGGACCCCTTTGTAGCTGCTCGGCCACCTTGGCATCAACCACATGAGAAATCATATTGTTGAGGGTGTTGACCAGGATGCTGCTCTGGTTGACCAACGCGTGATGGACGGCCGAGTCGATCCGATCTTGCAAAGAGTACACGGCCTGATCATCCTGCACTTGAGTTGGTTCTTCCACTTTCTGCTTGCCCTTCGCATCACTCGACGAGGACGCTATGGTATCGTTGAGGCTGAACTTGTACTTTTGGTGGACCGTTCCAGACCTTGTTTGGGTGAAGGATTGAAGGTAATTGTTCTGGAGTTCCTCCACCATCCTCTTATACTCGGCTTGCTGTTGGTAGATAGTTGATCCATTTTTACAGGTCGACATTGTCTGTGTGATGCCGGGGATCTTGGAGTCGACCATCTTGCCTGGTGAGTCTATTCGTCCGAGTCGAGCGACAAACATAGTCCCACTTTGGGCGTGCCAAGCGTGTTGATGAGAAATCTCTCTCACGCGGCGGCTGGGAGATCTGCTTGACTCCGGTGCGAGGTCCTTCTTAGCTGCCTACAATGTGTAGAGCGTGTCGATTGATTTGATCGCAATCAACAAGAGAAAATACAAGAAAATATCCGTTAAGCATTAGGTCAAACCCCGCGGCATCGGTGAGGAAGTCCATGATCATACACATGCTATTCCGGCCATATTTGAACCAGCGACCGAAGCGCATCGGCTACGCCAAAGCAATCATCGGCCATCCGGTCCAAATATGACGAAGAATAACAAATATACAGATCAATAAACCAGTAGACTCCGGAAACCGACATTAAATCGGCTGATGCTCCAATGAATCTCGCACGAGCATAACGTTCCTAGATTAAGGACGTAAGTAAACACAATCTAGATACGAACTACGGCCCTACCATAGATCTGATAACAATCATATTAAAAGAAACATATTAAGATAGATAAGGTGGTGAAACCCCAACGCTATCCCGGATAATGTAAGTCCAAAAGAATAAATTGCTAATGATTCTAAAGACGACTCAATAGTTCAGTCTTGATGCAGCATTAAGTATCAAAAGAAGCATTCAATCTATTACTTTCGATTTACACTCCGTAAGATAGTAGATACGCATACGAGATCAACCAGCCCTTAGACCTAGCATCGTTGACCATACATCCTCGAAAGGATGAGTCAACTACAAGATAGATCTAAGCACCGGGTTGGTTCATATGCACTATATGATATATGGCGTAGCAAAACTACTGAATCCAATGTGTCATTGCGATGGAAGCATTAGAAACAAGTAATCTCACCACTAACGACAAACATCTACTGAGTTTGGGGATCGAGACGATGCAGCCCAAAGCCAAACAAGGTGTTCGTCCAAAAGGAAAAGGATGGCGATGCGCCGAAGATTAGATTGATTGAATCATCCTTATACAGGATCTCGGGTACTATTTATACCCGAAATACAAATATCTGTAACAACTTAGGACTCTATCTAAACTACTTTTTAGAAACATCATATCATCCCTAACGAGATCCATTACAACTAACCATTTAACAAACTCCTAAATTACGATACAGCTGCCATTACAGGACTCTATCCATAGGTGGCAATACCTTTAAATGCGCCATTGACATCCGAATCCCCACTTATCTCCAAGTTTCTGCATTGGACACGGTTTTATTTCTTTTAAACCCGGAATCGGTTTGTCGAGTGCATTCCATTCAACCTATTCCTAGCCGACCGACCACTGACCAATTACTCTTTTAGCCGATACAACCCCGACCTCGGCCGACCGATTCCACCTTGCTTCCTTAGGACTTAGGAACCTCATTACCAAATTCCGAGTGTTAACACCCCTTGAGCTATAAAAGGAAGGGCAGGGTAAACGGGCAAGGGGATCGCCTTACGAGAACTCTTCTCTAACCTCTAGTCTTTGGGATCGGCGGCCGTAATTCAAGTGTTAAGATCGATGGTCGTGGTGTGGTTTCGGAATCGGCAAACGCGACGTAACACGGGCGGCTAAGGCCGGTTTCGGCATAGGTAGTTTGGGATTAACAGGTTAACTAAGACAACGCATAAGGCGAGGCCGATTTCATTCACCTTCATGGTTTCGGAATCGGCAAACATAGTGCAACACGTGAGGCCGAGGCCGATTTCGGCAACTAAGTTAGAATTGATAGTCGTATCAAGCTAGTACGCGCATGGCCGGAGCCGATTTCGTTTACAAGCACGTTGCAAAAGTCAAGATATATCAAACAAGCCAAAGGCGGAAGGCGATTACAAGAGTTGGGCGTCGACCAAGTTCGTTACAAACATTCAATGAATATGTTACATGAAACGTAGCCGATTTGAACGCTAAAATATTACAAGTTCATTGCTTGAGAAAATCGGCTATAGCCAATAGCGTCGTCCGCTGATCGGGTCCACCTCCTCGATGGCCTTGACGTCGTCGGCCTTGGACCCACCACCCACCGAATGCCCTTCACCGATCCCGAAGATGCACCACGGCCGCCTTGATACTTTGACGTTGAGCGTCGATTTGGTGGAAGGCTGGCCATGTACTCCTTGTGGACGTCGATCTCGTTCGTGACTTGAGCGAGATCGGCCATTAGCTGGTCTTGGCTTGAGAGGAGCTGCTCGAGCTTGGCCATCGGCTCGGTTTCGGGCGGTCAAAGGTGTCCTTCGGCTCTCGATGGCTTCCTTGGTCGATCGGAGGGTGGCCGACCGCGTCGGTTCTCGCGATGATCGGCTATTCACGCCGTGCCCGCTTGTATTTAAGTTGGTTGGCTTCCAAGAAGGTGGCGGCACGATGGCATCGGCTAGAGCTTCCGGTAGGCCTTGGATCTCCTTGAAGCGTGCGCGGATCGAGCCGTATCCACTACCGACGCGTCGGCGAAGCCTCCACCGGTTACCGATGTCGGCTAGGCTGGCCCTCGTGTCCCTCGGTCGGCGTCACCGGTGCCTCCTCGTCGATCTCGTTGGACTCCTCGAACTCGACAAGTCGAAATTGAGGAGGTTGGCTATGTTCGCAAAGAGAAAGATGATTAGAAAATGTTGAGTTAGCGAGCCGATCATAAAATTCAGCCGGCCACCGTGGGCACCGGGGGTCGGAGCGGCGGCTCGACCGGTTCGCCGCTTGCAGCCATCGGGGCCTCATCATCGGTGCCGTTGCCGCCACCCGTGGCAGTCACAACGTGCTCACTGGACGCCTAGGGGGCAGCCGACGGAGATCGTGGTGGCTGCAAAAGAAAGGGTTAGCGGTCAAGTCGGCTAAGTTCTATAAATCAAGTTGCAAGGGACGGTTATAGATGGTGCGTGATGCGGAGTGCGGCCAGCCAATTTCTTGACCTAAGAACAATTGTTTGGTCGGATGCAAGTGATATCATCATAAGGACGAATTCGATGAAATGAGGGCTTACCGGTCGGTTTTGTGGGGGACATGGAACCGGCGGGACGTCGGCTGGAGTGTTTATGGATTCGTGGCTAGAGCTCTTGGGTTCAGCCGCCGCTCCAACAGCCACCGGCATCTCCTCGCCGGCGACGGCGTCACGGAACTGCGCGATGCTTGGGTCCAAGGGAAGGCTATCACTGGCACGGCGGTTCTTCTCCTTAAACTTCTTGGGAGCGAGTGCGGGCGATGGCTGTACGAGAGGCGCGGCCCTTTTCTTGTGAGCGATCGGCTCGCGCACTTGCCCGCGCAAGAAGGACGCCGGCCGGCGCTCCCCCTCACTGATCACCGATGGAGCGAGGCCGCCCCATCCGAACACCTAGAAGGTATTCGATGAGGATCCCGGAGTCGCTCACCGTCGGCCGCTCCGTCTCGGTCTTACGCAAGCCGAGGGCAAGTGTTAATCGGCTACATCGGCCGATGATAAGAAAAGAAAAATCATTTGGAGTTTAAAGCTTACCGAGGGGATCTCTTCGGGCAGGAGCAGATCGACGTAATAAGATGATGACCGCCGGTGGAAGATGTGTTGCTTGATTTTGGCCCACCATTGGTCGTAGGCCACGCTTTCTTGAGCGCCGAGGGTCATCTCGCCGATGCCGCGAGGGGAGGGTTGGCTATGTTCAGCAGCCGATACATTGTCGGTTCTTGGCTCACCATTGTCTCGATCTTGTCGGCATAATAGAAGCCGACGGGCAGTTGCCCAAGACCAAACTGCCTCGCAGCCGACATCGGGTAGTAAAATTCATAACTTTTGGGCATTTATCAGCCCGGTGGATCCAGTCGGCGGGATGCGGGGTCGGAGCGAGCGACGGCAGACAACTCACCGCACTTAGGGTTGTCGGCTGAGTTGATGTCTTCCCAATTGAAATCGGCCGGCAACTCGAACAGTGCCCGATCTCGGTAAAAGTACCAGGCGCGGTTCTCGCATGACAGCCGTCGTACGGGCGATGAACCATTCGGCCGTGGGTTGGCCGATTGCTTTGAGCCCGCATGAGCGTGCCGCTTCTCCATAGCTCATGCATCCGGTGGTGGTGATCTTGTTGCCGTCCTCGTCTTCGATCGGCTCCAGCCTTATGAAAACAACCTCGTCGAGAGGAGTCGCCCGGCTATTTTGGGTCGCCGGCTGACAGCCGATCTGCAAGCACCACCAGGGGTCGTCGGTGTTGACAGGGGCATTGGCGGCTATCTTCGCGGCAGCCTGATGCAGCATTTGGTACAGGTAGCTAAGGAGGTATTTCCCCGGCCACGAGCTTGCTCCCATCGTCCGGAGTTTGGCTACGACTCCGCCGGTTGGCGGTCGACCCGCACCTTGATCCACGAACAAGAACTTCTCGAGCCACATCATAAGAAATGTGGTGTGTTCCCTGTGGCCGACCGATCCGTCCTTCATGTTTTGAGCAATGAAGCCGCTCCACCCGCCGATGGCTTTGGTTTTGAATTGGTGTTGCCCCTTTCAGGTTCAGGTTTCCGGGGTTAGCCGATGCCAGGATGTCTAGTCCGGTCGTCATGTATACGTCGGCTAATGTGATCGTCATCGGCCTTGCTGGAATATGAAGGCATTGAAGGCATCATTCCAAAATACGATGCAGCCGACATCAGGCGGCTCATCTTTCTCCATGCGGCGACGAACAAGGCCAAGCACTGGGCTATTTCGGTTTCTTCCCACCGAGAGTACTTGGCCGATCGCAGCCTCTTATACCATTCAATCCAGGCTTATACCATTCAATCCGGGTTGCATCGTGGTCGGCCACAACTTGAAAGTCCTGTTCCAATGGGCTAAGGATGGTTTCCTAGTGTTGTAGGGGATCCTGTTGGTTTCGGCTATAATCACATCGGGTGGGTCGAGTGTTGCCGATGGGGCCGAGGAAGTACCTCTTTTCTTGGGTCGGACTTGGGATGACCACTTGAGTGACAAAGGTGCTACGAGTTTGAAAGAGGAAAAATGCTAATCAAGAACGGCTAAAGGCATGTTGAATGCAATAATGTGTTAACACTGAAATTTGGTAATTGAGTCCCTAAGTTTGCAAAGGCGAAGCAGAATCAGATCGGCTGGTTTGGTGTGGAAACAGAGGCCGCATCGGCTGAGGAGTGATCGGCTGCGAGGCCAATCGGCTCAGGTTGGATCGGACAATGGCAGCCGATAGCCGATTCCAGGTCCGGAAGAGATAAAACCGTTTCGGTGTAGCAGTTTGAAGATAAATAGAAGATTCGGTTGTTAGTCACGCGTTAAACGATATTGCCACCTATGGATAGAGTTCTGTAACGATAATTGTATCTGTAATTTAGGAGTTTGTTTAAACTGTTAGTTGTAGCACGGCATGGGTCCTTCTCGGGATAATGTTGTGTTTTAATAGTAGTTTAGATAGAGTCCAGGTTTGTACGAGATAATTGTATCTTGGGTATAAATAGGACCCAAGACCCGCTGTAAACAAAGAACAATCATAATCAATCAAACCTTCGGCGCATCGCCAACCTTTTCTTGGGACGAGCAGTTTGTTTGGCTACGGGCTGCATCGTTTTGATCCCGAGATCTAGGTAAATGTTTGTCATTAGTGGTATGATTTATTGTTTCTAGTGCTTCCATCGTAATGACACATTAGATTCAAGAGTTTATACTACGATGCTTATCTATAGCGCATATAAATTAGACTAATATTTAGATCTATCCCGCCATTGGCTAGTTCTATCAACGACTTGCGGCCGATAGGGCTGGATCTAAAGGTTGGCTGGTTTATATGTGGTATCCACCGTCTCGAGGGATATAAATCGGCTGCAATAGATCAGGTTTTGCTTTTATACTTATTGCTGCATCGGGTTCAAACTGTTAAGTCGTTTTTAGAACTATCAATGATACATTCGGCTAAGATTTATATTGTTTAGAGGCAGTAGCTTTGGGTTTCAGCCGGTCTTGTCCGCCTGATATGTTTCTTTTAATATATTTATTATTAGATTTATATTAGACTGCCTCTTATGTTAAGATCGCATTCTTGTCGGACGTCGCCGGCCGAAATCGGCCCGCCATTGGCTGAAGACGGTCGATTTCCGAGCTATGCATCGATTCAAGAATGATATCTTTCTATAAGATTCATCGGAGTACTAGCCGATTTATCGTTAGCTTTCAAAGATCGGCTAGGTTATCGATTCATAATTATATTATCCTTTATTACATTTAGGTTCAACGATTGATGTTGTCTCGTTATAGCCGATCCATTCTAGTCATTTGGCTTAAATATAGTTTAGGATAGCATATATATGCTCATGGATTCCCTCGGCCGATCTAGTGGGGATCTAACCTAACACTTAACGCATATTCCCTTGTTTTTCTTGTTGGTTAACAGATCAAATCAATGGCACGCCCGCACACAGCACAAGTAGCCGAGAAGGACTGCAGAGTTAAGCATATCTCCCGAGGCCAGCGCGTGAGAGAAATTTCTCATCAACACGCTTCTTGGCACGCCAGTGGAACTTTGTACGTCGGCTCGACTCAAGAGCCCCGGCATTTCCCGAGGACAACATCGTGCTGTTAAGATGGATCGGTTATCGGCTTAACGGCAAGCCGATTATAAGAAGATGGTGGAAGAGCTCCGAGGCTAAGCGCTTTTAATCTTTCACCCAAACAAGATCTCGGGCCGTGCATCAAAAATATAAGTTCAACATGAACGACCTTAAGGCATCCTCCTACGGTGAGACAAAAGGCAAATAGAAGACGAAGGAGCCGACCCGAACGGGACGATTCGTGTATATTCTCTACAAGACCGGATCGGCTCGGCGTCCATCACGCGTTAGTCAATCAAAGTAGCATTCTGGTCAACACTCTCAATAATATGATCGCTACTGTGGTCGACGCCAAGATAGCCGACCAGCTACAACGAGGGCCGACGTACTTCACAGACGACCAATTTCCTGGTTACAGAACGCTAGTCACACAGAATCGGCCGATCTCACCACTAGCACAACAAGGGCCGCCGGGAGGAGTCCTCGGTCAGCCAAATCCAGGTGAATCGGCTATAAGGCCAGCAATTACTATGCTGAACCGACAGCAGCCGCTGCCCCAAGATCAGATTGCTAATATGTTCAACGACAATCGGCAGTCAGAGTTGATTGATCCAAACAGATGGTACAACGCCGATGGCCGACAGCTGTTTCCAGGACCACCAACGCCACCACCGGCGCATCGACCGCCTCCCGCTGATCATCGCTACCAGTACCAAGGAGGTCGTCAAGATCATCGCTACAGGCCTCAGACACTACCACTGTATCGGCAAGCACCCGCGCCGTGTGACCCATACGAGCCGATACAACAAGACAACTGAACCTGGGCCGATCTGACTACAGATGTCATGCGCGATCAATTCGGCCTCAAGCCGAAAGACTCTGGAAACATGTATCGGTATCCCTATCCAGAGCACTTTGAGCGGATCTCGTTGCCCAACCGATACAAGATCCCGGATTTTTCGAAGTTCTCGGGACGAGGACAACATTTCAACTTATGAGCATGTTAGCCGATTCTTGGCACAATGCGGCGAAGCATCGGCTACGACGCCTTGAGAGTTCGATTGTTCCCCTTTCTCTTTCGGGATCGGCTTTTACTTGGTTCTCCTCATTTGCCCTACAACTCAATTCGGAGCTGGGCCGATCTTGAAAAACAATTCCTGACTACTTCTACTCGGCAACCACGAGATGAAGTTGTCGGACCTCACCAACATCGGCAAAAACACAACGAATCGGTCCAAGAATACATCCAACGCTTTAGAGAAATGAGGAACCGATGCTACAGCCTGGTGCTATCGGATGCCCAGCTGGCCGATTTGACCTTTCATGGTTTGATTGCTCTGATCCGAGAGCGATTCTCTGACGCAGGACTTTGACAGCTTAGCCCATTTGGCGTAGAATGTGACGGCCCACGAACAGCGATTCCAAGACACCGAGAAAGGTCGTCAAAATATAACTCAGGTTGTCGTCGAATCGGACTACGAGTCGACGATGATGACGCAGAAGTGGCTGCAACCGAATGGGCCAAGAACAAAAAGGCCATCGTCGCGGTGGCTGCTGAAGACGACCAAGGAAGAACGATACGATTTCGACATCACCAAGGCCGACAAGATCTTTGACTTCTTTGCTCAAAGAAGTAGATCCAGTTGCCTGAAAATCACGTGATCCCGTCGGCTGAAAAGAAGTATTGCAAGTGGCACAACTCCACATCACACGCCACCATGCGCAAAGTCTTCAGCAAATCCAATCGGCGATTGAGGCCGGAAGCTGGTTCGCCGATTCAAATCGGCCAATGAAAGTAGACGGCAATCCTTTCCCTGGTCAACACGGTCCAAGCCGGTCCTAGGCAAGGCGATCGACGAACGAGAATGGCGCACGGCTTAGTCAATACATCGATTAGGGCCAAGGCAGAAGACGAGCAGATTGGATGTCACGCCGCACCGATTAATATGGTGCGCCCAGTCATCAGATCGGCTGATCGACGGCCGATCCACGAACGCAGCCGACACCGTCATCATCACTGATCCCGGCAGGAAGAAGCTTACAATGAAGCATCTCGTCAGCACGAGCCGAATACCCAAAGCCGTCGGTACGAGGCAAATCACAACAATGCCGATCCGCATTGGCATTGTGATTTTTCAGGTACTGCTGGAAATCCGGTATGAGACTACCAACACTGGACGATTGCCCAGCATGCAACGATCGCCGCGACGGCGGGCACAGGAACTCATCGGCTACAAGCCCAACCCGGTTCGTCCCCAGAGCCGTTCAGCTTAACCAAAGGCGGCGGTCTGTCCATGATCGGTTTGGCCCGATCCACCAAGACTTCTTCGTCGACCAAAACCACGATGGAAACAACCGCGACGATGAAGAGGCCGACGATGAGGAATCGGCCAACCCCAATGGTGCCAGTCCAATCTCTTCACATAGACGCGGAAAAGAAGGGTTCAACGGCTTAAGCGTGAAGGGAGAGAAGACGAAGTTCAGTAAATGATGCACGAACAGCGTCGTCGGCTGGGCAAAATCAAAAGGCGATGGATACCCAAAGAGAAAGCTGCCATAGCCAACGAAGAGCAAGCCGAGGAAAGCCCAGCCGATCAAGCCAGGAGGGCAGCCAAAGGGAAAGGCAAAATTTCTGCATCGGTTAACATGGTGTTCATGCTGCCAACCGAGTTCGACGCTCCTGAAGTCGTGCGAACACCGAGGATGACAGTGTAAGCCGGCAATCTCACCGAACCCAGGCCGTCTTTGACAAACCCGAGGGAACCAAAAATCGGCACTTAAAGCCGTTGTACGTTAAAGGATTCGTCAACGGCAAGCCGATTTCCAAAATGCTAGTTGATGGGGGAGCTGCAGTCAACCTCATGCCTTACGCAACATTCGAAAACTAGGCAAAGAAGCGAAGACCCGATAAAAATCAACATGGTGCTCAAAGACTTCGGCGGCAACCCATCGGAAACCAAGGGCGTCCTCAACGTTAGGCCCGACCATCGGCAATAAGACCGTGCCCACAACGTTCTTTGTCATCGACGGGAAGGGTCTTACGACTTGTTGCTCGAAAGGGACCGGATACATGCTAAGCTGCTGCATCCCTTTTACAATGCATCGAGCTGATCCAATGGGACGGCGACAAGATCGAGATCGTGCCGGACGACGGAGTCAATTAGTGTCGTCGGTGCCGATTTGCCACTTTGGGAAAGTGAAGGCATCGATTGTTTATCAGGAAAATCGCAAGCCGATTTTCTAAATGTGTCCAATTCCACAATACAACCGATTGGAAATGACGAGCCGCAGCGCGCGCTCGATCCCCGAACAAAAATTTTTGAGCCACATCATCAAGAATGCGTGTGCTCCACTGTGGCCGACGGATCCGTCCTTCATGTTACGGGCAATGAAGCACGCTCCACCCGCCGATGGCCTTGGTTTTGAATTGGTGCTACCCCTTTCGGCTCGGAGTTGTTGGGGTTGGCCGATGACTCGATGTCCAAACCGGTTGTCATGTACATGCCGGCCCGACATGATGGTCATCGGCCCTTGACGGAAGATGAAGGCGTCGAAGGCGTCATTCCATAAATACGTTGAGAAACGAGCGGCTCGTCCTTCTCCATGTTGGCAATGGACGAGGCAAGCAAGCCTTGGCGATCCCAGGTCTCCTCCCATTGTGTGTATTTGGCCGATCGCACCCTTTTGTACCACTCAACCCAGGCTGCGTCGGTGGTCGGCCATGATTTGAATGTGCCGTTCCAGTGGGCGAGGGATGGCTTGTTGGTGTTGACGGGAATCTGTTGGTTTCGGCTATAATCACATTTGGATCCGTGTTGCTGATGGGCCGAGAAAGTACCTCTGTGATTGTGTTAGATTTGGGATAAGCACTTGATGTGACAGGTGCTACAATTCAGAAAAAGAAGAAAAAAGGGGCGCTAATCAAGAACGGTTTGCATATTACGGTTCGAAGAAGGAAAAAGTACTAATCAAGGAAAAACGAAGGAAAGTGCTACTTAAAAAATGGTTGAACGTAAGATTGATGCAACGTGGCTGAAGGAGTAGGTCCAAAATAAAAAAGAGAGTTATGGATTAAATGGGAGTACCTCGGAGAACTCAGCAATGGCGGCGTCCGGAGCGGCAGCGACGGTTGAGGCGGCGGCTACGACTGGCATGGCGGCGATGGCCGGCGCGATAGAAGTGCTTGATGCGACAACGGTGGAGGCCATCGGAGTGCTTGGGGGTGAAGATAGGTCTGGTCCATGGAGCACGACGGGGTTTGACGAACGCCGGTGGGATCGCCGGAGAGAGAGAGAAGGCAAGAGCTTGCGTGCGAAGGGCCGAGTGCGTTTTGAAGCGTAAGCGTCTCGGCCGAGGAGAGTGGATATTTAAAGGGCGCTTGGGGAGAAGCTGAGCGGTTTAGGTCAAGAAAAGAGCGGGAGTTTGAACATGTGAGCAAATCCATAACACTTCGTATCACGAGACTTGGGGCATGTGTTAACACTGAAATTTGGTAATTGAGTCCCTAGGTTTGCAAAGGCGAAGCGAATCGGATCGGCTGGTTTGGTGTGGAAACAGAGGCCGCATCGGCGAGGAGTGATCGGCTGCGAGGCCAATCGGCTAAGGTTGGATTGGACAATGGCGGCCGATAGCCGATTCCAGTGCGGAAGAGATAAAACCATTTAAGTGCAGCGGTTTGAAGATAAATAGAAGATTCGGTTATTAGTCGCGTGTTAAACGATATTGCCACCTATGGATAGAGTCCTTTAACGGCAATTGTATACGTAATTTAGGAGTATGTTTAAACTATTAGTTGTAGCACGGCATGGGTGCTTCTCGGGATAATGTTGTGTTTTAATAGTAGTTTAGATAGAGTCCAGGGTTTGTACAGATAATTGTATCTTGGGTATAAATAGGACCCAAGACCCCCTGTAAACAAAGAACAATCATAATTAATCAAACTTTCGGCGCATCGCAAACCTTTTTCTTCAGACGAGCAGTTTGTTTGGCTACGGCTGCATCGTTTCGATCCCCACATCTAGATAAATGCTTGTCGTTAGTGGTATGATTTATTGTTTCTAGTGCTTCCTCGTAATGACACATTAGTTTCAAGAGTTTATACTACGATGCTTATCATATAGCGCATATAAATTAGACTAATGTTTAGATATATCATGCCATTGGCTAGTTCTATCAAGGACTTGCAGCCGATAGGGCTAGATCTAAAGGTTGGCTGGTTTATACGCGGTATCCACCGTCTCGAGGGATATAAATCAGCTACAATAGATCAGGTTTTTCTTTTTATACTTAATGTTGCATCGGGTTCGAACTATTAAGTCATTTTTAGAACTATCAATGATCTGTTCGGCTAAGATTTATATTGTTTAGAGACAGCGCCGGGGTTTCAGCCGGTCTTATCTGCCCTGATATGTTTCTTTTAATATATTTATTATTAGATTTATATTAGGACTGCCTCTTATGTTAAGATCGCATTCTTGTCGGACGTCGCCGGCGAAATCGGCTGCCATTGCAATGAAGCGGCCGATTTCCGAGCTATGCATCGATTCAAGAATGATATCTTTCTATAAGATTCATCGGAGTACTAGCCAATTTATCGTTAGCTTTCTAGTATCGGCTAGGTTATCGATTCATACATATATTATCCTTTATTACATTTAGGTTAAACGATTGATGTTGTCTCGGTATAGCCGATCCATTCTAGTCGTTTGGCTTAAATATAGTTTAGGATTGCATATATATGCTCATGGATTCCCTCAGCCGATCCAGTGGGGATCTAACCTAACACTTAACGCATATTCCCTCGTTTTTCTTGTTGGTTAACAGATCAAATCAGCGGCACGCCACACGCATGCACGAGGTAGCCGAGAAGGACACACTTTGGAGTTAGCGAGATCTCCCGGAGCCAGCGCGTGAGAGAAATTTCTCATCAACACAATGCTAGGAGGCATGGCTGGAAAAGGAAATCCGACGAAAAAGAGTTTTGAACCGGTGGGCATACCTCGGGGAACTCGACGGCGACGGCGGCCGGTGCGGCAGCGGCAGCTGGTGCGGCGACGGCCGGTGCGCCAGAGGCGCTCGATGCGTCGGTGGTGTTGGAAGCCATTGCTCGTCTGTAAATTAGGAGTTTGTTTAAACCGTTTAAATAGTAGTTTAGATAGAGTCCAAGGTTTGTACGGATAATGTTATCTTGGGTATAAATAGGACCCGAGACCCACGTAAGAAACATTCATTCAATCAATCAAACAACCTTCGGCGCATCGCTAAACCTTTTCTTCGGACGAGCAATTGATTTGGCTACGGTGCATCGTTTCGATCCCCAAATCCAAGTAAATGCTTGTCATTAGTGGTATGTTCTGCTCATTCTAGTGCTTCCATCGTAATGACAAATTAGATTCAGGGGTTTATATTGCGCTATTTACCATATATCGCATATAAGCTGGAGCAATGTTTAGATCTATCTGTCATCGGCCGTTCCATCAAGAACCCGCGGTGATAGGGCTAGATCCAAAGGTTGGAGCTAGTTTATATGCGGTATCCACCGTCTTGAGAGGTATAAATCAGCTACAATAGATCAGGTTGTTCTTTTTATACTTAATGTTGCATCAACATTGAACTATTAAGTCATTTTTAGAACTTCCAATGCTCGTTGATTAGATTTGTATGTTTAGAGACAGTGCGGGTTTCACGACCTTATACGCCCTAATATATTTCTTTTAATATATTTATTACTAGATTTATGTTAGGATGCCTCTTATGTTAAGATCTCATTCTTGTCGGACATCATAAGGAATCGGCCTGCCATCAACGGTCGATGCCGATTTCACAGCTACGCATATCTGGTTCAAGAATGATATCTTTTCATAAAAATCATCGGAGTACTAGCCGATCCATAGTTAGCTTTCCAGTATTGGCTAAGTTATCGATACATGTATGTATTATCCTTTACTATATTTGGGTTAAGCGGCGATCTTTGTCTTGGTATGGTGATCCATTCTAGTCGCTCGGCTTAAATATATTTTGGGATAGCATATATATGCTCATGGATTCCCTCAGCCAATCCAGTGGGGATCTAACCTAACACTTAATGCATATATCTTGTTTTTCTTGTTGGTTAGCAGATCAAACCAGCTGGCATGTCCGTCTTCGCACGGGCGATCGAGAAGGACCTGCACTAGAGTTAAGCAAATCTCCCAGGCCGGCGCGTGAGAGAAATTTCTCGTCAACACGCTTCTTGGCACGCTCGGTGGGACTTTCTCTATCGGCTCGGCTAGGACGCATCGACTCAGCCAACAAGATGGTCGACTCCAAGAGCCCCAATATTTCTCAGGACAACATCGTGCCTATGAAAATGGAGCGATTATCGGGTGAGCAACTAGCCGATTACAAGAAGATGGTGGAAGAGCTCTAGGCCAACTATTTGCAATCATTCACCCGGACACGATCCGGGCTGTACATCAAAAGTACAAGTTCAGCATGGACGAACTCAAGGCGTCCTCTGCGGTGGATCAAAAGGCAAACAAAAGGTGGAGGAGCCGATTCAGGAACAAGATGATTCGGCCCTGCATACTTTGCAAGACCGGATCGATTCGGCCGTCCATCATGCACTGGTCAACCAGAGTAGCATCTTGGTCAATACTCTCAACAACATGATCGCTACCATGGTCGGCGCCAAGATAGCCGACCAGGCGCAATGGGGGCCGACGTACTTCACGGACAACCAATTTCCTGGTTACGGGACATTGGTCACCCGAATCGGCCAATCCCACCGCCAACACAACCAGGCCCGCCAGGAGGGGTCCTCGGCAAGCCGAATCCAACTGAATCGGCTACAAGGCCAGTGATTACCATGCTGAACCGACAGCAGCCGCTGCCCCAGGATCAGATCGCTAACATGTTCAACGACAATCGATAGTCAGAGCCGATTGCCCAGATTGACCTGGAAAGACGGTACAACGCCGGTGGCCGACAGCTGTTCCCGGGACCACCAACGCCACCGCCGGCGCATCGGCCGCCTCCCGCTGATCATCCACTCCACTACCAGTATCAAGGCGGTCGTTAAGGTCATCACTACGGGCCTCGAACACCACCACCGCTGATCGGCAAGCACCGCGCCGTATGACCCATATGAGCCGATACGGCGGGACAACCGGACTTGGGCCGATCGATTGCGAGATGTCATGCGCGATCAATTCGGCCTCAAGCCAAAGGACTCGTGGAAATGTATCGGTATCCCTATCCATAGCATTTTGAGCAGATTTCGTTGCCCAACCGATATAAGATCCTAGATTTTCGAAGTTCTCGGGGCAAGACAACGTATCAACCTACGAGCATGTCAGCCGATTCTTGGCACAGTGCGGCGAAGCATCGGCTACAGACGCCTTGAGAGTTCGGTTGTTCCCTCTGTCTCTTTCGGGATCGGCTTTTACCTGGTTCTCCTCATTACCTTACAACTCAATTCAGAGCTGGGCCGATCTCGAAAAATAATTTCACGGCTACTTTTACTCCGGCAACCATGAAATGAGGTTGTCGGACCTCCTGATATCGGGCAAAAGCACAACGAACCGGTTCAAGAATACATCCAACGCTTGAGAAATGAGGAACCGATGCTACGGCTTGGTGCTATCGGACACCCGGTTGGCTGATTTGGCCTTTCATGGCTTGATCGCGTCGATCCGAGAGCGATTCTCTACGCAGGACTTCGACAGTCTAGCGCACTTGGCGCAGAAGGTGACGGCCCACAAACAAAGATTTCAAGACACCAGGAAGGCCGTCAAGAGCATAACTCAAGTCGTCGTTGAGTCAGATTCCGATTCCAATGACGATGACGCAGAGGTGGCGGCAGCTGAATGGGCCAAGAACAAAAAGGTCATCGTCTGCCAATGGCTGCTGAAGACGGCCAAAGAAGAGAGATATGACTTCGACATCACCAAGGCCGATATGATTTTTGACTTGCTGCTCAAGGAAAAACAGATCCAGCTCCCTGAAAATCATGTGATCCCATCGGCCGAGGAATTAAAGAAGAAGAAATATTGCAAGTGGCACAACTCTACGTCCCATGCCACTAACGATCGCAAAGTCTTCAGGCAGCAAATCCAGTCGATAATTGAGGCTGGGAAGTTGAAGTTTGCCGATTCAAATCGGTCGATGAAGGTAGACGGCAACCCTTTCCCAGTTAACACAGTTCAAGTCGGCCCCAGGCAATCTGATCGACATAACAGAATGGCGCACGGCTTAGTCAACGCATCAATTGGGGCCAGAGCAGAAGGCGAGCCGACTGGACATCACGCCGCACCAATCAATATGGCGTGCCCCGTTATCAGATCAGCTGACCGACGCCAGTCCGCGATGATAGCCGATGCCGTCCTCAGCACCAGTCTCGGCGTGAAGCAGCTCGCGATGAAGCACCTCGTCGGCGCCAGCCGGAAATCCAAAACCGTCGATACGAGGTAGGCCACAACAGTGCTGATCTGCATTGGCACTGTGATTTTTTCAGGTACTGCTGGGAATCCGGCATGAGACTGCCGACACTACACGACTGCCCGACGTGCAACGATCGCTGCAACGACGAACACAGGAACTCATCGGCTGTAAGCCCAACCTGGTTCGTCCCTAGAGCTGTGCAGCTAAATCAGAGGCGACGGTCCGTCCATGATCGACTCGGCCCGATCCATCAAGACTTCTTCGTCGACGAAGACAACAACGAAAACAACCGTGACGACGAAGAGGCCGGCGATGAGGAATCGGCCATTCCCCAATGGTGCCCGTCCGATCTCTTGAAAGACACGAGAAAAGAAGAATCCAACGACTCAAGCGAGAAGGAGAGAAGATGAAGTTCGGCAAATGATCCAAGAACAGCGTCGGCTGGGTAAGATCAAAAGGCGATGGGTTCCCAAAGAGAAAACCGCCGCAGCCGATGAGGAACAAGCTAAGGAGAGCCCGGCCGATCAAGCCGGGAGGGCGGCCAAAGGGAAAGGCAACGTTTCTGCATCGGTCAATATGGTGTTCGTACTACCAGCCGAATTCAGTGCTCCTGAAGCCGATGCAGACACCATTGAAGACGACTTGGTGAATCTAGCAATCTCACCGGACCAAGCTATTTTGGACAAACCCGAGGGGACCAAAAATCAGCACTTGAAGCCATTGTACGTTAAAGGATTCGTCAACGGCAAGCCGATGTCCAAGATGCTAGTTGATGGGGGAGCTGCAGTCAACCTCATGCCTTACGCAACATTCAGAAAACTAGGCAAAGGAGCCGAAGACCTGATAAAGACCAATATGGTGCTCAAAGACTTCAGCGGCAACCCATCAGAAACCAAGGGCGTCCTGAACGTCGAACTAACCATCGGCAATAAGACCATGCCCACAACATTCTTTGTCATCGACGGGAAGGGGTCTTACAACCTGCTGCTCGAAAGGGACTGGATACACGCTAATTGTTGCGTTCCTTCTACAATGCATCAGAGCCTGATCCAATGGGACGGCGACAAGATCAAGATCGTACTAGCCTACAGGTCAGTTAGCGTCGTTAGTGCCAATTTACCACTTTGGGAAATCGAAGGCATCAATTGTTTGTCTGGGAAAATCTGGCAAGCCAATTTTCTAAACGTGTCCAATTCCACAATACAGCCGATTGGAGATGACGAGCCACAGCTGCTGCTTTGAACAAGACATGGTGGAGGGCTCAAGTGTCTTCGGCATGGACACCGTAGACGAAGACGATGGCAATCTCGGGCAAGGTTTCACGTCGGCCGACGAATTAGAGGAAATTAACATCGGCTCTGGTGATAAGCCGAGGCCGACGTACATTAGCAAAAATCTGTCTCCTCATTGTAGATCCCAGCTTATTGAGTTGTTAAAAGAATATAAAGATTATTTTGCTTGGGAGTACTTCGAGATGCCCAGCCTCAGCCGATCAATAGTGGTCCATCAGCTGCTGATTAAGGCAGGCTATCGGCCGTTCAAACAGCCTCCCAGGAGGTTTAAAGCCGATATGTATGATGCAATCAAAGCCGAAATCACTCGGCTATACGATGCGGGATTCATTCGGCCCTGCCGATACGCCGAGTGGGTCTCAAACATTGTCCCAGTGTTGAAAAAAAAGGTAAACTTAGGGTATGCATTAATTTCAGGGATCTAAATAAGGCCACCCCTAAGGATGAATACCCAATGCCAATAGCCGATTTGCTTGTCGATGTTGCTTCAGGCTACAAAATTATTAGTTCCATGGATGCCAATGCAGGTTATAATCAGATATTTATGGCCGACGAGGACATCCACAAGACTGCTTTTCGGTGTCCCGGCGCAATCGGCTTGTACGAATGGGTGGTAATGACATTCGGCCTAAAGAATGCTGGGGCAACATACCAACGGGCCATGAACTACATTTTTCATGACATGATCGGCTCACTAGTAGAAATCTACATTAATGACGTGGTTGTCAAGTCCAGGGAGATAGAGGGCCATATATCCGATCTGAGACAAGTGTTAGAGCGGACAAGGAGATATGGCCTGAAGATGAATCCACTTAAGTGTGCGTTCGGTGTATCGGCTGGGAAGTTCCTGGGATTTCTTGTTCATGAAAGAGGAATTGAGGTTATGACCAAGAGCATAAATGCTATCAAGACAATTCAGCCTCCGAAGGACAAGAAACAACTCCAGTCGTTGATCGGCAAGATAAATTTCATCACGCAATTCATAGCCAATCTCTCAAAAAAGATGGAGCCATTCACACCTCTGCTTCGGCTGAACGCCGATCAAGCATTCACATGGGGGGCAAAGCAACAAAAGGCTTTGGACAACATCAAGGATTATCTGAGTTCCCCTCCAGTTCTAATGCCTCCACAAAAAGGGATACCGTTTAAGCTGTACCTATCAGCCGATGACAAGTCAATCGGCTCCGTTTTAATCCAAGAGGTTGAGGGCAAAGAAAAAGTCATCTTCTATCTCAACCGACGGTTACTAGACGTAGAAACAAGGTATTCGCCTGTGGAGAAGCTATGCCTATGTCCCTATTTTTCATGTACAAAGTTAAGCATTATCTGCTATCCAACGAGTGCACAATAATCTGCAAAGCCGATGTAGTTAAGTACATGCTATCGGCTCCAGTGTTGAAAGGAAGAATTGGGAAGTGGATTTTTGCGCTAACAGAGTTTGATTTGAGTATCAGGCACCCAGGGCAGTCAAAGGACAAGCTATAGCCGATTTTATTGTGGAGCACAGAAATGACTCGATCGGCTTAGTGGAAATCACGCCTTGGACTTTGACATTTGACGGCTCGGTTTGCACCAACGGCTGTGGTATCGCCTTAGTCATTATTTCACCCAGGGGGGCAAGTTTCGAATTTGCTTTCGCTATCAACCCCCATGCTACAAACAACCAGGCCGAATACGAAGCCGTCCTTAAAGGATTACATCTACTCAAGGAAGTTAAAGCCGACGCCATCGAAATAATGCGAGATTCACTGTTGGTCATCAGCCAATTGTCAGGATAATACGAATGTAAAAACGATGCGCTGATGGTCTATTATCAGCAATGCCGAAAATTAATGGATGGTTTTCAGCTAGTTACTTTGAAACATATCCCAGAGAGCAGAACACAGAAGCTAATGATTTAGCTCAAGGGGCATCGGGCTATCGGCCGATGTTGAAAGAGATCGACATCGAGGTTGCCGCCATTACAGCCGATGATTGGATATTCGAAGTTTACAGCTATCTCAAAAACCTCTCTCAATCGGCTACAAGGAAATTACGATACAAGACGTTAAGATATGTTTTGTTCGATGATGATCTGTACAATCGGACAATTGATGGTGTGCTACTCAAGTGTTTGGGAGCCGATCAGGCCAAAGTGGCCATCGGAGAAGTGCATGAAGGGATCTGTGGCACGCATCAATCGGCCCACAAAATGAAGTGGGTACTTCGCCGAGCAGGATATTTCTGTCCGACAATGCTGGAGGATTGTTTCAAGTATTACAAGGGTTGCCAGGATTGTGAGAAATTTGGCGCCATACAACGAGCACCAGCGTCGGCTATGAACCCAATTATTAAGACTTGGCCGTTCAGAGGATGGGGCATCGATATGATCGGCCAGATCAATCCATCCTCAAGCAAAGGGCATAAATTTATTCTGGTGGCAACAGATTATTTCACAAAATGGGTGGAGGCAGGTCCTCTGAAGAAAGTGGATTCTAAGGATGCAAACGAGTTTGTTGAAGAACATATTATCTACCGATTTGGCGTCCCACAAACAATAACAACAGACCAAGGATCTATCTTCGTATCGGATGAGTTTGTTCAGTTTGCCAACGGCATGGGGATCAAGCTACTTAACTCTTCGTCGTACTACGCACAAGCCAACGGGCAAGACGAAGCTTCAAATAAAAGTTTGATTAAATTGATTAAAAGAAAGATCTCTGAGCACCCCAAACAATGGCATAGCCGATTAGCCGAATCACTGTGGGCGTATCGGATGGCATGCCATGGATCAATTCAAGTCCCTCCGTACAAGCTGGTCTATGGGCATGAGGCGGTGCTACCATGGGAAAGCGTCGTCGGCTCAAGGCGCATTCAGCTATAGGATCAACTTACGGCCGATGATTATTTTCACTTGATGGTGGACGAATCAGAAGCCTTAGTTTTATCCGGGATGAGGGCCTTGGAAAAAGTTACAAGGGATAAAGAGCGAGTAGCCAAGCATTATAATAAAAAGTGGTGCCTAAATCTTTTAAGGAAGGCGAACTCGTTCTGGGGTCGGAAGCCCGACCCCCTCTCGGGGTCGGTCGCCCCGACCTCCCCCCAGGTCCGACTTTGGTGTTCCTTCTCGACCGTAGCTCAGTGGCCCGACCTCAGATCTTCTCGAAAAGGAAGGCTTGCTTTGCAATGTTCGCAGAGGAGGCAAGGAGGGGACAACCCGGCAGAAGATGACGTCACCCGACAAGACTGCGAGATAATACCTACGAAGGACGGATCCCAAGGTAGGATAGAGTACGAGATGCCCATGGTGCGCAGGACCCGGGAGGATCTCTTTGTACTTTTCAGATATTGCATGTGCTTGCTTTTTAGTCTTTAGTCTTAGCTTTCTTGGCCCCCAATCCTCTTGTAACTGTCCCCCTTGAGCTATAAAAGGAAGGGCAGGGTAAACAGGCAAGGGGATCGCCTTCTGAGAACTCTTCTCTAACCTCTAGTCTTTGGGATCGGCGGCCGTAATTCAAGTGTTAAGATCGACGGTCGTGGTGTGGTTTCGGAATTGGCAAACGCGACGTAACACGGGCGGCTAAGGCCGGTTTCGGCATAGGCAGTTTGGGATTAACAGTTATACTAAGACAACGCATAAGGCTGAGGCCGATTTCATTCACCTTCATGGTTTCAGAATCGGCAAACATAGTGCAACACGTGAGGCCGAGGTCGATTTGCACGACTAAGTTAGAATTGATAGTCGTATCAAGCTAGTATGCGCGACGAGCCGATTTTGTTTACAAGCACGAGTTGCAAAAGTCAAGATATATCAAACAAGCCAAAGGAAGAAGGCGATTACAAGAGTTGGGCGATCGACCAAGTTCGTTACAAACATTCGGTGAATATGTTACATGAAGCAGTAGCCGAATTCAGAACGCTAAAATATTACAAGTTCATTGCTTCAGGAAATCGGCTATAGCCAATAGCGCCGTCCGCCTGATCTGGTCCACCTCCTCGATGGCCTTGACGTCGTTGGCCTTGGACCCAGCCACTGTCCGAATGCCCTTCACCAGATCCCGAAGATGCGCCACAGCCGCCTTGATACTTTGACATTGAGCCTCGATTTCGGCTGGCAGGCTGGCCATGTACTCCTTGTGGAAAGTCGATCTCATTCGTGACTCGAACGAGATCAACCATCAGTTGGTCTTGGCGTGAGAGGAGCTGCTCGAGCTTGGCCGTCGGCTCAGTTTTCAGGCGGTCAAAGGCATCCTTCTGGCTCTGGATGGCTTCCTTGGTCGACTGGAGGGTGGCCGACCGCATCTGGTTTTCACGACGATCGGCTATTCGCTGCCGTGCCCGCTCGTATTTGAGTTGGTGGGCTTCCAAGAAGGTGGCCGGCACGATGGCATCGGCTAGAGCTTCCGGCAGCTGGCCTTGGATCTCCTTGAAGCATGCGCGGATCGAGCCGCTGTCGACTACCAGCGCGTCCAGCGAAGCCTCCAGCCGGTTGCTGATGTCAGCTAGGCTGGCCCTCAGGTGCTCGGCCGGCATCACCATCGCCTCCTTGCCGATCACGCCGGACTCCTCCAACTCTGACAAGTCGAAATTGAGGAGGTCGGCTATGTTCTGTAAAGAGAAAGATGATTAGAAAATGTTGAGTTGGCAGAGCCGATCATAAAATTCAGTCGGCTTACCGTGGGCACCGGGGTCGGAGCGACTGGCTCGGCTGGTTCGCCACCTGCAGCCGTTTGGGCCTCATCATCGGCACCGTTGCCGCCGCCCGTGGCAGTCACAACGTGCACTGGACGCCTGGGGGGTCAAGTCGGCTACAAAAGAAAGGGTTAGCGGTCAAGTCGGCTGCAAAAGAAAGGGTTAGCGGTCAAGTCGGCTAAGTTCTATAAATCAAGTTGCAAGGGACGGTTACAGATGGTGCGTGACGCGGAGTGCGGTCGGCCAATTTCTTGACCTGAGAACAATTGTTCGGTCAGATGCAAGTGATATCATCATAAGGACGAATTCGATGAAATGAGGGCTTACCAGCCGATTTTTCGCGGGGGGCTTGGAACCGGCAGGACGTCGGCTGGAGCGTTGATGGATTCGTGGCTAGAGCTCTCGAGTTCAGCCGCCGCTCCAACAGCCGCCGGCATCTCCTCGCCGGCGACGGCGTCAAGGAACTGCGCAATGCTTGGGTCCAAGGGGGGAAGGCTATCGGCTGGCGTGGCCGGTTTCTTCTTCTTTAGCTTCTTGGGGGCAGGCGCGGCCGATGGCTGTACGAGAGGCGCAGCCCTCTTCTTGTGAGCGATCGGCTCGCGCACTTGCCCGCGCAGCAAGGATGCCAGCTTCGACGCTCCCTAGCCGATCACCGACGGAGCGAGGCCGCCCCCATCCAAAACACCTAGACGGTATTCGATGGAGATCCCAGAGTCGCTCACCGTCGGCCGCTCCATCTCGGTCTCCTGCAAGCCAGAGGGCAAGTGTTAATCGGCTACATCGGCCAATGATAAGAAAAGAAAAATCATTTGGAGTTTAAAGCTTACCGAGGGGATCTCTTCGGGCAGGAGCAGATCGACGTAATAAGATGACCGTTGGTGGAAGATGTGTTGCTTGATTTCGGCCCACCATTGGTCGTAGGCCGCACTTTTCTTGAGCGCCAGGGTCATCTCGCCGATGCTGCCGAGGGGAGGGTCGGATATGTTCAGCAGCCGATGCATTATCAGTTCTTGGCTCATCACTCCCCTCGTCTCAATCTTGTCGACATGATAGAAGCCGACGGGCAGTTACCCAAGACCAAAATGCCTCGCAGCCGACGCCGGGTAGTAAAATTCATAACTTTTGGCCACTAACCAGCCCTGGTGGATCCCGATCGGCAGGATGCAGGGGGTCAGAGCGGCGACGAACAACTCCCTGCACATAGGGTTGTCGATTGAGTTGATGTCTTCCCAATTGAAATCGGCCGGCAACTCGAACAATGCCCGATCCCGATAAAAGTACCAGCGCGGTTCTCGCGTGACGGCCGTCGTACTGTGCGCGATGAACCATTCGGCCGATAGGTTGGCCGATTGCTTTGAGCCCGCATGAGCGGCTGCTTCTCCATAGCTCATGCATCGGTGGTGGTGATCTTGTTTCCATCCTCGTCTTCGATCGGCTCCGGCCTTGGGAAAGCGACCTCGGTCAGGAGTCGGCCGGCTATTTTGGGTCACCGGCACCTGCCCGGATCTGCAAGCACCACCGGGGCCGCCGGTGTTGACAGGGCGTTGGCGGCAATCTTCGCGGCAGCCTGATGTAGCATTTGGTTAAGGTAGCCGAGGAGGTATTTCCCAAGCACGAGCTTGCTCCCATTGGCCAGGAGTTCGGCTACGACCTGCCAGTTGGCAGTCGGCCCGCAGCTCGATCCACTGAACAAGAACTTCTTGAGCCACATCATAAGAAATGCAGCGTGTTCCCTATGGCCGATCGATCCGTCCTTCATGTTTTGAGCAATGAAGCCGCTCCACCCACCGATGGCTTTGGTTTTGAATTGGTGTTGCCCCTTTCGGTTCAGGTTTCCAGGGTTAGCCGACGCCGGGATGTCAAGTCCGATCGTCATGTATACGTCGGCTAGTGTGATCGTCCTCGGCCCTTGCTGGAATATGACGGCATTGAAGCGTCATTCCAAAATACGACGCAGCCAACATCAGCGGCTCATCTTTCTCCATGCTTGGCGACGGACAAGGCCAAGCACCGGGCTATTCCGGTTTCTTCCCACGAGCGTACTTGGCCGATCGCACCCTCTTATACCATTCAATCCAGGCTTATACCATTCAATCCAGGTTGCATCGTGGTCGGCCACGACTTGAAAGTCTGTTCCAATGGGCTAAGGATGGTTTCCTAGTGTTGTAGGGGATCTGTTGGTTTCGGCTATAATCACATCGGCTGGGTCAGTGTTGCCGATGGGGCCGAGGAAGTACCTCTTTTCTTGGGTCAGACTCGGGTTGATGTGACAGGTGCTACAGTTTGAAAGAGGAAAAAATGCTAATAAAGAACGGCTAAAGGCATGATGAATGCAACAATGTGTTAACACTAAAATTTGGTAATTGAGTCCCTAAGTTTGCAAAGGCGAAGCAGAATCGGATAGGCTGGTTTGGTGTGGAAACAGAGGCCGCATGAGGAGTGATCGGCTGCGAGGCCAATCGGCTAAGGTTGGATCGAACAATGGCAGCCGATAGCCGATTACAGGTCCGAAAGAGATAAAACCATTTCTGGTGCAGCAGTTTGAAGATAAATAGAAGATTCGGTTGTTAGTCGCGCATTAAACGATATTGTCACCAATGGATAGAGTCCGGTAACGGCAATTGTATACGTAATATAGGAGTTTGTTTAAAGCGTTAGTTGTAGCACGGCATGGGTGCTTCTCGGGATAATGTTGTGTTTTAATAGTAGTTTAGATAGAGTCCAAGGTTTGTACAGATAATTGTATCTTGGGTATAAATAGGACCCAAGACCCCCTGTAAACAAAGAACAATCATAATCAATCAAACCTTCGGCGCATCGCCAACCTTTTTCTTCAGACGAGCAGTTTGTTTGGCTACGGGCTGCATTGTTTCGATCCTCAGATCTAGGTAAATGCTTGTCATTAGTGGTATGATTTATTGTTTCTAGTGCTTCCATCGTAATGACACATTAGATTCAAGAGTTTATACTACGATGCTTATCATATAGCGCATATAAATTAGACTAATGTTTAGATCTATCCTGCCATTGGCTAGTTCTATCAAGGACTTGCGGCCGATAGGGCTAGATCTAAAGGTTGGCTGGTTTATATGCGGTATCCATCTCGAGGATATAAATCGGCTGCAATAGATCAGGTTTTGCTTTTTATACTTAATGCTGCATCGGGTTCAAACTGTTAAGTCATTTTTATAACTATCATTGATCTGTTCGGCTAAGATTTATATTGTTTAGAGACAGCGCCGGGGTTTCAGCCGGTCTTATCTGCCCTGATATGTTTCTTTTAATATATTTATTATTAGATTTATATTAGGACTGCCTCTTATGTTAAGATCGCATTCTTGTCGGACGTCGCCAGCCGAAATCGGCCCGCCATTGACAGCCGACGGCTGATTTCCAGGCTATGCATCTGATTCAAGAATGATATCTTTCTATAAGATTCATCGGAGTACTAGCCGATTTATCGTTAGCTTTCCAGTATCGGCTAGGTTATTGATTCATAATTATATTATCCTTTATTACATTTAGGTCAAACGATTGATGCTGTCTCGGTATAGCCGATCCATTCTAGTCGTTTGGCTTAAATATAGTTTAGGATAGCATATATATGCTCATGGATTCCCTCAGCCGATCTAGTGGGGATCTAACCTAACACTTAACGCATATTCCCTTGTTTTTCTTGTTGGTTAACAGATCAAATCAACTGGCATGCCCTGCACAGCACAGGTAGCCGAGAAGGACCTGCACTGGAGTTAAGGCATGATGAATGCAACAATGCTAGGAGGCATGGCTGGAAAAGGAAATCCGAAGAAAAAGAGTTTTGAACCGATGGGCATACCTCGGGGAACTCGACAGCGACGGCGGCCGGTGCGCCGGAGGCGCTCGATGCGGCGGCGGTGTTTGAAGCCATTGGAGTCATCAGAGACGAAGACGGGTTCTGATTTGCGAAGGGCGCCGGGAAGTGATGCAGAGCACCGGTGAGTCGCCGGAGAGGAGAGAGGAAAAGGAAGCTTGCTTGCGAAGTGTTTTAGTGGGTTTTGAAAGCGTGATCGTTTCGGTCGAAGTGAAAGGCTATTTAAAGGGCAGTTGGGGCAGCCGAAGTGGTTTAGGTCAGAAATGAGCGGGAATTTGAACAGGCAAAAAATCTGGAACACTTCGTATCACAGACTTGGGGGGCATGTGTTAACACCTAAATTTGTTAATTGAATCCTAAGTCTGGCAAGAGTGAAATAGAATCGGATCGGCTGGTTTGACGGAGAAACAGAGGCCGCATCGGGAGAAGCGATCGGCTGCGAAGCCGGTCGGCTAAGGTTGAATCGGACAAGAGCGGCCGATAGCCGATTCTAGGTTCAGAGAAGATAAAACCATTTCTGGTGCAGATGTTTGAAGATAAATAGAAGATTCGGTTATCAGATTACGCGTTAAAAGATATTGCCATCTATGGATAGAGTCCTGTAACGATAATTTTATCTGTAAATTAGGAGTTTGTTTAAACCGTTTATTGTAATACGGCGTGGGTCCTCCCCGGGATATCGTCGTATTTTAAATAGTAGTTTACATAGAGTCCAAGGTTTGTACAGATAATGTTATCTTGGGTATAAATAGGACCCGAGACCCCCTGTAAAAAACATCCATTCATTCAATCAAACAACCTTCGGCGCATCGCCAAACCTTTTCTTCAGACGAGCAATTGATTTGGCTACGGACTGCATCGTTTCGATCCCCAAATCCAGGTAAATGCTTGTCATTAGTGGTATGTTCTGCTCATTCTAGTGCTTCCAACGTAATGACACATTAGATTCAGGGGTTTATACTGCGCTATTTACCATATATCGCATATAAACTGGAGCAATGTTTAGATATATCCTGTCATCGGCCAGTTCCATCAAGAACCCGTAGCCGATAGGGCTAGATCCAAAGGTTGGGCTAGTTTATATGTGGTATCCACCGTCTTGAGAGGTATAAATCAGCTAAAACAGATCAGGTTGTTCTTTTTATACTTAATGTTGCATCAACATTGAACTATTAAGTCGTTTTTTGAACTTCCAATGATCTGTTCGGTTAGATTTGTATGTTTAGAGACAGTGTCGGGGTTTCAGCCGGCCTTATCTACCCTAATATATTTCTTTTAGTATATTTATTACTAGATTTATGTTAGGACTGCCTCTTATGTTAAGATCACGTTCTTGTCGGACATCATAAGCCGGAATCGGCCTGCCATCAACAGCCGACGGCCGATTTCAAAGGCTACGCATATCTGGTTCAAGAATGATATTTTTTCATAAGAATCATCGGAGTACTAGTCGATCCATAGTTAGCTTTCCAGTATCGGCTAGGTTATCGATACATGTATGTATTATCCTTTACTGTATTTAGGTTAAGCGGCTGATGTTGTCTCGGTATGGCCGATCCATTCCAGTTGCTCAGCTTAAATATATTTTGGGATAGCATATATATGCTCATGGATTCCCTCAGCCGATCCAGTGGGGATCTAACAAAACACTTAATGCATATATCTTGTTTTTCTTGTTGGTTAGCAGATCAAACCAACTGGCACGTCCTGTACTGCACAGGCAGCCTAGAAGGACCTGCACTGGAGTTAAGCAGATCTCCTAGGCTAGCGCGTGAGAGAAATTTCTCGTCAACAATGGTATGAGATGCTTAAGCATAAGGTATGTGGAGTTCCATCTAACATCCATATCGAAGCCAAACTTTCTATGACGAACTCCTTTAGCTTCACAAAAGGTTGCAGCAATTCTTTGATTAGAGGAATTCAAGAAAGAAATAGCAGTTCTTAAAGCCTCTATGCAAGGCTTTAGCATCTTCAAACCAGATTTGACAATAAGGTTAATAATATGGCATGCACATCTCTGATGCAGTAAACTAGGCCTATGAGGTCTATTAGCATGAACAGGATCAGGATCAGGACCTAAGTAACCAGCAAACATTGGTCTCAAATTATTCATGGCAGAAGCATTAGAAGCATTATCAAGTGTCACAGAGAAAACCTTGTCAATCAAACCATATTCTTCTACTACAGCAGCAACACGCTCAGCAATATTAACTCCAGAGTGTGAGACCTGAATAAGCCTAAGCCCTATCACTCTCTTATGGATTTGCCAATCATTAGTAATAAAATGAGCAACCACACTTATGTAATCTTCCTTTGCATTGCCAGACCAAATATCAGATGTTAATGCAACAGAACAAACATCAGAGAAAGAGTTCCTAAGCTTACCACGTTGATCAGAGAACAATTTGGACAAGTCTCTAGTTGTGGTTTGCCTAGAGACTTTAGAAACGAGGATTATGAGCACGCTGGATATACTTCTCAAATGCAGTTGTCTCACCAAAACATAAGGGAAAATCTATTCTAGCAATTAAACGACAAAGCTCGATCGAGCAACATCGGCTTATAATCCCAATTACGAAAACTACCATCGGAATTAAATGCAATCCTAGACTGAACTCTAGCAGCATGATCAGCTTTCTGTCTACAAGATTTTTGATGCCTAAGCAAGTGACCAGTACCAGCATTAGAACAAGCAGAGAGTTCATGCTTACATAAATTGCATCTTGCAGAAATTCGAATCTTCTTACCATTTGGAAGAGTCTCTAAAATTTCCTCAAAATCAGCCCAGACACCTAACCTGTTTCGCTTGCAGCTAGAAGAACCAGCATCTGTGTCGGTGGTGCTGTTGGAGCTCACCGCCATCCCCCCCCAGTGCCAGTGCCACCAACGCCGCCACCAGCACCTCCTCCATCCCCTCCCCCGCCGCCATCCAAATTGATTGGATCCACATTGGAACCAAACAACTTCAGCGCTTGCGTCGTCTTGGTCGTCCGGGGTCATGTCGAGCTCGATGAGCTCTTCGTTGATGGTATGCGGATGGGCGCAAGCGCCACCGTCATCATCGTCCTCCATCACGACCTCATTGGCTCGGTGCTCCGTACCTCAACGTCACACAGGGCACAAGCAACAGAAGAAAGAAAGAGGAGCCTACAACACAAGAATCAGATCAAGAATCAGATCAAGATTCAAATCAACATTGAAATGAAAAAACAAGATAAGGAATGAGAGACAGTGACAGTGAGTTACCTGAGTTACCTGTGTCGTTGCGCAATCAGAGCCCGGAGCAGAGCCGAGCACGACGGGTCACTCAGAGAGAACTCAGAGAAGGAGAGAATGACCACGACCACCGGACCACGACGGGCAGACTGAGCCGATCAGCCGAGGAATCAGCTGCCTCAGCCTCAGATCCGGAGCGGCGGGAAGAGGAAGAGGAACAGAGAAGATGGGAAGAACAAGAAGGGGATTGACCGATTGATTAGGGTTTTGGTGGAGGCGATAAGATCATGAGACGTGGAGGACAGGAGGAAGGAGAGGAGAGATCAGCGTCGTCGGAGGCGGAGATGGAGGCGGCTGCGGTGGCTGCGGTCCTGCGACAAGCTGCGGTGCGGATGCGGCACGGCCGAGGTGGGTGGCAGAGACCGAGAGACGCGAATGCGAGAGGACAGCGACGGATGTGGTGCGGTGCGGGGGGATCAGGTTTAGGGTTTTGGGGCGTCGATGCGGGGGATTTTATACGGGAGCGGTGATAGGCTGGGCCGACGGAGGCAGATGCAACGGCTAACGGACCGCAAGCGGACCGACTCCCCTTAGTCGTGCCAGGCTGTGCCGCCCGCGTGCCTGCTGGTCGGCCTAGGCACGGCTCTTAAGAGCGGGCCGGGCTAGCCTAGGCTCGGTAGGAACCGGGCTGGGCCGTGCTCGGGTCGGGCCTAAAATACGGGCTTCGTGTCATGCTTTCGGGCCACGTGCTTTCGTACATCTATCTTCTTTGAAGCATGATCAAGGGCTTCGGGAATCCACTGAAGTACGCCATGCTCGGGGCTGCACAGCGGGTGTACACGCCAAAGCCCGATCAAAACGCTTTGGGAATCCGCTGGAGTCTGCGACCTGGAAGAACTTGGACCCGGGAGGATCTCTTTGTACTTTTTAGATATTATCTTTGCTTGGTTTTTAGTCTTTAGTCTTAGCTTTATTGGCCCTCAAGTCCTCTTATAACTGCCCTCCTTGAACTATAAAAGGGAGGGCAGGGTGAACGGGCAGGGGGATCGCCTTCTGAGAACTCTTCTCTAAACTCTAGTCTTTGGGAGCTAGATCCAATCGCTAGAACGCCCAAGAACTCTCTCCATTGTAATCCTTGTTCATACACCACTCAAACAAAGAACAATGGACGTAGGACTATTATCCTCTGAGAGGGCTGAACCAGAATAAACTCTCTTGCCTCTTGGCTCGTTTGATACCCGAGTCGACCATCGGATCCATCGGTGAGACACCCTGACCACTCTCTTTCACCTCCTTGGGTAGCACCCTCGGAGGACTGCTGACCATCCCATCAACACGGGGAGATCGTCCAAACCTGTCACAAAAGAAAGGTTCCTTCAATCGTTCTTAAATTGGATTTCCAAAAGGCCTTTGACTGTGTCCAATGGTCTGCCATTGATGCAGTACTTAGGGGAAAAAAACTTCACAACAGTCTGGCGATAGTGGATTTCGGACATCAATCGCTCGAGTCAAACCAGCATCCTTCTTAATGGTGTCCCTGGCAAATGGTTGCAATGTAAGAAAGGACTGTGTCAGGGTGCCCCCTGTCCCCATACCTGTTCATTCTTGTGGCCGATGTTTTCCAGCATCTAATTCATTGTGCTTTAGATAGAGGTGAACTTCGCCACCCGCTAGACACCAACCTTCCTTGCCCGGTTCTCCAATATGCTGACAACACCTTGATCATTATACCAGCTGAGCAACACCAACTATGTGCTCCGAAGCAAATCCTTGAAACTTTCTCTGCAGCAACCGGCCTCTGCATAAACTTCCACAAAAGCAACTTCCTGCCCATCCATGTCGATGATGAAACAGTCGGGTTGGGATCCTTGCTGCTTCCATTGGCTGCCCTGTCGCCTCCTTCCCTTAGCCTTACCTTGGGCTACCACCCTCCCCAACGAAAACTGCGTCTAGCCAACTTTCAACCATAAATGACCGTGTGGACAAAAGACTTGTCGAGTGGAGAGGGTACCTACTCAATCAAGTCGGAAGGCTGGTGTTGATAAATTCAGAGCTAACAACCCTTCCTTCCTACGCGATAGGAGCCATACTTCTTCCCAAAGGTGTAATCTCCACCATCGATAAGCGGCGCCGAGCCTTCTTCTGGACTGGGGAGCAACAATGCTCCGGTGGAAATTGTAAGATTGCATGGGACATTGTTTGCACCCCAAAAGAGAAGGGATGCACTGGTGTTAAAGACCTGCAAATTTAAACCGTTGCCTCCTACAGAAATTTGTATCTCGAATGCATGATCCTGGAAGTGCCCCATGGCTAATATGGTCCTGATGGCAATATGGTTGGTCCCTGTCTCGCGACCTTGTTGACCCTTTCCCATTAGACACCTTGAATTGGAAGAACATCTTTGACAGGCTAGCCGAGCTCCGCCGCCACACCTGGGTGACAATTGACAATGGCGAGTGAACATCCTTTTGGGAGGACACCTGGCTGGGTGATCAACTCTTGGAGTAGCGCTTTCACGCCCTCTTTTCCTACTCAACATGCCCAAACGTCTTATTCTCCGTTGCCCTTGCCACAACTGAACTTTGCCTTTAGTTGCGACCATGTCTGTCCACCGTCGCTACCCAACAACTTCTAGACCTTTGGGGTCTTGTCTCCCCAATATCAATGAATAGTGCAATTCCTGACCGTCAATCGTCTTGGCTTGGACGGCCCTACACCACAAGCGTTTCCTACGAGCTAACTTTTGAGGATACTGTTGATGACCCTTTCTGGACACATATTTGGTCCAACTATAGTCAAAACAAATGCAAACTCTTCCTTTGCACAGCCCACAAGAGATGCATCTACCCTAATGATCGGAGATTCAAATGAGGGTTTGCGACCACAACACGATATGAAGACGTTGAACATCTATTTTTATGCTATCCTAGAGCAACAAGAATCTAGCGACAACTTGGTTTTGACGGCTCTCAAATTTTCAACCTGCCTTGTGTGGACCCCCGTTTTTGGAACGGGAATCTTTCGTGTTCATAGTACCATTTCCCTGGATCGAGTAGTTTCATAGTACCCTATCATAGTACCCACGAAATACAGTACTGTGTAATCAGGTGCAAATGCACGAATAGCCTTACATCGAAATTATTACAATAATAGGCCCGAAGGCAATATCCAGCATATAGGACCTCATGGTCCAGATACAACCAAAAGTAGAAATTAGATAAGGCAGCGGAATGAAGGCAGCGGCTTGTCGATTGCCACAGGCAACGACCGGAGACTAAGACCTAGTAGGCGCCATCAGCTTCTTCGCCCTCCTGGTAGTAGGCATATGGATCCTCCAAGTCTTCATTTCCACCATCTGAAGGTTTGTGCGTATAGCAAGGGTGAGTACCAACCGTACTCAGCAAGCCAACACCGAAGTGATGCATATGATAGGGTCATTCAAGAATGGCTAGTGTTCTTTTGCATAAAGCCAATTTTCACAATTCTTTTCACAAGCCTAACAGCTAGCCAAGTCAAGTTTTAGTTCCATAGTTCATTGAATCGGCGACGGTTCTGTCTACCATCCATCGTGATTCCAAGAATGGCTTTCCGCCTCCGGTTCGTCATGATTTTTCTGGGGAGTCCACCCCTTCTCGCATCTCGAGAAGTTGATCCACCAGTGAATAAGAATCATCATGCAAACTCATCCCATCATTTTTAAAGTTTAGAGTCTAGCCAAGCGAAAGTCTTGTCACGATGCTCAATATCCACGAGCACGGCTCTTCGAATAGATTGATTCATTCACACTGCAGTGGATGTACACTTTACCCGTACTCCGCGACTGCCCAACAAATGAGCCTACACCCCAACACATGAGACGGTCATGGCAAAGCCTTTCAATAACCTCACTTTGGCAGTACCCGCTCCATGAACTTAAGCCCTCGTGCACTCTAGCCGTAATTTTCTAGCATTGAGAGGAGTTCTAGCGCACCCGGGGTAAGGGAAGACTTAATTCATCAAGTTATAATAAATTTCAATTTCCCATCATCCCTTTCAAATCTCATCTCATACATAGGAACCACTATGCAAGGGTACCGCCTCCGCTCGGCTATCTACTCCGCTAGGTCTATACCCATTCGAGAAGTACGGTTGTACTGGCTCGTTTCCCGGCTATCTCATGGCTCGGTCCTTAATTGACCAGGGTCGGCACTTGCCTTTTTCGGAATTGACCCAAATCATCCAGCCGCCCCAGTCTAAAACATTTGTTTGGTATTTCCAGTTTTCATCAAAAACTCATTTTATCATTCTCATGGCAATGTGGCGCTCATGTCTCCACATGCCGTAATCTCAACTACCTTCCCTAAGGTAGTTGCCCAAGCATAAAGCTCTTTATAAAATCATGAGTATGCATGAATCTACTAATAGCATGGCTAAGCATTTTGCCGAAGTTATCCTCCGGTTGTATGTATCACATCGAGGGTTGCAAGGAATAATTCTAAAGGTAATCAATAACAAGGCGGGGCATAACAAGTATAGGTAATTCTTTGTGTATAGCATGCATGTTTAAAGTTCAAAACAATATCATTTCGCAATTGGGATCAATATGTTCAAAGAGTGTGATGACTTGCCTTGCTCGTACGCTTGTTGAGTGGGGGGGTCTTCAATGGGGTCGGTGCCTGCTTCTTCAGGTGCTAACCGTACGTGCGAAAAGAAAGATGGAATTCAATCGAGTTCAATAAGAACGAATAAAGGATCAAGAAAAACCATAAAAGAACTCGGAATATCTACCCTGCGAATTTATTCGGGTTAGGGAAGAAATTTGAATGAAATCCGACCGAAAAGTTCGCTAGGGTTGTTTTTAGGGTTTTTGCCAAAATACCGATTAAAGATAAGGCGATACACCGATAGATGTTGTTTGAAAGGATTTTCCATTTAGATGTGGTGAGTTAGAAGGCCTATCGTATTTTAAAAAGGGCAAGAAATAATAAATAAATCCTCAAGAAAATTTACGCGAAAGCGAAGTACCGGAAATCTTATTTCGGAAATTCGAATTTTCCTCCGAAGAAACATATGAGAAAACCATATATTTTTGCACAAATATTTACCAAAATTCCCCAAAAATATTCTCCAATTTTTCTAGAATTTTTCCCCATTTTTTTCTAATTTTTCCCTCCTTCTTTTCTTTTCTCTTCCTTCTTTTTCCTTTTTCTTTTCTCCCGTCTTTTTTTCTACTCGGCGTTGTTCCTTCTCTCTCCTATACGCCGCGCGTCTACGCCCCCTTCGGCGCCCAACAAGCCGGCGGGGTGGCGCGGCGTTCCCGGCCGACCGCGGCCACGTCGAAACTAGCCACAGCCAGGAATGGAACCATGGGGCAGTGACTCACCGGCGGCGAGCGGCAGCGAGCTCCGGCGACCGGCGGGCGGCGGAGAACACGGCGGCGACGCGGATTCGGTCAACCCGGCTAACCTCGCGGCGTTATGGCATGTTTCGGGGGTAGCAAAGGAGATAGGGGGAGTAGAATGGCGTTGGCGATGTGTGGGGAGGTGAAGGGGAGCTAGGGTCCTTTTTATAGCGCGCGGGGTGCTCGGGAACGGCGGACGTCGGGCGGCCACGCGGCGGTCGGCTGCTGCGCGCGCGCGTGCGTGCACACGTCGCGGCGACGTGGTTGACGCGGCGACCGTCATGGCGACGCTGTGCGGGCATGCATGTGACATTGGCGGCGGCTGACAGCCGCCGCGAGGTGGCACGGCGTTAGCCGCTTGTGCCCATGCGAAGCGCGCGGGCGGGTATGGCTTAGCGGTATGGCGCACGCGTGCGCGGTACGGCGACGACTTTGGCGTGCACTGGGGCGGTCGTCAGCGGCGTGGCACGGCATGGCGCGGGCGCGCGTGCTGACACGGCGCACAGGCACGGGGCGACGGCTGCTGGGCGAAAACGTGGTGACGCGGCGAGTACAGCAAGAGGTTGCGGCGCGCGCGCGTGCCCGCCCGCGCGAGGACCCGGACGCGGTCGAACACCGTCGCGAATGAACAATGCGATTTCTGTTTTTCCCGAATTAAAATCCTATTTTCCCATTTCTATTTCTTTCCACTCTAAAAATTCAAAATAAATTCTAATATTCCTAAAATAATTTTTAAAATTCTATTTTCAACTTCTTCCCCACTTTTTATTATTCAAAATATATTTTTGATATTTATTTTATCTCTTCTTTTAAATTCAAGGCAATGGGGTTTTTTGATTAAAAATATATTTCTAATTTCATATTTCCTTTTCCAAAAATATTTTTATCATCCAATTCCAAATATTTATCATCTTTCCTCCACCAATTAGGTTTCCAACCAAAATATATCCTTTTAAACTACCCTTTTGTAATGCACCAAATTTTATATATATGCTCGTTCAAATATATATATATATATATATAAATCTTTTTCACCAGCTGGGATTTCAAAGCTTAGGGTTTTATCCAACTTTACATCAAAGTAATTCCAGAAGAAAATCTTACACAACTGAACTGGCAATTAAGATTGAAAAACACGATAATAAGCAATGACTCCAAAAGGTTTTTGTGAGTTCCGATTTTTACGTTCCGATTTTAATTTCTTCGATTTTTAGGATGTTACAAACCTACCCCCCTAACAATAAATCTCGTCCTCGAGGTTTCTTACCGATTGTTGAGTAGGTGTGGGTATTCAGTCTTTAGAAAATCTTCGCTCTCCCAGGTGGCCTCTTCTTCGGTGTGATTGCTCCATTGCACTTTGTACATGCGCCATGACTTGGTTCGTGTCCTCTTTTCTGCCTCGTCCAATATCTTTATGGGATGCTCCGGGTATGTTAGATCACTGTTGATATGGATGGTTTCCAAAGGAGCTTGCTCTTCTGGCACTCGCAGGCACTTCTTCAACTGTGATACATGGAACACTGGATGGACATCGGAGATGTTCTCGGGTAACTCCAGCTGGTAGGCCACTTCGCCTCTTCTAGCGCTTATCAGGAATAGGACCACGTATCTTGGCGCAAGTTTCCCTTTGACCTTGAACCTTTGAGTCCCTCGTAGTGGTGAGACCTTTAGGTACACATAGTCGCCTATATTGAACTCTAAGTCCCTTCGACGAGTATCCGCATAGCTCTTCTGTCGAGATTGGGCTGCTTTTAATCGGTCCCGGATCAGGCGGACCTTTTCCTCGGCCTCTTTGATTATGTCTGGCCCAAACACGGCTCGTTCACCGGTTTCTGACCACATCAATGGTGTTCGGCATCGCCGACCAAATAGGGCTTCATTTGGTGACATCTTCAGACTGGCTTGGTAGCTGTTGTTGTAGGAGAACTCGACGTACGGTAAATATTTTTCCCAATCCTTGGTAAAATCCAACGCACAGGCTCTCAACATATCCTCAAGAACTTGATTTGTCCTTTCGGTCTGCCCATCGGTTTGTGGGTGGTAAGCGATACTAAAGGCAAGGTGACTTCCGAGTGCCTCATGAACTTTGCTCCAGAAATGGGATGTGAATTGAGTACCACGATCCGATATAATTCTTTTTGGTACACCGTGAAGACACACAATCCTACTCATGTATAGCTCTGCCAGCTTGGCACTATTGTAGTTAGTCTTTACGGGGATGAATCTGGCGGTCTTGGTGAGCCGATCTACTATTACCCAAATGGAATCATATCCGGCTATCGTTTTGGGTAGTCCAACGATGAAATCCATGCCCATCTCATCCCATTTCCACTCGGGAATCTTGAGTGGCTGCAACAACCTTGCCGGTCGTTGATGCTCGGCTTTTACCCTTTGGCATACGTCGCATACGGCCACGTATTCGGCTATGTCTCTCTTCATATTGGGCCACCAGTATTCCTCCTTCAAATCCTGGTACATCTTTGTGCTTCCCGGATGTAACGAATAGGCTGATTCGTGTGCTTCTTTTAGGATCAATCCTCTCAAACCACCTTGTTCAGGCACGTAGATTCTTTTCTTATACCACAGGGTTCCCTTGTCATCTACCGAGAATTCCTTCGCGTGCCCAGCGGCCATGCGCTCTTTGATCATTTGTGTTTCTCCGTTATCCTTTTGAGCTTCTTCTATTTGAGTCCTCAGAAGGGGTTGGATTTCTAGTGAGTTCACTTCTCCGTGAGGAATCAGGTGTAAGTTAAGTCGAGCCATCTCTTCTTGGAGCTCACTGGCCATGCCTTCCAGTCTAATATGGTTGCATTGGGCTTTGCAGCTTAACGCATCGGCCACAACATTCGCCTTACCGGGGTGGTAATGGATTCCTAGATCGTAGTCCTTGATCAATTCCAACCACCATCTCTGTCATAAATTGAGATCGGACTGAGTAAAGAAGTATTTCAGGCTCTTGTGATCAGTGTATACATCACAGTGATTCCCGATCAGATAGTGTCTCCAGATTTTTAATGCATGAACAACTGCTGCTAATTCCAAGTCATGTGTGGGGTAGTTTTCCTCATGGGGTCGCAGCTGTCTCGAGGCATATGCCACGACCTTTCCATCCTACATCAATACGCCTCCCAGTCCTTGTCGAGACGCATCACAGTATATCACAAAATCCTTACGGTTGTCAGGTAGGGTTAAGATTGGGGCGGTGGTTAACTTTTCTTTTAGTTGGTCAAAGGCCTCCTGACACTTCTCGTTCCATGCGAATTTCTTCTCCTTCTTCAAAAGTTGAGTCACGGGTCGGGCTATCGTGGAAAACCCTTCGATGAATTGCCGATAATACCCGACCAAGCCCAAGAAACTCCTAACCTCTGTTACTGACTTGGGTGCCTTCCACTCTGTAACAGCTTCGACCTTGGCAGGGTCTACCGTTACTCCTCCGGCTGAGACTACATGGCCAAGAAAAGCGACTTCCTTAAGCCAGAACTCACATTTACTAAACTTCGCATACAACTGGTGCTCTCGTAGCTTCTCCAGTACCAGCCGTAGGTGTTCTGCATGTTTCTCATCGTCTTTGGAATAGATAAGAATATCGTCAATAAACACCACCACGAATTTATCCAGATATTCCATGAATACCTTGTTCATCAGATTCATGAAATACGCCGGGGCATTGGTCAATCCAAAAGACATTACTGTGAACTCATATAAGCCATAACGCGTAGAGAATGTTGTTTTGGGAATATCTCCGGCTCTAATCTTTAACTGATGGTATCCTGACTGAAGATCAATCTTCGAGAATACTTGTGCACCCTTGAGTTGATCAAATAAGTCATCAATTCTAGGTAATGGGTACTTGTTTTTGATGGTCACTTCATTCAACGATCGATAATCTACACACATCCTCATACTTCCATCCTTCTTTTTGACGAAGAGTACTGGGGCTCCCCAGGGAGAAGAACTAGGGCGTACAAATCCTTTTCCATGTAGTTCTCTGATTTGCTTCTTGAGTTCTTCTAGTTCGTTTGCCGGCATTCGGTAAGGTCTCTTGGATATGGGGGCAGTACCAGGCATTAGGTCAATGATAAATTCTATGTCACGATCAGGGGGCATTCCGGGCAATTCCTCAGGGAATACGTCCGGGTAATCTTGCACTACTGGCATCCCGTTCAAAGGTAGCATGGTAAATACTCCCGCAGCTTGCTCACATAGCATCGGGTTTTGGTCCATGGTTATGTTCATTGGCGATCCCCATGGGGTGGATACTGTGACTTCTCTTCGGCCACAGTCTATGACTCCATTGTTCTTAGTCAACCAATCCATTTCAAGTATGATATCAAGAGTTTGTGATGGTAGTACCATAAGGTTTGAAAGGAATACCACGTCTCTAATCCGTATGGGCACATTGATGCAAGCATGGGGTACGGTTATATTTCCCCCAGGCGAGTGTACCAACAAGGGTCTCTTAAGTTCTACCTAGTGTAGGTGGTGTTGTTTGCTTATTTGTGACGATATGAATGAATGTGATGCTCCGAAATCAAATAAAACTTTAACCGGGGTAGAGTCGATAGAGAACATACCCATCAGCACGTTCTGATCCTCCTGCGCTTCTTCGACACGCACATGATTCACTTGTCCGCGCCGGAATCCGGTAGCAGTCTCACTGGGTTGCGGTGTCCTAAACAGACCGCGTCCAGCAGCAGGAGCAGTAGTTCCCCGTACAGCCGTTGTATTGGCACCGGTACGCATGGGAGTGCTGCGTGGCTTGGGGCAGCTGTTGGAGTAGTGCCCAAACTCTTCACAGTTGAAGCAATTCACATTTCTTCTTCCCGGAGCGGCTAGAGTCGGTGTCGGGGTACGGAACTGGGGTGCAGTCGGCCTGCTGACGTGGTCAGGTGCAGGAGAACGACTGGTTGCCACGACGGTTGGCTTCCATCCGGACGGGGTGGCTCCCTTGGGACGCTGAGGCGCTCCCTGAAGTGGGCGGGCCATAGCAAGCCTCCTCTTGCGGTTGTTTTCCACCATCTTCTGGTCGTGCTCCAATCGTACAACCTTGTTGATAAGGCTTTGAAAGCTAACGTGATCTTGACTGATCATTGGCCCTCTCAGCTCATCGCTCAATCCTTCAAAAAATTTATCGATTTTCTCCTCTTCATTTGCCAGGTCACCGGTGGCATATCGAGCGAGTTGCGTGAACTTGTTCAGGTATTCCTGTACTGTGGTCTTGCCTTGGCGCAACCTTCGGAATTCATTCTTCTTCATTCTCATGACTACGGCAGGTACGAAATTTTCACGAAAGGCGGCTGTGAACTCCTCCCAGGTTGGTTCTCCTGCGTCTTCTGCCCGTGTCTCTTTGTAGGTGTCCCACCAATCACTTGTGGGGCCTTCCAATTGATTGGTGGCAAAAATGACTCTGTCGGCTTCTCGCACCCTGACGAGGGTCAACTTCTTCTCTATTACTCTTAACCAGTCTTCGGCATCCATTGGTTCGTCGGCCGTGGAAAATGTAGGTGGCTTAGCTCGCATAAATTCTCCCAAGCTTGATCCTCCGCAATTCCCTTGGTTATTGGCGATAGCTTGAAGCCACTGGGTTTGCAAAGCCATGACCTCTACTAGGGTGGAGGGATTAGGCTCTGGCGGGTTCTCGTTGGATGTTGAAGCTCTGCGACGGTGCGCCATGTGAAGAAGGTAGACAGGTTAAGAAATTGAACCTACTAAGGTCATGGTTTCTAAGTGATGTTCTCTTCAAATTGTTTTTAAGTGATCTTTGAATAGAGCAAGCATGGCAGAATAGACTCATTCATAACATACCATAAGACATTACTTAGGTCCGTAGTTAATACATCCATGGGAATACAGCAGACTGCACATACGCAGTCCCACACAACACAATGCAAAGGCTACATCGTACTGCTGCCATCAGCTACTAAGGGGAAGGGTGTGATCCTTGCTGCCAAAATCCATCCAAAGCAAGGTCAAAGTTAGGGCGGTCCTCTTGCCTAGTCATCCAACCAACCGCAGGAACCAGGTGCAGGAAGGGGGTGATCCTTAGCTGAAGCAAATCGAAGTCCCCATGGTTCTGAGGTAGTGGCCTCGGAGTCATGCTTGATCTTCCTGCTTGGTGGTCGGGTACTCTTCCTGGCAGTCTTGAGGGTGATGGGACCTCCGGTGTGGGTCAGCCGACGAGTAGGAGCTTCCTCCTCTGCTGGATCAGTATCGCTGGACTCCCACTTGATCTCCATAGGCTCTGTCTCGGACTCAGAGTCGGTGCAGATCTGGATGGGGTTCTCCTCTCCCGAACTAGGCTCGAGATGGTACAGCCATGGAGTTCGAGGTGGGTCCCATTGAGGTGGCAGCAGGTGGGGTCTATCGGTATGGTGCCGACTCGTGCTCAACATAAGGCCTACTCCATCATGGCTTGAAAAGTGTTCGGGCATGCCGGAGTCATGAGGTAGTAGTGGTCGGGCACGGGGGTGTTGGTGCGCTTCGGTGGAAGTACCGGCGGGGACAGGATGGGAGCGAAGTTGCTCTTCCAGCTGGTTGACCTGTTGTTTGCTCTTCCAGCTGGTTGACCTGTTGTTTGCTCTTCCTGAGCTGTTCTTTCAGCTCCACCAAGGCTTCTCCACGGGCCATGTAACAGTCAGAGAGCTGCTCGTACTGGGCACCGTTAGCCTGTAGCTAGGTCTGTAGCAAGTTGATCTGATCCCCGCAGTTTTGGTGTTCCTCGACCAGATCATTGAGGCATCGCTGCTGGTCGTCGATTTTGAGCAAAGCTTCTTCATAGCAGCCATCCGCTGTTTCTGCCCAGCGGGATAGACGGGTGACCATAGGATTATAGCAGCAGGGGGTGTCTTCCACGGTGCAGATTGGGTTGCCTTCCTCACGGTAAGGGTGGTGTACAAACTCAGTCACGGTGAACTCAGCACGGTGAATAGCGTTGAGGCGGAGAAATGCTTCACAGGCTGCGTCCTGAAGAGCTTCTACCAGATCTCGATGGTAACGGGTGTGGAAGCAATAAGGTGGCTCACTCCCCATGCGGGCCTCAACTGAAACTGATGCCTCCCATACCGGGTATCCTTCGGTGCCATGCCTTCTAATCTGGTAGGTGGGTGCCTCTGGGTACCTTAGGCACCACAGCAATAACTGGACTTGCGCCACGAATCCTTCATCCCGTGGAACGGTGATCTCCCAAACTCCGACATGGTCCGACATCTGCTTTTGAAAGCAACTTACGGTCAGAGAGAGATAATATCAAAACAATTTGAGTAAAAGAAATGGGGATGGAGGTATAGGAAAAAGTATGTTTGACTTTTCGAAAATAATAGTTTGCGAAATGATCCTACGTAGGGATACTTCCCTTTAGCAAGCTAGTCAGCGGTAGGGCGCCAGTTGGTCTTATCCTACAGTCGCATTGCTCTGATACCAGCTCTGTGGACCCCCGTTTTTGGAACGGGAATCTTTCGTGTTCATAGTACCATTTTCCTGGATCGAGTAGTTTGGTACCCACGAAATACAGTACTGTGTAATCAGGTGCAAATGCACGAATAATTTTACATCGAAATTATTACAATAATAGGCCCGAAGGCAATGTCCAGCATATAGGACCTCATGGTCCAGATACAACCAAAAGTAGAAATTAGATAAGGCAGCGGAATGAAGGCAGCGGCTTGTCGATTGCCACAGGCAACGACCGGAGACTAAGACCTAGTAGGCGCCATCAGCTTCTTCGCCCTCCTGGTAGTAGGCATATGGATCCTCCAAGTCTTCATTTCCACCATCTGAAGGTTTGTGCGTATAGCAAGGGTGAGTACCAACCGTACTCAGCAAGCCAACACAGAAGTGATGCATATGATAGGGTCATTCAAGAATGGCTGGGGTTCTTTTGCATAAAGCCAATTTTCACAATTCTTTTCACAAGCCTAACAGCTAGCCAAGTAAAGTTTTAGTTCCATAGTTCATTAAATTGGCGACGGTTCTGTCTACCATCCATCGTGATTCCAAGGATGGCTTCCCGCCTCCGGTTCGTCATGATTTTTGGGGAGTCCACCCCTTCTCGCATCTCAAGAAGTTGATCCACCAGTGAATAAGAATCATCATGCAAACCCATCCCATCATTTTTAAAGTTTAGAGTCTAGCCAAGCGAAAGTCTTGTCACGATGCTCAATATCCACGAGCACGGCTCTTCGAATAGATTGATTCATTCACACTGCGGTGGATGTACACTTTACCCGTACTCGCGATGTGCCCAACAAATGAGCCTACGCCCCAACACATGAGACGGTCATGGCAAAGCCTTTCAATAACCTCACTTTGGCAGTACCGCTCCATGAACTTAAGCCCTCGTGCACTCTAGCCGTAATTTTCTAGCATTGAGAGGAGTTCTAGCGCACCGGGGTAAGGGAAGACTTCATTCATCAAGTTATAATAAATTTCAATTTCCCATCATCCCTTTCAAATCTCATCTCATACATAGGAACCACTATGCAAGGGCACCGCCTCCGCTCGGCTATCTACTCCGCTAGGTCTATACCCATTCGAGAAGTACGGTTGTACTGGCTCGTTTCCCGGCTATCTCATAGCTCGGTCCTTAATTGACCAGGGTCGGCACTTGCCTTTTCCGGAATCCACCCAAATCATCCAGCCACCCCAGTCTAAAACATTTGTTTGGTATTTCCAGTTTTCATCAAAAACTCATTTTATCATTCTCATGGCAATGTGGCGCTCATGTCTCCACATGCCGTAATCTCAACTACCTTCCCTAAGGTAGTTGCCCAAGCATAAAGCTCTTTATAAAATCATGAGTATGCATGAATCTACTAATAGCATAGCTAAGCATTTTGCCAAAGTTATCCTCCGGTTGTATGTATCACATCGAGGGTTGAAAGGAATTATTCTAAAGGTAATCAATAACAAGGCAGGGCATAACAAGTATAGGTAATTCTTTATGTATAGCATGCATGTTTAAAGTTCAAAACAATACCATTTCGCAATTGGGATCAATATGTTCAAAGAGTGTGATGACTTGCCTTGCTCGTACGCTTGTTGAGTGGGGGGGTCTTCAATGGGGTCGGTGCCTGCTTCTTCAGGTGCTAACCGTACGTGCGAAAAGAAAGATGGAATTCAATCAGAGTTCAATAAGAACGAATAAAGGATCAAGAAAAACCATAAAAGAACTCTAGAATATCTACCCTACGAATTTATTCGGGTTAGGGAAGAAATTTGAATGAAATCCGACCGAAAAAGTGAGCTAGGGTTGTTTTTAGGGTTTTTGCCAAAATACCGATTAAAGATAAGGCGATACGCCAATAGATGTTGTTTGAAAGGATTTTCCATTTAGATGTGGTGAGTTAGAAGGCCTATCGTATTTTAAAAAGGGCAAGAAATAATAAATAACTCCTCAAGAAAATTTACGTGAAAAGCGAAGTACCAGAAATCTTATTTCGGAAATTCGAATTTTCCTCCGAAGAATCATATGAGAAAACCATATATTTTTGCACAAATATTTCCCAAAATTCCCCAAAAATATTCCCCAATTTTTCTAGAATTTTTCCCCATTTTTTTCTATTTTTTCCCTCCTTCTTTTCTTTTCTCTTCCGTCTTTTTCCTTTTTATTTTCTCCTTCTTTTTTTCTACCCGGCGTTGTTCCTTTTCTCTCCTATCTCCGCGGCGTCTACCCCCCCTTCGGCGTCGGGCGAGCCGGCGGGGTGGCGCGGCGTTCCCGGCCTACCGCGGCCACGTCGAAACTAGCCACCGCCAGGAATGGAACCATGGGGCAGTGACTCACCGGCGGCGAGCGGCAGCGAGCTCCGGTGACCGGCGGGCGACGGAGAACGCGGCGGCGACGCGGATTCGGTCAACCCGGCTAACCTCGCGGCGTTCTGGCGCGTTTCAGGGGTAGCAAATGAGATAGGGGAGTAGAATGGCGTTGGCGATGTGTGGGGAGGTGAAGGGGAGCTAGGGTCCTTTTTATAGCGCGCGGGGTGCTCGGGAACGGCGGACGTCGGGCAGCCACGCGGCGGTCGGCTGCTGCGCGCGCGTGCGTGCGCACATCGCGGCGACGTGGCTGACGCGGCGACCGTCATGGTGACGCTGTGCGGGCATGCATGTGACGCTGGCGAGCGGCGACCTGGCGACCGTGGGGTGGCACGGCATTGGCGCGGACTGTGCCCATGCGAAGGCTGACGCGGGCGGGTACGGCGACGGTATGGCACGCGTGTGCGGGCGGTACGGCGACGACTTCGGTGTGCACTGGGGCGATCGTCAGCGGCGTGGCGACGGCATGGCGCGGGCGCGCATGCTGACGCGGCGCACAGGCGCGGGGCGACGGCTGCTGTGCGAAAACGTGGTGACGCGGCAAGTACGGCAAGCGGCTGCGACGCACGACGCGTGTCGCGCGCGCGAGGACCCGGACGCGGTCGAACACCTGTCGCGAAATGAACAGTGTGATTTCTTGTTTTTCCCGAATTAAAATCCTATTTTCCCATTTCTATTTATTTCCACTCTAAAAATTCAAAATAAATTCTAATATTCCTAAAATAATTTTTAAAATTCTATTTTCAACTTCTTCCCCTCTTTTTATTATTCAAAATATATTTTTCATATTTATTTTATCTCTACTTTTAAATTTAAGGAAATAGGGTTTTTGATTAAAAATATATTTCTAATTTCATATTTCCTTTTCCAAAAATATTTTTATCATCCAATTCCAAATATTTATCATCTTTCCTCCACCAATTAGGTTTCCAACCAAAATATATCCTTTTAAACTACCCTTTTGTAATCCACCAAATTTTATATATATGCTTTGTTCAAATATATATATATATATATATATATATATATTGAAATCTTTTTCACCAGCTGGGATTTCGAAGCTTAGGGTTTTATCCAACTTTACATCAAGTAATTCCAGAAGAAAATCTTACACAACTGAACTGGCAATTAAGATCGAAAAACACGATAAGAAGCAATGACTCCAAAAGGTTTTTGTGAGTTCCGATTTTTACGTTCCGATTTTAATTTCTTTTTTTTCAGAATGTTACACCTTCCCTCGAGGACCTCCAGACAATCCCCCCGATGGTCGGAACTCCACCACACCTAAAAGTGTGGTGCACTATCCTGATCGCAGTACTTTGGAATATTTTGAAATGTTGAAATAACAAAGCCTTCCATAGCTGCGATGAAACGGACGCGCAAGTCCTACATCGTTGCATAGGTTACCTCATGCTCTGGACTCATAGATGCAGGGCTCCTGCTCTTAAGCAACAAATTATCCTATGGGCTAATATATTTTCTGCAATAGTACAGTCTTAGCATACTTCTTCCCCTTCCCTCTATGTAAATTTTATCCATGTATACTTGTTATCCTTATAATAATAAAATGTTTAGGCTGGTGACCTTCACCCGCCATAGTTTCACTCAAAAAATTTATTTCTCTTCTTAACCAAACACAATATTCTCCCATTTAATTCTATGAACTTTCTCGATACTGTGTTCAATCTTAAAACTTTATATTTTAGGCCATACGATAAGTGAAGACTGTCAACTTGTAGATACAGGATGTGACACGCGTGGCTTTACATGATTTATTGATTGATCGAGTGAGATGACAGTGTCGTAAAAGCATCCTTTCCCCAAAAAAGAAGTCTTCCAAACCCAAAACAGCTCGGGTTGGCCCAACACGGCCAGGCCCTCCCTAGTGTCATTGGCGAGACAGAGCCCTGTTATGCTTCAACCAGCTGATGACCACCGTCAACCGCGTCTGCTGTCGACGGTCGACGCGGCTGCTTGTGTTGACTGTCGAGTTACCACCCACGCGTCGCAAGCCTGTACTCCAACCTCGCTCGCAGACTGTCAACGATCATCTCCATGCTGGTGATCCTAGACCGTCGCCATTCCACACCATTGTCTTGCATGGTCGCCGCCACCTTCGGCCTCCCATAATTACTACCTTAGCTCGATTCTCCGGTTCTCCCTCCACCTCATGCCCCACTGGAACATCGCCGAAGAACGGCTAGTGCAGCCTCCTTTTGATTCACTGCTGCCGGCATCCGTTGTCGCTATGCATGCCCTGCTAGTGGGTCCACTTCACCACGAATTCACGAGGACTCCAGAACTGTCGTGGACGGGCTGGCGGGGTGTTAGGCAATGTCCACGAGGAACTGAAGGCAATAGGACACCGTAGAGGAGTAAGTAGCAGTAGGTGTTGGGCTGGTTGAGCTGTGAGCGAAGCGAGAGCTAGTGATCACGGTGCGATGCATGATCACGCTCGATAGGGGGCGAAACAATAAATAGGATCAGAATCCAACTGACCACCAGGTATGCATTAGTTTTTTTTGCAGCCCGTGTGCTGGTAGGATGGAGACAGTTACAGCAGGAAGCGACGAAGCAGGCGATCGACAACCACCCCGCACCAGAACCTTCCACCTGTAACGGGTCCAAATATGCTTGAAGCGCTTAGGCCATCAGAACAAAGTCATCTCAATCGGACCGTCATTTGCACCGTTGTAGTTGTACTCGTACAGTCCCAATTGCAAATAGCCCATCAGCGATGAAACTCATCTGTGACGGGCTCAAATGTAAGCCCGATTGAGATAACCTAGGATATCTCAATCGAGTCATAATACCAAGCCCGTCAGAGATGAGGGTTATCGGTGACGGGCTCAATAATAAGGCCCGATTGAGATGACTTTATAGCCCATCACCGATGACTCATATCGGTGTCGGGCTTTCATTTAAGCCCGTTAGAGATGTCTGTGCCCCGTTACAGATGTCGTTTAACTGGCTCGATTGAAATATAGTTCGGACACACTATAAATGCACCAGCAACCGCTGTCTGAATTCATTCCACTATTCAGTTTTTTGGTGGGAGGTTGAAGGGGGCGAATTTTTGTTATTTTTAAAAAAAATAGGAATATATTAGAAGTAAGTATAAAGGTTGATTTTTTTACAATTTAGTAGTATGATAACTAATGTTTTGTTAAATTTTGTAGCGATGGATCGAAGTTGGATGAATGCGACAACTTTAAAGCGTCATTGCAAGGAGTATAGAGATGGCGTTTTAAGTTTTATGAACGTCGCGGAGGAGGATAGGAGAAGAAGAAATAACAAATACATGTGTTGTCCATGTAGAGATTGCATGAATGAGATTTTGTTTAGCGGAGAGTAGGTACACTCTCACTTGATACAACGGGGATTCATGAAGGACTACACATGTTGGGTGAAGCATGGAGAGACAGAATCGGATAATGGTGCAGCTGCAGACAGCATCGGTGCCGACAATCATGAAGATGAAGATGAGCGTGACATGTTTATTCCATCTCCATTGGGCGGTGAAATGGTTGATGTGGATCCTAATATGCTAGAAGAGATGTTACGTGATGTTGAGGAGAAAGCTCACAACGAGAGAGATTCGATGAATTTCAGTCGTTTGGTCAGTGACTCCGAGACACCTCTATACGTCGGATGCAAGGCAAAGCACACTAAATTATCAGCTACCTTGGACCTAATGAAGCTGAAGGCAAGTAGTGGATGGACAGACAAAAGTTTTACAGAACTTTTGAGAATATTGAAGGTCATGCTTCCTGAAGAGAACACATTGCTTGACAAAACGACATATGAAGCAAAGCAGGTTCTGTGTCCCCTAGGGTTAGAGGTTCGTAGAATTCACGCTTGTCTAAACGATTGCATATTGTACCGCAAGCAATATGCGGACCTAAAAGCTTATCTTGTGTGTAAGGCTTCTCGATACAAGCGAAAGAAAAGTGTGGGGGAGGGAAAGAAGTCAAAGCGGGGTGGTCCGGCGAAGGTTGTATGGTATTTACCCATCATTGATCGCTTCAAGAGAATATTTGTCAACCCGAAGGAAGCAAAATTAGTGCGGTGGCATGCCGAAGAGAGAACAAACGACGGTTTGCTAAGGCACCCAGCGGATTCGATTCGATGGAGGAATATTGATCGAATGTACAAAGACTTTGTTGTCGACCCCAGAAACATGAGGATATGTTTGTGTACGGATGGCATAAATCCTTTTGGAGATATGAGCAGTTCTCACAGCACTTGGCCCGTCCTTATTGCGAACTATAACCTCCCGTCATGATTGTGCTTCAAAAGGAAATATATTATGTTGTGCTTGTTAATCCAAGGTCCAAAACAACTGGGCAATGATATCGATGTATTCCTAGAGCATGTTATCGATGATCTTGAGATTCTTTGGAAAGAAGGCGTGGACACTTGGGATGCATATGGTCAGGAGAACTTCAAGCTACGAGTTCTACTGTTCTGCACCATTAATGACTATCCCACACTGGGCAATCTTTCTAGACAAACCGTGAAAGGAAAGAAGGCCTGCTCCGACTGCATGGAACATACACGCAGTAGGTGGCTGAAGAAATTCAGAAAGATGGTTTACATGGGTCATAGGAGATGGCTCCCGCTACGCCACGCTTTTAGAACAAAGAAGAAAATTTTCAACGGTAGGAGAGAATTTGGAACTACTCCCAAGGATCTGTCTGGAGAAGAGTTCCATGACATGGCCAAAGACATAACTAATGATTTTGGGAAGAAAAGAAAACGTGGCAAGGAAAATGATAAAGCTATGTGGAAGAAGAAATCCATATTTTGGCGGCTACCATACTGGAAAGACCTTGAGGTCCAGCATTGCATTGATCTAATGCACGTAGAGAAGAACGTTTGTGACAGTTTGCTCGGGCTGCTGCTTAATATGCCTGGAAAGACAAAGGATGGCTTGAATGCTTGCCTAGATCTGCAGGAATTCAACATTGCAGTGAGCTTCAGCCTGTTACGGATGAAAAGACAGGAAGAGTGTACCTCCCACCAGCTTGCCACACATTGTCGAAGAATGAAAAGATCGCAATGTCGTCATGCCTGTCTGATATTAAGGTTCCTTCGGGCTATTCAGCAAGGATAAGTAAATACATTAAATTGGAGGATCTAAAAGTGGTTGGAATGAAGTCTCACGATTGTCACGTGCTGATCACACAGATCTTACCAGTTGCTATCAGATGTATTCTATCACCCAAAATGCGTCACACAATCCAATGTCTTTGTGCCTTCTTCAATGCAATCGCCCAGAAGATTATAGACCCCGAAGATCTAGATCAGATGCAGGCTGATATTGTCAATACCCTGTGTCACTTGGAGATGTATTTTCCACTATCTTTCTTCGATATCATGGTTCATCTCCCTGTTCATCTAGTGAAGCAAACAAAAATATATGGCCCAGCTTTTCTAAGGGAGATGTACCCGTTCGAGAGGTATATGGGAGTTCTTAAGTCGTATGTTCGAAATAGAGCAAAACCAGAGGGGAGCATCATTGAAGGGTACACGACGAAGGAGGTTCTTTAGTTCTGCATCGACTTTATGGCCGAGACTGATCCTATCGGAGTTCCTGCGTCTCGCCACGAAGGAAGGTTAGCAGGCCTTGGCACAATAGGCAGAAAAAAATTGTTCCCGATCAAGCTACCTATGCGCAGACTCATTTCGCTGTGCTACAACATATGGCTGAAGTAACTTCATATTTTGAGGAGCATCTAGCGAAAGTCCGATAGGACAACATGGGTCGATCATACATGTGGATGAACAGAGAACATACTACTCGCTTCAATTAATGGTTCAAGAATCATATCGCACGATCGACCGATGACCCAACTGAGATAATACAAAGGTTGGCAAGGGGTCCAAGTTGTGATCTTGACACATGGCAAGGGTATGATATCAATGGATACACATTCTACACCGTCACACAAGATAACAAAAGCACAGTGCAGAATAGTGGAGTCTGTATAGATGCATATCAGGATAAAGCTGGATCGAACACATATTATGGCCGCATAGAGCAGATTTGGGAGATGAACTACAGGAGCTTCAAAGTCCCTTTGTTTCATTGCAGCTGGGTGAATATTCGAACCGGAGTTAAAGTCGACAAGGAAGGATTCACTTTAGTGGATCTGGCCAAGGTTGGATACATGGACGAACCATTCGTCCTAGCCAAGCAGGTCGAGCAGATTTCTATATAAAAGACCCCGCAAACAAGAAGCTACACGTTGTTAGCGATGGCAAACGAAGAATTGTTGGGGTTGACAACGTCGTCAATGAAGAAGAATACAAGCAGAATCTTCATGTGAGACCTCAGATCGAACTTGACGATGATCCCGAAGACGAAGTGGCATACGCTCGCTCAGACCATTCGGAAGGCATATCCTTGTAAATAGAGTCTTTATAGTAATATAATTTGTAAATTGATGAATGTGACGAAGTATTTTGTACCGGTGCCTTAATGGTTGCAGAACATACAATGAGTAGTCTCTCTACCCTGCACTACAGGTATTCGTATGGGTTGCATTAGCTACACTTGTTATTGTGTTATGCACTGGTCCTCTCTCTTAAGTGTGATGTTTTCTTGTTTTCCGATTATTCACTTCTCTTGGTTCCTTAAACAGGATATAATTAACTTTGCCAAGTTTAAGCACTTTTTGCTATTGAATAAAATTTTGAAAAAGCTCTATGATGTGGTATGAATAAAATTTTGAACAAGCTCTACTTCATCTGTTTATTATAATATTTTTTAAAAATACAATCCCAACTGTAAACTAATTTAATAAGGTATTGGATGCGGATGACACTAATCCGTATCGGGCCTACTGTCATTGCCCGATGCATATGATAGTCATCTGTATCGGGCCTTTTGTTAATGCCCGATGCGGATGACACTCATCCTTATCGGGCTTACTACAAGGGCCCGTCAGCAATGACTCATCCGTTTTGGGCCCTAGTAGTACGTCCTCAGAGATGACGTTGACTAGGGTTACTTAGTCAATCCCGTGGATCCAGATCCATTCACGCCTCCTCTCAGATCCACGCCGCTGCCTGCTCTCCTCGCCTCCATGCCGACCCCGAACCCAGCCGTCTCCTCGCCTCCACGCCGCCGCCTCTCAGATCCACGCACGCCATCGCCGCTGCCTCCTCTCCTCCTCCCCTCCACACCGCCACCTCCTCTCCTCCTTCCCTCCGTGTCGCCGCCTCTCAGATCCACGCATGCCATCGCCGCCGCCGCCGCCTCTCCTCCACGCCGCCGCCTCCTCTCCTCCACGCCACCGCATCCTCTCCTCCTCTCCTCCACGCCGCTGCCTCCTCTCATCCTCTCCTCCACGCCGCCTCTTCCTCTCCTCCTCCCCTCCACACCGGCCACCTCCCTGTCGACCCCGAGCTCAGATGCCTCCTCGCCGAGCCGAGCCCAGACGCCTCCTCGCCAAACCAAGCCCGGACGCCTCCTCGCCGAGTCGAGCCCGGACGTCTCCTCGTCGAGCCCAGATGTCTCCTCGCTGAGCCCGGACGCCTCCTCCTCCACACCGGTTAGTACACACACCTCCTCCTCCACGCCGCATTCCTCCACGCTCACCGGTTAGTTGATCTTCCATTGCTCTTTTGTTGCTCTTATGGATGCTCAAGATTATTTACATACATATATTCTTGATGCTTGTGATGATACGGTTAGATTTATCATGCTTGGATGATTGTTAACTTTATGGAAAATTTATTCTTGGGATTAAAGTGCTCCAACCCACTTTAGGGGATTAAAGTGGACTTTTTCCTCAATTTCTATGATCTGCACTTTATAAAGAATGCCCGAGGTTGCAGCTAATTACCTCAAGCATCTCTATTGTTGTTACTTTATATTTGGTTCATTAGCACAGTGATACAAGTTGCACCTTGGATGAATTTTCATATTTGCTAACTGTGTTTTTCATTTCCCATCTTAACTTGACAAGTTATCCGTGAAACACACTTTGCTGCATCTTTGGCTTCTACTTAAAATGGCATTTGGTGTGTTCTTGTTGTTTATGCCCTTTTATATGTCCTCAATGGATGTAACTACCTATCTACATTTCTATTATTTTCCTTCAAAAAAAAATTTCATTAATATTGTTGCTCTAGAAGGTTTTACCTATGAATTGCTCTGATTAGCATGCATTATTAGTAAGACTAATTGTGTTGTATTTGTTGTGGGATTCTAAAACATGCTATTATCTGTTTAATCTGCTTTTGATAACATCGGCCTAGCAAATACACCATGCATTTTCTATTTATTTCGATTAATGAATTAATTTGTATCCTGCTTTAGTCACGCCTCATATGGTCAGCATGACAGCCGAAAGGAACAACTTTAGAAATCTGCTTTGATGAATACAGTCTACATGCATGTTGTTCTGGGATGAATTAATTTAGCCTTTTTTTCTTGGTCTGAATTTACTGCTATGATACTTGAATGATATGGCTGCTATATTGCTATCTTGCTTAATCCCTATGATGCTTGAATGATATGGCTGCTATACTGCTATCTTGCTATACTGCTATGATGCTTGAATGATATGGGTGAACGATAAGACTGCTATGATACTCTTAGCCCTAACTTGTTGTTCCTTTCCTCACCTTTCTTCTCTCCACTCTTCTTCCTGGCCAGTGATGAATGCTCAACATTAGCCTTTTTTGGGGGGCAGTACACTGGATCTGTTAATATTACATTAATTTGGGTTTTTTGTAACTACACTTGTTCTTTTCAAGTGTTGTTCCTTTCCTCACCTTTCTTTTATTCACTCCTCTGGATTTCTTCTCTCCTCTTCCTGGCCAATGATGAATGCTCAAGAACAGACCATAAGAACGGACCATCGACACTTGTTCTTTTTTTGTGGGCACTACAAGTTCTCTTTTTATGATAAGAACAAACCAACTACACTTGTTATTTTGTTGTTGGGAGCTACACTTATTTTGTTTCTTTTTGTTTCTACAAATGTTCTTTTTAGCAAAAATACAACCATCTACACTTGTTATTTTGATTTTGGGAACTACACTTGTTTTTTTATAAAAACAGAACATCTACACTTGTTAATTTGTTTTTTTGGATCTACACTTGTTTTTTTTTGAAAAAACCAGCCATGGAGACTGTTCTTTTTTGGGGGGGCACTACACTTCCTCTTTTTTTTGCAAAAAAACAGCCAAGTTGATCCATCCACATATATATTCATCACAGCCACAACCAAATTAATCCATTCACATATATATTCTACACTTGTTATTTGGTTTTTGGGAACTACACTTGTTTTTTTATAAGAACAGACCATCTACACTTGTTCTTTTTTTATAAGAACAGACTATCTACACTTGTTCTTTTTTTATCTACACTTGTTCTTTTTTTGGATGACACTACACTTGTTCTTTTTTTGATAAGAACAGACTATCTACACTTGTTCTTATTTTTGGATCTACACTTGTTCTTTTTTTGGATCTACACTTGCAAATGATTGTAATTGATGCACAATTTCTGAGCAAAACTGAGGCCACATCTAATACTTTCACCTTCCAATAGTTTAGTAATATGTAAAAGTTTAGTAATGTTATTTTTCTTCGATAAAAAATGCCGGTGACTACAAGTGGGACCACAACGAGCCAGGCTTCAAGGTCCCAGAATAAGATCCCTAAGAAAGTGTATAGAATAACGGAGGTGGACGAATAGGGATTTCCTATGGCCCCAGAGAAAGCCGTCAAAAAATTCGCACAATCTGCGGAATCCTAGGGAGGCGGAACTTCATAATTTTGGCGGACCACATCGATCGGGTCCCACAGGAAGAAAAAGATGAGGCCTGGAGAGAGTTCAAGGAGAGCTTTGAGTACCCAGAAGAGGCTGAGGAAAGACTGAAGCGGCGGGCTATGCGCAAGATGGGCAACTTGTGGAAAAATTTCAAGACCACGCTCGTCACCGACTACGTCCTCAATCCATCCCAACCAGAACCATTTAGGAAGTACCCATTCATCAGCCAGGCCGTGTGGGACGAGTTCCATGCCGCAAAATCAACCCCTGAGTCTTGGGCAAAAGCGAGGCCTATAGGGCGTTGCAGGCAAAAAACCTTCACCCGCACCGGCTTGGCATGGGAGGATACGCCGGGAAGCAGCAGGAATGGCAGAGGGAGGATCAAGTTGCCGCGGAATCTAACACCCCGCCAATTCTTGGTGATATTCCGACTACCCGAGCAAGGAACTGGGCAAGGGCAAGGGCGAAGAAGAATAGTGATGGAACACTGACATTCCCAAACCCTGAAGATCAAGCGGTGTATGATAAACTTGTAAGTTTAACACATAAAACATCTTGCAATAGGTTGTATCGTCCTCTACATTTAATTAATCCTAACTGTACGGCGGGTCCAGCTGACTGCTAAGAGACATTCCTCCTCCGAGGTCTACTCACAAAGGCGTGAGGATGACATCCTCACAAAAGCCTTAGGAAATGAAGAATACCATGGACGGACAAGGGGCATTGGCTCTGCTGTCACATGGAAGTATGGGTTTCCCCAATTTGCTTGGCAGTATAGGAAGCACAAGCTATCAAAGACGGAGAAACAAGCATGCCTTCAGGAGCAACTTCGAGAGGAGCTTAGAGTCGAGCTCGCCGAAGAATTCAATGAGAAACTGGCACGAGTAGAGGCTCGGATGGAGACATATGAGAAGTTGATCGCCGAAGCTCCGGCCGCTGCAGCTCCCAGAGTAGAAGTGAGCCCCACGCAAAGGCGTAGCAGCTGCGCATCAACTGAGGTGGGAGCAGAACAAGCACCAATCCCCGCCGCGGTGGACCACATAATGGTAACAAAATTCAACAAATGTATATTTTGTATTAGCACCAAAGTACACCCTAGTAGTAATGACACGTACGATTCTATTGCAGGAACCCACATCCTGCACCCTAGTCGTTAGGGTGACCCAATCATTTGCAATTCTGGCTGCGGAGGGTCTTGCATTCAAGCCTACCCCCGAAACCCGGGTTCATGGGGCGCAGCTGCTAGCTGGACATGCAAAAGTCCAAGTGGACTTAGTGAAGCCCGATTGGGTGGGCTTCACTCTCCAGCACCCACCGAACGATGAGGTTGTGACCCTTGGAGCTGCACGTGGGACCTTTATCCAATGGCCCAAGCAGAACATTCAGATCAATGTAACTCCTAGGCTAGCACCAAGTTCTCGTTCGGTACCGTCGCGTGCACATACTGATATTGTAGTTGTCCCTCGAGCCAGAGAACTTGAACTTATAGTTGCCTCTCAAGCTAGAGAACTTGTAGTTGCCCCTCCTGTCATTGAAGAAGATCTCCAATTACAATATGATACAGATTTTGGGGACGATGGTATGGAGGTGGACAGCAAGCCGCACCAACCCCCTCCTGCCAAAAAAGTTGAAGAAGGCGAGATCTTCTCCACCGACATCGGCGAAAGGGGAGAGGAGTAGGCAAGATGCAAGGGGCCAAGAAAAAGCTTGATCTTGGCAAGACGTCATCGCTCCGAATACTTTCACATTAGGCATGCCATTGGTCGGAGACGACACCTTATCAAGGATGGGGCCTGCATGCAAGGAGTTGCACGGGTAGTACATGGAGAGGACCAACACAAAGAGGAAGCATAGAGAGACCTCCATGTTGGGCTACCACGATAGTCAGCCGTTCCTCGGCCCTGCTAGCTTCATTGCCGTAGACTTCCAAGATCTATGGGACCTCTACAGGGTGCGAGCAGTCGACACCAACCTCCTTAAGTGCTACTCTTTGTAAGTATTTGTGGGTACGAGATATGATAATAATTGTCCATATCTGATGCTAACCCGGACTCTGGTCTTGCTTGTAGGTTTACCTGGAAGCAGGTCCAAAAAAACACCCTTTGTTGCCTTTCTCGATCCATCTATCGTCAACGAGACAAATATAGAAAACGATCGAGCTGGCATGGTGGAATATATCAAGGACTGCTTGTATGCCCGTCAAGACAAAGACTTCCTTATGTGTGCCTACAATCAACAGTAAGCGTGTACCCTACTTAGAATCAAATGCGCGACTAGTATAGCTCTAGTATTTACCTTGCAATTTAATAATGTCGCAGGGGTCATTGGATTCTTTTGGTAATAACGCCGAAGTGGAGTTTGGTACACTACCTTAACTCCAATATCAAGCCAAAAATATACAACTGGTCTAGCATCGAAGCTGTCTTGAACGAGGCATGGGACCTGTATGTGGCAAAAGGCGGGAGGCATAAGGATGGGCATCCCAAACTCGGTCACAAAAAAGACTTTCCAGTTAAACAACAAGTGGGTGACCAGTGTGGGTTCCACTTCTGCCATAATATGCGAATCTTAGCAGACAAGGTGACATTGCCCGACCTTGAGGTGTGTTTATAATTGTTTATATACATAGGACGACAACTTTCCAAGTATGTGAACTAACTTGGCGCCTCACATGCAGGTTAAACTATCAAACATTCCGGATAACAACTTCGATATCATTAGAGAGGAGATAGCACAATTCATACTAGATGATATATTATCTCCGAAAGGAATGTTTAGAGTAAGGTCCTAGGTAGCTCGATCGACTCTGAATGGTAGAACATTTGCAATGAGAGTGCGACAAACATTTGATTTTTGTAAATATTCTTTGTAATACAATTCTGCACGTTGTTTCTATATATACTTGCTTTTCTTTATAATACATTTTTGCAGGTTTTGATGCATCTGTAACTAAATTATTTCGCTCGATGATGAACTGGAGCCGTTCAGACATGTTGCAAATTGCAATATCTAAAACACGGTTCAAATTATTTAGGTGTGTTGTAGGTTGGGTGGCTTCCGAAGATGTCCGCATCAAACCTTGTGTCACAGGGCACGACGGACATCTTTTGGAAGCCACCCGACCTACCACAACACCTCATACTATTACATATATAGTCTAATTGTTCTGAGAGCAAAAAGTAAGGACCATTTTGGAACTACACTTGTTCTTTTTTTTTGAACTACATTTGTTCCTTTTTGGAACAAAACAGCCATCTACACTTGTCTTTTTTTGAGCAGTACACTTGTTCCTTTTTTTTGGTTTTTACACATGCTCTTTTTTGCAAAAAATAAATAGCCATCTATACTTGTCTTTTTTTTTGTTTTTGGGTTAGTACACTTGTTATTTTGCTGTGGCTGTGGCTGTGGAATATATATGTGATGAATATATATGTGAATGGATATGGCTGTGGCTGTAATGAATATATATGTGAATGGATATGGATATGGCTGTGGCTGTGATGAATATATATGTGAATGGATCAACTTGTTGTTGTGACTATGATGAATATATATGTGAATGGATCAACTTGCTGCTATGGCTGTGATGAATGGCTGGGGCTGGGCTGTGATGATATCTGTCCATTTTTTGCAGCGGACATGGCTAGCAAAGGCCTGAGGCTAGCTAAAAAAATTATTTTTTTGGATAATAAACTCATCCCTGACGGGCATAGGGAAAAGCCCAACAGAGATAGGACATCCGTAACGGTCTCAACCTAAAAGCCCGATAGAGATAGATATGACATCCGTGACAGACTACTTAAGCCCTTAGAGATATGTCATCCGTGACGGACAACAAACCGGGACATTATTTGACTCCGTGTTTGGTCAACCCTATCGGTGACGGCCCGGTAACTACGGCCCGTTAGAGATGAGTTGTCATCTGTGACGGGCTTACAACTAGGCCCGATTGAGATGTGTCATCCGTGACAGGTGTTCAACCCCACTGGTTTGACTTTCAAACTCATCTCGTGATGCATTTTTTTGGCCCGATTGAGATAATGTGCATCCGTGATGGCCTTGTGCCCGTTAGAGATATTTTCTCACATCGTGACCTTTCATCATAGTGACGGGGGGCCAACCCGATAGAGATGAGGGTTAATGCCCATTAGAGATAGCCGGTGCCGACGTAGTGCCGCATCGGTGGCCACTCTGGCCCCGGCGCCCACCCCTCGCTCGCCGCTCGTCACCTGTAACACCATGAAAATCTTGAAATAAAAAATAAACCTGGAAACTAAAATTTGAAGCCAACAAAAGTTTTCCAAAACTTGCATCATGCTCGATCTTCCTGGAGTTCACATTTCCAGTGCCAATTGAAATTTATTTAATTTAAAAATCAATTGTGACACTTAAAACATTCACAGTAAAACCCCTAAAAATAATTATTTTTCAAAGTCCACTTCTCCTTCCTAGGCTCCAATCCTCTCTTTCCCTCTCTTTTTCCCTCAACTAGCCCAAACCCTTCCTTCCCCTTTTCTCTCTTCCCAGACGAGCTAGGCTGGCCTCGGCACACTTGTGCCAAAGTCCATTTTCACCATGGACGAGGTCTTAGGCAAGGAGACCCCTTTCTCTGCTTCTATTCATCCTCGCAACTGACCCCCTCAAGTGGCTCCTCTCAAAAGCAACAGAGCTCTAGATGATAAGCAAACTCAGAGGAAGGACGGCGCACCTACACATCTCAATGTATGCAGATGAAGCTACAATCTTCATCAACCTGAAAAAGTATGATGTTAAAGCCTTCACGGATATACTCGAAGCCCTTGGCCAGGCAACAGGTCTATGCAACAATATCAACAAGTTGCACGTGGCGGCCATCAGATGCGACAACATAGACATAAATGACATCCTAGCGAACACACCAGCAACAAGGGCCTCCTTCCCCTTGAAGTACCATGGCCTACCGCTGGCGGTTGGTCGGTTACACAGGGTAGACTAATAGCTCCTCTTCGATAAGTCAGCAGGGCGTTTGGCCATTTGGATAGGAAGGAATATGGGAATTGTTGGGAGAACGACGCTGGTGAAAGCGGTGCTCTCCTCATAGCCGGTGTATCTCGTAACTGCACTAAAGGTGCCCAAGGCATCTCTGGAAGTCCTAGACAAACAGTGTAAGCATTTCTTATGTGCGCGCTATGGAAACCTCATGAGAGGGAAATGCAAGGTTAACTGGACAAGAACATGCTCCCCTATAGCTAATGGTGGCATAGGAGTGCACGACTTGGAGAAGTTTGCACGAGCGCTTCATGTAAGATGGATCTGGTAGGAATGGAAGGCCCCCGAGAAGACTTGGATGGGGACAGGGACACCATGTGAGGATACAGAAAGACTCTTGTTTGTTGCAACAACCACAATATCCTTGGGGGAGGGATCCATAACTCGCTTCTGGGACTCGGCATGATTACAAGGAAGAAGGCCAAAAGATTTGGCGCCAACGGGTCTACACAGTATCGAGAAGGAAAAACAGAACATTGAAGGAAGCATGCGAAGGTGAGACATGGATAGAAGACCTCAACCTCTCAATCAGTGGTGGCATGTCGGTTGAGCTCCTAGACCAACTAGTATCCCTATGGAACATAGTCCAAGGCATGCAATTCGTTGACACCGAACCATATCAAATCACATGAAAACTCACAACCCATGGGGAATACACAACGACGTCTGCTTACAAAGTGTAATTCCTTGGATCCAAAAGCACAAACTATGCTACGATCATATGGAAGTCTTGGGCACCAAGAAAGTGCAAGTTATTTGCATAGTTGATCTTTCAAAACATAGTATGGATGTCAGATTGCCTCATGACTCGTGGATGGCAGAACAACACCTATTGCCCTATCTGTCGACACACTCTGGAGACAGCCCTGCATCTCATGGCGGAATGCATGTACACGAAGAGAATTTGGGGTTTGATGTCAGCTTGGATCTCCCACGAGCAAATTGAGCCAGCAAATTGGAACAACCCCACGATTGTCCATGAGTGGTAGACAGGTCTAGCCTCCACAACAGGGGTGCCAAAGAAAGGCTTGTGCAGCTTTAACATTATGACATCACAGGAGATTTGGAAGCAGCGAAATCAGCAAGTGTTCCAACACAAAGAATTCTCGAAAACAAGCCTCGACGCAAACATGAAAGAAGAGGTAAAGACTTGGGCCATGGCAGGATGAAATGATTGTGTAGCATAGTGCCTTAGAGCCCTCTTTTGTTCTTTACCTGTATAGGGTTTGTACAGTTTTTTTATATTCAATAATATTTGCATAATCTAAGTGTGGGTTCGTAAAAAAAATAAATAGAATGAAAATGGTTTCGGCTGATGGACGAAACGGACTAGGGACACAAACACTTCGTTTTTTAAGCAGGTAAAGGAATAACATTTTGAAAATTCAAATGCAATTACAGGCATGGATTAGGTACTTCGATTTTTTTAAAAAAAGCAACTGAATTAAAAATCTTTGAAAAGTACTACTGACAACAAATCAGAACTTGCATACTGCTTTAATTTTTTTCAATGTGAAATAAAGTTTATTTTTTCTTAGAATATGATCTTGTTCAGATCTAAACACTATTTTTTGCGAGAAAATTATATTTTGTGTTACTTTTAGGAAAAAAGTCAGTTTTAAATGCTCCATTATTTTTGGACGATTAAAAGCCGTATGGATATTGATATCTTTTTTGGAGTTTGTCGACATCAAGTTTGATCTTTTATAATTGATATTTGTTTAAGCATCTCGCATTATTGCCATATATCAGCACCATGTCATACAAAACCACTTTATAGGATGGAAAATAAAAGGTATGAAAAGTTTAGGGTCATAAAAATATACTTTTTGCTTTTTTTATGACTTGCCGAAGTAAGGACTCATAATTTTAAATCATAGCAATTTTTGTTGCTTTTCTACGCAATTCAAAGGGGATTAATTCAAAATATAGTAAAACTTGGGCCATCGCTCTCTCGTAACTTTTCTAGAAAAAGGGCGAAAGTTTCCAATATATGGTGCATAATTAATAAGAGATTTAAATTAGACCTATATATAAAATCGTCTATATATATAATGAACACGTATAGAGGAAGATTATAGTTGAGCGGAATAGTTTCCTAGTGCTCGCAGGCTCGTGGTCTCAGACAGACTCACAGTACTTATGCATGTGGTTTCCATAATCCATCTGCGCCTATCGCCTACACCCTCCTACACAAAAAGAAATTAGCTTCTGACTATGTAGGTGAACATATATCAAGTAGCTATTTAGATCTTGTTCTGAACTGAAAGCCATGCAACTCCAGTTTTTATTCTGTTGAACCGGGAACTTGACAATTCTAGCTAGAAGAGCGTCTAAAGTTTACTATTTCTGTCGGTCCATGTATACGATCCATATGGCAACCGCCGCAAAAATTGGTGACCGTAGATATGGTTGGAGCAACTACTTGACATGTATGTATATATAGGCGCCTTACATATAAATTCCATTTTGCATCAGGTGAGGCAAAAGGCAAACTGACAATGAGTTCAGCTATAAATTAACACTGGCGTACGCTACACTAATTGGTTTCATCAAGTATTGGTATAAATCAGCATATGTCTGGTTGCAGTTTAGCAACAACATTTCTACGTCCTTAATTTTTAGAGGATAACAGCATAACAATTGGGCCCCAGTACACATTGCAAAACTACTTTGCATGCATGTATATATGTCGAAACGTCGAATGCTATTTGTAGAGATGCTGTTGGAGTTACACCATATAAGGGGGTTTGTTCGTTTTCTTTTTAGCGAAGTTAACCATATTTGAATACTGAAATTTTAGATATCACTTCTTTTCTCCACAGAAAAAAGGTCTTCCTGGTTTAAAATTGCTTCGGTTAATTAATTTGGACCAAGGGTCCAGCTGTCTAAGGCCACCTTTTTCTCTGTTTAATTAATTGGGTAGTACCAATGTCATATGCAAAATAAATAATAATGTAGTGCAAAAATTATTAAAATCAATAATATAAAAGTCAGTACAAATACAACTATTAAATGTGTGGAGAATGCCTCCTAACCTACGCTAAGGAAAGGAGGTCGGGTAGGTCGGACCGAGAGTCCTTGGGCAGGGGTCGGAAGCCATACCTCGAGCCAGAACGGCTAGCCCGACCTCTGCCATCTGACCCGACCTCAGCCCCTTAGCTCGACCTCTACACGCGGCTCCGACCTGAAAAAAACAGGCCTTCCCCTTCGAGAAGAAGGTTTCCTTGACAAGCCTCGTAGATATGGCAAGAGGAACAAGCCAACAGAGGATGGTGTCATCCGGTAAAACTATGCACCAGATGTCTGCAGTGAGTGGATCCCGAGACAAGACTGCGCGCAAGACGTCCGTGATAAGCGGATCCCAAGACGATTTCATTTTACTTTTTCAGTTTTAGTCTGTATTTGTTTTTTTCTTTACAACTAGCTTTCTTGCGTCCCAAGGCCATTGTAACTACACTTTTGAACTATAAAAGAGAGGACAGATCGTGCGGGCATGGGGGATGACATCAAGAACACTCTCAGACTCCTCTACTAAAACCTTAAACTTTCATCACCCTAACACAGAACACAGAAGTAGACTTGTTATTCTCTGGGAGAGTTGAACCTGTCTAAAAAAACATTGACTCATCTTGTTCCGAGTCGACAATCAAGCCCGTCGGTACACGTCCCGACCACTCTTTTATCTTATCGGGCAGCCTCTTGGAGGATTGCTCAACACCCATCGATAAAATAGCAGTATCTTGACTAGCTTCAATTATAAAAATATAAAAAAATTCATATGATGGTCGTCAGAAGGTTACGTAAAACATTGTTGTATATGCAACATAACTAACTGATTTTTTTTCAAAACAACTCACACAGATTAATTGATATAACATGAAAATAATAAAATTATAGTTTAAATAACCGATCAGAAAAAAAAGCATACCACCAACGGCGAAGCCAAGACCCGGCCACGGGCAGGTGCCCAGGCTCCGCTGCATGCAACCGTTTAGTAGTACATAATACTTTGCAAAATTAGCTACTCAAACTCATGTACAAACCAATGAAGGCCTATTATTAGCAAGAAAATTAGCAAAGAAATTACACTACAAGAAACGGTTTTTTTAACGAGACACCCGATAGGTTCCAGACGAGTCATAAGTGGTCGCACCTAAAAAACCCAAAGATACATTATCCCATACGGTCCACTTAAGTGACCACACGGGAAAATAGATTATCCCGTGCGGTTGCTTAAGTGGATGCACGGGATGATGTCCATGTATTTTAAAACCAATTTAAAGATGTAAGGTTTAATTATCTATAAACCTATTGAATTCTTCATCTAATTCTTTGATATGGGATAGACTCAAACAGAAAAAATATTTTTTTCACAACACAAGTAGCAATATAACTTCATATATTATGATATTAAGTTAATATTAAGATTATGTATAAATATATACACGTTCATAATTTCTTATTTATAAGGTTTATAAACTTGAAACTTAGAGTTCATTTAGATGAAATTAATACAGATTGACTCCCACTATATATATAATGCAGTTTGTACGTGTGTAACAAGTTTTTACGCGCATTGTTCTCGTTTTGTCCTCTAACTCGGAGTCGGTTTTTAAAGTGGTCATAACTTTCACATACGAACTCCGATCGAGACGTTCCATATATGAAAATCGATCAGAAAAAAATTCGGATGCATTCGTTCGTCGCTTAGCCGCGTTCGACGATTTTATTTTCCCCAAAAATGGCTCGAAGGTTGCCTTCTCGAGCCGGAAGCTTTTCTCGATTCGAGCATGTCTTCGAATTTTTCACAGCCACGTCTTTCTCTTGTTTAGGCTCAAATTTTCTGTGGTTATCTCTCGTGTGCTCCTAAGTCAAGAAAAAATATTAAAAAAATACAAAGAAAAGGTCGAACTGTTTTCCAAAATATAGGTTATTACTTAAAAAATAGAAAAAAAATATTTTTTTCACAACACAAGTGATAATATAACTTCGTATGTTGTGATAATGAGTTAATGTTTAGGTTATGTATAGATTTGAGTAATATATAAGTTCATAGCTTTTTATAAGGTATATAAACTTTAAAACTTAGAGTTCATCAGTTATAACACAGGTGTGACCATTTATAAACAACATATAGTCTCACTTGATCAAAATTGATTGAATTTTTTATGACAGTGTTATGGATCAAAATTAAGTTGTCTTATCAATTTATAGAATTTTCTAACCAAATTTAGATATTATTATATTTTTTGAAGTCTAATTTAGAGATGTAAAGATTATTGCATGCGGGTGGCTTAAGAGCCCGCACGAAAAGATAGATTTTTCATGCGGGCCACTTAAGCCGCCCGCACGGAAAGATAATCTTTCCGTGAGGGCACTTAAGCCGTCCGCACGCGATGATCACCACCGTCTATATAGGTACATGTGGGCTCTGAAATTTTCTAACACCTGACGAGATGAAATCCAGATCCCGCCTCCACCGTCGAGGGCTCTCTCCTCTGCAGACGGCCTAAGCCTCCGCCTTCGCGCCTCCGCCTCCCCGGCGCCGGCCTCCTCCGCCTCCGGCCTCCACTACCGCCTCCCGTCGCCAGCCTCCTTCGTCTTTGGCCTCCACCGCCGCCGCCGCCCACGACAACGACTGCGGAGACTTCTCAGGTATTTTGGCGCATCGCCGCCTCCACCGCCTGCCACCTCCACCGCCGCCACTGCCACCGACGACGACACCGCCACAATCACCGTCGACGCCGGTGAAATTATTTTTTTAATTTGTGATGTGAATTTAGTTGTCAATTCAATTATATATTTGAAATTATTTGTAAATTTAATTGTAAAAAAATTAGTTGGAAAGTATATATGTGAATTTGTGATGATGTGAAATTAATTTTGTGTTATTTGTGATGTGATATTAGTTGTCGATTTAATATCATTAAATCATTAAATAATTCAATAATTCATATAGGACGGATCTATCTTCCCGTAGAAAAATCTATTATCCTGTGCGGACGGTTTAAGTGACCCACACGAGATAATAGATCTTCCCGTGCGGGCCTCTTAAGCCGTCCGCACGGGATAATAGATCTTCCTGTGTGGTTGTACCGCCCGCATGTGAAAATTTGATTTTTTCAGACCTTCTCGTGCGTATGGATCGGCCTTCCGTACTGATGGATTGGCCTTCCATACGGAAAGATGTCTTTACGTCCGTATAAAAAATCGTTTCTCGAATAATGGTAAGCCCCACTGCATCACATGTGTTCATGTCAATGGTAAATTATATGGATTAGCGTGTGTACTAGTTGTCCATCATTAAGTTTGTCCGGGCTTAAGAAAATTTTTGAATCCGCCGGTGCATATATACCACCACACATTGACAACTCTTGTACACAATTAACTCATCTTTTACGTGTTCTCTGAACGGTTATGAAAAATTTAGAAAAAAATCATAGCATAGATTACATTGTTGTATATGGAACACCCGATTCAATCCAAACACCTCAAAGTACAAAGAATAAAAAATTTACTGTGAATAGTGTTCGTCGATCCTATTCACAAGTAAATTTTTGTTTATTTTGTTTCGTATAGATCGATTTTGAACTTCAAATTTTTGCATCATGGTAGATGCCTACTATATAATGTTGTTAATTCTTCTCAGAAGTTTTTTATTAACTTTTTGGTTGATAATTGAGTAGTGAGAAGTAACGAGTATATGCCATGGAGTTGTAAAAATCCAATTCCTCGCACCACCGGATTTTGCATTTTCTGAGTCAAAATCCCCCATTTCTGCAGCAATTAAGTGGGTAGCTTCTTGCTCGGCGTTTCAATTAATAGCTAACAAATTCACCCAAAATGTTTAACGATCTTGATTAACGCTATCTCTCCCCCAAATCTGCATAAACAGTCGCATTTCTTGTGCAAAGCATCAACCCTCCTGGTAATTTAATAGAATAATCTCCCATTGCGACACAAGTTCCCTGCCATCATCTTATTCCACTTCGATCAGTTTCATTATCGATCCATAGAAGAAAAAATTAACGATATCTTGATTGACATTATCGATCTGTCCTCAAAATCTGCATAAATGCACATTTCTTGTGCAAAACATCAACCTCCTAATAACAGAAGAATCTCCCATTCCGAGACAAGTTTTCTAGCATCATCTTGTTCCCCTTCGATCAGTTCATCCACTGATCTGACTCAATTAATTAGACTGTGCTACGGGAGTAAGGGCTTATTCAGTTTGGAAGAAAAGTAAATGTTTGGATTTTTAAGGATTAATTCCCACAAGTGCCATTCGGTTTGTACCTAGAAATAAGGTATAAGAAAATAAAAAATGTCTTTCCTATAAGTTGTAGAGAGATATAAGTTGTAGAGAGAAAGGAAAATTTGCATCCACTCAAATCTCTTAAAAAATTTTGTATTCTTTTATTTTTTTCTATTTTTATGGATTAAAATTCCTTCAAACTGAACAAGCTCTAAAGGTTTGGAACCTTTATTGGAATAAAGTAAAACGTGATGGTTCATTGACACATAATTAATTAAATATTAGCTAATAATTTAAAATAAATTAATATAATCTTTAAAACAACTTTTATATATAATATTTTTTTTAGAAAATACATCGTTTAATAGGTTGGGAAGCGTGTGCATGAGAACCTTGGGAAAGGTTTAATTCGAACACAGCCTAAATCATATGGAAAACACGACTTGGATATATATGCTCAAAATTTTCCATATCAAGTTTAATTCCACACATAAACCCCTCCAATTTAGCCTATAAATTATACTCCTCACTCCGCACAATATATAACTAGATCACACGAACGAAACTACGCAACTCCTTTCCTTGATTTTGAGTTAATTAATTAGTGAAGGCTTAAGAAGCTAGACATGAGTACTAGTATTAGTGCAATGGTTAGTGTTGTAACTGGCTCGGTTCTTGCGCTTGCAACGCTACTTGCGCTAGCACCAGGTGGCGGTGCAGTCATGGCGGCCGCCGCCGGCGGTGGCCTCTCCGGCGACTACTACCGGCGGTCGTGCCCCCAGCTGGAGCTCGTCGTCGACATGGCCCTCGCGCCGGTCTTCGCCGTTGACCAGACCTCGCCGGCGGCGCTCCTCCGCCTCTTTTTCCACGACTGCCAAGTACAGGTACATGCCATATTGTCTCCAATACACACTGTTGGTATATTCTTACATTTTTTTTGAGCTATTGTAGTGAGAATTATTAAAAGTTCGATGATATGAGAGTAGTGTTTCCAGCAACAAATCCACTGATATGGTTTTTAATTATGTGATAAATGTGAATAGATTGTGTATTATTAGTGATCAAAATTTACCTGTGCAAAATCTTAATATAAAGTCACATGTTTGAGGCATGGTTTACTATCTCAAAATGCATAAACATTTTGAGGAAATTTCAGGAAAAGATCATTTTGAACGAAAATTTTTGTTGAATTTCTTCGCTAAATTCAGTAAAATTTGAAATTTTTGACCAGTAGAACATCCTATGCCAGAACCCGTCGGCAAACCTGAAATTTCAAATTTTAGGTCCGAAATTTTCATGAGTTTTCAGAGATTTAGGTTCGATTACTGAGTTTTTTCAGGGATGTGACGGGTCCATTCTGCTCAACTCCGACGAGCGGAGGAACATCACGTCGGAGCTGGGCTCCGACAAGAACTTCGGCATCCGTGACGTCAGCACCATCAGCCTCGTCAAGGCGGCCGTGGAGCGCGCCTGCCCCGGCCAGGTGTCGTGCGCCGACATCATCGTCCTCGTGGCGAGGTCGGCCGTAGCGCACACCGGCGGCCCGCGCATCCGCGGCGTGCCCATGGGCCGGAGGGACGCCACGACGGCGAGCGTGGAGCGCGCTGACGCCATGCTCCCGGACAGCTTCCTCGGCATCGACGGCGCGCTCGCCATGTTCCAGAGCAAGGGCATGACCGTCGAGGAGACCGTCGCCATCCTCGGCGGCCACACCCTGGGAGGCGGCCACTGCGTCAACGTGGACACGCGCCGGCGTGGCCGCGCCGACGTCGCGTTCGAGGCGGCGCTCCGGCTGACGTGCCCCGCCGCCGCGCCGAGGGCGGTCGCAACGGCCGTCCCCGTCCTCAGCGACGCCACGCCGAGCTGGTTCGACAACCTCTACTACTGGAACGCGGTGTCCGGGCGCGGGATCTTCGCCGTCGACTCAGAGGAGGCCGCCGACGCGCGCACGGCGGGTACGTGCGGCGGTTCGCGGCGGACAGGCGCCGCTTCTTCCGGACCTTCTCGTCGGCGTTCGTGAAGCTGGCCATGACCGGAGTGCTCACCGGAGAGGAAGGGGAGATCAGGAGACACTGTGACGTCGTCAACCATTGATCGACTTAATTGCCGCAAGCTGACTTGAACTTAAACTTGAAGATGTGATCTTAAAAATGTGAGAAATTTTACTGTAATTGAGGTGGTACCAGCAGGTACCACCAAATTTTACGTCCCAAACGAGTAAAATCATTCTAAAAACAAATTTTACAACCATAAGTTTGTTGACTGGAGAAGATAAAATGAAATGGAATAGTAATATATTTCTCTTTTAGTAATGAAATTTATTTGTTGGCAGATCAAGATAAAATTATGATAAATAAATTCGTCTAGATATGCCCACTTCTTCAGCTGCATTACAAACTGGTTAGGAAAAAAGAGCAGTTGATACATTATGAATTTTTGGCGATACCAACACTTTAGGAGGATAGCAATTGAAGCTGGCACATAGACAGTCAACTCCATGAATGTGGTGAATTCATCATGCTCATAAAAAGTTTGGGCCAAATTGATGGGCCAAGCAAGCAGGTATGCATATTGCACTGGCAGCACTGCTAATAGCTGCAATGAGCCATTGATCATTGTCAGTTTTTGGGCCCTCTTGTGTTTCTATACTGCTAGGTGTACATGGCCATAACAGTTAGTATTTTGTTTAGATGGTATATGAAGAGCTAATCATTCTTAGTACAAACAGGACAATCAGCTCGAGGTCAAGGTGGTACCCGTTTGAAATGAATTTTACTGGATCCATTTGTAAATGTTTACATGGAAAATCGACAACTGAGATATTCTAATTTCTAAACCGCATTGCATTCGCCGATTTACAACAGATCAAATACCGTACTACATTTAACTAACAAAAAAATTCCCATATCCCAAACAATCTTTTATACATGGCTGATTATCAACCTTTGATAAAATCCTCGAGGGCAAAAAAGAAAATAATAATTATACAGTCCTTACAGGCCTACAACTGCTCAAGCATCTTATTACCTGGCAATATATGTATATGAAGCCATCTAAGAGGCCAGAGACTACTAAAAGGAGTTATCTAGAAGAGGCTCATGCGTCCTCTTGACCAAGAACAATGTCTCATAGACCAGCCCAGCGAGAGGCCCGCCGATCAGCGGCCCGAGCCAGTAGACCCAGTGATGGGTCCACACTCCAGTGGCCAGCGCTGGCCCGAATGACCGGGCCGGGTTCATGGACGCGCCAGAGAAGTTGCCACCAGCGATGGTGTTGGCACCAACAATGAGGCCCGTGAGCAGTGGGCCGAAGCCCGGGACCGAGCTCCGTGGGTCAAGGATGGTCGCGTAGACGACGAAGAGGAGGGAGAAGGTCAAGATGATCTCCATGACAAGGCCCTGCATGGGCCCTATCCCTGAGCCCAGAGCGTGCACCGGGGTCGCCTGCATTACACATTACGACAGTTGGTTAGATTGTAAGGAAGATACTTGTCATATTCAGCTTGCACATGAATACAAGATGCTTGAAAAGAACAGAAAACCATATGGTGAGGTGGACTTTAATTTATATTATTCAGCACACATGTGAACTTCTTACACTTAGGAGTGATGAATTTGCATATGTATCTGTCTTGACTAAACGGAAAAGCACGATTATGTGACTTGGTCTCTCCCACATAGTATTAGTATTCAACTTGTATTTCTAAACTAGCTCTTCCAATTCTCAAGGGTCAGTTTCGCTAACAGTGTTTAAATTGACTAGTACTTACTTTCTGATACATAAGGCTTCACAAACCAAGACTCTATAGGGTTTTAGGCTTCAGGAACTAAATCATACTAATAAAAATCTGGAAGCTCATAGAAGAATTAACATATGATTATTCATATCTTAAAGTTGGTTCAAGCAATCGACCGCGAGAAACTATGGATTCAACTATAATTTTCACAGTTCTTTCCAAAAGCTGCTTAAACCGTGTAACTACTGAATTTTCCTACAGGGCACTCCCTGTTTTTGTAAACTGGATCAACTGATTCACAGAATCACAGCACACAACCTGACAGTCTTTGAAGTTCCTTAACAGTTAGATCCGCAGATGTTTATCAGGTGAATTATCAGTAAATTAACCCAATATCTCTGGTCCCAATAAAAGCTAACAAAAACAAATTTAGGACACCCTCTGACCCACCCCAAGTCCGGCCGCGAGTTCATGGCCACGGACAAATCGTCAAATCGAGAGAACTAACGGGGTGAGGCGAGGCGACGGGTTGGTTGCTTACCATGCCGCCGGTGAGGTAGCGGAGGAGGATGCAGGCGAGGGAGGAGGCGAGCAGCTGCGCCGCGATGTACAGCACCGACCTGAACGCCGTGATGTGTCCCCGCGCCAGCAGCGCCACCGTCACCGCCGGGTTCAGGTGGCCGCCGGAGACGTGGAACCCCGCCGTCACCAGCACCCCCGCCGCCAGCGCCGTCGCGATCGCCACCCCCGCCAACGCCGGCATCGGCATCGCCGCCCCCGGCACCTCCGGCGTCCCTGCCCAACCAAGAATAAAAAACAAAAATCCCATTTTTAACCAAAAGTAGACGAAAGAATCAACCGGAGAGGAGCACCGGCGGGGGCGGCGGGTTACCTGCGGCCATGGTGGCGGCGACGCCGGTGAAGACGAAGACGAAGGTTAGGACCAGCTCGGCCAGCACGGCGCGGACGCAGCCGGCGTCGACGACCTCGCCGTGGTCGCACGGATCCACCTCCTTAGCCATAGCCGAATCGATCCAAAGCTCTCACCTTTCGTCAAGAAGGATTTGAGAAGATTCGCAAGTTAAAAAAAAAATGCAGAGATTGCAATCCAAGCCTCCAAGGGGATAAAAAGCGCAGGAAAAAGTGCAGTGATAGTTTTTTTCCTTTTTGCCAAAGGTGGGGTTCTCCTCTGCTTTTTATAGCAGATTAGCAACCAGCTACACAAAGGCGATTAATTTCTTAATCTAAGTATGTGGCCGAGGAATCAGGGTGTCTCCGTCTAAGCTGTGGCTGCGAGATTGCTATCAAGAAAGCGAAATTGTTTGTATGCATTTGGTTGTTTTCTTGTCAGAATGATAATTAAAATGGAATCCAAGAAATGTTTCTAGTAAAAAAATTTTATCGTTACAAATGTGTCTTGAGATTCATTTTATGTATTGATACAGATGGCATATAAATTCAGTCCAACTTTGTACGAGTTTTTCCAATCACAAAGTTTTGCTTTTGTCACGTTTTATTCTTTGCTAGTAACAAAATTTTACTCGCAATTTTCAATAAGAGAATTCTACTACTTTGTCACATTTTAGTTTGTGTTTAGATTAGCTAAAAGGATAAGTCTTGAATGAGGCCGTACAAATTTTTAATTGCATTTTTATGAGACAGAAATCCGTGGGTGCCATGTCACTGGGAACTGGACACTTGCTACTCACTAATATACTCCACATGGCAACCAGGAGCACTTTAAACTAATCTTTTCTTCATTAGATTATCATTTTCAAGTAACATACTAATATTTTATTACCATACCAGTATAGGACACGACAGGTGTCCAAATCCTGCATGTGCCTAACCCCTTGCAAAATTACCAAAACGCCCCTTCCATTACTTAGCGATACAGGTGAAAACGGATCGGGTATCCAAATCAATCCGCTCCGAATCCATCCGAAATGAGGATATGTATGGGTTTATAAAAATTCGTTGGATATGGATGAGAATATGAATAGTATAGTGTTGATACGGATACGGATATGATATTTCTAAACATATGGATTATCCGATATTTTTATCAGATTATCTGATAGGTTGTTTGTCGAATAATCCAAAATTATCAATCCACGTAACTGCTCTATCATTTTAATATAACATGAACATGTTCATAAAATGGTCTAATTCATCAATTAACCTAGACTCCTAAGTTTGAGGCTCTCACCATCTCATCTCAGCATTTTTTATATTGTGAACGTCAAACATTGTTGTTTAGCACCTAAAATATAGGTATTACAATAGATTATTCATTGATTATTGTATTATTGTCCATTGTTGTGTTGATTATGTATACTCGTAACATCCGAAAACTTTAATCCGTTTTGGAATGAGGTCCACACCGACTCCGCACTATTTTCAACATTCGAAACAACCCGTTTTATATCCGCATCTACATACTATCCACAGCGGCTCCAAATTTATTTAAAAATATGATTTATAATATGATATGGTCACTGTCCATTCGAATTTTTAACCTTTACTTAGCAGCAAGTCCTTGCCTACGCGACCAGAAGTCTCTTCTTCCATCATTCCAGATGGCCTACACGTCAAGCTCGTCCCGTTGGTACACGTCGGTTTCAGCGCGTGACTTTTCCGCTCCACGTCACCATCCATAATTCATTCCAAAGTAGAAAAGCAAGAAAAAGAAAATGAAAAATAAAGTGATGACTTGTCGGCTTCATAAGTGAGCAGTTATGTGCTTTTTGACAAAACTAATTCAACAGCGGCGTTGTGAAACTTATTATGGTCGCTTTCTTATCTGGAGTTATCCAATGCGCAATTTGGATATGCTTCCATAAACATTGCCGGCCAGGGTTCTGTCAAATTCAAGTGTGCTTACTCAAGCTCTTACTCCTATGCAACAATATTTTGGTGTCACTGTGTTGATCTGGATGCATCACCCTCTAATGCTAGCTGAATTAACAAATGAACAGTACGTAATACTCCATTCATTTCAAATTATTTATCGTTCTAACTTTGTTGATAAACATTTGTATTTTTGAAATACTAACTTCTAAAAATTTATATAGTTTAATTTATATTTTCAATACACGTTGAGAAATATTTTCATAACCCATATGTTGTCAAACTATACTATTTTTTATAAAAATTAATTGTTAAAGACAGATATGTTTGATTTAAAACAAAGCTAAAACGACGAGAATCGAGAGAGTGCATTACAATAAAATTGTCTGGGGTGCAGATACATGCGTACTCTGCAGGACCATTTTGCAGTTGCATGTCATTATTGATTACCTGCAAGTTGATCGAGCTCTGGTTGTGCTAATGATCGATCAGTAGGGGGATGTGTACGTAGGGTGCAGAGCATGCAGTTCAGATGTGTAGCAACAAAATATCTGGGGGTGGTGGTTACCGATGTGGTAGCCAATCTTCAGTCATATGCATGCGTTACAGAGGCCGACAAGTAGCTAAGCTAGAGCGGGCCAAGTTGGGTCTCAACTTGGCATTTTTGATTGGTCGTCCCCAATGCATGCATGAATGAATGGGGTTCGGGATAATGATTTGTTCAAATGATCAAATCAAAATCTTGTTTGAAGATTATTCGATCTGTGTCGACTGGGAGATAGTATGGGACAGAATGGGTTCATGACTAACCTATCCGGATCTTTCGATGAGTCGATCGATCGTGAGCTCGTAGGAGTTCATTTTTATTTGTGCAGAGAAAGAATCAAATTTGTTTTTTCCTGTTTTTGTTGCCCTCAATTTGTACTGTATTGTGAAAGAATATTTAATTGTAAAAATGGCATCGCTTATTTAGTGAGGAAGAAATGCTTCCCATCTCTAAAAACAACGTGTATTTTAGTAAAGAATTGGGACAAGTAGTTTAATTATACACATGTTAATTCTGCTACTATTACATGGCCAAAATCCAGGGACGGATGGAGCAACTTCTTATCAAATTAGTATTAAATTAAACACAACATGATGCACGTATTAAAATTTTTAGTGTTAGGTTAATGTTATGTTAAATTATTATATTTTAGGACTTTTAAAAGTAGACCTTAGTATCATACGTTTATCTATAAGCTCAAGAGATATTTCCAGCTGCTGTTACCGTGTGTCACATTCCGAATCCAGCTGGAGACAAAAGATCTCAAAGTATCTGCCTTGTTTGACTCATGATCAAATCATTGTTACTTCTCCGTAGATTGCTACGGAGTAGGAAATGTTCAGTTCTCCCGCCAGCATCAGTGTAACTAATTGCTACGGAGTAGTTGATCTCCTCTTCGAAAATATCTTTAAAGAAAACATTTACACAGTAGAAAACATTTACACACTAATAGGTCAATGAAAAAAAATCTGAATATCTGAGAAGAGGACTGGAGAAGGGGAGAAGGCAGGTACAGGACTGTCCCTACAGTGATGACCATATGGTCCCCGGCGGCGACAGGGCGGCGTCGCTGCCTACCGGTGCCCACCTATGACTATGAGAGGGTTACAAAGGGAAACACGCTTGATAGGAGGATGGTTCCCGTAAGGAAAAAAATTGTATTGAAAATATAAAAATATTGTATGATATTAAAATGTCTAATATTTATCCATATTAATATGATAAGTAAATTTTTATTTTTATTAAAAAATTTTAATCATGGAGTAAAAATTTTATTTATGGTTAGGTGAACAAATAATCTTGGGGTCTTTGTTTTATCTTATCCTTGTTTTTATGTTTGCATCGTATGTGTGGTTTGCACATGGAAAAGTGAGATGGTTTTGTACGGCCTTAGCTCAGCAATTTCTCTTGCATTTTGCATTTTCCACTGTTACTAGGGAGTCGTTTTTTCACGTTTTGTCTCCCTCCTCGTACAGAAGACAACATGTTAACAAAAAAAATGTCATGAAAGTACAGATTTGCTATAGTTGGTAATGGACTCAGTCAGCTAGCTGGTTCAACAGTTTCGGTTGGAATTTAACGGAGCTTCTTTTCCACCTCCAGCAAGCTCATGCTCCTCTCACAAAACCATACTCACCGCCTCCTCGATCTACGGCGAAAAGGGAAGGGGAGGAAAGGGGAAGAAGCAAGGGGATGATGAGGACGAGGTGAAGAGCTTTACCAGTGGCGGCGAAACACACGGAGAAATCGGTAGGAGTGATGGTGGAGGCGTGGATCGCTGGAAGCAATCTCAGCTTTCCGTTTTCTTCCTTCAAACCAATCTCAACCAACCACACCTAATCCGACGGCTAAAAAAAATCAGATGACATGACATATATATGTGATTTTTCACCCCTTATGCGACGCTTAATGATACCCGATGAGTGACACCATAGCAATCTGCCTCCGCCATGACTTCTTCCCGAGCAAAGGTGGTTTGTTCTGGAGCCCGGATAATAAAAAGTGTTTTTTTTTGTCATCGGCTAAATTTTACCGTCATTTTCATTGATCGACAATAACAATACCAGTGGTAGAGCCTGGATGATTGTCCGGTCAGCATGGGAGCCAACTTCGCCACCTATCGACGTTGTGTGGTATGGGGAAAAAAAGATAACTTGTATGCTGTTGGACGGTGATTAGACGGTGAAGTTAAAATCAACTAGAGAAACCTGGGAGGAGCTACAAATCGGATGTCCCATGTTGTGCACAAGATTGGATGGTTTGTGAAGTTTCTCTCTATTAGCAGGAAAGCACCGATTCCGTGCGTTGCTTACGCGTTAATATAGATAGGAATAGCCCCTATCGTGGCGCTTACAGTTAGAGAGGAGACCGATTAGATCGATCCATCAAAATAGGAAAGGATTACATCATGCGCTAACAACCTGGATAACAATTATCGCTAGTTCTGTGGATACGTCATTATGCATGCATGCAAACCACCGTGCGCAGCACCATCTCTTGTTGGATTTGTCTAACACCCTCTCTCAACCTGATCGTGCTAGATTCAGGTTGTTCTTGAAGTTCTCCAGCAGCCGAACCGACAATGGTTTGGTGAAGCCATCTGCAACTTGATCTCCTGAAGAAACAAATTCAATTTCTAGGAGTTTTTGACTTACCCGTTCTCTGACAAAATGATAGTCAACTTCAATATGTTTTGTTCGGCATGAAAGATAGGATTGGCTGACAAATACTTTGCACCAAGATTATCACACCAGATTTTAGCAGCTCTAGGACTCTTGATTCCCAATTCTGCTAGGAGAGTTTGTACCCACATAATTTCAGCTGTAGCATTTGCTATTGCCTTGTATTCTGACTCTGTACTAGATCTTGACATTGTGGCCTGTTTCCTGGCATTCCATGACACTAAATTTGATCCCAAGAAAATTGCAAATCCTCCTGTTGATCTTCTGTCATCTAAACTACCTGCCCAATCTGCATCAGAGAATCCACTGACAAGAGTTGATCCGACTTATGAATCTTAAGACCCGACATGTGCATCGTTTAATATATCCGAGGATTCTCTTAACAGCTACCGTGAACTGTAGTAGGAGCATGTAGAAATTGACAGACTTTATTGACAGAGAAAGCTATATCAGGTCTAGTTAGAGTCAAATATTGTAGTGCACCAACAATACTTCTATATTGTGTAGCATCATTAGGGCCTAGAGCTGATCCTTCATGTAAAGAGAGCTTTTCACTTACAGATAGTGGAGTGTTGGCCGGCTTGCAATCTATCATTCCTACCTTCTTCAGAAGATCTGTTGCATATTTTTCCTGAGTAAGAACAATACCATTCTGGACTTTGCTCACCTCTATACCCAGAAAATAATGCAGTTCACCAAGATCTTTAAGTGCAAACTCTCCCTTTAAGTCTTGCAATAGAGCTGCTATTGCCCTCTCTGATGAGCTGGCTACAATTATATCATCAACATAAATAAGGATAAACATGATTATATCACCCTTATTCAGATAGAACAGAGATGTATCTGCCTTTGACCCACTGAAACCAAGATTATATAACTTTTTACTTAGCCTTGAGAACAAAGCTCTTGGGGCTTGTTTCAGTCCATACAAAGCCTTGTCAAGTTTGCAGACTGTCACATCCTGGGTTTTTCCCTAATTCATTTAAAATAATTTACCCGAAAATAATCGGAATTTCTGAAATTAACCTAGAGTCAACCTATAATTTTAAAATGCAATTAATAAATGGAAATGACATGGTAGGATTTTTCTTGAATTCTTCATGTTAAAATACGCTAACAGGATTTTTACTGGAATTTTTAGAGCACTCTAAGTATTTTTTATCAATTAAATAAGAAAACAGGAATTTAATTAAGTCCCTAAATCCCTTTTTCTTTTTTTTTCTTTTTTTCCTTTTCCGTACCCGGCCGTACGGTTTTCCCGCCCGTCGCCCCGTAACGGGCCGTCGGCCCAGTTCCCGCGCGCGCGCCGCTCCTCCCTCGGTCGTGGCCGAGGCCCACTGCGGCCGCGCCGCGAAGTCTGCGGCCCTCCTTGCACCGCGGCCACCGACAGTGGGCCCCACTGCCGGGGCCGCTCCTCGCGCCCGGCCGGCCGCCCGCCGCCGCCATAGCCGCGCCGCCCGCCTCTTTTCGCGCGCTTCGCGCGCCGCGCCGCTTGGGCCCCACGTCGCTCCGCCCGCGCCGTCGCACCCGCGCCCGCTTTTCCCGCACGCCGAACGGCCGTCGTCGCCCGAAACGACCGCCGGATATCTCTCCTCTCTCTCCGAGTCCGAAAACGCCGCGACCTTATCCCCGCCGTATCCGTGCCCGATTCGATCTCTTCTCTCCCCTTTAAAACCCCCGAGCTCCGCCCGCGTTTCCCTTTGTTGGCCGCTCTGCTCTAGCCTCGGACGCCGCCGTCTCCGTCGTTTTCACCGTCGGTGAGCTCGCCGCCGTTCCCGGTTTTGTTTGTTTTCTTTCGTGTCCTTTTCCTTTCCGCGCGCGTGCCGCCGCCGCCGGTCGCCGCTGCCGCCTGCGCTGCCGCCGGTCGTCGCCGCGCCCCGCCGCTCGCGGCGGCCGTCCGCCGCCGCTCGTCGGGCCGTCCAGCCGCCGCCGCCGCCACCCGTGAAACCCTAACCCTAACCCTAGCGCCGCTTCATCCGCACCGTCCGATCGCGACGGATCTGCACCATCCGATCGACGCCGTCCGCCGCTCGGATCGCGCCACGTGGCGGCAATCCGCCGCCGCGCCCGCCTCCCGCGCGCGCCCAGGCGCCGACGCCAGCCCTAGGGCTGACGCCAGCCGCTGACGTCATGCTGACGTCAGCCCTGAGCCGCGCGTGGATGACGTCACCAGGGACTTAATTGCGCAATAAATAATTTAATCTTTTCTGTTTAGTTTAAAAATCGCAATTAAACTTCTAAAATTCATATCTTTTGAATCCGAGCTCCGTTTTAGTCCATTCAAATTTCATTAAATCCATAAAAATGTCAAGAATCCATTAAAAATACTTTTCAGTGCTGTTTCAGTAGACTTTTTAGGGTGTTTGTTGAGTGCTTTGTTTGCCGTGTAGATCCCGAGTTTTCCGGCGAGCCCGTTCTCTTCGAAGTAGTCGTCGAGGTTCCTCAGTCTCCAGAGCAAGGCAAGTCATACCTTACATTGACCATATTGTACCTATGTTATGTAAATACCTCTTTTTCGTTCAAATACTGCATATGTTTTAGAATGCCATTTCATGGGATGTTTTTACCTATTGTACTCAACTATAGGATTGTTTACCTTATACCATTGAAAACTTGGGGTCCAATGTGACTAGATGATAGGTTAAGGTTGCTTAGTTATGCTTAGCGCAACTAGCTCACTTAAGGGAATCACACTAATCAAGTTTATTTTCTAACGTGGACTTTCCGACGATATTAAGATATGACTTTGGTTTTAATAATATTGAATTATAAGAAAGGTGGGTCGTGAGCACATGGTTGGACTTTGGTTAGCGTGCTCATGACGATTAAGGACCGGTTCTCGGGAAACCCTGGAAGAAATGCCGTGCATACCACAAGCCAGCATGGGTAATGGCTGGGCTCGTAGCGTAGCTGTCTCTAGTTAACGTATCCCGAGAGGGTGAGTGTGATGGAGTTGGGTCGGCCCGGTTTTAAGGGTTGATCAGCTTCCGGATTCACCGCGGCACTAGAGGGGCTGCCCATTGCCCGATGGGAATGGGGGCGAAACCTTGGTGTGGTACGATTGATTAGAGGGGGTTATGTGAAGGGTCCTGTCACAATTCCTTTCGGGGCACCGTGGTGGTGCACCGGCGCACGGTAACGTGTTGTGGGATTGTGTCTTGTGGGTACTGATTGTACACCTCGATCGAGTAAAAACTATTCGAATAGCCGTGCCCACTTACGGCGATCGACCGATTCACATTGATTAGTCTCATTTATTTATTCGAATGAAATGTGGAAGCTTGACTAGTGCAGGTGGATGGATGGGCCGTTGCAACGTGGTTTGAGCGTTGGACAGCATTTATTTAATACCGCTTAAATATTACTACTGTTTTACTGTCTCCAAATATTATTATTATATACCGCAAATGCTGTTTATGCAAATCGAGCCCCCTTAACCTTTCCTTGTTATTTATCTTGCATCATGTCCCCTTTTCCGGTGTGACTTGTTGAGTACGGTGGTTGTACTCGGCCTTGCTTCTTTTCCCCCTTCGGTGCCGGGGTTGAGAGCGAGGTCTCCGAGGAGGTGTAGGCTTGTTCTCGTCAAGGTTTAGCTGTGGAGTTGGTGTTCCGCTTCGCTCGCGTCAAGTTTAGCTTAAGTCAGTTTTTTTCCTTTCCGCTGCATTTGTATAACTCTTTTATATTGTTTCTAAGACGAGGATTCGTATTATCAATAACGTCGATTTGTGTACCTCTACTGATGCCCGGACGAGGATGTAATGCACAAATTAGCCGCAGTAAATTCGGTGTGAATTTCGGGCGTGACAAGTTGGTATCGAGCCTTCCCGTGATCGTAGGACAAGCCAACTGGAAACCTTAAGAGCCCTCAAATTATTTTCATGTGCATATGTTTTGAAAAAAAGGGGGGTGTTTTGAAAAGAGGAGTCAGTCTAGGGTTTAGGAATTGCGAAAATGGGATGTTGGTCGTGGGTTTTGAGCATGTTTTGATTTTCCCACTCCTTTGTTTCTATAGATGGCAGGTTCCCCGACGCATGCGGAAAAGGGATGACAAAGCCGTGGCGTAGCCGGCGCGTATGGCCCTTGCGCTTGGATATCCCGAAGCACCGAGTATACCACGCTTGCGCCTCTCGGTGGCGAGTTGCCATACCGTGTTCGGTTGGAGGTTCACGGGTTTGTGGGAACGTGTCTTCCCAACATGGAGGTCACAGCTTCTGGAGGCACATCAGATCACGCTTGTCAAGAAGCCGCCTACCCGATGTTAGCCAGGATGAGGGAGCCGCATGACTCGACCTTCGCACCTCCTCCTACCGCTACCATCCCCGTCGAGGTAGTTCCTCCGAGGTCAGTGCATTCAAATCAACGGCGGAAGAGAATGACACTACCTTCGGTCACATGTGCACCGTGCTCAAAGGACTGGATCAGATGCACTCTGACCTACACAAGGCGACCAAAGAGCCGAACGACAAGAAGATGCCGAGGATCGCGCGATCGCAGGACGAAGTGGTTCGTCGAAGAAGGAGGTAGCCGAGTTGAAGGGACTCCCGCCACCGGTTGGGGTCGACTCCGCACTACGCCTCGGAAGACCACCACCGCGCCCGTCCGTATCCAGTGGCACCCGGATTCCACCGCCTTCTCCAGCTCCACCCGCTCCAGTTCCAGCGCCGGTTCCGGTTCCTCCCGCTGCAGGCTCTGCCCTCACCTTTGCTTCGGCTTCGTCGAATCAAGGCGGAGGTGGCAGTAATGGTTGGATCTCCGTCTCCAGTGACTCAAGCTCGGAGGATTCGCTGAAGACATGGACTCGAAGAGACTCGAGATTCCTCGGAGGGAAGAGGCGGGATCGGTTGGGCTACGGCAACCGATTCAGAGGAGTCCAAGTCTGAGGTGACGCCCGAGGACTCCAGGAGCCGTTCGGAAGAATGGGGATCTTCTGAAGGAAGCAGTTTCGACTCCTCGTCTCGTGGATCGTTCTAGTTGCCCTCTTTAGTTTTACCGTTTAAATTAGTTTGTCTTCTTGGTAGTTCTTGTGTGTTAGGCTGCCGTGTGTGGATAGGGCAGTCGATATCAAGTGTGATATGACCGACCGATTAAGGATGTTTGGTGCTTTTCCTTGTTTTTAGTCAAGATCGAACAATGCATTTGAATTCAAATAATAAAGATTAGTTCTAAGTCTGTCTGTTTTTCTTCTTTTCTCTCTCTTCGGTTGGTCGTCTCCTTCGATGGTGAACACCGGACCACGGGCGAACAAAGAACAATGGGCGTCGGTGCCAACAACAACGAGGCTCACGACGCCAATGGCAATGCTCCTCCACCGCCACCCGAGAATCCCACCATTGCTCAAGTGCTCGCTTCACGACACGGATGATGGCTGCAATGATGCAGCAAATGCGACAACAACACCACCGGATGCAAGCAGATGCTGCAACAAATGCGGCAACAACGACGAACAATCGGTTGCCACCCCACCACCCCGAGTCCAAGCGCGAGTTCCTTCGTGTCCAGACCGTCGGCCTTCTCCAGCACCACTAATCCCATGGAGGCTAACGATTGGCTTCATGCCATAGAGAAGAAGTTAGATCCGCGCGAGTGCACGGATCGAGAAAGTCTCGTTTGCCACTCATCGCATGTGGTCCCGCTCGCTTGGTGGGATAACTATTGGGTTACTCGCCGGCGGAGCAGAAGTTCACTGGAAGAGTTTCGTCGCAGTTTGGGACCGCACACATTCCTGCGGGAATAGTTGCACGTAAAAGCGTGAGTTCCGTTCTCTTGAACAGGTAAATGATCGTTACGGAGTATCTCGCACGAGTTCAATCGTCTTGCTCGTTATGCCCCGAAGATGTGCGCACCGATGCGAAAGGCGGAAAAGTTTTTGGTGGTTTGGATGATGAACTCACGGACAAGCTTATCTCCGGGGAATATGCTAACTTTGAGAAGCTGGTTGACAAGGCCATTCGATAGGAAGATCAACGCAACAAGATGATCAAGAAGAGAAAAGTATTCCAGTCCCGACCTTCTCAACAGCAGGGAAATCAGCAGAGGCCGCGTTTCATGCCTGGAAGTCAGAATGGACCTACCACCATGATTGTTCGTCAGCATCGGCCTTATCACCTGTGGAATTTCCAACCGGCAAGTAGTGGCGTGGTCGCAACAGACTCCGCCCGCGCCCTCCAACGGCGCCATCCCAAGAACACACCCACCACCTCCAAGGAAGGACTCGGAGGAAAGCCGGGTCTGTTTCAACCGTGGTGACCTGTGGCATTTTGCGATAAGTGTCCAAAGCCAAGATGCGCTGGGCCAAGGTTCATCCAGCTCGAGTCAACCATGCGTCCGCCGAGGAAGCACTGATCGCTCCCGAAGTTATACTGGGTATGTCTTCGTAAACTATACTCCCGCCACGCTTTATTTGATTCGGCGCTACACATTCTTTTATCTCAAAGCAATTTGTTGGGGCACATGGGTTGTCGGTAGTGGGACTTAAGATACCTATGCGGGTTCAAACCCCGGAAATCACTTGGAGACCACTCGATTGTCCTTCAAGTGACCATAGAAATCCAAGGATCTATGTTTCTAGCCAACCTTATCCTCCTTCACCAAAGGCATAGATGTCATTCTTGGGATGGATTGGTTGTCCAGACATAAGGGAGTAATTGATCTGCGCTAGTCGCACCATTACTTTAATTGATACGAAAGGAGAAAGAGTTGTTTTTCGCTCTCCCATGCAAGTCAAGACTATAGTAAGTTTGAATCATGTTTCCACCGGGGAATCGTCCGAAATGGCGGCCAAGACCCCTGTGAAGTTAGAGGATATCCCCATCGTCAGAGAATACCCTGAAGTTTTCCCCGAGGATTTAACTCGGATGCCGCCAAGAAGGGAAATTGAATTCGGATTGATCTAGTACCGGACCGCCCCAATACACAAGAGGCCATATAGGATGGGAGCCAACGAGTTGGCCGAAGTAAAGAAGCAAGTGGATGAACAGTTGCAAAAAGGGTATATTCGCCGAGCACATCGCCTTGGGGTGCTCCGGTGATTTTGTGGAAAAGAAAGACAAGACCAAGAGAATGTGTGTGGATTATCGAGCCCTCAATGAGGTTACTATCAAGAACAAGTATCCCCTACCACGGATTGATGACTTATTCGATCAACTCAAGGGGGCCAAGGTATTTTCCAAGATAGACCTGCGATCAGGCTATCATCAGTTGAGGATTCGGGAAGAGGACATTCCCAAGACCGCCTTCACCACCAGGTATGGACTATACGAGTGTACGGTCATGTCTTTTGGGTTAAACAATGCACCGGCTTTCTTTATGAATCTGATGAACAAGGTGTTTATGGAGTTCTTGGATAAATTTGTGGTGGTGTTCATTGACGACATTTTGGTCTACTCTAAGTCAGAGGAGGATCATGAGCAACATCTTCGGACAGTACTCGAGAAGTTGAGAGACCATCAACTCTACGCCAAGTTTAGCAAGTGTGCTTTCGGTTAAAGGAGGCACAGTTCCTCGGCCACATTGTGAATGCCCAAGGAGTAGCCGTGGATCCAAGCAAATGTGGAATCGCTACCAAGTGGACCCCGCCTAAAACGGTTACGCAGATCCGAAGTTTCCTTGGACTTACGGGTTACTACCGCCGCTTCATTGAGAACTTCTCCAAAATTGCCAAGCCAATGACTCAACTGTTGAAGAAAGATGAGAAGTTTAAGTGGTCGGCAGAATGCAATAGAAGTTTTGAGGAGCTCAAGAGGAAGTTGGTGTCTGCACCAGTGTTGATACTGCCCGACCCAGCAAAGGACTTCCAAGTTTATTGTGATGCATCTCGCCAAGGGTTGGGATGTGTGTTGATGCAAGAAGGCAAAGTGGTCGCATATGCGTCTCGTCAATTGCGCCCACATGAAAACAACTACCCCACTCATGATCTGGAGTTATCCGCAGTGGTTCATGCATTGAAGATCTGGCGACACTACCTAATTGGTAATCGTTGTGAAGTGTATACGGATCACAAAAGTCTTAAGTACATTTTCACCCAACCGGATTTAAACCTCCGACAGAGGAGATGGTTGAAACTGATCAAAGATTACGACTTAGGGATACATTACCATCCCGGCAAAGCTAATGTGGTTGCGGATGCACTAAGCCAAAAGAGTTACCGCACCACTCTCGTGTCGAAGTAATGTGTGACCAGCTGCAGGAATTCGAGAATCTAAATCTACGAGTGGTGGATTTTGGTTTTGTGGCTGCTCCGGAAGCCCAACCCACTCTCATTGATCAAATTCGGGCTGCTCAGCGTCGATCCCGAAATGGCCGAACTCAAAAAGAACATGAGAGTCGGAAAAGCTCATGGTTTTACGGAAGACGAACATGGCACCATCTAGATGGGAAAGAGATTGTGTGTGCCAGAAGACAAGGATTTGAAAAAGACGATCCTTACGGAAGTTCACCAAACCCAATACTCAATTCACCCGGCAAGACAAAGATGTATCAAGATCTTAAAGAAAAGTTTTGGTGGGTCAGCATGAGGAGGGAGATAGCCGAGTTTGTTGCACTTTGTGATGTTTGTCGGCCGAGTGAAGGCGTAACATCAACGGCCCGCCGATCGTTGCAACCACTTCAGATTCCAGTGGAAATGGGAAGAAATTGGAATGGATTTCATCACGGGTTTACCCCGCACAACGTCGGATATGACTCGATTTGGGTCGTGGTGCACCGACTCACCAAGGTAGCCCACTTCATACCGGTACATACTACCTACTCAGGGAAGAAGTTGGCAGAGCTTTATCTTGCAAGGATCATGTGTTTGCATGGCGTGCCTAAGAAGATCGTGTCCGATAGGGGAAGTCAGTTTACTTCCAAATTCTGGAAGAAGTTGCAAGAAGAACTCGGTACCCGTTTGAATTTTAGCACGGCCTATCATCCGCAAACAGACGGTCAAACTGAGAGAGTGAATCAGATTTTGGAAGACATGCTGAGAGCATGCGCGCTCGATTTTGGAAAAGCATGGGACAAAAGCTTGCCCTATGCAATTCTCTTACAACAACAGCTATCAGGCCAGCATTCAAATGGCACCGTATGAAGCACTGTATGGACGGAAATGCCGCACACCCCTATTCTGGGACCAGACGGGTGAGCGCCAATTGTTTGGCACAGAAGTAATAAGCGAAGCAGAGGAAAAGGTCCGAGTGATTCGGGAAAGGTTGAAGATTGCGCATCCGACGTAAGAGTTATGCGATAATCGTCGAAGAGATCTCGCTTTTGAAGCGGGGATTTTGTGTATCTTCGCGTTACACCACTCCGGGAGTACATCGTTTCCAAACCAAAGGTAAGTTGGCACCACGTTTCGTGGGACCATACAGGATTCGGGAACGTCGAGGAGAAGTGGCCTATCAGCTGGAGCTTCCCTCCAACATGACTGGTATTCACGACGTGTTTCATGTGTCCCAGCTTAAAGAAGTGTTTAAGGGTACCGTAAGAGAAGCGAGTCCGCACTGCATCGAAATCCAAGAGGACTTAACCTATGTAGAGAAACCAAGCACGTATTCTTGAGGTCGTGAGAGAAGGACGCGGAACAAGGTTATCGATTTTGCAAGGTTCAATGGACTCATCACCCGAGGAAGAAGCTACTTGGGAACGAGAAGATGAGCTAAAGGCCGCGCACCCGCACCTCTTCGCAAGACCTCCAAATCTCGGGTCGAGATTCCGTTTAGGGGTAGGTTGTCACATCCCGGGTTTTTCCCTAATTCATTTAAAATAATTTACCCGAAATAATCGGAATTTCGAAATTAACTCGGAGTCAACCTATAATTTTAAAATACAATTAATAAATGGAAATGACATGGTAGGATTTTTCTTGAATTCTTCATGTCAAAATACGCTAAGTGATTTTTATTGGAATTTTTAGAGCACTCTAAGTATTTTTAATCAATTAAATAAGAAAACAGAATTTAATTAAGTCCCTAAATCCCTTTTTCTTTTTCTTTTCTTTTTTCCTTTTCGTACCGCCGTACGGTTTTCCCGCCCGTCGCCCCGTAACGGGCCGTCGGCCCAGCTCCGCGCGCGCCGTCCTCCTCGGTCATGGGCGAGGCCCACTGGTGCGGCCGCGCGCGCGAAGTCTGCGGCCCCCTTGCACCGCGGGCCACCGGCAGTGGGCCCCACTGTCGGGCCACCTCCTCGCGCCCGGCCAGCCCAGCCGCCGCCGCCGCCATAGCCGCGCCGCCCGCCTCTTTTCGCGCCGCTTCGCGCTCCTGCGCGCCGCGTGGCCCCACGTCGGGCTCCGCCCGCGCCGTCGCACCCGCGCCCGCTTTCCCGCACGCCGAACGGCCGTCGTCGCCCGAAACGACCGCCGGATATCTCTCCCTCTCTCTCCAAGTCCGAAAACGCCGGTGACCTTATCCCCGCCGTATCCGTGCCCGATTCGATCTCTTCTCTCCCCTTTAAACCCCCTCGAGCTCCGCCCGCGTTTCCCTTTGTTGGCCGTCGGTTCTAGCCTCGGATCGCCGTCGTCTCCGTCGTTTTCACCGTCGGTGAGCTCGCCGCCGTTCCCGGTTTCGTTTGTTTTCTTTCGTGTCCTTTTCCTTTTCGCGCGCGCCGCCGCCGCCGGTCGCCGCCGCCCCCCGCCGCCGCCGGGTCGCGCCGCCGCCCCGCCGCCGCTCGCCGGCCGCCCCGCCGCCGCTCGCCGGCCGTCCAGCCGCCGCGCCGCCACCCGTGAAACCCTAACCCTAACCCTAGCGCCGCTCCATCCGCACCGTCCGATCGCGACGGATCCGCACCATCCGATCGCCGCCGTCCGGCCGCTGGATCGCGCCACGTGGCGGCAATCCGCGCGCGCGCCGCCCCCGCGCCGGCTGTGCGCGACGCCGCCCTAGGGCGACGCCGCCGCTGACGTCATGCCGACGTCAGCCCCGAGCCGCGCGTGGATGACGTCACCAGGACTTAATTGCGCAATAAATAATTTAATCTTTTCGTTTAGTTTAAAAATCGCAATTAAACTTCTAAAATTCATATCTTTTGAATCCGAGCTCCGTTTTAGTCCATTCAAATTTCATTAAATCCATAAAAATGTCAAGAATCCATTAAAAATACTTTTCAGTGCTGTTTCAGTAGACTTTTAGGGTGTTTGTTGAGTGCTTTGTTTGCCGTGTAGATCCCGAGTTTTCCGCGAGCCCGTTCTCTTCGAAGTAGTCGTCGAGGTTCCTCGCCTCCGAGCAAGGCAAGTCATACCTTACATTGACCATATTGTACCTATGTTATGTAAATACCTCTTTTTCGTTCAAATACTGCATATGTTTTAGAATGTCATTTCATGGGATGTTTTTACCTATTGTACTCAACTATAGGATTGTTTACCTTATACCATTGAAAACTTGGGGTCCAATGTGACTAGATGATAGTTTAAGGTTGCTTAGTTATGCTTAGCGCAACTAGCTCACTTAAGAAAATCACACTAATCAAGTTTATTTTCTAACGTGGACTTTCCGACGATATTAAGATATGACTTTGGTTTTAATAATATTGAATTATAAGAAAGGTGGGTCGTGAGCACATGGTTGGACTTTGGTTAGCGTGCTCATGACGATTAAGGACCGGTTCTCGGGAAACCCTGGAAGAAATGCCGTGCATACCACAAGCCAACATGGGTAATGGCTGGGCTCGTAGCGTAGCTGTCTCTAGTTAACGTATCCCAGAGAGGGTGAGCGTGATGGAGTTGGGTCGGCCCGGTTTTAAGGGTTGATCAGCTTCCGGATTCACCGCGGCACTAGAGGGGCTGCCCATTGCCCGATGGGAATGGGGGCGAAACCTTGGTGTGGTACGATTGATTAGAGGGGGTTATGTGAAGGGTCCTGTCACAATTCCTTTCCGGGGCACCGTGGTGGTGCACCGGCGCACGGTAACGTGTTGTGGGATTGTGTCTTGTGGGTACGAGCTTGTACACCTCGATCGAGTAAAAACTATTCGAATAGCCGTGCCCACTGCACGGCGATCGACCGATTCACCTTGATTAGTCTTATTTATTTATTCGAATGAAATGTGGAAGCTTGACTAGTGCAGGTGGATGGATGGGCCTGTTGCAACGTGGTTTGAGCGTTGGACAAGCATTTATTTAATACGCTTAAATATTACTACTGTTTACTGTCTCCAAATATTATTATTATATACCGCAAATGCCGTTTATGCAAATCGAGCCCCTTAACCTTTCCTTGTTATTTATCTTGCATCATGTCCCCTTTTCCTGTGACTTGTTGAGTACGGTGGTTGTACTCGCCTTGCTTCTTTTCCCCCTTCAGTGCCGGGGTTGAGAGCGAGGTCTCCGAGGAGGTGTAGGCTTGTTCTCGTCAAGGTTTAGCTGTGGAGTTGGTGTTCCGCTTCGCTCGCGTCAAGTTTAGCTTAAGTCAGTTTTTTTCCTTTCCGCTGCATTTGTGTAACTCTTTTATATTGTTTCTAAGACGAGGATTCTGTATTATCAATAACGTCGATTTGTGTACCTCGGCTGATGCCTGGACGAGGATGTAATGCACAAATTAGCTGCAGAAATTCTGGTGTGAATTTCTGGGCGTGACACAGACATATTGTGGTTTAGTGGAATCCTCAAAACCAGGTGGTTGTTGCATATACACATCTTCTTCTAAGTAACCATGCAGGAAAGCATTCTGTACATCTAACTGTCTAAGATTCCAATTTCTAGAGACAGCTAGTGACAAAATAATTCTGATTGTAGCAGCTTTAACAACTGGACTAAATGTATCTTCATAGTCTATCCCATACCTTTGCTTAAACCCTTTCGCTACTAGGCGAGCTTTGTATCTATCTAAGGTACCATCGGCCTTTCTCTTAATTTTATAAACCCATTTACACCCAATGATATTTTGCCCTCTCTGGGAAGGAACAAGGTGCCAGGTTTTATTTTTTATTAGGGCATCATACTCAGACTGGATTGCCAGTTTCCAATTTTTATCCTTTAGTGCCTCTAAATCACTAGTGGGTTCCCCGGAGACAGTAAACCACGAGTGTTTATATTTAATGGTACCATCAGTATATACCTTTTCTTTGCGAAGTCCACTCTGAAGTCTGGTGTGAGGCCGGAGCTGCATCTGATCGACGGATGGAGGGGTGCTGCTGTCAGGAGGTGTGACCGCATCATTAACGGATGGAGCAGTGCTGGTGTCAGGAGGTGTGACAGCATCATTATTAGTCACTTCGGGCTCAGCCTGCGGCACATCACGCTGCTGCACATGCACGTCATGAGGTCCCTGCTCGGACTGTTCTGCGCCCCCTGCATCCTGACGCAGACGGTCACGCGCACCGAGTGATGAGGTATCAGCGCCGGACTGGTGTACCTGGGCATCAGGAGGAGATGCTCCTGCTGTGTGTGGTAGAGCAGAATCAACAGCACCGAGAGGATCTGCTGTGGCAGTGGGATCTGTTGTGGCATCTTCAGGAAAATCATTAATAGCATGAGATAAAATATGAGGTGATGGAGTAGCCACTGGATTTGTCAACTATTCATGCCCCAAAGTACGTGTAGGAGGGAATAAATCAGGAGGTAAGAGATCAATTTCAGATCGAAGAAGAGCTCCTGCATTAGCATGTAGCTCGGAGAAAGGAAAAATTGCCTCATCAAAAACAACATCCCTAGAAATATAAACACGGCCTGTAGATACCTCAAGGCATTTAAAACCTTTATGGAGATTGCTAAACCCCAAGAATACACAACGCTTAGATCGAAATTGCAGCTTGTGATTATTGTAGGGTCTAAGATTCGGCCAACAAGCACAACCAAAAACTCTTAGGGAGGAGTAATCCGGTTTTTGCTTGAACAATTTTTCTAGTGGACTAGTGTTGTGGATAACTCTGCTTGGTACCCGATTAATTAGATAGGTAGCGGCCTGAAAAGCTTCATCCCAGAATTTCAAGGGCATAGTGGCATGAGAGAGGAGGGAAAGGCCTACTTCCACCATGTGACGATGTTTTCTCTCAGCAGACCCATTTTGTTGGTGAGTGTGAGGGCAAGAGACATGATGTACTATCCCAATTTTAGAAAAAAAATGATTGAGAGATTGATATTCCCCGCCCCAGTCAGTTTGCATAGCTAGGATCTTCCTATCAAACAATCTTTCTACCATGACCGAAATTCTTGAAATTTTTCTAGGACTGGGATTTATGATGCAAGAGATAGATCCATGTAAATTTGTGAAGTCATCAATAAACCGACATAGTATTTCTTTCTTCCAATGATTCGGCGGTGACCCCATACATCGAGAGAAAACAAGTTCCAAAGGATGCTTAGAAATACTAGATGAAACTGGAAATGGTAATTGATGACTCTTGGCTTGTTGACAGGCATTGCAAACTGACTCATAAGATAAATCTGAAACAGGAAGACTAAATTTATTGACCACTTGCCTAACAATGAATTGAGAGAGATGACCTAAACGACTGTGCCACCGGGATATAGGTACTTTATTGACGCTATTAGCTTCCTTCAAGGACGACGGAGGCAAAGGATAGAGCCTGTGCTTGGATGTCCCTTTAAGAAGAACTCTCCTGCTGTCCCGATCCTTAAGAAAAAAAATAGTCACTATGTAGTTCAAGGAAAGCAGAGTTATCATCAACTAGGCGGTTTACAAAAATAAGATTTTTCTTGGCTTGTGGAACATATAGAACATTTCTAAGATAGATATTACGACTACTTGGGGTATGAACAATTGTATTACCAACATGGCTTATATCCATACCTGCTCCACTTGCTGTGTGAATCTGCTCACCACCATTATACTTCTCCTTGACAATGAGCTTCTCTAACTCGCCGAATGTGATCGTGGCACCGTATCCATGTACCGTTTGTATCAACTCCATAGCTTGTGGCACTGCCGCAACATGTTTATTATCGTGAACAAAATCTTCATCATACCTATACCAGCAGTCAGCAGCAGTATGTCCACGCTTGAAGCAGACTTGGCATGTGGGGCGCCGATCTACTCCTCCTTGAGATCGACCACGCCCGCGGCCTCCATTGCCTCGACCACGACCGCGCGGTGCACCTCGGCCACCGCTGTTGCCGTTACCCCGCCCACCATTGTTAACACGGTTGGCGAGGTTGACTATGCCTTCTTGGACTCCACGGTAGAGAGCTTGACGAGCTTCAAAATTTAGGACTTGCGAGTATAGCTCTGCCATCGAGATTGGTTCAACCCGTGCGCATATGGCTGAAACAACCTCACTGTAGCCTTCTCCCAATCCAGTTATGATGTACTGGATCATCTCTTCATCGTCAAGGGGGCGACCGGCTGCTGTCATTTCATCTCCAAGAGCCTTCATTTTAGCAAAGTACTCTGGAACTGTTAGATTACCTTTTTTGGTGTTTGAGAGCGCAAATTGAGTGCTAATCGATCGAGCTCGGGTGTGGGTGGAGTACATGGCTTCAATTTGTCGCCATGCTTCTGCAGCTGTGTCGCATGTAGCGACTTGCATCAGGACATCCCGTGAGAGGGATGACAGGAGGTAGCCCAGGACCTGTTGGTCCGAGGCCTCCCAATCTTCGTATGCCGGATTGATCTTCTTCTCCGACTTGCCATCAACTGTGACGACGATCTCTGCTTCTGGTTTTTTTGTGGCGTCGGTCAAGTGACCTTGAAGCCGAGCACCGCGAATAGCAGCGCTGACTTGCACCTTCCAGAGCGCATGATTGCTCTTTCCTAGCTTTTCTGAAACTGGATGGCCTAGAAAGGTATTGGCGACTGCTGAGGAAGAAGACGCCATGGGATTTTTGCCGTAGATGGATCACGGCTCTGATACCATGTGAAGTTTCTCTCTATTAGCAGGAAACAATCGCACCGATTCCGTGTGTTGCTTACGCGTTAATATAGATAGGAATAGCCCCTATCGTGGCGCTTACAGTTAGAGAGGAGACCGATTAGATCGATCCATCAAAATAGGAAAGGATTACATCATGCGCTAACAACCTGGATAACAATTATCGCTAGTTCTGTGGATACGTCATTATGCATGCATGCAAACCACCGTGCGCAGCACCATCTCTTGTTGGATTTGTCTAACACGGTTAAATGTTTTAGTTGACTGTATGCAATATAAGTTATACATGGTAAAAAAATCAGCCCCTGAAAAATATAAAATTTTTGTAAAACACATATTTGAAACATATTGCTATATTGCTATCACATATAAGACATTATGTTTTTATTGTTTGAAATATATTTTTCTTTTATTGTAACAAAATCATGTAAATTTTAAAATTTTAATTATAACGAATTCAATGTAGTTATCAAATTGTTGATCGGATAAGTAGTTTAAGAAAAAAAAATACTTTAATGGTCACAAAATACATATATGTATGCATGGAGTAAGAGAGATCCAATAGAATGACAAAATATTAGGGGAGAGCTTCCAATACTTTTTTCGGTCACCGATGAAATTTCAGTTGTACATGGTAAAATAAATTCAGTTATTGAAACACTTAAATTTTTTTGTGAGACATAATAAAAGTACATGTTGAAACATATTAGTATCACGTCTGAAATATTAAATTTTAATGGATTGAAAAATATGTTTTTTTAAAGATTTAGTTATGATAAATATAATGGTGTGATCAAATCATAGATTAGATAAATATATAGTTTGAAAAAAAATATTTTGAAAATGTGAATAGATGGGTGGAGTTGATAAGCAGTTTTGCCTTTTTTTTTCTTGACATCGAACGCGTCATATCAAGCATTTCAGAAAGAAAATCTTACAAGATCAGGTCAGTAACTTATATATAGTGATTGGATCTATATTGCACTCGAATTATTAGTCAAATTTGGTTGATGCAAAGCTACAGTAGCATCCACGAGCACATGCAAATTAATTAAAGATAAGAATCTTCCAATGATTATAATATGGCAAAAACCAATCTTTAGTGTATGCTTAGGTGGACGGTCGTGTATGATGGATGGTAGGAGATCCATGTCGTCCTAGATTGTGCTCCCGCGGAAGGGCTTGATCCGTACAGCAGTACGTCCCCCTACGACGACGCACTTGCTTGCTCCACTTGGATGGCAACCGGCTAACAGCAGCAGTCAGAAGCCGCACAAAATCTAGCAGCGTTGCAGCGGTCTCTGGCCGACCAGACGCTAACCCTGCAAGACGGCTTTGGGGGCCAAGCTCAGTAGCGCACGTTGGGGATAAGATCGAGATGATGTCGCCTGTGCATGAACACGATTCATGTCGAATCCGTGCCTGTTTGTGTGTGTGTGTGTGGGCCATGAAAGGACTGTTTGGTAGCAGTAGGCCGAAGCCTTTCCCTTTCGTGGGGCCTACCGGCCCATCTAGCGTTGGACTGGACACTAGGAGTAAATTTCGCAGATGGGTTCGTGAATCACATCTATGGTACGTACGAGATGAATCCAGGCGGCCCACCACCTGGCGACGCCCTTGGCGTGCTGGACCCCAAATGCGTGGGCCGTTTACACGACCCACCCCGTTGCCGCCTCGCCGGTTGGAATTTTTAGTATTTTTAATTTTATTTTTAAAAGATTTGTAAAAATAATTTTTGGTTTGAAAATATTGTAAAACTAGTTGTCGCTCGTCTTTCGGGAGGACGAGATTTAAAAATCGTCCTTTCAGAGGGTGTTTTTGCTGACGTGGCGGACGGTCGTTGGCCGCCGTCTGCCGTGCGCGTGTAATTTTGTATTTTGCCCCCTTACCGCCCTTACCAAGAACGTTTTCACTGTTCATTGACTATTCATCACTGTTCACTACACTGTTCATCACTATTCCTGCACAGTGAAAAAAGGCTCTTTGTAAAGGCGATAAGGGGGCAAAATACAAAATTACACGCTCGCAGCAAACTGAGCCAACGGTGCGTCGCTACGTCAAGCAAAAATGCCCTCGGGAGGGCGGTTTTAAATCTCGCCCTCCCGGAGGGCAAGAGGCGACTAGTTTTGCAATATTTTCAAACCAAAAATTATTTTTGTAAATCTTTTAAAAAATAAAATTAAAAATACAAAATATTCTCGCCGGTTGCATGAGCCGTCAACGTTGAAACAATTTTTTATAAGATAAGTTTCTTATGAATCAATTTAAACTGAAGTCTATCCATTTAAAGACCCCTATATATACAGGATACTCCAGATCAAATCTATAATAAAGAGAGAGCTTCACACTACATCTATGTCAATTGTGGGTAAGGTGAGACATATATGGTGACGATGTTCCAAATCAGATCTATAATGAAGAGATAGCTTCACACTACATCTATGTTAATTGTCTACTTCTGTAATATTGTCGATCAGATCTATAATGAAGAGAGAGCCCCGCACTACATCTATGTCAATTGTCTAATTCTATAATGCTCTTAAGGACAAAAGGAATGATGTGGGTGTTGTACATCGTCTCATATCTCTACTGTTATAGGAGGGACAGGGAACGGATCCGGTGATCTGTAATATGTCCGTTGATTTATAACACGTTATCAGCAGCTCTAGTATCATCGGTTTGTCGTTCCAATCTATTGTTATTAGATTGATTCTTTTAACGACATATTATTCTCTTGGTATTTTCGTTGTTTGCATGCCCTACTGAGACGCTACCGATGTGATATTGGTCGGTCATCGCGTCGCGCTATGCAAGCGGAGTTGCCGTCAGTGGTCAATAGACCGTCTGTGGAAGACCTCACGACTACCGTGGATGACGAGGTTGGTGAACAGCGTTCCAACATACTATTGATGAGAAAATTCCTACGCACTGGCTTGAGAGATTTGCTTTACTTTAGTGCAGGTTCAAATCTTGTTTTTGAGGTTCGTAGGCATGACATTTGGTTTGATCCTGCAACCAACAAGAAACAAAGAAAGAAAATAAATATTAGTCTGTAAACGATAGCCGATTGGTTGGTGGCTGATGACGTATCGTTCATTGTTAAGCCGATGCGGTATGCACTGAATCGGCCGAAGGAAATTAAATCTAATCGATCGGTTATAGATATTCATAAAACATAATCTAAATCTCGAAATACATTTAAACCAAGTGATGGGGATAGATCAGTAGCGTACTGAGACAGTATAAATCACTTATGTCTAAAGATACTTTAAGATAAAGATTATACATATTTATAGCATAGCCGATGTCATAAATCTAATGTGTATCGACTAGTACTCTGATACCACTTTATACTAAGATATCACTACAGTTTAAATATGTTAAACAAGAACCGATCAAGTGTTAAGATGACCTAACAGATCGATAGGAAGCTTAACATATTTACTTACAATGAGATCTTAATATAAAGGATAATTTTAACATACATATAATAATCAAGATAGCTAAAACAGTTAAGATCGGCTGAAACCTCAATACTATCTCTAATAGTAGTCATGAAACAAGATAGATATTATGATTCTAATTATTAATAGGTTGGACTCAACCGATGCAGCATTAAGCGTAAAGAGAAACATAAGATCTAAACAAGTCTATGGAAACCTTTCGAGATGGTGGATATACTATATAATCTAAGTTGACAATGATATCTAACCCTATCGGCTGTTATCTAATAACAGACTAGCCGATTAGGGTTAGATCGTAACATTGATCTAGATTATATAGTATATATGATAACTCGATGGTTTACGTAAACAGGATTAGAGTATCATAATGATGAAAGCACTAATCCTGAGAGCACAAGCCGCCATAACAAGCTTTACCTTTCGTCGGAGATCGAAACTCGATACAACCCAACTTGAAGCAAGAACTCGTTGAAACTATTAAAGGAAAAAGGTGATGATGCACCGAGATTGTATTGAACTTGATTGTTGATAAATTACAAGGTCTTGGGTCGTATTTATACCTAGATACATGATATGTCCTTGTCGGACACGATTCCTATATCTATTACAATTCAAATTATAGATAATTGCCTAAAACAGACTCTTACTGATATTATCTATAAGAAAACTATTAAAATAGCCCAATTAATAGGTACAATTGCCTTTCCGGGACTCTATCCATGTATGGAAATCCTCATGAAGCACTTCAAACAAATCCGAAGACGATTCCAATATTATCTTACCTGAATCGGCTACATCAGCTTGTCCGATTCGGTATCGGTGGATGAATACCTTAGCCGATTTGGTCACCAGCCGACAAAATCCTTAGCTGATTCGGTCTGTAGTTGGTGCACTGTCTCTGAAAAACCCGATTCCCTCCAAATCGGCTTCGGCCTTAATTCCAAACCTGATAATTTGCTCACCAAATATGGTCGTTAACACCTACAAGACACGAGCCGTCCGCGCCCGACTCCGCTGCGGGCGTTGATTCTCGTTGTCTGTAGCCGGGCGATCTCTCTCTGACTCGCGTCCGCCTTGAAGGCCATAGGGGGCTGCATGTGTGTTACCCTGTCGCACAGAATGGACACATGCATCATCAATCTCATGCATGGCACGCATGGTCCGAGTTGGTCGGGTATCCACCGAGTGGCCACTACTACAAAAAAGTGCATGGGTATTGCCCAAAAGGTGTCGGTTTAAATAAATCCGACACCTATTATATCTATAGGTGCCGGCTAATAAATAGGTGTCGGTTCTTAACAAGAACCGACACCTATTGGCTCGAATAGGTGTCAGACGAATAGTAAAACCGACACCTATAGTATAGGTGCCGGTTCTTATTACGAACCGACACTTATTCTTTCCGAATAGGTGTCGGCTCAATAGGAAAAACCGGCACCTATAAGTGCCGGTTCGTAATAAGAACCGAGACCTCTATTGTTTCTTCCATAGTAAGCTTCGCAATATAGGTGCCGGTTATTATTAAAAACCGGTACCTATATCCTGGGCACCTACATATACCATCTCTCAGCACTTAGCTCATTTTTGAAAGGGTCTTCATGTGTAGAACCAAAGGGGGGAAGAGGTTTTGCCAAAAAATTTCGTAAACATCAAGAGATTGCATGTTTTCATGTTTAAAGGTTAGTACATCTTCATTCTCTATGCAAGTTTTCTTCATTTGTGTGATTCTTTATCATTTTTGTATGTATAGTGCTAGAAGATGCATAACACCATTTATGTTGAATATCTCAATGCAAGATTACTACATGCTTGTTGAATAGATTACTATATGCACTTCTGTCGCTTTCTTTATTTCGAAGTATTTTGGTTTGTCAAATTTGAAGAGACTATCACCGTAGAGTCATGTAACCAAAATAAAATAATGTCATTTTATATGGTGAAGACGTCACAATTTTTTAAAAAGATCAATGACCACTACTTTTGTGATCATGGTTTAAAATGTTGGTTCCAAATTTCATACATTTTGGACCTCCCCAGCATGAAACTATTTCCGCAAAATTTCACTTTTTTTTGCGAATTTGGTAAAAAAGAATGAAATTTGTTAAAATTCGGTAAAACTTCAAGCTTTTCTGTTCAGAATTTTACCCAAGTTCCAGAGATTTGTTCCACAATAATTGGGTCCATTTTGATTGATTTACGGATTTAAGTGATATATATATATATATATATCTCAGCGGTTAATTTAATAATTTTCGTAGGACCGATGGATGAAGGAGGGATGAACGGTGCGAAGCACGGTACCTTGAAGTATGCCAGGGGAGTAACCAAGTTCGTGATTGGGGCCATGAGTTCCCGGTCGTTGAGCATGATGGAATATTTGCATTGTCCATGTGCTGATTGCAAGAAGGAGAGACAGTTTCCTACAAAACAAGTTCACGAGCATCTGCTAACAAGAGGTTTTATGCGTAATCACACATGTCAGGACAATCACGGTGAAGATGAGAATGATGGTGTGGACAATCATGGTGATGCAATGCACAAAGACAATGTGGAGTTGCCTGTTGACGAAGGTGAATATGACAATGGCGAATCGGATGGGTTGGATCAGTTGTGGAATGGGGAGACATCCTACAGTGATGATAGACAATACGAGAAGTTCAAAGCCATGGTGGAGGACTCAAAAACACAGCTTTATCCAGGATGCAACGAGGAACACACCAAGTTACACGTCATCCTCTCGTTGTTGCAGATGAAATCAACCAACAGCTAGGGTGACAAGAGCTTCTGCAGCTGATCGAAAACCTCCTTCTAGCAGGTCATGTACTGCTAGAAACAACATATCAAGCAAAGAAGGTTGTCTGTCCACTCGGGCTGGAGGTGCAGAAAATTCACGCATGTCAAAATGACTGTAGCCTATATCGAGATGACTATGAAGACCTGGATACATGTCTAGTTTACAAAGCACCGCAATATAAGGGTGAAGGTAACGATGATGATAGCGGTGGCCCCATCCTAAAGAAGAGGAAAGTGCCCGTTAAGGTTGTGTGGTATTTTCCTATAATCCCTCGGATTGAGCGTCTGTATGCAAACAAAAAAGCATGCAAAGATGATGCGTTGGCATGCCAAAGAACGTAAGAAGGATGGGATGATAAGGCACCCTGCCGACGAGTCTCAATGGAGAAAGATAGATAGGAAGTACAAAAGGTTTGCACGCGAGATCAGGAATGTAAGGTTTGGGCTGAGCACAGACGGGATGAATCCATTCGGTGACAAGAGCAGTCGGCACAGCACATGGCCAATGTCACTTGTTCTCTACAACCTTCCTTCATGGTTGTGCATGAAGCGCAAGTATATCATGATGCCACTGCTATCCAAGGGCCCAAGCAACCTGACAACGATATCGATGTCTACTTTAGGCTAGTAGTAGATGATCTTCAGTTACTATGGGATCGGGGGGTGCAGATGTGGGATGCTTACAAAAGAGAGTACTTCACCTTAAGGGCAATATTGTTAGTTATCATTCAAGATTATCCTGCAGCTGGCAACACATCCGAACAAACAATGAATGGTGGTTGTGCATGTGTGCAGTGCATGTAAGACACAACAAGCAGGTGGCTGAGGTACTTTGGAAAGACTGTGTACATGCGCCACTGGAGGTTTCTTCCTACCGACTACCAGTACCGTAGCAATAGAAGATATTTTGATGGCACGTTGGAGAAGGGGACAACTCCAATACAACATATAGGCAGAGATATTTTTGAAGAGATAAAAGATATTGAACATGTATTTGGTAAGGGGCATGGCAATACAAGCGCGGTGGGCAAGGCTGGTGAGAAGCCTCTTTGGAAGAAGAAATCTATCTTTTGGGAACTACCATATTGGAAATATTTGGATGTCCGCCACGCAATCGACATGATACATGTTGAGAAAAATGTTTGCGAGAGTTTGATGGTAGTCCTGCTGAACATACCCGGCAAGACAAAGGATATGTTGAAATCCTAGAGAGACCTCGTAGACCTAAACATCAGGTCTGAGCTACATCCTCAAGAACATCCCAATGGCCAGCAATACCTTCCTCCCGCATGCAACACCCTCAGTGCCATCGAGAAAATCAGCCTGTTGGAGTGCCTACAGAGTGTTCGAGTCCCATCTGGTTACTCCACTAACATTAAAGTCTCGTCAACATGAGAGAGAATAAAGTGGGCATGAAGTCACATGATTGTCACGTGCTGATGACACAGCTACTCCCTGTTGCGATTAGAGGCATCTTGCTAGACATGGTTTGAAACCCAATCATAAAGTTGTGCTCATTCTTCAACGTCATATATCAGAAGGTGATTGATCCAACCACACTAGACAAGCTCCAAGCAGATGCAATCGTTACCATGTGCCAGCTAGAGATGTGTTTCCCACCATCATTTTTTGATATAATGGTTCACCTAGTTATACATATCGTGAAAGAGAGAAAGATTCTCGGCCCAGTGTATCTGCATAACATGTGGGCTTTCGAGAGATTCATTGGGATCATAAAGAAACATGTGCGTAACAGAGCTCGACCGGAAGGCAGTATCGTAGATGGTTATGCAATAGAGGAGGTGGTTGAGTTTTGCATCGACTACATGGATCTGCATCGGATTGGTGTGCCGATGTCCCGACACGAGGGCAGTCTACTTGGGAAAGGGACATTAGGGCATAAAGCAATATTCGCTCCTAGCCTTGAAACATTACGACAAACACATTTTGAGTGTTCCAGCAGTCGGCCTTGGTGGCTCCATTTGTTGATGTGCATTACAACACAAACCATACTGAGAACCCAGGCAAATCATAAGCATGGATCGCTAAACAACATAGGCTAAAATTTGGTGATTGGTTACATAAGCATATCATGGCTACGAATCCTGATAGTGACCAGTTGTATGTTTTGTCTCGGGGGCCTGCGAGCACAATTCATTCATTCCAAGGATATGACATTAATGCATATACATTTTACACGAGAACACAAGATGCCCAGAGCAAGTATCACAAGTATTCTATGTCAAGGACCCATCGTCGGTGACTGATCGCCACATGACTCTCAATGGAAAGCGTAACATTGTTGGAGTTGAGAATATCACCGATGAGGAAGGCTACGATCAAATCGACGAGCTACCACCTTTCGCAACAGATGTAGAAGAAGGCGAAGAAAGTCAAGAAGACGAAGATGAGGACGAAGACGAGGAGAAAGCCTCATATGTTCGCAGTGATCATGAAGAAATAGTGATCGACTTACAAGTTGGAATTTGATTAACAAACATCAATCTAAAATTTTGGAACTGAATGAATATTTAACTATAATAATATGTCGTCGAAAGGAATGAGTTATTTAAGACTGCTTTTAGACATTAATTTCATGATGCAACTGATTTTAGACATTAATTTCGTGATGCAACTGATGATAATTTCGTGTTGCAACTGATTTTAGATATTAACGTATTTGGAAAAAATGATTTTCTTTATATGTATGTTGCAAACAGTAAACATTATAAAAATGTGTAACAGATGGTTAATTCCATAGATATAAAAATCCTTCAATCCATCTTATAAAAATATATCAATTATAAAAAGTATTTTATTAATTAGGTCGTTTTGGCGAATAGGATACCGGTTATAAATACAAACCAGTACCTATTCTCCTAATAGGTGCCGATTTTTTATTTATAATCGATACATATTTTCCGAATAGGTACCGGTTATAAATAAAAAACCTGCACCTATTAGACGAATAAGACGAATAGGTACCGGTTTGTATTTATAATCGGCGCCTATCGAATAGGTACTGGTTTGTATATGGACCCGACAGCTATAGAGACAATATAAATATCTGCCAGAGTGCATCCAGAGCCCCTATCATCCTCCAGCGTCGCCGTCGCCGTCGCCCTCTGCCCGCCCGCCCGTCTAGCGCCGCCCGCCCGTCCTCCTCGCCCGCAGCCCGTCCTCCAGATCTGCAGGCAACGGTGACATCCCCCACCGCCGTCGCCTGTCACCTCCGACCGCCGTCGACCGCCTTCGCCGGCCGCCACCTCCGCCCGTCGCCTCCAACCGCCGTCAACCGCCTCCGCCCGTCGCCTCCGACCGCCTTCGCCCGCCGCCGCCTCCGTCCGTCGCCTACACTATATCAACTCAGTGCTATTTCATCAGATAAATCTCCTTCCAATTAATGGTTCAGTTTTTCTGCAAAATTGCCTCGTTAGGTGTAGTACCTCAGGTGCCCTTTCAATTTTTATTTACTCTAATTTTTAATACCTATTATTATGTATCAAGGAGCAAACATAATTGCTTGGCGATCGCTAAATGAAAGCTTAACGTCTTGTTAGTTTTGCTATACAAATTGGCTAAAGGAGACTGTATAATAGCATGTCGCTTGCAATTAGTATTTTGCTGTATAATAGCACCTGAAACTATACAATTGAATTTTACTATTAGATGGCCTTGAAGATGGAATTACTACTTAAAGTACATGATTATGTAGTTATGCACTACTTAACTTAAAGAAGTGATTCTAGATATAACAACATTGCATTTTGCCTTGACCATTGCACAACAAATAATTACCTAGATGCGATGCCTATTGTAGAAAATAAAATCAATGAAGAACTAGCCCAATCTTTAAATCCAACAAAACCTTGATATGACTCAAAGCCTCAAAATCATATATATGAAAGAATGAGATGTAGTGTTCTGCACAAATAGTAGAACGAATGCATTCTATTGACCTTCGCTTCCTCCACACCATTACTCATGATCTATGGTGATCCTACACCAGCTTATTATAGTGTACTGACACATCTATCAGTGTGCAAATCAATGTAATATTTACCACGATTTTAGCCCTACAGAAAATTTGTGCCTTGCTCTTCATCAATCCATCTACACTCATATAGTAACGATGGTCAGTCTTGATGGTGAAAGGGCCTCTAATAAGATATGGCATCCATTTATCCACAACCATCATAATTGCTAGAAACTCTTTCTCATATATGGATAATTTTCTATGAGTTGCTCCTAGAGCTTTACTGTAAAAGGCAATGGAATGCCCTTCTTAGGAGAGCACTGCTCCAATTCCTATGGCACAGACATCAGTTTCTAATACAAAATACTTGTTGAAATCTGGTAAGGCTAAAACTGAAGACTACACATAGCTTCCTTCAGTTGCTGAAAAACTACAGCAGTTGCATCAGACCAGACAAATTTAGTATTCTTCTGCAGTAGGAATGTAAGAGGTTTTGTCAACACCCCATAACCTTTCACAAACTTTCTGTAATATCCCGCTAAACCAAGAAACCCTCTCAATTCAGCTATATTAGTGGGAGTAGGCCACTGCTGCATAATTTTTGTCTTGTCTGAATCTGTGGCTACTCTTACAGCAGAGATGATATGGCCTAAATAATCCAGTTGAGTTGCAGCAAAAGAACATTTACTCAGCTTTGCATATAATTGATGCTGCTGAAGTAATTGTAAGACCAATTCCAAATGATGTATGTCGAAACTTGGTTTCGGCAATATATTTTATGGGGTCGCAGTCGAGATCGCCAAGCACAATGGGTTAGAAGGAAAAGAAGATTTAGACAGGTTCAGGCCCTCTCGTGAGGTAATACCCTACTCCTGTTTCGGTGGATTCGATCCGCCGAGTGTCTTTATTGATCTCGTGATCTAAAGCTGAGAGCTAAAAGCTGAACTCCTATTGGAATATCTGATCTCCTATCGGAATATCCCTCAAGGGACGCCCCTTACCCCCCTTATATAGTCTTGGGAGGAAGGGTTTACAAGTCGGAAACCCTATCTTACTCTAAGTAGGTTTCCTCAATCTTACCAAACCGTGACTATAGGCCGATTGCCTTATCTCTATCGGCAACCGTAATACCTAAGTCAAGTTCGGCTTACAGATATAGCGGCGCAATCTATCCCTACCTCCCTGGATAAGCTTGCCATGTGGATACCCGATTGCCACAATCTCCACAAGAGCCCCGAGTCCTTTTCGGCCGGACGAGACAACTCAGCTTCAGACCAAAGCAGAACTCAATCAAAAAATCTCTTTGACCGAGTGCTTTTGGCGCCGAGTGATTCCATCATCTCTGCCTGAATCTTCCCGAGTGGCTCCAAAGACTGTGAAGGGCTGAAAAAATTCTCAAAAAATAAATATCTAGGTGCATCTCCGATGCACCTAATTATAGGTGTAGCCCCGACTATGTGGTTAGTCAAAAATAGACTAAGCATATAGTCAAGAACTATATAAAAATTATTCTCATGTAGATGCCTAGCTCATGCTAAAGCAATCATAGAAATCTTATTACTCAGCAAGTTCATACTCAACCGAGTGAATTTGCCCGAGTCATCTCGAACAAATAATTCAATCATCCCTCTTGGGTAAAAAGCACTCGTAAACTCTTGCTCAACCGAGTGGATTCGCCCGAGTAATCCCGGAATAATAACTCAATCAACCCTAGCGGGTAAAAAGCACTCGGTAAGCTCATGCTTATCCGAGTAGATCTGCCCGAGTCATCCCGGAACAAAAACTTTAATCATCCCTCATGGGAAAATAAATTCTTTCAATCATATGAAAAATATGACCAAGTTATTAAACAAGCTTTTGCCATAATACTGGTCTCAATCTTATAAAGATCTTCACCAAGGTGGAAAATAAACAAAGATCGGTAAGATTACCCGACCAAATCTTGAAAAACCAAACAGCCCTTGTTCACCAAGGTGGCTATAAAAACTCTGTTGTTGGTCACCTTCCAAATTGCATCGTGTCAGCTTCTCATGAAGTCAGACAAACCGCGGTATGGAAGGATCTTTAAAGGTATTGGGCACTCGGACACGCGCATATTGCCAGGGCAAATCTGCTTAAGCTCATCCGCTTAAGTCCCTAAGGACACGTATCGGACCACACCTTAGCCGGGCCGTAGATTTTCTTATGGGCTCGGCCCACTCACCGAAAACCTAGCGCAACCCTCAAATCTTTCTTTATAAAGACACGAGGTCGTCCCCGCCTCTTCATCTTCCAAAATTCCCCTTCTCGCAATCTGTTCATCGGTTCATTGCGGAGAACCCTAGGCTTGCGCACTTCTCATCCATCCGCCAAGAAGCTCGCTTGCCGCGACAACTAGCTCCCGCAACCAAAACTCCCACATCTTTCGCCCAAGATCCAACCTTTCTCCCGGATCCGCTCCTCATCAACCTCGATCTCATGGCGGAAGAGAAGAATATTCCGTTCGACCAATGGGCCACCTCGGATGTGAGGGAATACACCCTCAAGGAGATGGTGAAGCACGGCGTGCTTCCGCCCAAGGAACTAGTGGGATGGCGCCGGCGGCGGGGAGGACTTCCCGACCCCAAACACCGGTGAGCTCGTTGTCTTTACCTCCTTTTTCTATTGCGGATTCAGTCTTCCCACCTCCGAATTCTTTCGGGGCTTTTGGACTATTATGGTCTTCAAATATACCATCCGAACCCCAACTCGATGCTTCACATAGCACTCTTCATTCATGTATGTGAAGCCTTCCTTGGCATTCTTCCTCACTTCAACTGTTTCGTCGTATGTTCTACCCGAAACCCCATCCGAACAAGGACCATCCTTGTGTCGTTGGCGGGCAGCTTCCGGCTTCGCGGATCTCTCCGCAAAGACTACTTCTCTCTCCCCTTGAAATCCTCGAACAAAGGCGGCACTCGAACCGGTTCTACATCGCAATCTTGAACCCACCTCCCTTCCTTTGTCGGTCTTCCTCCTGTCCCCAAACCATCTTGGAGCACCGTCCCGTAGCCCAAGAATGGGATGAGGCCAACGATCTGCTCGCGAAGATCCTGGCGATGAAGAAGAGGAACCTTCGCGGGGAACAAATCACTCGGCACTTCATCAGGTGCCGACTGGCGCCAATCAGGGAGCGGTCGAAACCGGCCTTCGAGTACGAAGGCGGAACAGACCCCAATCGGGAGGACCCGGATCCGCTCACATACGAGATCCTGAAGATCCGGATGTACAAGCTCTTCTCATCCGGGATCTCAGTCGAACGAGCCCTCATACTACCAGTCCTTCCATTCAGCATCCATCGACCTCCTCCTCCGGTAAGCCGATTGATTGCTTTATAGTATCTTTCGATCTTGATGTCTTGTCGCTTAGCGTTGCGCCTTCCTTCTTCTGCAGGAGAACGCCTCTATCATTTCCAAGCCATATAAGATGGCTCATGATGACGCGCAGCATCGCCCGCTAAGAAGCCGACGGCGGGATAAAAATCCAAGCGATCCAGTCGGGAAGCGGGCGCGCCGAGTGAGGACTCGAACAAGCGCGCAAGCAAAGGCGGCGATCATCGAGGACTCGGATGACGACGTCCCGGCTCCTCCAGTCGAGACTCCGCCTCTAAGGCGATCGCCGCGGACTGCACCGAAGATCCGCCGATCAACCAGGTAAGCTCTGAAACCAAAGTCCTGAGCTCTTTCATAGAAAACTTTTCTTTATCTTCGCTGTATTTACTTGTGCAGAAGCCCCGGGATATAGATCCTGTCGGAGGGGATGAAGGGCCGACCCGGCCGCTGCTCCTGAAGCGCCAAGGCCGTCGAGCCAAACCCCGGAGCCCGCAACCAAGTGCGAGCGTTCGGAGAAGCACCCTTCTCCTCGAAGGAGAGTGCCCCTGGGAAGAGCCCCGATCGCCGGGATATCCCGACGGAAACCGCCGCGCCGGAAGCCCACGATCGCGGCCCGAGCGCCCCGCCGAGGGTCACTCGGCACGAGCCCGAAGAAGAAGAAGGGCCCTTGCCCCACCTAGGCGGGCGCCACCGAAACCGGTGAGATTTGCTTGAACTTTCCTTTGTTCTTTCAATTTTGAATCTTTCATGTCTTCATTGGTCTTTCTTATTTGCCGCCACGGTAGAAGAGATCCCTGTGTTACGCCTTCCGAGACTGGGTTCCTCCGATCGAATCGAGTGGCGGGACTCGGAAGGCGAGAGACAGGGCATCATCCTCGACCGGCAGGCTGAAAAGGATGAAAGGGATGCCCTCGTCGAGAGCCTGAACGTGGCGACCCGACTGCTCAACGTAAGCCTTCATCTTTCTTTTTGATTATATCTTCGTTATCCTTCGGTCGATCATCCTTCTGCCCTTGCATGCAGAAAGAATATTGCCGCTCAATGGCAAAATCCGAGGCGCTGGAAAAGCTGGTGCCTCACTTAAACTCCTTGGAGGACGTTCAGCGACAGCTGAAGGTCACTCGGGAGGAGGCCGCTTCAAGGGAGGCCGCTTTAAGGAAGGAGATCTCGGAGCTTCGAGAAGCGAACCTCGACCTCCGCGGATCAATCGGAAGTAAGCCTGCCTCTCTCAGCTTCATCGTGATTCTTTTGTTGATCTTGTCCATTGATAATCCTCTTTCGTTGTAGAAAATTCTTCGGAGGTCCACTCGCTTCAAGTCCAACTGGAAGCGGTCAGCCTCGACAAGGCCGAGATGGAGGCCGAATTTGAAGGTAACCTTCTCTGAAGTTGAATTTCATGTGCTGCTTCATTCCCGAGTGCCTTGACTGATCTAGGACTCCTTGCAGCTTATAAGATAAAGACCCGAGCCCAGTATGACGTCTTACTCGGGCGGATCAAATCCAGCGACGAGATACGGGAAGAGGTCGCCAATGCCGCCGCACCAATCTTGACGCCTTGTTTGATCAAGGGGTTGGGGCCCTCGCTGAGCCAATCGAGATCTTTGACAAGCTCCGTGGCTCCCGAGCAAGATCGAAGAACATCACCGAAGCGGCCAACATGGGGGCTGGTCTCGGCTCTTGCACGACAAGTCCCTCTACCCCCGAGTGGATATTCATTCAATCGGGGAGGGCTTCGCTGAGGGGACAACAGACGAGCAGGCCTTAGATATGCTCAGCGAGGCGCAGGAGGCGGCGAAGAAGATCTCTTTAGATGTAGTAAACAATTTTAAACTCGAACGTATTTTGATGTCGTGTAATCACAACACTCTTGTCATGAAATCTATGTGCTTATTTTTAGTTTATTTATGTCAATGCCTTGATTCGAGCCTTTGCGTGAAATTTCTTAAGTAGTTTTCGTCGTGTCACCAAGCCTAGGCTTGATTAGGTCATCGGAAAACTCTCGGTCCTTAGACACCGAGCTCGAGTCGAAGGACATTAAACAATGATAAACCAAATTACGCACAAAAATTTGACGAGGAAAATTTGAGCTTTATTGATATGTGTATATCCCCGACGCTAGCTCAAGAAGTCATCTTGCTTGAGGTTGGCAATCAAGGAAAACATGAGGCCTTAGCGATTAGGCGTAAAACCGCCGAAGATGTTCAATGTTCCAGAGTTCTCCACCATAGACCCGTCCTCGCGCTTTAGCCGGTAGGCACCGGCCGAGTCACTTCGGCGATTATATAGGGTCCTTCCCATAAGGGAGATAACTTGTGTCGGTCTTTGGTGGTCCGGATCTTGCGTAGGACCAGGTCGCCAACAATGAAAGCTCGTGCTCGCACGTTGCGACCGTGGTATCTTCGAGCCCTTGGAGGTATTTGGCCGACGGATGAGGGCGCCTCGCGGGCCTCTTCCAATCGGGCGAGGTCATCCACTCGGTCGATGTCGTAGCGTTCATCGTTGAAGCTGCGGACCCGGAGGGATTCAAACTCCATCTCATTTGGCAACATGGCTTCTGCGCCATAGACCAAAAAGAAAGGAGTTTGGCCGGTGGCCCGACGGGTGTAGTTCGCAGCGACCATAGAACCGAGGGAAGTTCTTGGACCCACTTGCCGCGTAAGGGCTTAGTCGGTCGAAGACGCGAGCCTTGATGCCTTGAAGAACCATGCCGTTTGCTCGCTCGACTTGCCCATTGCTTTTGGGATGAGCTACCGATGCGTAGCGCATCTTGATTCCGACGTCTTCGCAGAATTCCTTGAAGATGCCTCCGTGAATTGAGTCCCATTATCGGTTATGATTCTGTTTGGGACGCCAAAGCGGTGCACGATGTTGAGGAAAAATCCCGTGCTTTGTCGGCAGTGATTGTGGCGGCGGCTTGGCTTCAATCCACTTGGAGAACTTGTCGATTGCGACGAAGAGGTGTGTGAAACCTCCGGGCTTTCTTGAAAGGGCCAACCATGTCCAGCCCCATACCGCGAACGGCCGGGAAAGTGGGATTGTTTGAAGCTCTGGGCCGGACATGGCTTTGTCGGGCAAAGAAGCGGCAGCCTTCGCAGGTTCTTACGACTTTATCCGCGTCGGAGACCGCGGTAAGCGAAAATCCTTGTCGTAAGCTTTGCCGACCGAGTGCGTGCCGCCGCGTGGCTTCCGCATATGCCCGAGTGGATATCTTGGAGTAATTGTTTCCCTTCTTCGGGTGTGATGCACCTCATTAGAATTCCAGAGGGGCTTCTCTTGTATAAATCGGAGTCGACCATGACGTACGCTTGGCAACGACGCCGGACGCGTTCTGCTTCATCCCGGTCATCCGGCAGCTCTTGCTGAGTTAGAAATTTGATGAGCGGCGTCCTCCGCCGGTATCGATCATGGTGACTTCGTTCGTGGTTTGCTCGTTGGAAGCTGTCTTTGCGCGACGGTTGGCTCGTAAAGATGTTCGACAAAGACATCCGTTGGAGCAGCTTCGCGCTTAGATCCGAACTGCGCTAGCTCATCGGCAGCTTCGTTGTTGTGTCTCAGGACATATGAGAGTTCGAGTCCGTCAAACTTGTCCTCAAGCTTGCGGACCTCTTGTCGGTAGGCCTCCATAGTGTCGTTTAAGCAAGACCAGTCTTTCATCACTTGATTGACGACCGTGGGAGTCGCCTTTCACGATAAGTCGACGAATCCCGAGTGAGACTGCAAGGCGCATCCATGTAAGAGAGCTTCGTATTCGGCGACGTTGTGTGAGGCGGAGAAGTGGAGGTGAAGGGCATATCTTAGCCTTTCCCCGGTCGGGAGATCGGCACAACTCCCGCTCCCAAGCCGGTGATCCTCTTGGATCCGTCGAAGTGCATGGTCCAGTGTTGGAGGTCTTCCCGAGGTACGTGCTCTTGCTGTTCATCCACTCGGCCAGAAGTCCGCTAAGGCTTGTGACTTAATGGACGTCCCGGGCTTAAAAGTTAAGTCCGCGGCATCAATTCCGTGGCCCACTTGGCGATGCGCCCGGTTGCCTCGCGGTTGTGGATGACGTCGCCGAGTGGAAAAGAGGTGATGACGGTGACCGAGTGACCCGAAAGTAGTGTGCCAATTTCCTCGCGGTTATTAGAACACCATAAAGCAATTTTTGTACGGGGTATCGGATTTTGGCTCCCGCCAATACTTCGCCGACAAAGTAAATTGGTCTTTGGATCTTCGGGCCCGTCCTTCTTCTTCTCGTTCAACCACAAGGACCGTGCCGACCACTTGGTGAGTGGCTGAAACGTACAGCAAGAGGGGTTCCTGGGGCTGAGGTGAAGCTAGGACGGGTGGCGTGGTAAGGAACTCTTTGAAGTCTTCAAAGGCCTTGTCAGCTTCTGTGGTCCACTGGAAGTCGTCTGTCTTCTTCAGCTTGAAGAAGGGCATGCCTCGCTCGCCGAGTCGGGATATGAAACGGCTTAGCGCCGCCATGCAGCAGTGAGCTTTTGGACGTCTTTCCGATTACTCGGGGCTTCATGTTTAAGATGGCGTTGATCTTTTCTCGGGTTTGCTTCGATGCCGCGATGTGATACCATGAAGCCGAGCAGTTTGCCTGACGGGACGCCGAAGGTGCACTTCTCCGGGTTCAACTTCATTCTGAAGGCCCGGATGTTTGCAAAGGTTTCTTCTAAGTCGGCGATCAGGTCTTCTTTCTGCTTGGTCTTGATGACAACATCGTCGACATAAGCTTCAACGTTTTTGCCGATCTGCGTCTGGAAGCATCTTTGGATCATGCGTTGGTATGTAGCTCCGGCGTTCTTCAAGCCGAAAGGCATGGTGATGTAGCAGTAGGCCCCGAACGGCGTGATGAAAGATGTCTTCAAGCGTCGGATTCTTTCAAACGATCCGGTGATAGCCCGAGTAACAATCCAAGAAGCTCGGGAGTTCGCATGCACTGTTGAGTCGACAACTTGATCGATGCGAGGTAGCCCGAATGGATCTTTGGGGCAGGCTTTGTTGAGGTCGGTGTAATCAACGCACATGCGCCATTGCCCCGTCTTCTTGCGGACCAAGACTGGATTGGCTAGCCAGTCGGGATGAAGGACTTCTTTAATGAAGCCGGCAGCCAAGAGCTTTGCGAGTTCTTCTTTGATCGCGTCTTTTCGATCCTGTGCGAACCTGCGTAATCGTTGTTTAATTGGTTTGGCGTCATCTTTGACGTTCAAAGAGTGCTCGATCACCTCCCTAGGAATTCCGGCATATCGATGGTTTCCAAGCAAAAACATCTTTATTATTTTGGAGGAAGGTGATGAGCGCGCTTTCCTATTTAGGATCTAGGTCGGCGCCGATTACAGCAGTCTTGGAGGGATCAGACGAATCAAGCGAGATCTTTTTGGTCTTGGCGTCGCCGGATCCTGATTTGGCTATCTTCTTCGCGGGGACTTCGTCCTCTGCCGAAGTTGATGCAGCCAATCGGACTTCTTGTTGGCCACGTAATCTCTCTCGAGATTGGGCCATGTCGCAGCTCTCCTTGTCGCAGGTGAAAGCTTGCTTCACATCGCTGCGAAGGGTGATGACGCCGTTGGGACCCGGCATCTTCATGCAAAGATAGGTGTAGTGAGGGATCGCCATGAACTTGGCAAGCGCAGGCCTTCCGATGATGGCATGATATGCCGTTTCGAAGTCGGCCACCTCGAAGGTGACGTTCTCCGTTCGGAAATTCTCTCGGGCTCCGAAGGTGACTGGGAGAGAGATATGCCCGAGTGGTGTTGAAGATAGCCCCGGGATAACTCCGTGGAAGGGGGCTGAGCTTGCTTTGAGTTCGGCCCTTGGGATCTGCATTTCATCCATAGTCTTGGCAAACAGGATGTTGAGGGCGCTGCCCCCGTCGATGAGGACGCGCTTAAGCCTGATGTTGCGGACTACGGGGTCCAGGACGAGTGGATAGCGTCCCGGGTGGACCACTCGGTCAGGATGATCCGAGCGGTCAAAAGTGATGGCCACTTCCGACCATCGCAGAGATTGAGGGACTTCAGGTTGAGCCGCGTTGACCTCCCGGTCAGTTAGCTTTTGTTTCCTCTTGGATTCATAGGCTAACGGGCCCCCGAAGATGTGGTTGAGCTCCCCCACTGGATCTTGAAAAGGTTCGGCATTCTCAGCCGCGTTGTTCTTCTTGGCGCCGGACGGGCCAGCCTCGTCGATCGGCTTCTTGTTGAGGCGCGCGCATCTGCCGAACCGCTTGTAGATAAAGCGAGTCTTTTGCCGCGTGCTTGTGATTCGGATGGTGGGTGCACCGGGCGTTCATGATGGCGTCGTAGGCGGCGACTCGGGACGGCGTTGAGTATTGGAGGTTGCGGCCACTGGTCTTCGATCGGCGCTTGCGATCTTTCGGGCCCCGGTTGCCGTTGTTGCGCATCCTTCTTAGGATTTCAGCTTCCTCCCGCTTGCTTGTCCTCTCTTCGTCGGGCCGATCTTGACGGGCGGCCTTGATGGCGTCGTTTGATTTGGCGTATGAATTCGCCGTCTCAAACATCCGCTTCACCGTCTTCGGTGGCTTGCGTCCGAACTTGCCGATAAGCGGCTCATCACGGACTCCCTTCCGGAAGGCGGCGATGATGATGTCATCGGTGATGTTCGGGATCTTGTTGCGCTTCTCGGAGAAGCGACGAATGTAATCCTTCGAGGCTCGTCCGGCTTCGGATGACATTGTAAAGGTCGAAGTGCGTGCGGGCCTCTCGAAGGTGCCTTGGAAGTTGGCGATGAAGTGGTCCCTCGGCTCGCTCCACGAGCCGATTGAGCCTCTTGGCAGGCTGGTGAGCCAATTTCTGGCCGAGTTTGCGAGGGCCACGGGCAGGTAGTTCGCCATGGCTTTGTTGTCGCCACTGCGGCTCGGATGGCAAGGGTATATACAGTTAACCAAGACTCGGGTCGGTTTTGCCATCGTACCTTTCTATCCCGGTGGGCTTAAAACCACTCGGCCAATGCACTCGGCGGAGCTCCCGAGTGAAGGCCGGTACTCCATCGTCGCCGCTATCAGGTGATCCCCTCCGATCTTCCTGAGTGCGATGGTTGCGCTCTTGGTAGCGGCGGTCGAGGACTTCCCGCAGATCACTCGGCGGGGTCTTCTGTTGGCTGGTTGGGTAGCTGGAACTGTTGCGGTGGACTCGGTGGTGGACAGGTGGACGTCCATGTCGTTTGCGGCGGGAGTCGACCGTCTGCTCTTGGTGCCTCGGCGTGGACTCGGGAGGTGGGCCTCTTGGCCTAGTTGACGACCGAGCCGGCTCGGGCCTCCTATAGTCTCCTGACCTTAGGGGTGGGAGCCGGCTCTTGTCAGGCGTTTCGGCCACGGATTCAGTCGGCCTTCTTGCCGAAGTGGTGGGAGGGCCGTTAGCCGTGGCGGCAACGATGGTCTTGATCTTATCCAGTATAGGAGTCACATTGGCCGGAGCCGTCTCTATGACGGTATCCAAGAGCGTGAGTGCGGCGACAGCGTTCTGCTGTGGCGTCTGGAAGACATTGGTGTTGCGAACCCGTGTTTGGAGGATGGCCTCCTGGGCAGATCGTCCAGCTGCACGCAGATCCTGCTTCCTTTTATCAGCCTCGTCTTTGCGTTGTTTGTCTTCTTCGGCTGTCTTGCGTTCGAGCTCCACTCTGGCTCGCCCTTCTTCGGCAAGCCTTCTGGCCAAGGCTGAGTCGGACTCATCCGGCTCGGCCATGAGGACGTCGAAGCACTTCGGCTCGCAGTCCATATGGCGGTCGGAGTTGTCGGCTTCGTCGAGGGGATGCCGTAGAGATTGTCGGGCGGCGGAGCCGAGGTATCCGTTGAGCTCGAAGATGAACAGGAGCCAAAGGACGGGAGGGATGACGCGACCTCCCTTAATCCTGGGTAACCCGGATCCGGATCGCTCCACCCGAGTCGGAGCTTGGGGATCAGGCTCTTCCGAGTGGATCCTCGCTAACTCGGGGAGAGCAGCTGATCGTAGATCTTGGCGACGTTTGGTAACCCAAACGGCACCGAAAGGTCTTCAGCCGAGTAGATTGCTTCCGTCGGGGAGGCAAGAAGATTGGCGCAGATCTCGGCGGCATTCGGTAATCCGAATGGCGCCGAGTGAAGTCCGTCATCGGAAAAGGTGGATCGCATCTTGGTCTTCAAGATGTTGTCGAAGATCTCGGCGCTGTTGGAGAGCCCGAACGGCGCCGAGTGGGTTGTTCCCTCCGACTGGTTCGAATCCGAGTCGAGGGAGGAGTCGCGACGAAGTTGGCGGCGAAGTCGCCGAGTCTTGAAGGAGATCCCATCACGCTTGTCGGCGAGATTGTTGAAGAAGTCTCGACGCGCAACCCCTACCTGGCGCGCCAACTGTCGAAACTTGGTTTCGGCAATATATTTTATGGGGTCGCAGTCGAGATCGCCAAGCACAATGGGTTAGAAGGAAAAGAAGATTTAGACAGGTTCAGGCCCTCTCGTGAGGTAATACCCTACTCCTGTTTCGGTGGATTCGATCCGCCGAGTGTCTTTATTGATCTCGTGATCTAAAGCTGAGAGCTAAAAGCTGAACTCCTATTGGAATATCTGATCTCCTATCGGAATATCCCTCAAGGGACGCCCCTTACCCCCCTTATATAGTCTTGGGAGGAAGGGTTTACAAGTCGGAAACCCTATCTTACTCTAAGTAGGTTTCCTCAATCTTACCAAACCGTGACTATAGGCCGATTGCCTTATCTCTATCGGCAACCGTAATACCTAAGTCAAGTTCGGCTTACAGATATAGCAGGCGCAATCTATCCCTACCTCCAGTCGGATAAGCTTGCCATGTGGATACCCGATTGCCACAATCTCCACAATGTACATGTTGTACTTGCCCGTCGCCTAAAGAAGTGCTTTACTTGCCAAGTTTATCTAATTAGCATTATTGGTATTCATTAGCTAAGTACACGTTGTACAAATATACTCCTCTCCAATATGTTCTATTCGATTGTCTTTTCACTATCTTGTAAAAGACTTCATTGGCTAGTCGACCATTAATTTTTCTAACTTACGCTACCATATACTAAAACAGAGGCGATAACTGCACCCTCGCCCATTGGATCTCTGATCCACTACTGTAAATACGTCCCTAGCTCAAACATATATAACAGCTAGTCCTGATAATTTGGCCTCACTGCACACATATTTCAGCTCAAACATATATATTTTCTTAACATCGTTTGCTTCAAATATAATCTGTAATGTTTTTTTGGCATGTTATTTGATTTGTTTTTATTTACATGGTTTCCTTGAAATATTTTTTAGACATGGTTTGCTTGAAATATGAAATATAATCTGCATTTTGACATGGTTTGCTTGAAATATGCATGTGTGTGTATGCAGTATATAATCTGCATTTTTTTAAATTAATATGTGAATTGAATTAGTATCAAACTGTTTATATTTTTTAGTATCAAATTGGAAACCGTTGTATCAGATGACAGTTTATGAACTAACATGACAGTTCGATTACAAATATATGTAAAATCAAAGTGTGTTTGATTCTTTATTTAATGATGAACAATTGGTATTTGGGATTTATTGATTTGAGTGTTTTGATTTTGAAAGAGTTGAATTTTCGGACGATCAACAGTGTTCAGTCGGCTGTCACAGCCGGTCTGAACGGGCGTGTTCTGCCGGTCTGACCGGAGGTGTTTCGGCGGTCAGACCGGGCATTTGCCTGCGGTCAGACCGGTCGAGCCAGTCCGACTGGTTGCCGATTTTGTTTCGGTTTTGGTTTCGGTTTGTTTCCTTATACATACATGGAAGTTTCGTGTTCCTATGCACGTATCTGGTTATTTATGCTAACAATGAGTCAAGTTTGGATAGCTTGTGCTCGGATATGGTATTCTTTATTTAATTGTGTGCAGGTATTCTTTACGCCTCGGGAAAGTGTTGCCGGTGGTCGAGTCGGAGTCAACTTTGAGATAAGGTGACGTTCGAGATGGGGATCATGCGAGATGGTGAAGGGTAGAGATTAGTGCACATGATTGAAAAGTTTTCATATGGCATACAATGGAGATATTGTTGCGTATGGAAAGCGGAATTTCGGTTTTAGGAAAATCGAGATTGTCACGGTTGGTTTATGTATAGTTTGTTTCTTGTACAAGAAGATTTCCTAGTGGATTAGGGCTTCTTGTATGAGTAGGATTCGTGGCTCTTGGCTGTGGATTTTGTGTATAAATAGTGAGGGGAGGCGTGGCTTCTCGGTATCGCATATATCGCTTCTATTGCTTGGAGTTCAAGTTTTTAGGGTTTCAAGTTAGAGTTTAGCTTGAGATTTGTGAGGAGTGCTTTGCATGCACTTTGTAAACACAGAAAGTTTCAATAAAGATCAATTTTCTTGATAGTTCTTTGTGTCTACTTCTTCCTCGGTGCGGCGATGTAATTTGGATCTGCTAATCGGTCAGACCGCAGACGATACGGCGGTCAGACCGCGCCTTCTTCCCGGTTAGACCGCAAGCACGTTGGCGGTCAGACCGGACGTCGTCGGCCCTTCATCGGCATCGGCTACTACAGGCAAATTGGCTGAGGCGATCGGCTACGGGCGGTCAGACCGAAGGCCATCAGCGGTCAGACCGGCTGAACAGCACGGTCAGACCGGTGCGACACCCTCGGTCAGACCGGCGTCAGAAAACAGAGATAAAGTTAAAACTTTGTTTTTGGGGTACTCAACCATTCACCCCCTCTGGTTGGCTTTTAGTTGGGCATCCGATCCTACAATATAAACTAACATGATAGTTTATGAAGCCAAGTATTAATACTGCTTAGATATTTAATTAGGATAACTGTATAAAAATTAAATATCTTGCATATTATACACTACATCATACAACTGTGTAGCAAAACCATGCACAGGCCTTTGTCAAATATTTGGAATTGCTGATGATCGATAGTCAGGTGTTGCCAGAGGTTAATTAGGCTGTGCTATAATGAAGTACTAAAAAACTTCAAGGCAAGACACCCATTTTCAACATGTATGCAGCATAAAAAGTACTCTTATGCAATAACTATCTATTTTTTCCGTTGCAATTTAATCACAAACATGCAAGAAAAGTAGAAGCATGTAACATAAACTGCTAGAACAAAGAAGGTATTTATCTCCCTACCAAATTACATATAAGGTAGACCATAATAGGTGCTAGTTACACGTTGTCCTATCGTTGTAGCATATTGCAGCAAGTACTACTAACCATCTTATTGACTGGTGGTGGATAGAGATCAAAAATCACATCTTCCATCAACGGTCCTCAATGTACATCACCACCTTGCTGCCTGACAAAATCCCTTCGGTAAGCTTTTTCACCCTTAAGCATTTTTTCTCCGATTGATCGGCTGTAGTCCCTTGCTAATACTTAATTTCTTTTCTTTTGCAGACGACAGACTCGGATCCCTCCAAAGTGAGTAACTCTGTCACGGCCATTGAGTACGCTTGGGTGTTCTTGCGAACGGATGCGGATACGCTTCGTCGGTCATCGGCTGGGACACGCTGAAACTGAAAACCTTAATGCACGACCAAGCCCGCCAGGCTGTGTCAAGGAAGAAAAGGCTGCCCCATCGATTGCGAGACCGTCAGCTGCCCCTGTGAAGAAGCAAAGGAAACCAAAGCCGACTGCACCAGCCGATAGCTTGCCTTCACTTGACCCCAGCATCGACGAAGCCCTTCAAAAAGAAGTCATGGATGAAGAAATCTCAGAAGCTGTGAAGGAAGCGGCCGAATCAAGCAGCTCCAACCATAACTCTGTCAGCTCGCCGGCCGATGATCCAATTCCATCGAGCCCTCCCGCTTCGAAGCGATCGGTAAGCATCTTGTTTTCTCTAATTTGGCCTTTAAATTATAATCATTCAAACCCCGACCAAATCCTCTCTCGTAGTTCAAGAGATTAGCCAGCCGACCTCCTCGTCCAGCTTCACCAGTAATTTCTGAACTCATTTTACGCTTGCATCGGCTGACTCGTACTAACACTCATGTTTTTTGCAGCCCCCTCAGTCTCCATCGGCTGCCCCACGTGTGTTGAGCGAGAAACTCTGTCGGCTACGGGCAGTCATTACGCCGAGGAGATAGCCGCTCCAACCAGCCAAGATACCGAAGAGGTAGCTGCCCCAGCTAGCCAAGATGTCGAAGAGGTAGGAGCTCCAGCTCCCGTCGTACGCGTAAGTTCATTCTCCCCTTTTTCTGAGAAGTTGAAGAATCGGCGGTCTTATTCCCTTTTTTAACTGCTCTGATCTCTCTTGCAGACTCTAGCCGACTTGCTCCCTTTCGACATAAAAGAGTTCGTTGGCGAGGAAGAAATAGAAGCCACCAGCCAGGACCAGGCCACCATAACCGACGAAGTTAAAGAAAAGCTTCAAGACATCCGTCGTCGGCTAGATATTGACGTGAACCGGCTGGTGATGGAATGCGGATCGGTCCAGTCGCGCTACTATGAAGTCGAAGGCGAGCTTCCCGACGATCTGGCCAAGAAGATTTCAAAGGCCATCTACATTGACCAGCACCGGTCCATGCTGGAGAAGGCGATGCACAGAATGATTGATCGGCAGGCTCAAGCCGATTTGGCGGCCAGGATCGATGCTACAGTGAAGAACGTGATGGCCGAGAAGGCCAAATTGGATGAACTATAGGCAGGCCGTCGGCTACACAGGCTGAGATCAACGAGCTCAACCTTGAAGATGGCATGCTGTTGCAATTGGAGCAGTGTAGGGCAAAGATCGCCGCCGAAGCAAGTGCTGACCGATCTCCCTAAAGCTACAGACGATCAAAGGGGCAAGGTGACTGCCACCATCAAGCACTTGGGGAAGTTGAACAAGATGGCCAAGGCAGTCCCTGGCACCAAGGAAGAGGACATGGCCGTTGTCGGTGAAGTAAACGCCATCAAGGACGAAGCGATATCAGCCGTAGATAGATTCCTGGGGGTGTAATAGGACTTAGTCTTCAGAACTCTTGATGTCTTCGACTTGTATTTTGACTCTTGTACATATAACTTTGTAATCGGCTTGTTGTGCCCATAGTGCCAATCAGATGCCTTCTGCCGATTTATTCGTTCCATGTCTCAAAAAATTTCAAAATCTCGAAAACTTTGAGGTCCTCTAACTCTTTCTGACTTTGTACTGTATATGCCCCCTAATTTTCTCAATGATGTCTTCAATATTTATAAAATTATGAAACAAAACCGTCCAACACTTGTCGGCTAGATGGAGCCGATTTGGAAAAATCAGAGGGGAAAAACGTAGAGCAAAAATGTTCTAAAGGCGATGTGTGTATTCCCACAACACATCGGCTAGCATGGATAGGCAAAACCTTAGCCGAATCATGAATTGATCCAAACACTGGGGTGATATTTCTTCAAGTACTTGCCATTAAGAGCCCTTCCAAACACTTCTCCATCCAGTCATTCTAGCATGTAGGCTCCCTTAGAAGACGCATTTGTGGATCTTGAAAGGCCCTTCCCAGTTAGGTGATCACTTGCTGAATTTGCTATCTCTGAAGCCGATCGGCAGTATCAGTTTCCAAACAAGCTCGCCTTCTTCAAAAGACTTGGGCACAACCTTCTTGTTGTAATGACGAGCCACTCGTTCCTTGTCCCTGGTCACCTTTTCCAATGCACGCATACTTGACAGAACTAGGTCCTCGGACTCATCTACCATCAAATTGTAGTAATCATCGGCTGTCAACTCGTCCTGCAACTAAATCCTTCTTGAGCCGATGATGTTCTCCCATGGCAAAACTGCTTCATGTCCATAGACCAGCTTGTACGGAGGCACTTGGATTGATCTATGGCAGGCCATCCGATAAGCCCACAATGACTCGGCTAATCGGCTATGCCATTGTTTTGGGTAGTTAGCGATCTTCCTTTTTATCAATTTGATCAAACTTTTATTCGACGCTTCAGCCTGTCCATTAGCTTGGGCATAATATGGTGATGAATTCAGCAATTTAATCCCCATGCTATCGGCAAATTGGACAAACTCGTCGGAGACAAAGATAGATCTCTGATCTGTAGTGATAGACTGAGGGACGCCAAATCTGTATATGATATGCTCCATAACAAACTCGATCGCATCCCCGGAGTCAACCTTTTTCAAGGGAATTGCTTCCACCCACTTGGTAAAATAATTACAACAATATAAACTTGTGTCCTTTGCTCGAGGGTGGATTTATTTGGCCGATCATATCGATTCCCCAACCTCTAAACGGCCAAAGGCTTGATGATAGGGTTCATAGCCGATGCTGGTGCTCTTTGGATGGCTCCAAATTTCTGGCAATCTTAACAACCCTTGTAATATTTGAAGCAATCTTCCAGCATAGTCGGCCAAAAGTATCCCGCTCTCCGAAGTAACCACTTCATCTTATGAGCCGATTGATGAGTGCCACAGATCCTCTCGTGCACCTCTCCTATGGCAACCTTTGCTTGATCGACACTCAGGCACTTAAGTAGCACGCTATCAATCGTCCGATAATATAAATCTTCATCGAGTAAGACATATCGTAAAGCCTTGTAGCACAATTTCCTTGAAGCCAACTGAGAAGGGTTCTGTAGATAATTATAGACATCAAACCTTTAGTCGTCGGCTGAGATGGTGGCAATCTCCACTTCAATTTCTTTTGTCATCGGCTTGTAGCCCGATGCCCCTCGAGCCAAATCATTTGCCTCTAAGTTCTGCTCTCTGGGGATGTGTTTTAAAGTTACCAGCCAAAAGCTGTCCATCGAATCTTGGCATTTTTGATAATAGATCATCAGTGCGTCATTTTTACATTCATACTCTCCGGCTAGCTAGCTAATGACCAATAATGAATCACCCATTATGTCGATGGCGTCGGCTTCGACCTCTGTGAGCAGTTGTAATCCCTTGAGCACGGCTTCATATTCGGCTTGATTGTTTGTGGCATGAGGCGTGATAGAAAAAGCAAACTCGAAACTTGCCCTCCTGGGAGAAATTATCACTAAGCCGATGCTGCATCCATTTGTGCAAACCGAGCCATCAAAAGTTAAAGTCCAAGGCATAATGTCCACTAAGCCGATTGAATCATCTTTGTGTTCCACTATGAAATCGTCTATAGCTTGTCCTTTTACTGCCTTGGGTGCTTGATACCTTAAATCAAACTCTGTCAAAGCAAATATCCATTTCCCAACTCGCCCTTTCAGAACTGGAGCCGATAGCATATACTTTACTACATCGGCCTTGCATACTATGGTGCACCCATTGGATAACAGATAATGCCTTAACTTTGTGCATGAAAAGTATAGGCACAAACATAATTTCTCCACGGGGGAATATGTTGTCTCTATATCCAGAAGCCTTCGGCTAAGATAGAAAATTGCCTTCTCTTTCCCTTCGATCTCCTGAATCAGAACTAAGCCGATGGACTTCTCGTCGGTTGATAGGTATAGCTTGAACGACACCCCCTTTTGTGGAGAAATCAATACTGGAGAGGAGCTCAGGTAATTCTTAATATTGTCCAAGGCCCTCTGTTGCTCTGCCCCCCAAGTGAATGCTTGATCGGCTTTCAGCCGAAGCAGAGGTGTGAACGGCTCCATCTTCTCCGACAAATTGGCTATAAAGCGCCTGATAAAGTTGATTTTGCCGATCAAAGACTGCAATTCCTTCTTGTCCTTTAGAGGTTGAACAGTCTTAATCGCATTTATGCTTTTCTAGGTGACCTCGATTCCCCTCTCATGAACAAAAAATCCCAAAAACTGGCCAGCCGATATGCCAAACGCGCACTTCGTAGGGTTCATCTTCAGGCCATATTTCTTTGTCCTCTCCAAAACCGTTCTTAAATCGGCTATGTGGTCTTCCACTTCCTTGAATTTGACAATGACATCATCAATGTAGATCTCCATTAGGAAGCCGATCAAGTCGTGAAAGATGTAATTCATGGCCCTCTGATATGTAGCTCCAGCGTTCTTCAAGCCGATAGTCATGACGACCCACTCGTATAAGCCGATTGCTCCTGGGCACCTAAAAGCTATCTTGTGAATGTCCTCCTCGGCCATGAAGATCTGGTTGTAACCAACATTGCCATCCATGAAACTTATGATTTTGTGGCCAGAGGCGGCATCTACCAGTAAATCAGCTATGGGCATAGGGTACTCATCTTTAGGGGTGGCCTTGTTCAAATCTCTGAAGTCGATGCATACCCTAAGTTTGCCGTTTTTCTTTATTACTGGAACTATTTTTGAAACCCACTCTGCATATCGGCAGAGCCGAATAAAACCAGCATCATATAGCCGAGTGATTTCAGCTTTAATCGCATCATACATATCGGCTTTAAACCTCCTGGGAGGCTGTTTGTACTGCCGATATCCAGGCTTAATGGGGAGCCGATGTTCAACAATGGATCGGCTAAGACCAGACATCTCAAAATATTCCCAAGCAAAGCAATCTTTATATTCCTTCAATAAGTCAATAAGCTTGGTCCTAAAATGAGAGGACAAATTTTTGCTAATGTATGTCGGCCTAGGCCTATCTCCTGGATCTATATCTACTTCTTCCAAATCATCGACCGACAGAAAACCTTGCCCCAGTTTACCGTCGATATTGTCCACGGTGTCCTTGTTGTAGACGCTCGAGCCCTCCACGACACCCTCAAAGTAGTAATTGAGGCTCGTCGTCTCCAATTGGCTGCATGTCAGAATCGGACACCTTCAGAAAATTGGCCTGCCAAACTTTACCAGACAGGCAATCAATGCTGTCGACTTCCCATAAAGTTAAGTCGGCGTTAGCGACGTTGACTGACCTGTCGGCTGGCACGATTTCTATCTTGTCGCCTTGCCACTGGATTAAGCTTTGATGCATTGTGGAAGGGATGCAGCAGTTGGCATGAATTCAATCCCTTCCGAGCAGTAGGCTGTACGACCCCTTCCCGTCGATGACGAAAAACGTTGTGGGCATGGTTTTGCTACCGACGGTCAGCTTGACATTCAAAACCCCCTTGGCCTCCGATGGGTTGCCGCCAAAGTCCTTGAGCACCATATTGGTCTTGATCAAGTCATTGGCTCCCTTGCCTAGCTTCCTGAAGGTTGCATAGGGCATGAGATTAACAACAGCTCCTCCATCGACTAGCATCTTTGACATCGGCTTTCCGTTGACGAATCCTTTGACGTACAGGGGCTTCAAGTGTCGATTTTCTGTCCCCTCGGGTTTCTTGAAGATAGCCTTTTCCGGGGACAATACTAGTTTGGCCAAGGTATCCTCAACATTGTCCGCATCGGCCTCGACAGCCTCAAACTCGACCGGCAATATGAACACCATATTGACCGATGTAGAAGCTACTCTTCTCCCTTTCACTGCCCTCTTGGCCTTGTCGGTTGGGCTCTCGTCGGCTGGGGTTGCCTGTTTCTTGACGCGCCATTGTTTCCTGCCCTGCCGACGTTGTTGATGCTGAATCATCTGCTGGACTTCTTCCTCCTGTCCTTCGCTTTTCAGCCTATGAATTCTCCTTTTTTGCGTTTTAGTGAACAGGTTCGAAGGGAACCATTGGGGGTTGGCTGCTTGTTCTTTATCAGCCTCCTCTTCGTCATCCTCCTCGTGTTCTTCTTGGAAGAAGTCCTGGTGAATTGGGCCGAGCCGATCGTGGACGGAAAGCTTCCGTTGGTTGAGTTGAACGGCTCGGGGGACGAATCGGCTCGAGCTTACCATTAGTGGATCCCTGTATTCGTCCTCCCTGTATTCGCTGTAGGCTGGGCAGTTTTCGAGAGTGGGCAACCTCATTCCTGATTCCCAACAAAATCGGAAGAACTCGCAGTGCCAATGTGGATCATAGCCGTCATGGCGGCGCAAGTATGCCACTCCAAGCCGATCCGACTTCCTCTGGTACGGCTTGCTGCATCGGCCCTCTTCTTCTTCTTGAACCCTGAGCTGGAACCACAGTCGGCTGTCCACCTGTCTGGGGCGTCGATCGGCCTTTCGGCTACTAGTGTAAACCATGTTGATTGACTCTTGTGGGTCCAAGTCGGCCTTGGTTGTTTGTTGGGATTTGGCTAAGCCATACGCCAGTCTGTTCTGTCGATCAGCTCGCCTAGGGCCGGCTTGGACCATGTTGATGGGGAAGGAATTGCCGTCAACCTTCATCGGCTTAGCTGATTCTTCGAATTTGATTTTCCCTGCCTCTAGGGCCGACTGAATTTGCTGGTGAAAAACCTTGCAATCGTTGGTGCTGTGGGAGGTGGTGTTGTGCCATTTGTAGTATTTCTTATTTTTGAGCTCCTCGGCCCGATGGGATGACGTGGTTGGCCGAAAGCTGTATTTGTTTCTCCCTCAGTAGTAGATCGAAGATCATATCGGTTTTAGTTATGTCAAAATCATACTTTTCTTCCTTAGCCAATTTTTTTAGCCATTGGCAAGTTATGACCTTTTTGTTCTTAGTCCATTCGGCTGCTGCAACTTTTGCGCCGCTGTCGCTTGAATCGGAATCCGTTGCATAGGCGACGTGGGTGACTTTCTTGAAGGCCTTCTTTGATTCTTGAAACTTTTGTTCGTGGGCTGTCACCTTCTGAGCCAAATGGGCTAAGCTCTTGAAATCTTGAGCCAAAAACCTCTCGCGGATCAGGGCCAAAAGGCCATGAAAGGCTAAATCGGCTAGCTGTGAGTCTGACAGTACCAGGCTGTAGCAGTGGTTCCTAAACCGCTGGATGTAGTCTTGCACCGACTCCTCGTGCTTCTGCCTGACACTGGTCAAATCCGACAACTTCATTTCGTGCGTGCTGGAGTAGAAGTTGCTGTGGAATTGCTTCTCGAGATCGGCCAGCTCTAGACCGAGTTGTAAGGCAGGGATGAAAACAATGTAAAGGCCGATCCCGAGAGTGACAGTGGGAATAAGCGCACTTTGAGCGCGTCAGTAGCCGATGCTTCTCCGCATTGCGCCAGGAATCGGCTGACATGTTTATAGGTTGATACGTTGTCTTGCCTAGAGAACTTTGAAAAGTTCGGCACCTTGTACCGGTTTGGCAGGGGCACCCTCTCGAAATATTCTGGGTATGGGTACCGGTACATGTTGCCAGAGTCTTTCGGCTTGAGGCCGAATTGATCACGAATAACATCTGCGATTAAATCGGCCCAAGGCTTGTTTTCTTGCATTTGTGGTATCGGCTCGTATTGCTCGTGGTGGACAGGCCCTTGCCGATACTGCATTGGTGGCGTCTGAGGCTGATAGTGTTGCTCGTAGTTGCCTCCTGGAAACTGATGCTGAAACTGGTTCATAGCAGGAGGCGGATGAGAGGCAAATGGTGGTGTTTGCTCGAGGAGAGGCCGATTGCTGCCGGAGTTGTGAGGTGGGTTCGACAGATAGTTACCAATCGGCACGTTATGCATGACGGATCGCCGATTGGTGTTGAACATGTCATCCGCGTGCTCCTGAGTTGTCACTGGAACACCGAGGCCCTGGTGTTGAGACTGCTGCCGATCCAGAACCTTGGGATACGGCCGCGCAGCCGATGACTGTGCATTCGGCTGGATCGGGGCTCCCCCTGGAGGAATCGGCTGTCCGAGGAGAGGAACTGGCAAATTGTTGGTTGACAGTGTCCTGTACGGTAGAAACTTCATGAAATATGTCGGCTCTCTTGGCAGCTGCTCGGCTATCTTTGAATCAACCACGGTGCTTATCATATTATTCAATGTGTTCACCAGTATCCCTGACTGGTTGACAAGCGCGTGGTGGACAGCCGAGTCGATCCGGTCTTGCACCGTGTGGACCCCTGAATCGTCCTGTTCCTGCTTGACTTCCTTCATCTTTTTCTTCCCTTTCTTGTCCTTGCTGGAGGAAGTATCAAAGTCTTCAATGCTAAACTTGAATTTCGGGAGGATTGCCCCAGATCTGGTCTGGATGAAAGATTGCAGATAATATGCTTGCAGCCGCTCAACCATTTGCTGATATTCGGCCTTTTGTTCAGCCGAAAGCTTGTCCATAGTTACCGGAATGACGTTTTTCTGGTCAATATCAGCCGATATGACGTTCACCATTGCGCTGGATCCGGAAGATGTTGTCCCACCGGGTGTGCCAAAAGTGTGTTGGTGTGAATTTTTTACACGCACTGACCTGGGAGATTTGCTTAACTCCAGTGCAGGTCCAAAATTGGTCGTCTTTGGTGATTGAACGGGCGTGTCAGTTGGTTTGAGCCTGCAACCAACAAGAAACAAAAAGATATGCGTTTGGTTAGGGTTAGATCTTACTTGATCGGCTATGGGTATCAATAAATATACAATTGTTATCCCAAAGCACATTTAGATTAAGTGATTGGGATAGATCGGTAGTATACCGAGACATTATAAATCACTTAGATCTAAAAGTGCGTTAGGATCACAATTATATATTTTCATAACCTAGCCAATGTCACAGATCTAATATAAATCGGCTAGTACTCTGATATGTTTTATAAAAAGATATTTATCTATGTTAAATGCGCTAAACTAAGATCAATCGGCTGTTAGTGTAACCTAACGGATTGATACCGAGTTTAACACATTTAAGTAGATTAAGATCTTAGTATAAAAGGCGGTTCTAATACATTTATCAGAAATAATACATAAATATAATTAGAACAGGTAAGACCGGCTGAAACCCCGACACTATCTCTAATAGTAAACATTGAACCGAATAGATCTGTATAACTCTAAGAGCGACTTAATAGATCAAGTTGATGCTGCATTAAGTACAAAAAGAGGTATGAGATCTATTTAGGCTAATGAGAACTCTTCGAGATGGTAGATACACCATATAACCTAAATCAACCTCTAGATCTAGCTCTGTCGGCTGCTATCTTCAAAGAGATATTAGCCGATCGCGAGATAGATCTAGACATTGATCTAGATTATATGCCGCATATGATAAATTAAGTAGTTTATAACATCAGAATTAGAGTATCATGACGATGGAAGCACTAACCCCGACGATACAAGCCACTTGTAACAAGAAATTACCTTGTTCGGAGATCGAAACCGATGCAGCCTAAGAGCAAAGCAAGAACTCGTCGAGAAAATGTAAAACAAAAAGGTTGGCGATGCACCGAAGTTGTATTGAGTGTGTTGTTCTTTTTTACAAGATCTCGGGTCATATTTATACCCGAATATACAATACGTCCGTAATAGACACGATTCCTTTTACAAATTGAATCTCTAAAGAAAATGACATTATCTATAAAGGAAACTATACAAAATATCCTAACTTAAAGATACAATTGCCGTGGTAGGACCTTATCCGTAGATGGCAATATCTTTAACGCATTTTTGGAAACCGAATCCAGTACTTTATCTTTAACCTTTTCTTCCAGGATTGGCTCCACTTCTGTCTTCACTCGGAATCGGCTATCGGCTACCTTGGTCCGACTCGGATTCAGCCGACTAGCTCCGCAGCTGATTCGGACTTAGCCGACGCGGCCTCTGTTCCCCATAGACCGCGCGTTTTCTCCGATTCCGCTCCAATCTCTGCTTCAATTCCGCTTCAAACTCGGGGATTTGGTTACCAAATTTGGTCATTAACAGTTTCATCCAAAGGAGTTGAGCACAACAAGATCCGATGGCTATATATTTGGCTTCGGCGGTGGATAGGGCAAAATTTTGCTTCTCGGAGGACCAAGAAACAAGTGAACGTCCAAGGAATTGGCAAGTGCCGGTAGTGCTCTTACGATCAACCTTACACCCGGCGTAATCCGAATTGGAATAGCCAACTAGCTCAAAGGCACAAACCTTAGGATACCATGAGCCAAGTTTAGGAGTGTGCACCAAATATCGAAAGATTTTCTTAACGATAATCAAATGACATTCTTTGGGTGCCGCTTGAAAGCGAGGACACATGCACACACTAAGCATGATATCGGGCCTAGATGCACAAAGATAAAGCAAGGATCCAATCATGGAGCGATATATCTTTTGATCCACGCTTTTGCCATTTTCGTCGAGATCCAAATGACCATTGGTAGGCATCGGCGTCTTGATGGGCTTGGCATCCTCCATCCCAAACTTCTTGAGTACATCTTTCAAATAATTTATTTGGGAGATGAATGTTCCTTCCTTGAGTTGCTTGACTTGAAGCCCGAGGAAGAACGTGAGCTCACCCATCATTGACATCTCGAATCTCTTGGTCATTGTCCTACTAAACTCTTCACTAAACGAGACATTAGTTGAGCCAAATATTATGTAATCAACATAATTTGGCACACAAACAAATCATTCTTGAATTTCTTAGTGAAGAGAGTAGTGTCGGCTTTGTCTATTTCAAAACCATTTTTGAGGAGAAAATCCAAAAGGCATTCATACCATGCTCTAGGGGCTTGCTTTAGCCCGTAGAGAGCCTTGTGAAGCTTGAACACATGATTTGGATATTTGGGATCTTCAAAGCCGGGCGGTTGCTCAACAAACACCAATTCGGAGATTGGTCCATTCAAGATAGCACTCTTGACGTTTACTTGATACAATCTGAAATCATGGTTAGCGGCATAAGCTAAAAGAATGCGAATGGACTAAAGACGAGCAATCGGCGCAAAGGTTTCACCAAAGTTGAGGCCCTCGACTTGAGTGAAACCTTGTGCCACTAACCGGGCTTTGTTGCGAGTGACTACTCCGTTCTCATCTTGCTTGTCGCGAACGATCCACTTGGTGCCGATCACGTTTTGGTTAGGTCTCTCCACCAACGACCACACTTGATTGCGAGTGAAGTTGCTCAACTCTTGTTGCATGGCCATCACCCAATCCGAATCACCAAGTGCATCCTCCACCTTAATTGGTTCCAAAGAGGAGACAAAAGAGTAATTCTCACAAAAACTAGCAATACGAGATCGAGTGGTTACCCCCTTTTGAATATCTCCAAGAATGTTGTCGACGGGGTGATCTCGTTGAACGGTGTGTTGTATCTTTGGATGGTGCATGGAGGGGACTACAGCCTGATCAGGTAGCTCCTGTCTTCCCTCGGTGTCAAGGGCACCCACTTGTTCCGGAGGCACGCCTTCATTTTCATCATTCCGGAGGTTTCGTCTGTTGGACCTGGAACATCCGGTCGTTCTGATGCCCAGAGGTTCTGACTCCTGGGTCTCGGAGCATTGGTCTGGATGTTCCAGGCTACGGGCACCAGAACTTTTGGGACATCATCACCTTGACTTGATGAAGAGCTATTGGCTGTCGACAACGTAGGTTGATCATCATTCACTTGATCATCGTGCATCTCGACTGGTCGTATATCGCCAATAGCCTTCGTCGCAATTGCCTTGTTTGGAACCATATCATCTACAACATGCACCACAATTTGCTCTCCTTGGGAGCCGTTAGATTCATCAAATTTCACATCCCTAGTGATCTCAACAATACCGGAGGTCTTGTTGAAAACCCGATAGGCATGCACATTTGATTCATAACCGAGTAAGAAACCTTCATCCACCTTAGGTGCAAACTTAGACGAACGCGGTCTCTTACTCAAAATAAAGCACTTGCTCCCAAAGACATGAAAATAAGAGACGTTAGGCTTTTTACCACTCAAGAGTTCATAGGATGTCTTCTTCAAAAGCTTGTGGAGGTAGAGACGGTTGATGGCATGGCATGCGGTGCTCACGACCTTTGCCCAAAAGACATCGGAGATCTTGTACTCATCAAGCATTGTCCTTGCCGCTTCAATGAGTGTGTGGTTCTTCCTTTCGATGATGCCATTTTGAGGTGGATCATATGGTGCGGAGAACTAGTGTTTGATGCCTTCTTCATCGATAAATTCCTCCACTTATGTATTCTTGAATTCTCCTCCATTGTCGCTTCACACTCGCTTGATGGAGAGATCATATTGATTTTGGGCTTGTCTAGTGAAGTGTTTGAAGACTTCTTGAGCTGCACTTTTGTCTTGGAGAAAGAATACCCAAGTAAAACGGGAATAATCATCGACAATAACAAAACCGTACTTGTTACCTCCTATGCTTAGATAAGCCACGAGGCCAAAAAGATCCATGTGAAGAAGCTTGAGTGGTCTTGAGGTGGTCTTGATGTTCTTGATAGGATGTGGATTTCCAACTTGCTTCTCGGCTTGACAAACGCTACACACACGATCTTTCTCAAACGTCACATTAGTAAGACCAAGGATGTGTTCCCCTTTTAAAAGAGTTGATAAATTCCTCATTCCTACATGGGCTAGCCTTCGATGCCATAGCCAACCCATGGAGGATTTAGCCATTAAGCAAGCTTCGGGGTTTACTTTATCTATATCGAAGTAGACAAGATAGAGATCACCCTTCAACTTTCCCTTAAAGGCCAAAGATGAGTCATCTCTCCTAAAAACGGTCACATCCTCGTCGGTGAACAAGCAATTGTAACCCATTTTGCATAATTGTGAAACGGAAAGAAGATTATAGCTCAATGACTTGGCAAGGAGGACATTGGAGATGGATTGATCATTTGAGATAGCAATTTTACCTAACCCAATTACCTTTCCTTTACCGTCATCTCCAAAGATGATATTCTCATGATTTCCTCCCTCCTCGTCCAGACTTGTAAACATACTCCTCTCCCCCGTCATATGTTTGGTGCATACACTGTCCACCACCCAACTCGATCCACCGGAGGAGTATGCCTACAAAAGAAAGTCACGCTAGGGTTTTAGGTACCCAAACTTGTCGAAGTTTGGGTCCTCGAATGTTAGCCACTAGCGTCTTGGGCACCCACACACAAGCACAATACTCATCATTGTGACCTCCATTAAAGTGAGCAATCACCTTACCATTGTGGTTCTTGCTGATCACAAATGAATCATAGTATATACCTTCTAGCTGAAACTTCCTGGCCCTGGGCCCGGAACTTCCTGCCAGCTCCCTAGGTCTGGTAGAGGTCCGGAACTTCCGGGCAGTCGGACCGGAACTTCCAGGACTTTCTCTCTGTTCGAGAGATCTCCTTGCCTGGAACTTCCGATCAACAGGTCCAAAACTTCCGGAGCTTTGACCAGCCAAGGGACAGCTCACCTTGCTTTTTGTGGGACGCCTCCTTCTTTGACAAACTTCAAACATGGCTTCCCGTTCACAATTACCCTTCTTGAGGGCTTGCTTTCTTAAGAGAATCCAAGACCATGCCCATCTTTGTTGACATGGGTGGCTATGGTCTTGTAGAGGACGTCTTTTGAGTCGTAATTCCTCAAACACCCATATTTCACCAAGGTCCCCAACCTCTCATTTTCCTTCTTGAGTGCCTCTATAGCTTCAAGGTTAGTTGCATATGAATCCAAATCATAGCTATAGCATCTAGCATAACCATTGCTAGTAGAGGCATTGGATGACTTAGCGGCTTCATTGGAGGGAGAGGTGCTATTCCAAAGGGTATCAAATTTCACTTCAAGCGCTTTGTGACTTTGGTTCAATGTCACAAGCTTCTCTTGGAGTGTGTCATTGATATCCTTTAGGCTAGCCATTGATCCATTGACCGAAGAGAGCTCATCGGTCAATTTCTCAATCCTCTCCCGCTCCTTAGCCAAATCCTCCTCTAGGGCATGGTTTCTCTTCTTTTCAAGAATGAGCAAGTCCTCTTGCCTTTCGAAGGATTTCTCCTTGTAGTCCAATGTCTTTACTAGCTTAGACAAATGTTGCATTGCCAGTTTGCTAAAGTTTTTGATCACACATCATTCAATTCATCCTCACTTCCCTCATCACTCTCAAGATCATCATCAATGGAGAGCTTAGATGAGGGTATTACCTTGTGGCCTTGGGCCATGAAGCAAGAAGGGTTGGTGTAGCCCTCGTCGTCGTCACTCAAGTTGAAGAAGAGGCGCTCTTCGGTGGGTGATGAAGAATTGATGGCAATGGTGGAAACTCCTACATCACCTTCTTCCTTCTCCTCGGGATCCGCCTCATCACCGAAATACCACACCTCTCTAATGTGAGCTCGCCCAACCTTCTTCTTGACCATCTTCGGCTTGACTTCATTGTTCTTTGGGAACTCGACGATGAAATGACCATATTCACCACATTGGAAACAAACTCTCTTGGATTGATGGGCTTTTCCTTTGTCTTCACTTTTTTTTGTTCTTTCTAAATCCTCCTCGGCGAAGGTATTGCTTGAACTTCCTCACCATGAGGGTCATAGCTTCATCCTCACTCTCATCTTCACATGAGGCTTCATCACTTGAGGCCTTCAAAGCAACTTCCTTGTTCTTGATCATTGCCACATTCTTGGCCATTTGGTTGACCTCCTTCGCTTCTTCTTCTAGCATCTTGTGAGCAACAATTCTTCCAAGTATGTCACTTGGTGTAAGCGTCCTTAAGTCCTTCCTCTCATGGATGAGAATGACCAAGGTTGGGTTCCTTGGTCCAAAGGCTTGAAGAAGTCTCTTGACCACGACGTGATCCGTCATGTCTTCACTTCCAAGGCCTCAAATCTTGTTGACCAAGATCATCATGAGATCGTACATCTCTTGAGTAGTTTCATTGTCTTCCATCACGAATCTTCCAAGCTTTCCTTCCAGGAGCTCAATCTTTGACTCTCTCACTCCGGGGGTGCCTTCATGAGCTACTTGCAATGTGTCCCAAATCTCCTTGGCCTCCTCAAGCCCATCAACCTTGTTGAATTCCTCCAGGCTCAAGGCGAGAGAATGGCATTGGCGGCTTGAGCGTTGCGGTGGATGCTTAGCTCTTGCTCCAAAGTGAGGTCCATATCCTCCGTAGGCACATTGATACTTATGCAAACAATCCTCCAAATTCTAGGATGCAAATAGATTAGATGCAACTTCATCTTGTGCTTCCAAGCGGCATAATGTGTACCATCAAAGTGAGGTGCACGCCCGGAAGGCACGGAGATGAAATTGTTTGAGGGAATGTTAAGCTTGCTGTAATCACAAGGTATATAAGCTCCCCCTGTCTCCTTGATTGGAGATTTTCCTCCATTTGCATCGTCTTCATGTTTATTATTCACTCCCGACATCTTGGATCGACTCTAAGCGGTGAAGCCTATAAAGAACTTAGGCTCTGATACCAATTAAAGGCCCGTTGATGTCTCCTAGAGGGGGGGGGTGAATAGGCGATCCTAAATTTTCTTGAGAATGCAGCGGTTAAAACACACAGGCACAGAAACTTCTGGTACTTGAACCTCGGAACTTCCGATCAGCACAAGCTGTCTGAAACTTCCGGAGTTCCTGTCCAGAATTTCTGGTGTTCTGTGACTTAAATGGATCTGAACTCAAATTTAAACTCTTTCTACACAAATTTATAGCTAGCAACAGGAAGATACAGATGTGCAATATAGATAAACAGCAGGAAGTAAAGAGATAACACATGAGACACAAGGATTTTTACCCGAAGTTCGGATTCAAATAATTCTACTCTCCGTTGAGGAACTCTGTGGAGTTGGGTCTCAATTAACCCCTTGCCTCACCAAGCAAATTCCTAGGAAGAAGTCTATGGTCCTTAATTCCAACGTTCCTAGGTTCTTGCCTAGAGATCAAATGACGACCAAGATCCAAATTCGATCCTCTAGCATGAACCACAAATGTGAATTGCTCTACCTAGACAACCTCCTAATGATCAGCTTGGTTTCACACTATCCATACCTCATTTCCTTGCGGAGGAGAGGTGATCCTTCACAAACTTTCCCGGGCCAATCCACAATTCTTCGAAGGCTCGCGGGAGACACCTAACCATCTAGGAGATTGCTCTCCAAGAGTAATAGGCACCACTCCAAAGCCCTGCAAGAATCACCAAGTGCTCAAGTCATCTAGATCTCTCACTCTCACAATCTCTCCAACCACTCAAATTTCTCACAAATTTGGTTGTGTGGCTCAAAAATTGAGTTGGAGTGGGCTAGAACACCACGGGAGAGGCTAGGGGAGTGGAAAACGAAAGTTGGATGGCCAAAAGTGAGCTGGGGACAAGGTGGCATATATATAGATACATGATTCCGTCACCTAGCCGTTACTCACAAACTCAGCTGGAATATTGTCCGAAAGTTCCGGTCCGGGATTACCGGAAGTTCCAGCCAACACTAGTTACAGATGTTTTGGCTATGAGGTGATGAAGTTTGAAAGTTCCGGCTTGGATCTCCAGAACTTCCGATCGGCTTGCTCTGCCGTGGAAACAAGTGATTTTCCAAAAATCATTCCAAAAAATCTCACTCAAAGATATTCTGACTAAGAGCACTTAGATCATCTCATGGCATGAGTTCACCCCTCTTAATAGTACGGTTTTTCCTCAAACTCAAGACGAGAAAATAAAACTATAAATCATCGTCGAATCTTTTCTCCCTTTTGCAATTGATGTTTGAGAGTTCTTCTTTCTCAAAACTTGCACAACTAAACATCTAGGGACTAATTCTCCTGCACACATCTCAATTAAACTCATTAGTCCCTTAACCAAATTGTTATTAACCACCAAAACCTACTTAGGGGGCTAGATGCACTTTCCGCCGGGGTATGTCAGCCGGGGAAAAGCTAGACTACAAGTCCAGCAGTTGCCCTTTCTTGCTTGTGATAAGTACGGTAAGTCTTCCATGGTTTTCCATGAACCGATCCTTAATTGCCATGGGTGCGACAAGCAAAAGCATGTACCCATAACCCACCATTTGGTCATATTTTATTTAACCTTTATTCCAAGGTAACACTGGTCCATGACCATCATTTCATGTGACTATAAGCTAGTAGTATAGTTCTCCCATTAGGTGAGCTAGTGTAATTAAGCATGGCTAAGCGTAAATAATTCTAGCAAGGTCATACGAGTGACTTGAGCCAGTCAATTTAATCACTCAGGTTGACAAAGAATGGATAGCAATTAAATACGACACAAGCAAGCAGATAGGTATTCCAGCATCCCATGTAATTAGCAAAACAATGCAATTTAATTTGCAAACGTCAAATACTTTATAAATTGGGATCAATATGCATCAAGGAGGAATGTGACTTGCCTTGCTTCTTTTGATGATCTTCTCTTCTTCGCGAGCGCAAACTTCCGAAATGACAAAATCTACATGCTGGCATGTAAAATGAGGAAAAACTCTAATAAAAACAAAATAAACAGTACATGGAAAGTAAACAAACATGTAGAGCTCAATTTAGATGAATTTTGCAATTTAAATGACCCAATTTGGAGTTCGTATGGATTAGATATGAATTTTAGAAGTTTTGGGCCATTTAATTGAATTCTAGAAATTAAAATTATTTATTGCACAATTTTAATTAATTTTCAAAGGGAAAGGGTTGCTGCTGATGTCAGCGGCTGAGGGCTGATATCACGCTAACGTCAGCTGTGGCAGCGCGACGCACGGGTACACGGTGGACCAAGTCCACACGGGACCGGCCCACGGTCCACCACATGGCTGCCACGCGGTGGCCACGGGTGACGGTCAGCCGACGTGGCGCCGACGTGGCGGCACCGCTGGCAGCCATGTCGGCCACCACGTGGACGGCCCGGATCGCCCCGAAGGGGATCGGGTAGCCAGGGGGGAACGACGGCTCGGATCGGTCTCAGACCGAGCCGACCGGGAGCAAGGCAAGGGGCGGCGACGATCGACCGGCTGATCAGCAGCGCGGCGGCGGGCGCATGGCCCGATGGTCACTCGCGGCAGCCATCGGTGCAGCGATGCACTCCGAAGGGTCGCGGAGGAGAGCGGGAGAAAGAGGGAGGGATTTATCGTGCGCACGGGAGGAGGGTGGAACGGACGACGGCGAGGTGGAAGCGGCGACGCGTGGCGGCGCTAAGCGGCGCAGGTGGCGAGAGAGGCGCGTGCCCACGACACGTAGCAGAGGGACTCGGCGACTTGGGAATGGTGTCTGAGAGAGAGAAAAATAGAGAGAGAGAGAGAGGAAGGGGTGCTCACCAGAGAAAACGGTCGGCAACGAAGAAGACGGCGGCACACGATGCGGAAATGCGACGGAATTTTGGGGCAAAAAGGCGGTAGGCGATCCCTGGGCAAGGGCGAAGCCGGCGGTGGTGTCGCGATGGCTTGGTGAGTGGTGGTGGCGACGTATTTTGGCGGTCAGAGTTGAAGTGTGGTGGTGGTGACTCGGTATCATGGTGGAGGTGGGGTTCTGACGTCGATTGGAGGAAATGGGGTGGAGGCCGGGACTCGCCAAGAGACGGTGGACATGGTGGTGTCGGTGGATTGAAGCGGTGAGTGGCAGGCGACGCAAAAATGACGGCCGGAGTTGTGGAAACGGCAACGGCTACGGGATTTTAGCGTGGGATCACACGACGAGCTTGGTTTTTGCAATTGGGAGAGTGAAAATGGTTGCCGGTCTTTGGGGAGTGTTTATAGAGGCACGAGAGGCGGTGGGGAGGCCGGGATGCGGCGGATTTTGAGGGTGGAGTGAGGCGGCCGACATGGGTCCTGGCGGCGGCGAATGGCAGCGGGTTTCGCGGGGAGTGGGAGGAGGAAAAGGCGCGGGAGAGAGAGGCGGTCGGCGGCTCGCACACGCGGGAGGTGAGACGGTGCGGGAGAGTAACACCCTAAAAATTGAAGGATTAAAATTCAAAATCTAAAATTCAGAGCTTACAAAATTTTTTGAATTATTGCATCATGTCGTATTTATTTGCCGTTTATTTGTGAGTCCTTTGTTGTCGAGTTATAAATCAAATAATATTTATTTAAAAAGGAAAGAAAATCGATAAGGGTTAAAAGAAAGGGAAATGCAAAATTGCTGAAAATATAACAAAAATGAAATTATAAAAATAAAAGTTGGGTAAAATTTGAAATTTAATAAAATTTACACTTGATAAAATTTCATTTGATTACCTATGTGTTATGCAAGAAAAATAAATAATAATAATAAATAAATAAAGGAAAAATGAAAAAGTACACTTGTTCATTCCTGTGGACCCCCGTTTTTGAGACGAGAATCATTCGTGTTCTTAGTACCATTTCCCTGGATCGAGTAGTTGGTACCCACGAAATACAGTACTGAATAATCAGGTGCACATGCACGAATGGTCTTACGGCGACATTATTACAACCATAGGCCCGAAGGCAATGTTCAACACACAGGACCACATGGTCCGAGTACAACACAAAAGTAGAAATTAGATACGACAGCGGAGTAGAGGCAGCGGCATGTCATTTGCCACAGGCAACGACCGGAGCTAAGATCTAGTATGCGTCATCAGTTCCTTCACCCTCCTGGAAGTACGCGTATGGATCCTCCGGCTCTTCATTTCCATCAGCTGAAGGTTTGTGCGTATAGCAAGGGTGAGTACCAACCGTACTCAGCAAGCCAACACAGAATCGATGCATATGACAGGGTTATTCAAGGAGTGGCTGGAGTTCTTTTGCATAAAGCCAATTTTCGCAATTCTTTTCACAAGCCTAACAACTAGCCAAATCAAGTTTTAGTTCCATAGTTCATTAATCCGGCGACGATTCTGTCTACCATCCATCGTGATTCCAAGGATGGCTTCCCGCCTCCGATTCGTCATGATTTTCTGGGGAACCCACCCCTTCTCGCATCTCGAGAAGTTGATCCACCCAGCGAATGAAATCATCATGCAAACCCATCCCAGCAGTTTTAAGTTTAAAGTCTAGCCAAGCGAAAGTCTTGTCACGATGCTCGATATCCGCGAGCACGGCTATTCGAATAGATTGATTCACCCACACTGCAGTGGATGTATACTTTACCCGTACTCCGCGACAGCCCAACAAATGAGCCTACGTCCCAACTCATGAGACGGTCACGGCAAAGCCTTTCGATAACCATGCTTTGGCAGTACCAGCTCCATGAACTTAAGCCCTCATGCACTCTAGCCGTCCTTTTCTAGCAGTGAGAGGAGTTCTGGCGCACCCGGGGTAAGGGAAACTTCCTCAATCATTAAGTTTAATTAGTATCGATTTAATTCCACCATTCACAACAAAGGCCGCAGCCTCATTTCCATCATATAACCATATCATAGAGAACCATCTATGCAAGGATACTGCCTCTGCTCGGCTATCTAGTCAGCTAGGTCTATACCCATTCGAGAAGTACGGTTGTACTGTCTCGTTTCCCGGCTATCTCATGGCTCGGTCCTTAGTTGACCAGGGTCGGCACTTGCCTTTTCCGGAATCCACCCAAATCATCCGGCCGCCCCAGTCTAAAACATTTGTATAGCATTTTCAATTTTCATCAAACTTAGTTCAACTGGCCATGTGGCGCTCATGTCTCCACAGGCCGTATTTCAACTACCTCCCGTAAGGTAGTTGCCCGAGCACAAAGCTTTCTTGCAAAATCATGAGTATGCAGGGATCTAGTGTAAGCAGGGCTAAGCATTTTTACCGAAGTTAGCCTCCGGTCATATCACATCGAAGGTTACAAAGAATAAATTCTAATGGTGATCAATATCAAAGCAGGGTGTATCAAGCATAGGTACTGTTTGTGTAAAGCATGCAATTTGTAATTTGGAATCAACATCATTTCACAAAGTAGGATCAATATGTTCAAAGAGTGTGATGACTTGCTTTGCTCGCACACTTGAGGGGTGGTATCTTTAGCGGGGTCGATGCTGGTTTCTTCAGGTGCTACCCGTACGTGCGAAAGATCAATTGAATTCAATTAGAATTCAATAAAATACCGAGAGATCGAAAAGAACCATAAAGGCCATGAAAACGACTCCAAATGTTTTGCCTAAGATTCTACTTGAGTTAGGACAAGGGTCGCTAGGAAAAATCCGAGTTTTGGAATCGAGTTGATGTCCTAGGGTTTTCGCAAAGACGACGATCGCAATTATTTGAGAAATTAGGTTTGAAAATGTCAGCGGAGGAATTCGTGCTCGAGGTTTTAAAGGTTTGAGCACAAAAGAGAAGCATATTTAAATGGCGAGAAAGAATTAAACGGAGTCCGGATTTAAAAACGACGCGAAACGAAATTCGAAAAACGTCCGATTTCGATTTTTCAAACTTTGCACCGAGAAAACATGTAAGAAAATAATTTATTTTTGCCCAAAATTTTACTCAAGTCTACCCAAAATATTTTCCAAATTTTCCAAAATTTTTCCTAATTTTTCCCTATTTTTTTTTTTTTTTCTTTTCATTGGCGCAATGTTCATTGGTCGCCAACTGTTCGACCGGTGTCCGACGAAACAAAGGCGGCGGCGGCGCTACAAAAGGGCGGGGAAGGGGGCTTACGGCGACGGCGGCCTCGGGGAGGAGCGAGGGGGCACGGGGATGCTTTGCGCCTGCGGCGCGTGGGTTGCGGCGGCGGCCCTCGGCGGCGCTCGGAACGGCGAGAAGAAGCGGCGGCGATGCGGCAAAAATGGGCGTGGCGCCGCCTTTTATAGGCGCGGCGAGGGGATCGCGCGGGCGCGGATGGAAAGGGAGGGCCGGCTCGCGCGGGCGCGGGGTGAAGACACGCGGCGGACGGCGGGTGGGCGGGTACGGCGGGCGCAACGCGGCGGCCGGGCGCGGCGCGCGGCGAGGTCCGGCGCGGCGTGCGCGCACGGCGTGGGTGTCCGGGCGCGGCACGGCCGCGTGGCGGCGAGGCGGGCGCGCGGCGCGGGCCGTATGGGCGGGCGTGCGCTGGCGGGCGGCGGCGCGGGCGCGCGCGGTCCGGCGCGGCGGGCGCACGCGCGGGCGCGTGCAGCCGGCGGCGCGTGGCTCGCGCGGGGTAGGGCCGGGCGCGCGCGAGCGGGCCGGTACGATATGTACGGCGTCGAACACATGGCGTGCAATGAACAGTGGCATTTCCGATTTTTCCGATTTTCCATTTCTATTTTTCTTTCTTCTAAAAATTCCAAAATAAATTCCTCTAATTCAAAAATAATTTTTAACACAATATTTTCAACTTTTCTCCACTTTTATTTTCCCACAATATTTTTCATATTTCTTTATTTTAAAATCCCCTTTTTTTCAAATTTCAATATCCTCTCCTATATTTTTCCAAAACTTTCCGGATTTCGAGTACGACTCCCGAGAATTTTATTATTTATTTTGTGTCTTAATTTATCTTCTCCCAACTTTTATATTTCCCAAAACGCGTTTTCATAAATCCGCGCTTTCCTCGATTTCCTTTTTAAAAACCCCGATGCGGCTTTCGCACCTCCATTTTGACAACTCCAAATTATCCAAAAACACCAGAAAGGGAAATTGATCACGTCTAAATTTATGCAACTTAGTGGCAAATAAGAAGCAACAAACCCGAGAAGAAGCAACAAGCGAAGGTTTTTGAAAGTTCCGATTTTTACGTTCCGATTTCAGTTTCTTTGATTTTCAGGATGTTACAAACCTACCCCTAACAATAAATCTCGTCCCGAGATTTCTTACCGATTCTTGAGTAGGTGTGGGTATTCTGTCCTCAGGAACTCTTCGCTCCCCCAGGTAGCCTCTTCTTCCGTGTGATTGCTCCATTGTACTTCGTACATGCGCCATGACTTGGTCCGTGTCTTCTTTTCTGCCTCGTCTAGTATCTTGATTGGATGCTCCGGGTAGGTAAGATCACTGTGGACATGGATGGTTTCTAACAGGGCTTGCTCTTCCGGTACCCGCAAACATTTCTTCAGCTGCGATACGTGGAATACGGGGTGGACATCGGAGAGGTTCACGGGCAGCTCCAGCTGGTAGGCCACTTCACCTCTCCTAGCGTTTATCAAGAATGGGCCCACGTATCTTGGTGCGAGTTTCCCTTTGACTTTGAACCTCGAGTTCCCGTAGTGGTGAGACCTTTAGATACACGTAGTCACCTTCTTTAAACTCTAATTCTCTTCGGCGGGTGTCCGCGTAGCTCTTTTCTCCTGATTGAGCAGCTTGTAATCGGTCCCGGATTAGGCGAACTTTTTCCTCGGCCTCTTTGATTATGTCAGGCCGGATACGGTTCGTTCACCGGTTTCGACCACATTAATGGGGTTCGGCATCGGCGACCAAATAAGGCTTCGTTTGGTGACATCTTCGACTGGCTTGATAGCTATTGTTGTAGGAGAACTCGGCGTACGGCAAACATTTCTCCCAATCCTTGGTGAAATCCAATGCACGAGCTCTCGGCATATCTTCTAGTACTTGATTTGTCCTTTCAGTCTGTCCGTCAGTCTGTGGGTGATAAGCGGTACTGAAGGCGAGGTGACTTCCGAGTGCCTCGTGGACTTTGCTCCAAAAATGAGATGTGAATTGGGTACCACGATCCGATATAATCCTCTTTGGTACACCGTGGAGACATACAATCCTACTCATGTATAGTTCCGCTAGCTTGGCACTGTTGTAGTTAGTTTTTACGGGAATAAATCTGGCAGTCTTGGTGAGCCGATCTACTATTACCCAAATGGAATCGTAACCAGTCGCAGTTTTGGGTAGTCCCACTATGAAATCCATGCCTATCTCGTCCCATTTCCATTCAGGAATCTTGAGTGGCTGCAGCAAGCCTGCTGGTCGTTGATGCTCGGCTTTCACCCTTTGGCACACATCGCACACGGCTACGTATTCGGCTACATCTCTCTTCATATTGGGCCACCAGTATTCTCCCTTCAAATCCTGGTACATTTTCGTGCTTCCGGGATGTAACGAATATGCCGATTCGTGAGCTTCTTTTAAGATCAATCCTCTCAAACCACCTCGTTCAAGTGCGCAGATTCTTTTCTTGTACCATAGGATTCCCTTGTCGTCTTCTGAAAACTCCTTAGCGCGCCCAGCGGCCATGCGTTCCTTGATTTCCTGGGTTTGCTCATTCCCTTTTTGGGCTTCTTCTATTTGAGTCCTTAGAAGGGGTTGGATTTCCAGTGAGTTTACTTCTCCGTGAGGAATCAGGTGGAAATTAAGTCGAGCCATTTCTTCTTGGAGCTCACTGGCCATACCTCCCAATCCCATGTGGTTGCATTGGGCTTTGCGGCTCAACGCATCGGCCACTACATTTGCCTTGCCGGAATGGTAATGGATTCCTAGATCGTAATCCTTGATCAACTCCAACCATCGTCTTTGTCGTAGGTTGAGATCAGGTTGAGTAAAGAAATATTTTAAGCTCTTGTGATCGGTATACACATCACAGTGGTTCCCGATCAGATAGTGTCTCCAGATCTTCAATGCGTGAACAACCGCGGCTAGTTCCAGGTCGTGTGTGGGATAATTCTCCTCGTGGGGTCGTAACTGTCGCGAGGCATACGCTACGACCTTCCCATCCTGCATTAACACGCCTCCTAGTCCTTGCCGAGATGCATCACAGTACATCACGAAATCCTTCCGGTTGTCAGGTAAGGTTAAGATTGGGGCGGTGGTTAAATTTTCTTTTAGTTGGTCGAAAGCTTTTTGACACTTCTCGTTCCACTCAAACTTCTTTTTCTTCTTCAGAGGTTGAGTCATAGGTCGGGCTACGGTGGAAAACCCTTTGATGAACCGTCGATAATAACCGGCCACGCCCAAGAAACTCCGAACTTCAGTCACTGACTTGGGGGCCTTCCATTCCGTGACGGCTTCGACCTTGGCGGGGTCTACCGCTACTCCTCCGGCTGAAACCACGTGGCCAAGAAAAGCGACTTCCTTGAGCCAGAACTCGCATTTGCTGAACTTGGCATACAGCTGATGCTCTCGTAGTTTTTCCAGCACTAGCCGTAGATGCTCCGCATGTTCCTCATCGTTCTTGGAGTAGATAAGTATATCGTTGATAAATACCACTACGAATTTATCCAGGTATTCCATGAATACCTTGTTCATCAGGTTCATAAAATATGCCGGGGCATTGGTTAATCCAAAGGACATTACTGTGAACTCGTATAAACCATAACGTGTGGAGAACGCCGTCTTAGGAATATCTCCAGCTCTAATCTTCAACTGATGATATCTCGACCAAAGATCAATCTTTGAGAACACTTGCGCACCCTTAAGTTGATCGAATAGATCATCGATTCGAGGTAGTGGGTACTTGTTTTTGATAGTCACTTCATTCAACGATCGGTAGTCCACGCACATCCTCATACTCCCATCCTTCTTCTTGACGAAAATACTGGGGCTCCCGGGAGAAGAAGCGGGCGTACAAATCCCTTCTCTTGTAGTTCTCGGATTTGCTTCTTGAGTTCCTCTAACTCGTTGGCCGGCATTCGATAAGGCCTCTTGGATATGGGGCAGTACAGGCATTAGGTCGATGATAAACTCTATGTCGCGATCCGGGGGCATTCCGGGCAATTCCTCGGGAAATACGTCCGGGTATTCTTGTACTACTGGCATCCCGCCTAGAGGTAGCATGGTGAATACTCCCACAGCTTGCTCGCATAGCTTCGGGTTTTGATCCATAGTTATACTCATCGGTGATCCCCATGGGGTGGATACCGTGACTTCCCTTCGACTGCAGTCTATGATTCCATTATTCTTGGTCAACCAATCCATCCCGAGTATGACATCAATGGTTTGGGGTGCTAGCACCATAAGGTTTGAAAGAAACACCACGTCTCTAATCCGTATGGGCACGTTGATGCAAGCATGGGGCACGGTTATGTCTCCCCCAGGTGAGTGTACCAACATAGGCCTCTTAAGTGCTACTTGGTGTAGGTGGTGTTGTTTGCTTACTTGGGAAGATATGAATGAATGCGAGGCTCCAGAATCGAATAAAACTTTAACTAGGGTAGAGTTGATAGAGAACATACCCATCAGTACGCTCTGGTCCTCCTGAGCTTCTTCAGCCCACACATGATTCACCTGGCCACGTCGAAACCCGGTGGCAGCCTCGTTGGGTAGCGGGGTCCTGAACAGACCGCGTCCTGCAGCAGGGGTAGGGGTTCCTCGGACGGGCGTTGCATTGGCGCCGGTGCGCACAGGGGTGTTGCGTGGTTTGGGCAGCTGTTGGAGTAGTGCCCGAATTCTCCACAATTGAAGGCTCACATTCCTTCTTCCCGGAGCGGCTAGGGTGGGTGTGGGTGTACGGGCGAGGTGTAGGCGGCTCCGCGACATGGTCGGGAGCGGGGAACGACCAGGCTGCCGAACGTTTGGCTTCCATCCGGACGGGGTGGCTCCCTTGGGACGTTGTGGCGCTCCCGAAATGGGCGGGCCATAGCGAGCCTCCTTTGCGGTTATTTTCTACCATCTTTTGGTCGTGTTCAAGCCGAACGACCTTGTTGATGAGGCTTTGGAAACTGGTGTGGTCCTGTCCGATCATCGGTCCTCTCAGCTCGTCATTTAGTCCCTCGATGAATTTATCCATCTTCTCTTCCTCGTCTGTCAGGTCACTTGTGGCGTAACGGGCAAGCTGGGTAAACTTGTTCAGATACTCTTGTACTGAGGTGTTTCCTTGACGCAGCCTGTGGAACTCAATTTTCTTCATCCTCATAACTGCAGCTGGCACGAAATTCTCACGGAATGCAGCCGTGAATTCTTCCCATGTCGGTTCTCCGGCATCTTCAGCTCGCGTTTCCTTGTAGGTGTCCCACCAGTCACTTGCGGGACCCTCTAGCTGGTTAGTGGCGAAGACAACTCTATCAGCTTCTCGAACTCGGACGAGAGTTAGCTTTTTCTCGATCACCCTCAGCCAGTCCTCAGCATCCATGGGTTCTTCGGCCGTGGAGAAGGTTGGTGGCTTAGCTTGCATGAACTCTCCTAAACTTGATCCTCCTCGACTTCCCTGGTTGTTGGCAATTGCTTGGAGCAGCTGGGTCTGTAAGGCCATAACCTCCGCCAGAGTGGAGGGGTTGGGTTCCGACGGGTTCTCGTTGGTTGCGCGCTCTGAGGCGATGTGCCATCTGAAGAAGATAGATGAATTAAGAGATCGGACCTGTTAAGGTCATGGTTCCTGGGGGATTTTCCTTCAAGTTGTTTTTAAATGATCTTCAAGCAACAAGCATGGTAAAATAATAATAAGCTCATGAATTAAGATACCACAAAGTGATACTTAGGTCCACCACATTACATCAAAGGGGTACACGGACTGTACATGCACAGTCCTTCATGTCATGACAACTACATCGTCTTACTGCATTAACTAGTTATGGGGGGATAGAGTGTGGTCCTTGCTGCCGAGCCGTCCAGAGCGAGATCAAGCTGAGTGGTCCTCCCGCCTAGTCGTCCAACCATCCGCAAGAGCCAGGTGCGGGAAGTGGGTGGTCCGCTGCTGAAGCAAATCGGAGTCCCCATGGCTCGGAGGTGGTGGCCTCGGAGTCATGCCGAATCTTCCTGCTCGGTGGCCGCGTACTCTTGCGAGCGGTCTGGCGGGTGAGGGGGCCTCCAGTGTGAGTCAGCCGACGAGGGGGAGCTTCCTCCTCCATTGGATCGGTGTCGCTGGACTCCCATTTGACCTCCATAGGTTCCGCCTCAGACTCCGAGTCGGTGTGGATCTGGATAGGGTTCTCCTCTCCCGATCCAGGCTCGGATGGCACTGCTACGGAGCTCGAGGTGGGTCCCATGGACGTGGCAGTAGTGGGGTCTATCGTGTACGGCGCGGGCTCTATGCTCAACATAAAGCTTGCTCCATCATGGCTTGAAAGGTATCCAAGCATGCTGGAGTCATAAGGTAATAGTGGTCGGGCACGGGAGTAGGAGGTGTTGGTACAATCTCGGTGGAAGTACTGCGGCGTGGACGGGCGAGTGCGCATGCTCCTCCACTGGTTGACTTGCCGCTTGCTCTTCCCGAGCTGCTCCTCCAGCTCTACCGGGCTTCCCCACGGGCCATGTAGCGGTCCGAGAGTTGCTCATATTGGGCACCATTGGCTTGCAGCTGAGTTTGCAGCATGTTTATCTGATCCCCACAGCCCTGGTGGCTCTCGACCAGATCATTGAGGCGTGACTGCTGGTCGTTGATCTCAAGCAAGGCCTCTTCGTAGCAGTCATCTGCCGTCTCCGCCCAGCGTGATAGACGTGTGACCATCGGGTTGTAGCAGCAGGGGGTGGCCTCCACGGTGCAAACTGGGTTGCCTTCCTCGCGATAGGGATGGTGCACGAACTCTGTCACTGTCGAAACTTCGTTTCGGCAATATATTTTCTGGGGTCGCAATCGAGATCGCCAAGCACAATGGGTTAGAAGAAGAAGAAGATTTAGACAGGTTCAGGCCCTCTCGAGAGGTAATACCCTACTCCTGTTTCGGTGGATTCGATCCGCCGAGTGTCTTTATTGATCTCGTGATCTAAGCTAAGGGCTAAAAGCTGAACTCCTCTTCGAATATCCCTCAAGGGACGCCCCTTACCCCCTTATATAGTCTTGGGAGGAAGGGTTTACAAGTCGGAAACCCTATCTTATTCTAAGTTGGTTTTCTCAATCTTACCAAACCGTGACTATAGGCCGATTGCCTTATCTCTATCGGCAACCGTAACACCTAAGTCGAGTTCGGCTTACAGATATAGAGCACAATCTATCCCTACCTCCAATCGGATAAGCTTGCCAAGTAGATACCGATTGCCACAATCTCCACAGAGCCCCGAGTCCTTTTCGGTCGACGAGACAACTCGGCCAGACCAAAGCAGCACTCAACCAAAAATTTCTTTGACCGAGTGCTTTTGGCGCCGAGTGATTCCATCATCTCGCTGAATCTTCCCGAGTGGCTCCAAAGACCGTGAAGGGCTGAAAAATTCTCAAAAATAAATATCTAGGTGCATCTCCCGATGCACCTAATTATAGGTGTAGCCCCGACTATGTGATTAGTCAAAAATAGACTAAGCATATAGTCAAGAACTATATAAAAAAATTACTCTCATGTAGATGCCTAGCTCATGCTAAAGCAATCATAGAAATCTCATTACTCATCAAGTTCATACTCAACCGAGTGAATTTGCCCGAGTCATCTCGAACAAATAATTCAATCATCCCTCATGGGTAAAAACACTCGGTAAACTCTTGCTCAACCGAGTGGATTCGCCCGAGTAATCCGGAATAATAACTCAATCAACCCTAGCGGGTAAAAAGCACTCGGTAAGCTCATGCTTATCCGAGTAGATCTGCCAAGTCATCTCGGAACAAATATTTCAATCATCCCTCATGGGTAAGAAATCAATTCGCTCGGTAAGCTCATGCTTATCCGAGCTGATCCTCCCGAGTCATCCGGAAATTTGCCCGAGTCATCTCGGAACAAATAATTCTTTTATAAATGCTTAGCTCAAGCTAAAGCAGTTATAAAAAATCACATCACTCGGCAAGCTCATGCTTATCCGAGTAAGTTCGCCCGAGTCGTCTCGAACAAACAATTTAATCAACCCTTGTAGGTAAGAAGTTAATTCACTCGGCAAACTCATACTTATCCGAGTTGATTTGCCCGAGTCATCTCGGAACAAATAGCTCAATCGACCCTCGTGGGCAAAAAACACTCGGCAAGCTCATGCTTATCCGAGTTAACTTGTCCGAGTCATCTCGGGACAAATAATCTAATCAACCCTCGTGGGTAAAAAACACTCGGCAAGCTCATGCTCATCCGGAGTTAACTTGTCCGAGTCATCTCGGGACAAATAATTTTAGTCAACCCTCATGGGTAAAAAACACTCGGCAAGCTCATGCTCATCCGAGTTAACTTGTCCGAGTCATCTCGGGACAAATAATTTCATCAACCCTCATGGGTAAAAACACTCGGCAAGCTCATGCTCATCCGAGTTAACTTGCCCGAGTCATCTCGGGACAAATAATTTAGTCAACCCTCATGGGTAAACAAATTTTTCAGTCATCGAAAAATACGACCAAAATATTAAATAGCTCCTGCCATAATATTGGTCTTAATCTAAAAAGATCTTCACCAAGGTGAAAAATAGCATTGATATAATCATTTAATCAAATGCTTAGAAACCAAACAGTCCTGTCATCGGGACAGCCATGAAAAGCTTAACGTTTGTCACCTTTCAAATTGCATCGTGCCAACTTCTCATGAAGTTACGCAAACCGCGGTATGAAAGGATTTTAAAGGTATTGGGCTATGTAACACGTGCATATTGCCAGGGCAAATCTGCTTAAGTCCATCCACTTAAGTCCCTAAGGACACGTGTCAAGCCACACCATAGCCGGGCCGCAAGTCTCTCATGGGCTCGGCCCAATCACGAGACGACTTAGCAAAAACCCTCATGTCTTTTAGAAGCCTCGAGGTCGTCCCCGCCACTTCATCTAATCATCTTGGTCTCTTTATGCCTCCGATGTGAACTTGTAGGTATCTAGCTTATTTATGTTAAAGCCTTGACCCGAGTCTTCATAGAAAATTTCTTAAGTAATTTTCGTCCGACTGTCACCAAGCCTAAAACTTGATTAGATCATCAAAAAATTCTTAGTCCTTATCTATTGAACTCGAATCAAAACAATAAACAATGATAAACTAAATATAAACAAGTTATCAAAGAAAACCATGCTTTATTGACACGTATGCAGCCCCCGACTGTCAACTCAAGAAGTCATCTTGCTTGAGGTTGACAGTCAAGAACAACATAAAACTTACGGCAATTTAAGCATAGTATCGTCGAAGATGTTCAATATTCCAGGAGTTCTCCACCATAGATCCATCTTCACGCTTTAGTCGAAATGCTCTTGGCCGAGTCACTCAGCGATTATGTATGGTCCTTCCCATAGTGGAGATAATTTGTGATGGTCCTTGATGGTCTGGATCTTGCGTAGAACCAAATCATCAACAATGAAAGCTCGCGCCCGAACATTGCGACTCTAGTATCTTCTAAGTCCTTGAAGATATCTTGATTGGATCAAGAAAGATTTTCTTCGTTTTGGCGTTGCCTTGTCCCGACTTGGCTATCCTCTTTGTAGAAATTTCACCCTCTTCAGATGTTGATGTAGCTAGTCGGATTTCTTCCTGGCCACGTGATCTCTCACAAGATTGGGCCATATCGCAGCTTTCTTCGTCGCAGGTGAAGGCTTGTTTGATGTCGCTGCGCAGGGTGATGACGCCGTTAGGGCCAGGCGTCTTCATGCAGAGGTAAACGTAGTGTGGTATCGCCATGAATTTGGCGAGTGCAAGCCTTCCGATGATCGCGTGGTAGGCCGTCTTGAAGTCGACCACCCCGAAGGTGGTATTCTCCGTTCGAAATTCTCGCGAACTCCCGAGGTGACTGGAAGGGCGACGTGCCCGAGTGGTGTGGGCGACAGCCCGGGATCACTCCGTGGAAGGGGCCTGAGCTTGTCTTCAACTTAGTTCTCGGATTTGTATCTCATCCAGGTTTTGACGAATAGGAGATTGAGGACACGCCCCCATCGATGAGGACGCGCTTCACTCGATGTTACGAACCACCGGTCAAGTACCAAGGGATACTGCCCTGGTGTGAACCACTCGGTCAGGATGATCCGAGCGATTAAACGTGATGGCCACCTCCGACCATCGTAGATGTTGTGGGACTTCGGGTTGTGTCGCATTGACCTCGCGGTCCATCGCTTTTGCTTCCTCTTGGACTCATAAGCTGCGGCCCCGAAGATGTGATTCGGCTCGCCCACGTGGTCTTGAAAAGGCTTCAAATTTCCAATCGGGTTGTTCTTCTTGGTTCCCGATGGACCGGTTTCATTAGTTGGCTTCTTGTTCAACCGTGCCGCATATTGCTCTGCGAATTGCTTGTAGATGATGCATGCACTGAGCGTTCATGATCGTTCATGATCGCGTCGTAGGCCGCAACTCGAGGACGACATTGAGAGTTGGATGTTGTGGCAACCAGGTCTTCGTGCCGACGCTTGCGGTTTTTCCGGGCTCGATTGTTATTGCCGTTATCCTTCTTAGGATGCCGGCTTCCTCCCGATTGCTTATCGTCCCTCCTGTCGGGCCGGTCTTGGCGTGCCGCCTTGATTGCATCGTTGGACTTGGCGTAGGAGTTCGCCGTCTCGAACATTTGCTTCACCGTCTTCGGTGGTTTGCGCCGAACTTCCCGATGAGCAGCTCATCACGGACTCCCTTCTGGAAGGCGGCGATGATGATGTCATCGGTGATGTTCGGGATCTTGTTGCGCTTCTCGGAGAAACGACGAATATAATCCTTCAAGGGCTCGTCCGGCTTCTGGATGACGTTGTAAAGGTCAAAGTGTGTGCCGGGCCTCTCGAAGGTTCCTTGGAAGTTGGCGATGAAGTGGTCCCTCGCTCGCTCCACGAGCCGATCGAGCCTCTTGGCAGGCTCGTGAGCCAATTCGGCTGAGTTTGCGAGGGCCACAGTGTAATTGGCCATAGCCTTGTTGTCGCCACCGCAGCGCGGATGGCGAGGGTGTATACGATTAGCCAAGATTCGGGGTCGGTCTTACCGTCGTACCTTTCAATCCCTGTAGGCTTGAAGCCACTCGGCCAGTGCACTCGGCGAAGTTCCCGAGTGAAGGCTGGTACTCCGTCGTCGCCGTTATCGGGTGATCCCCTCCGATCTTCCCGAGTGCGTCGGTCGCGCTCCCGGTAGCGGCGATCGAGGACTTCCCGCAGATCACTCGGCGGGGTCTTGGTTGGCTGGTTGGATAGCCGGAACTCTGCGACGGGCTCGGTGGTGGACGGGTGGACGTCCGTGTCGTTTGTCGCGGAGTCGGCCGTCCGCTCCCGGTACTTCAGCGTGGACTCGCGAGGTGGGCCTCTTGGCACAGTCGTCGACCGAGCCGGCTCGGGCCTCCTATAGTCTCCGACTTCGAGGTGGAAGCGGCTCTTGTCCGGCGTTTCGGCCACGATTCGTCGGTCTTCGTGCCGAAGTGGTGAGATGGCCGTTCGCCGTGGCAGCGACGATAGTCTTGATCTTGTCGAGTATTGGAGTCACGTTGGCCGGAGCCGTCTCTATGACGGTGTCCAAGAGCGTGAGTGCGGCGCGCGTTCGCTGTTGTGTCCGGAAGATATTGGTGTTGCGAACCCGTGTTTGGAGTATGGCCTCCGGGCAGATCGTCCGCCGCGCACGTAGATCCCGCTTCCTCTTGTCGCCCTCGTCCTTGCGTTGTTTCTCCTCTTCGGCTGTCTTGCGCTCGAGCTCCACCGGCTCGCTCTTCTTGACAAGCCTTCGGCCATGGCTGAGTCGGACTCGTCCGGCTCGGCCACGAGGACGTCGAAGCACTTCGGCTCGTAGTCCATGCGGCGGTCGGAGTTGTTGGCTTCGTCGAAGGGATGCCGTAGAGGTTGTCGAAGCCGGCGGAGCCGAGGTATCCGTTGAGCTCGAAGATGAACAAGAGCCAAAGGACGGGAGGATGACAGCGACCTCCCTTGAACTGGGTAACCCGGATCCGGATCGTTCCGGTCCGAGTCGAGCTTGGGGATCGGCTCTTCCGAGTGGTTCCTCGCCAACTCGGGAGAGCGTTGATGTAGATCTTGGCGACGTTTGGTAACCCAAACGGCACCGAAAGGTCTTTAGCCGAGTAGATTGCTTCCGTCGGGAGGCAAGAAGATTGGCGCAGATCTCGGCGGCATTCGGTAATCCGAATGGCGCCGAGTGAAGTCCGTCGTCGGAGAAGGTGGATCGCATCTTGGTCTTCAAGATGTTGTCGAAGATCTCGGCGTTGGAGAGCCCGAACGACGCCGAGTAGGTTGTTCCCTCCGATTGGTTCGAATCCGAGTCGAGGGAGGAGTCGCCGGCGAAGTTGGCGGCGAAGTCGCCGAGTCTTGAAGGAGATCCCATCACGCTTGTCGGCGAGATTGTTGAAAAGTCTCGACGCGCGGCCCCTACCCGCGCGCCAACCGTCGAAACTTGGTTTCGGCAATATATTTTCGGGGTCGCAATCGAGATCGCCAAGCACAATGGGTTAGAAGAAGAAGAAGATTTAGACAGTTCAGCCCTCTCGAGAGGTAATACCCTACTCCTGTTTCGGTGGATTCGATCCGCCGAGTGTCTTTATTGATCTCGTGATCTAAGCTAAGGGCTAAAAGCTGAACTCCTCTTCGAATATCCCTCAAGGGACGCCCCTTACCCCCCTTATATAGTCTTGGGAGGAAGGGTTTACAAGTCGGAAACCCTATCTTATTCTAAGTTGGTTTCCTCAATCTTACCAAACCGTGACTATAGGCCGATTGTCTTATCTCTATCGGCAACCGTAACACCTAAGTCGAGTTCGGCTTACAGATATAGCAGGCACAATCTATCCCTACCTCCAGTCGGATAAGCTTGCCAAGTAGATACCTGATTGCCACAATCTCCACAGTCACCGTGAGTTCAGCACGATGTATCGCATTAAGGCGAAGAAATGCTTCGCAGGCCGCATCTTGGATGGCTGCTTCCGCTAAATCCCGGTGATAGCGGGTGTGGAAGCAGAAAGATGTTTCACTTCCCATGCGGGCTTCCACGGAAACGGCCGCCTCCCATGCTGGATATCCTTCGGAGCCATGCCTTTTGATTTGGTAGGTGGGTGGTTCCGGGTATCTTAAACACCACAGCAGGGACTGAAGCTGTGCCACAAACCCCTCGTCTCGTGGGATACTGATCTCCCAGGCTCCGTCATGGTTCGACATCTGCTTTTGAAGGCAACTTAGGGTTAGAGGGAGAGAGCTATCATTATAATCATTTGGTAATTAGAAGGAAATACAGAGGTAGAAAAGGTATATTTGTATTTTTGGAAATAATAGTTTGAAAATGATTCTATGTAGGGATATTTCCCTTTAGCCAACTAGTCAGGGGTAGGGCGCCATTTGGTCTTAGCCTACGGTCGCATGGCTCTGATACCAGCTCTGTGGACCCCCGTTTTTGAGACGAGAATCTTTCGTGTTCTTAGTACCATTTCCCTGGATCGAGTAGTTGGTACCCATGAAGTACAATACTGAATAATTAGGTGCACATGCACGAATGGTCTTACGGCGACATTATTACAACCATAGGCCCGAAGGCAATGTTCAACACACAGGACCACATGGTCCGAGTACAACACAAAAGTAGAAATTAGATACGACAGCGGAGTAGAGGCAGCGGCATGTCATTTGCCACAGGCAACGACCGGAGCTAAGATCTAGTATGCGCCATCGCCTTCACCCTCCTGGAAGTACGCGTATGGATCCTCCGGCTCTTCATTTCCATCAACTGAAGGTTTGTGCGTATAGCAAGGGTGAGTACCAACCGTACTCGGCAAGCCAACACAGAATCGATGCATATGACAGGGTTATTCAAGGAGTGGTTGGAGTTCTTTTGCATAAAGCCAATTTTCGCAATTCTTTTCACAAGCCTAACAACTAGCCAAATCAAGTTTTAGTTCCATAGTTCATTAATCTGGTGACGGTTCTGTCTACCATCCATCGTGATTCCAAGGATGGCTTCCCGCCTCCGATTCGTCATGATTTTCTGGGGAACCCACCCCTTCTCGCATCTCGAGAAGTTGATCCATCCAGCGAATGAAATCATCATGCAAACCCATCCCAGCAGTTTTAAGTTTAAAGTCTAGCCAAGCGAAAGTCTTGTCACGATGCTCGATATCCGCGAGCACGGCTATTCGAATAGATTGATTCACTCACACTGCGGTGGATGTACACTTTACCCGTACTCCGCGACAGCCCAACAAATGAGCCTACGTCCCAACTCATGAGACGGTCACGGCAAAGCCTTTCGATAACCTTGCTTTGGCAGTACCCGCTCCATGAACTTAAGCCCTCATGCACTCTAGCCGTCTTTTTCTAGCAGTGAGAGGAGTTCTGGCGCACCCGGGGTAAGGGAAACTTCCTCAATCATTAAGTTTAATTAGTATCGATTTAATTCCACCATTCACAACAAAGGCCGCAACCTCATTTCCATCACATAACCACATCATAGAGAACCATCTATGCAAGGATACTGCCTCTTCTCGGCTATCTAGTCAGCTAGGTCTATACCCATTCGAGAAGTACGGTTGTACTATCTCGTTTCCCGGCTATCTCATGGCTCGGTCCTTAGTTGACCAGGGTCGGCACTTGCCTTTTCCGGAATCCACCCAAATCATCCGGCCGCCCCAGTCTAAAACATTTGTATAGCATTTTAAATTTTCATCAAACTTAGTTCAGCATGGCCATGTGGCGCTCATGTCTCCACAGGCCGTATTTCAACTACCTCCCCTAAGGTAGTTGCCCGAGCACAAAGCTTTCTTGCAAAATCATGAGTATGCGGGGATCTAGTGTAAGCGGGCTAAGCATTTTTACCGAAGTTAGCCTCGGTCATATCACATCGAAGGTTACAAAGAATAAATTCTAATGGTGATCAATATCAAAGCAGGGTGTATCAAGCATAGGTACTGTTTGTGTAAAGCATGCAATTTGTAATTTGGAATCAACATCATTTCACAAAGTAGGATCAATATGTTCAAAGAGTGTGATGACTTGCCTTGCTCGCACACTTGAGGGGTGGTATCTTTAGCGGGGTCGATGTTGGTTTCTTCAGGTGCTACCCGTACGTGCGAAAGATCAATTGAATTCAATTAGAATTCAATAAAATACCGAGAGATCGAAAAGAACCATAAAGGCCATGAAAACGACTCCAAATGTTTTGCCTAAGATTCTACTTGAGTTAGGACAAGGGTCGCTAGGAAAAATCCGAGTTTTGGAATCGAGTTGATGTCCTAGGGTTTTCGCAAAGACGACGATCGCAATTATTTGAGAAATTAGGTTTGAAAATGTCGGCGAAGGAATTCGTGCTCGAGGTTTTAAAGGTTTGAGCACAAAAGAGAAGCATATTTAAATGGCGAGAAAGAATTAAACGGAGTCCGGATTTAAAACGACGCGAAACGAAATTCGGAAACGTCCGATTTCGATTTTTCAAACTTTGCACCGAGAAAACATGCAAGAAAATAATTTATTTTTGCCCAAAATTTTACTCAAGTCTACCCAAAATATTTTCCAAATTTTCCAAAAATTTTCCTAATTTTTCCCTATTTTTTTTTTTTTTTCTTTTCACCGGCGCATGTTCATTGGCCGCCACTGTTCGACCGGTGTCCGGCCAAAAGCAGGCGGCGGCAGCGCTACAAAAGGGGAAGGGGGCTTACGGCGACGGCGGCCTCGGGGAGGAGCGAGGGGGCACGGGGATGCTTTGCGCACTGCGGCGCGTGGGTTGCGGCGGCGGCCCCGCGACGGCGCTCGGGAACGGCGAGAAGAAGCGGCGGCGGTGCGGCAAAAATGGGCGGGCGCCGCCTTTATAGGCGCGGCCGAGGGGATCGCGCGGGCGCGGGGTGGAAAGGGAGGGGCCGGCTCGGCGCGGGCGCGGGGTGAAGACACGCGGCGGACGGCGGGGGTGGGCGGGTACGGCGGGCGCAACGCGGCGGCGGCGCGCGAGGCGAGCGCGGCGGGCGGCGTGCGCGCCGTGCGCGCGGCGCGGCGCGTGGCGCGTGGCGCTGGGCGGGCGGTACGATATGTACGGCGTCGAACACATGGCGTGCAATGAACAGTGCCATTTTCGATTTTTCCCGATTTTCCATTTTAATTTTCCATTTCTATTTTTCTTTCTTCTAAAAATTCCAAAATAAATTCCTCTAATTCAAAAATAATTTTTAACATAATATTTTCAACTTTTCTCCACTTTTATTTTCCCACAATATTTTCATATTTCTTTATTTTAAAATCCCCTTTTTCAAATTTCAATATCCTCTCCTATATTTTTCCAAAACTTTCCTGGATTTCGAGTACGACTCCCGAGAATTTTATTATTTATTTTGTGTCTTAATTTATCTTCTCCCAACCAAAAATTTTGTTTTATATTTCCCAAAACGCGTTTTCATAAATCCGTGCTTTCCCCGATTTCCTTTTTTAAAAACCCTGATTCGGCTTTCGCACCTCCATTTTGACAACTCCAAATTATCCAAAAACACCGAAAGGGAAATTGATCACATCTAAATTTATGCAACCGAGTGGCAAATAAGAAGCAACAAACCCGAGAAGAAGCAACAAGCGAAGGTTTTTGAAAGTTCCAATTTTTTCGTTCCGATTTCGGTTTCTTCGATTTTCAGGATGTTACAATTCCTCCCAAGGTGTTCGGCCCTGAGCGCCGCGCCACCTCGCGCCCCGTGCGCCGTTTCCCTCACGCCCCGCGCGTCGGCCGTTGCCATCGCCGCGCGCCGTACCGTCCCTCGCGCCCCGCGCTCCGGCCATCGCCATCGTTGCGCGCCGTCCCATGCCTCGCACCCCGCGTGCGTGCCCGTCGCCGTCCGTGCCACCTCGCTCCCTGCGCAGCCGTCACCATCCCATCGCGCCATCGCCATCGCCGCGTCTCTCTCCCCCCCGGCGCCTATAAAGCCTGTCCCTTCCTCTCTCCCTCCCCGCGCCATTGCCCCCCATTCCCCTCTTCCTGCGCCGACTCGTCGTCGCGCCAAGCCGCCGCTGTCGTCGCCCCTCCTCTGGTGAGCTCTTTCCCCCTTTACCTTCGCCCCATGCCGCCGCGCCGTGCGTGCGCATCCTGGCCTTGGCTCGGCTAGGCGAGCCGAGGAGAAAGAAGAAAAGAGAGAGGGAGAGAAAAGAAAAGAAAAGAAAAAGAAAAGGAAGAAGAAAGAAATGAAAAAGAAAGAGAAAAGAAAAGGAAGAAGAGAGAAAAGAAAAAAAGAAAGAGAAAAAGAAAAAGAAAAGAAAAAGAAAAAAAGAAAAAAGATTTAGAATAAAAATCTATTTTTTGTGAAATAAAATTTGTTAGGAAATAATTATAAGATAGATATTAATTATAATTTTAGGAATTTAATTATCGTATGTTATTAGGAATTTAATCATAATTTAATTTGTTAGTAAATCCTAATTTTATCGCATGGATTTACTAGAATTTAAGTTTTATATTATTAAATATAGTATTAAGCTTTAGGGTATATTATTTAGGATTTAATTGATTCTAACCCTAGGGCTTATCGGCCCAATAAAATTAGGAATAACATTGGAGTTAACAATTTCCTTTCCGGTGTAATATGTTTTAATCGTCGATCACAATATTTTTTAAAAAATTTAAAGTGAATTAACTTGAAATAATGTCACCTTATAATTAATTAAATTGGTTTAAACGCGAAACTTTAAATTAATGTAACTTGCTTATTTTAACCCGGTTCTTAGCGAAACTTGAACCTAAATTCACTTAAAGTCGTAGTCTAGTTCTAGGAGCTACTTTTTACTATTTATTTGGCATTTTTGTGATTTTATTTAAATTCTAATCGAATTGAATTGGATCTTTCGCTCATATTTATAGAGTTCGAGGGAGTCGTTGATTGTGCCGAAGATCCAAGACAACAAGGTTGCGAGCAAGGCAAGTCATCACTACCCTTAAGCATGTTGAACCCTTTTGCAAACTTATGTTGTTTTTAAATCAAATATGCATGTTATATACGTGAGAACTCCCATACTTGTTATATGCCATGCCATGATATTGAATATTTGTATATTCTTTGTACCCTATAGTATCATGTGTCCGTAGTAAATCTTTGACAATGCTTAGCCCATGCTAAATTAGATTCATGCACATTCATATTTATCAAATGCGATATGCTTGGGCAACTACCTTCGGGAAGGTGGTTGACATACGACATGTGGAGACATTAGCGCCACACTGCCATGACAATGATGAAATGATTTATGGATGAAAACTAAACACCAAACAAATGTTTTAGACTGGGGCAGCTGGATGAATTGGGTGGAATCCGGTTAAAGCTAGTGTTGTCCCTGGTCAATTAAGGACCGAGCCATGAGATAAACATGAAACGAGCTAGTACAGCCGTACTTCTCGATGGGTATAGACCTTGCGGAGTAAATAGCCGAACGGAGGCGGTACCCCTGCATAGTGGTTCACTTAGGTGTGTGAATAGGCGGGAAGCCTACAGGTGGGGTAACCATCGGTGGGTAACCGAACTGAAACTGGACTTAAATACAACTTAAAGAATGAGTGAGTTTTCCCTTCTTGGGAGTGCCAAAACTCCTCCCACTGCTAGAAACCGTGTACGGCTAGAGTGCAGGAGGGCTCAAGTTCATGGAGCGGGTACTGCCAAAAGAGAAGTTATTGAAAGGTTTTGCTGTGATGCATCTCATTCGTTGGGACTTCGGCTCATGTGTTAGGCAAGTCATGGAGTACAGGTAAAGTGTACATCCACTACAGTGTGAGTAAAACAATCTATTCGAATAGCCGTGCTCGCGGATACGGAGCATCAGGATGAGTTTTTCGCTTGGCTAGACTCTAAATTTTAAAATGATGGGATGGGCATGCATAATGATTTTACGTGCTGGTGGCTCAACTTCTCGGGAAGCGAGAAGGGGTAGACCCCAGAAAATCATGATGATCCAGTGGTGGGAAGCTATCCTTGGGATCACAATGGATGATCGACAGAACCGTCGCTGATTAAACAAACTATGAAATAAAACTTCACCAGTCTTAGGTCTTAGGCTTGTGAAAAAATTGCAAAACTGGCTTTATGCAAAAGAACCACAACCATTCCTTGATTATCCCTTATCATATGCATCATTGTTGTGGTGGCTTGCTAAGTACGGTTGGTACTCACTCTTGCTTTACACAAAACATTTAGAGGTGCGTGATGAAGACCTTGAAGACCCGTACGAGTACTACCAGGAGGGTATGGAAGACGATGGTGCTCAGTAGGTCTTAGACTCAGTCATTGCTTGTGGCGATGGCGTGTCGCTGCCTTCTCTCCGATGCCTTATGTATGTTCAGCTTTTGCTTGTATTCCAGACTGTTTGGTCCTATGTTCTAGACAATGCCTTCGGGCGCTATATTATAATATTTCGCGTAAGATGATTGGTGTATTGCACGCTTGATGATTCAGTAATGTAATCGTCGGTACCAGACTACTCGATCCAGGGAAATGGTACTATGAACACGAATGATTCCTGTTACAAAAATGGGGGTCCACGGGGAGCGCGCGAGGTGGCCGGGGAATGCATAGCATGGGCGCGACCATGGTGGCACGAGCGCGGGAGATATGGAGGAGAGGGATGACAGGTGGACCCTACCTGTCATCCACTCAGGAGGAAAGAGGACCAAAAACAGACTTTGTGCAAAGGAGGAAAGGGAGCGGGCCGACGAGCTGGGCCGGACCGAGGAGAGAGAGAGAGGGACAGCCACGGGGAGGAAAAGCGTACTTTGCGCTATTGCGCCGAAAACGGCCCAAGCACACGAGAGGAATTTTAATTTGTTTTTCTATTTATTTAATGAGACAAATTATCTTTGTATTTTTATAAATACTTCCAATGCTCAAATAATTCCAAGAAAAATCTTGAAATAGATGGACATTCAAAGTATTTAATAAAAATATAAAAAGATTATTTATTGATTAAATAATTTATTTAAATAATTACTAAAATGCTTTTGTATTATTAAAATTATTTCTATAGCTCCAAAATTTCACAAAAAATTTGAGAGTATTTTAGGGCATGGAGAATATTTCAAAAATATTTATAGTTATGATTTTTAAAGGAAATTTTAATTTCCCTATTAAATTCACTTGATTAATTACTTTTCTTTTTATTTAATTTCTAGAAAATGTATTATTAAACGATTTTTAATCCCGATCGAAAAATCAAGGCATGACAAATCTACCCCTTACAGGAATCTCGTCCCAAGATTCGGGCTAGAAAGAAGAAGGTAGGGTTGGGGTTGGGTTGGTGACTCCGCGGTTTCTTTCGACTCATCCAGATTGATTCTCGCTCGCTCTAACCCTGATCTGGTTGCAGGAGTTGAAAGATCTCCCTCTACTTAGACTACATAGTTAACATTGGCGTCTTTGATACCCTGAGAATTGACCCTGTTGATTAGGAGCTTGATGGGGCTTTCTTGAGACCTTTTGATTGACTTCACTAACTCCTATTTTGAGTTTTCTCGAAATTGCTCTTAGTCTAAATGGCAAGTTTCCAAGGAACTGTTGGATCTGCCTTTTATCTTGCCTAGGACTGTTTGCAGTTGCTACTTCCTTAGACTGAACTGCTTCTAGCTAGGTGTTGATGAGAAAAATCTCTCACACGCTGGCCTGGGAGATCTGCTTAACTCTAGTGCAGGTCCGTCCTTGGCTACCTGTGATGATCTAGGCGTGCCAATTGGTTTGATCTGCTAACCAATAAGAAATAATAAATAGATACATGCATTAAGGTTAAAGTTAGATCCTACCGGATCGGCTCAGGAAACCAACCTGCATATAATTGCTTTCTCGAAGCATATTTAAACTAAGTGACTCAGATAGATCGGCTGTGCCGAGACAGCATGAATCGCTTAACCTAAATATACATCAAGATAATAAATATATGCGTTCATAACCTAGCCGATGCTGCAGGTCTAACGTGAATCGGCTAATACTCCGATATATCTTATAAAAAGATATCGATCTGACCTAAATGTGTTAAACCTAGATCAATTGTCACGATGCCAACGGACGATCGGCTTAAGGCATTTAACTAGATCGAGATCTTAATATAAAAGGCAACTCTAATAGATCTAATAGCAAATAATACTAAAGAAATATTGAAATAGATAAGGCCTAATGAAACCCCAGACTTGTCTCTATAAACTTGCATCTAGCCGAATAGATCATAATACTTCTAAAAGAGACTTAGTAGATCATGGATGATGCAACATTAAGTATAAAAAGATAGCATTGGATCTATATGGACCGATGTAAACCCTTCAAGACGGTAGATACAACATATAATCCAGGCCAACATCTAGATCTAGCTCTATTGGCTACTGCTTCCTGAGAAGAACAAGCCGATGGCAAGATAGATCTCGACATTGTTCTAGATTATATGCCGTATATGATAACTTGCGTAGTTTATAACATTAAACCTAGAGTGTCATAATGATGTAAGCACTAGATTCGACAAAATAAACCACTAAACGATTAGAATTTACCTTGTTCGGGGTTCGAATCGATGCAGCCCGAAGCTGGATCAAGAACTCGTCTAAAAGAAAATAGGAGGCGATGCGCCGAGGTTGTATTGATTGTGATTGATTATTTACAGGGGCCTCGGGTCCTATTTATACCCAAGAATAACAATATCCGTGTGAACCACGGTTTCTATCTAATCTACTATACATGGTACGACAATATCCTGGGACATGGTCCCACGCCATATTACAATAGGAAATCTAAACAAATTCCTAGTTTATAGACACAATTGTCGTTACAGGACTCTATCCACAGATGGCAATATCTTTTAACGCGCAATTGGGAACCGAATCCAACTCCTTATCTCCACGCTTTCCATCGGGATTGGTCCCACTTCAACCCTGACTCAGAATCGACTATTGGCTATCCTAGTCCGATTCACTTTCAGCCGACTGGCTCCGTAGCCGACTCGGACTCAGCTGATTCTGTTTCCGTCTCTTCTCAGATCGCATACCTTCTTCGATTCCGCTTCAATCTCTACTTCAAACCCGGGGATTAGGTTACCAAATTTGGTCGTTAACACATGCCCCCGAAGTTCGCGTTATGAAATGTTACGGATTTTAGACGATTCAAATCCCAGGCGCAATCCTAGCGCGACTCTGCTTCGACTGTTACAAAAATTCTTTAAATACCGCCCCCACGGCCGCCTAACAAGTCACGTCGTCAAACAGATAGCCACCTAAGCAGACATCTTCAAGCTCTCCGGCGACCCGTCCAGCCTTCAAGACCCATAGCGACGATTACCTCCTCCGGTGACCTCCGCTCACAATATGGCTTCCTGCGCCGCCACCGCTGCTGCATCGGCTGCCACACCTGCTGAGTTCCCCGAGGTACACCCCAATTGGATAAAAACCCCTTCTTTACCGCCTTGATATATAAATCTACATTCTAGGGTTTTTGATTTATGAACTTGTCCCGCTTTCCGATTGTAGCATTTGTCTCATCAGATAGCCATCCCCAGTATTGTTCAGAACAACAGATACTTTTTAGGGCCTATCGGCAACAAGGACCCCACTGAGATAATAATAGCCGAAACCGATAGGATGCCCTATAACACAAAGAAACCCTCTCTGAGTCACTGGGTCAGAACCTTCAAATCTTGGCCATCCATGGACAAGTCTTGGCCTAAATGGTACAAGAGGATGCAATCGACCAAGCAAACCCATTGGGAAGAAGTAGGGATAGCTCAATGTTTAGCTTTGTCAATGGCCGATATGGAGAAAGATGAACCATTGATGTCGGTCGTGACCTACTTCTGGAATGATACATTGAATGCTTCCATGTTTCAACAAGGTCCAATGACAATTACCCTAGCCGACGTAGTAATGACCACTGGATTAAACATTCTGTCGTTGGCTAACCCTGAAGAACTGACCAGGAAAGGGCAACACAAGTTTAAGACCAAGGCCATAGGGGGATAGAGCGGTTACGTGGCCATGAATATGAGGGATGGGCCAGTCGGCCCTAGGGAACACGACGCATTTCTTATTATGTGGCTGGAAAAATTTGTGTTCTGTGGCTCAAGCTATGGGCCGACTGTCAATTGGCAAGTTGTAGCCGAGGCCCTGGTAGACAAGAAAAGGATCCCTCTGGGCAAGTACCTCCTCGGCTACTTATATCAAACCCTCCATCAAGTAGTTGCCAAGATAGCCGCCGACGCCTCTGTCAACACTGGGGGCCCGTGGTGGTTTCTTCAGATCTGGCTAGTATTGATGACCCAGAAAGTAGCCGGTCGGCCACCCCTGACTGAAGCGCTCTTCCCGCGACTGGAGCCGATCAAAGATGATGATGGAAACGAGATAACCACCACGAGGTGTCTGTGCTATGGAGAAGCAGCGGCCATGCATGCCGGATCAAAACAATCGGCCGAACTGCTAGCCGAGTGGTTTGTGTCCTTGTATGATGGATTTGCAAAGGACAACCACTGATGGTACTTCTACAGAGATTGGTCACTCTTCGAGCTGCCCGTCGAATTCAACTTGGAAGAGATCAACTCGGATGACTACCCCAAATGCAGAGAATTGTTCACAACCGCCATTACACCTTGTATTCTGCCGACTGGGATCCATCAGGGCCGATCAGTGACAAAAAGTTATGAATTCTACTACCCTGTATCGGCTGCCAGGCAACTTGGACTTGGGCAAATGCCCATCAGCTGCTATTACGCCGACAAGATTGAAACAAGGGGAATCGTAGACCAGGCCCCAATCATGAGCAAGCTAATGGATATAGCCGGTCCCCCCTTGGCAGCATCGACACCATGGTGCTTGCCTACAAGAAGAGCGCAGCCTACGACCGTTGGTGGGTCGAAATCAAACATCTTTCACCAGCGGTCTTTTCACTACGTCACCCTGCTGCTGCCGGATGAAATCCCTTCGGTGAGTCCTAAACTCCAAGCTATTCCCTCTTCTTGGATCATCGGCTGATTTAATCTGCTAACACTTGGACTTCTTCCCTCTTGCAGGAAACAGAAATAGAACGGCCAATGGTGAGTAACTCTGGCATTCCAATCGAGTACCGCCTAGGCGTTCTGCCAAATGGATGTGGGCTAGCTCCGTCGGCCATCGGCTGGGACGCGCCTAAATTGAAGACATTGTTGCACGGACAGACATGCCAGCCACTGGCTCGGCAAAAAAGAACTACCCCAAGCACGAAGCCATCGGCTGCACCTGCAACGAAGCGAAAGAAAAAGGAGCCGATCGCACCAGCTGACAGCCTCCCGTTGGTGGATCCCAGCGTCATCCAAGTCCTGAACGAGGAGGTTGCAGACGAAGAAATGTCAGCGACTGTTTGAGCAGCGGCCGAATCAAGTGATTCGAGCCATAACTCAATCAGTCCTCCAGCCGACAGCCCGCTAGTTCCAAGTCTTCCCATGAAGAAACAGCCGGTAAGTCCTTGTTTTGCTAGATTCGGCTTGAGCATAATACCACTCTGTACTTAACCGAATATATTTTTTTAGATCAAGAAGTTGGCTTGCCATCCTCCGCGTCGCGCTCCACAAGTAATCACTTCTTTCAGCTTGCATTTTAGCTTACTTGTCCCAGCCAATTTAACAACTGACACTTGTCTTTTCTTTTGTAGCCTCCTCCATCTCCATCGGCCGCCCCCCAGGTGTCAAGCGAGCACACGACATTGGCTGTGGGCGGCCAAGAAGCTGGGGACGTCACAACGCTGGCCGATGAGCCGGTTGGTGCAGCAACTTCGGTTGGCGATCCCATTGAAGAAGACACCGCTCCCGTTGACCTAGCCGAAGTTGAAGAGGAGGCCGATCTGACGCCTGCAGCAAGAGTAAGTTCACCCCCACCTTTCTCTTTGCCATACCTTGAACAATCAGCCGTTCCAATCATATCTTAACCCTGGTGTCCCCTTTGCAGCCTCTAGCCGACTTGCTCTCCTTTGATATCAAAGAATTTCTCGGTGACGAAGAAGGAGAAGCAACTAGCCCAGACAAAGCCCCAGCCGACGAGTTAAAAGAAAAACTACAAGACATACGCCGTCGGCTGGACATCGACACAGACAGGCTGATGAAAGAATGTGGATCGGAGAAGCAACTAGCAGACAAAGCCCTAGCCGACGAGTTAAAAGAAAAACTACAAGACATACGCCGTCGGCTGGACATCGACACGACAGCCGATGGAAGAATGTGGATCGACCAAGTGCCAGTTCTTCGAAATTGAAAGTCAACTTCCTGAGGATCTTGTTGCCAATGTATCAGCCGTTGTTTGCATCGATCAGCATCGGCCAAGGCTTGGGCGCGCAATGCAACGTATGATCAAAAGACTTTCCCAAGCCGATGTGACCGCCAAGATCAAAGATGCGGTGAAGAGCATGGAGGCCGAGAAGACGAAGCTGAATGAGCTGAAGGCCGGCCCAACCACTTCTCAAGCCTTGATTGCCAGCCTAAGGGCCAAGGAAGCTGACTTGATGAAGCAGCTGGAAGAATGTCGTGCCGAAATTGCTGCCGAAGAAAAGGTGCTGGCCGATTTGCCCAAAGCCACAGAGGATCAGACAGGCAAATTGACGGCCACCATTAAGCACCTAAAAGAACTCCACAAATCGGCCAAGGTGGTTCCTGGCTCCGACACCGAAGATCAAGCGGTGGTCGACGAAATAAAGGCAATCCAAGCTGCAGCCATTTCGGCCATAGATGCATTCTTGGCCTTGTAACTTAGACTTGAACTCTGTACATTTGATGTAATCAGCCTGAACTGGCTTTATTATGTAATCGGCTTGTACATTGGTTTTACTTTTTGATTGCCCATACCTCTGAAGGCTTCGAAATGCGTTGAAAACCTGAAAAATTTCCTCTTGGTATCTGCCTTCTTGATTGATGTATGTATGTGTCCCCCTAATTTTGTTGATGTCTGCGATGTTGACAAAATTAATAACTTGACACAATCCTGCTACTTGTATCATCGTCGTCGGCTGAACCTAGCCGATTGTAGAAAACTAGGGGAAAAACTTAGTGTAAAAAATGGCCTAAAGACGATGCTTGCACAAGTCAAGACATCGGCTAACACGAATCGGCAGCAATCGGAGCCAAATCATGAACTGATCCAAACACTTGGGTAGTATTTTTTTAAATATTTGCCATTCAGGGCCCTTCAAAAAACCTCTCCATCCAATCCTTCTAACATATAGCCCCCTTTGGAGACGCATCTGTGGATCTTGAAAGGCCCTTCTCAATTTGGAGACCACTTGCCGAATTTATTATCTCTTGATCCAATCGGTAGTACCAACTTCCAAACGAGTTCACCCTCTTTGAAAGATTTAGGCACAACCTTCTTGTTGTAGTGGCGGGCTACTCGTTCCTTATCTCTTGTTACTTTTTCCAAGGCCCTCATCCTTGACAAAACTAGGTCTTTCGATTCATCCACCATCAAGTTATAATAGTCATCAGCTGTGAGCTGGTCTTGTAATTGAATCCGTCTTGAGCCAATGATGTTTTCCCATGACAAGACTGCTTCGTGCCCATAGACCAATTTGTATGGAGGGACTTGGATAGATCCATCGCATGCCATCCGATAGGCCCACAGTGATTCGGCTAATCGGCTATGCCATTGCTTGGGGTACTCAGAAATCTTCCTCTTTATCAGCTTGATTAAACTCATATTTGAAGCTTCTGCTTGCCCATTGGCCTGTGCATAGTACGGCGAAGAATTAAGTAACTTGATCCCCATGCCGTTGGCAAACTGAACAAACTCGTCCGATATGAAGATAGATCCCTGGTCAGTTGTTATGGTTTGGGGAACGCCGAATCAGTAGATGATATGCTCCTTAACAAACTCGATTGCGTCCTGGGAATCAACTTTTTTCAAGGGAATTGCCTCCACCCATTTTGTAAAATAATCTGTTGCCACCAGAATGAATTTATGCCCTTTGCTTGAGGGTGGATTAATCTGGCCGATCATGTCGAAGCCCCATCCTTTGAATGGCCAAGGCTTTATGATCGGGTTCATAGCCGATGTTGGTGCTCTTTGTATGGCTCCAAATTTCTGACAATCCTGGCAAGCTTTGTAATATTTGAAACAGTCCTCCAGCATCATCGACCAAAAGTACCCTGCCCTCCGAAGCAACCACTTCATCTTGTGAGCCGATTGATGCATGCCGCATATCCCTTCAGGCACTTCTCCGATAGCCACCTTGGCTTGATCGACACTAAGACACTTGAGCAGCACACCATCAATCATTCGATAGTAGAGATTATCGTCGATCAAAACATATCTTAAAGCCTTGTATCGCAATTTCCTTGAAGCCGATTAAGAAGGGTTCTCTAAATAGCTGTAGACCTCAAACCTCCAATCATCGGCTTTCATGGCAGCAATTTCTACCTCAATTTATTTTATCATCGGCCTGTAGCTTGATGCCCCTTGAGCTAAATCGTTGGCTTCTGTATTATGCTCTGTAGGGATGTGTTTCAGTGTAACTAGCCGAAAGTTGTCCATCAATTCTCGGCATTGTTGATAGTAGACCATCAGCGCATCGTTCCTCCATTCATACTCTCCTGACAACTGGCTGATGACCAACAGTTAATCTCCCATTATTTCGATGGCGTCGGCTTCGACTTCTTTGAGAAGATGCAATCCCTTGAGCACTGCTTCGTATTCAGCTTGATTGTTTGTAGCATGGGGATTGATTGAGAAGGCGAATTCAAAACTTGCCCCTCTTGGTGAAATAATTACTAAGCCGATACCGCATCCGCTTGTGCATACCGAGCCATCAAACGTTAATGTCCAAGGCATGTTCTCAACTGAGCCGATTGAGTCATCTCTGTGTTCCACGATAAAATCGGCTATAGCTTGTCCAAACTGCCTTGGGTGCCTGATACCTCAAATCGTACTCTGTCAAAGCAAACATCCACTTTCCGATGCGTCCCTTTAACACTGGAGCCGACAACATGTATTTGACTACGTCGGCTTTGCATACTATCGTGCACTTATTAGATAGTAGATAATGCCTCAACTTTTTACATGAAAAATATAGGCACAAACACAACTTTTCCATGGGTGAATACCTTGTTTCTGCGTCCAACAGCCATCGGCTGAGATAAAAGATAGCTTTTTCCTTGCCTTCAACCTCTTAGATTAGGACTGAGCCGATTGATTTATCATCGGCTGATAGGTACAGCTTGAACGGTATCCCTTTCTATGGAGACATTAGAACTGGAGGTGTGCTTAAGTAATCCTTGATGTTGTCCAATGCCTTCTGATGCTCTGCCCCCCATGTGAATGCTTGGTCGGCCTTCAGCCGAAGTAATGGTGTGAATGGCTCCATCTTTTCTGAGAGATTGGATATAAACCACCTGATGAAGTTGATTTTGCCGATCAACGATTGTAGTTGCTTCTTGTCCTTTGGAGGCTGTATTGTCTTGATAGCATTGATACTTCTTGATGTAACCTCTATGCCTCTTTCATGAACCAGAAACTCCAAGAACTGCCCGACCGACACGCCGAACGCGCACGTCAACGGATTCATCCTGAGGCCATATTTTCTAGTCCGCTCCAAAACCTGTCTAAGATCGGCTATGTGGTTCTCCATCTCCCTGGATTTGACAACAACATCATCAATGTAGATCTCTACCAGGGAGCCGATCATATCATGGAAAATATAATTCATGGCCCTTTGATAAGTTGTTCCAGCGTTTTTCAACCCAAATATCATGACAACCCATTCATACAAGCCGATTGCCCCTGGGCATCTGAAAGTAGTCTTGTGAATGTCCTCCTCGGCCATAAAGATTTGGTTTTAATCTACATTACCGTCCATGAAACTTATTATCTTGTGGCCAGAAGCAGCATCCACTAGTAAATCGGCTATGGGCATTGGGTACTCGTCCTTAGGGGTGGCTTTGTTTAAGTCCTTGAAATCAATACATACCCTAAGTTCACCATTCTTTTTATCACTGGAACGATGTTCGAGACCCATTCGGCATAGCAGCAGGGCCGAATGAATCCGACGTCATATAGCCGAGTGATTTTGGCTTTGATTGCATCATACATGTCAGCTTTAAATCTCCTAGGAGATTGTTTGAACGGCCGATAGCCTGGCTTGATAGGCAGCTGATGCACAACAATAGATGGGCTAAGACCAGGCATCTCGAAGTACTCCCAAGCAACACAATCTTTATATTCCTTTAATAAGTCAATAAGCTGGAATCTACAATGAGAAGACAAATTTTTACTAATATATGTCGGCCTAGGCTTATCTCCAGAGCTGATATCTACTTCTTCTAGCTCGTCGGCCGACATAAACCCTTGCCCAAGCTTGCCATCGTCGTCATCCGTGGTGTCCTTGCCGTAGACGCTTGAGCCCTTCATGACACCTTCAAAGCAGCAGCTGCGGCTCCTCATCTCCAATTGGCTGTATGGCAAGATCGGACACTTTAAGAAAATCGGCTTGCCAGATTTTCCCGGACAAACAATCGATGTCATTGATTTCCCATAATGGCAAATCAGCATTAGCGACGCTTACTGACCTGTTGGCTAGCACAATTTCGATCTTGTCACCGTCCCATTGAATCAGACTTTGGTGCATGGTGGAAGGGATGCAGCAATTCGCATGGATCCAGTCGCTCCCAAGCAGCAGGTTGTAAGACCCCTTCCCATCGATGACAAAGAAGGTTGTGGGCACGGTTTTGCTGCCGATGGTCAGTTCCATGTTGAGTACTCCCTTGGCCTCTGATGGGTTGCCACCGAAGTCTTTAAGTACCATATTTGTTTTGATCAAGTCTTCGGCTCCCTTGCCCAATTTTCTGAAAGTTGCATAGGGCATCAAATTCACCGCAGCCCCTCCATCGACCAGCAGCTTGGATCGGCTTGCCGTTGACAAATCCCTTTATGTAGAGCGGTTTGAGATGCCGATTTTCAGTTCCCTCTGGTTTGTCAAAGATGGCTTGATCTGGGGATAAGGCTAGTCTATCCAAGGTATCCTCAATGCTATCTGCATCGGCCTCAGTGACACCGAATTCGGCTGGCAATATGAAAACCATATTGGCCGATGCAGTAGCTTTTCCTTTACCTTTGGCTGCCCTCCTGGCTTGATCGGCTGGGCTTTCTTCGACTTGTCTTTCGTCGGTTGGTGCAGTTTCCTTCTTGGGCCTCCACTGTTTCTTGCCCAGCCGACGACGCTGATCCCAAATCATCTGCCGAACTTCTTCTCCCTGTCCCTGGTGTTTCAACCTCTGGATTCTCCTCTTCCGAGTTTTGGTGAACAGGTCAAAAGGGCACCATTGGGGGTTAGCCGATTGATCATCATCAGCTGCTTCTTCATCGTAGTATTTGTCATTCTCGTCTTCCTCGAAGAAGTCTTGGTGGATCGGCCCGAGCCAATCGTGGACAGGCTGCCATGTCTGGTTCAGCTGCACGGCCCTGGGGACGAATCGAGTTGGGATTCAAATCGGTGGGTCTCTCGTACTCGTTCTCGCGGTGATCACCGCAGCCGGGCAATTTTCAATCGTCGCGGCCTCATCCCCGATTCCCAAAGAATCGAAAAACTTGCATTGCCGATGCGGATCGCAGATTCTGTGATGCCTAATGAAGCGGGGACCCGGCAGCCTCGGTCTCCCTCACATAAGGCCTGTTGCACCGAGCTTCTTCTTCCCGCCAAAACCGCTATTGAAAGCAGTGTCAGCTGTCCATGAGGATCGGCCGTTGATCAGCCGATCGGCCAGCAGGACGCACCATGTTGATTGGCGCGTCTTGGTCTCCAGTCAGCTTCTTCTCTGCCTTAACCCCTCTAAGAGTTTCGGCTAAGCTGTTCGTCATTCTGTTCTGCCGATCAGCTCGCCTGGGGCCGGCTTGAACTACGTTCACCGGGAAAGGGTTTCCATCTACTTTCATCGGCCGAGGTGAATCGGCAAACTTGAGCTTCCTGGCCTCGATTGCCGACTGGATTTGTTGCCTGAAAACTTTACAATCATTAGTGGCATGGGAGGTGGAGTTATGCCACTTACAGTATTTCTTCTTCTTGAGTTCATCAGCCTATGGGATCACATGATTTTCGGGAAGCTGGATCTGCTTCTCCTTCAGCAATAAATCGAAGATCCTATCGGCCTTGGTGATGTCAAAGTCGTATTTCTCTTCCTTGGCTGTTTTCAGCAGCCATTGACAGACGATGGCCTTTTTATTCTTGGCCCATTCGGCTGCCGCGACCTCTGCGTCATCGTCGCTTGTTTCTGAATCAGGTTCGACGATGACGTGGGCAACCTTCTTGACGGCCTTCCTTGATTCTTGGAATCGCTGCTCGTGGGCCATCACCTTCTGCGCCAAGTGGGCTAGGCTGTCAAAATCTTGAGCCGAGAACCTTTCATGGATCAGCAGCAGCAGTTCGTGGAAAGCCAAATCGGCTAACTGGGAATCGGATAGCACCAGGCTGTAGCATCGGTTCCTTATCTCCCTAAACCTCTGGATGTAGTCCTGAAACGATTCTCCGTGCTTCTGCCTGATGCTTGTTAGGTCCGACAAGTTCATCTCATGATTGCCGGTGTAGAAATAGCTGTGAAATTGCTTCTCGAGATCGGCCTAGCTCTGAATAGAGTTGTAGGGCAACGAAGAAAACCATGTGAAAGCCGATCCCGACAGCGAGAGTGGGAATAGACGAACTCTCAGGGCGTCTGTAGCCGATGCCTCTCCACACTGGGCTAAGAATCGGCTGACGTGCTCGTAAGTTGAAGTGATGTCCCACCCTGAGAATTTGGAGAAGTCTGGGACCTTGTACCGGTTGGGTAATGGCACCCTCTCAAAGTGTTTTGGGTATGGATACCGATACATATTCCTGGAATCTTTCGGCTTAAGGCTGAATTGATCGCGCATAACGTCGGCAATCAAATCAGCCCAAGTCTTATTGTCTTGAACCGGTTGTATCGGCTCGTATTTATCATACTGCATGGATGCTTGCCGATACTGAGGTGGCATCTGAGGCCGATAATGCCGATCTTGGTGGCCTCCCTGGTACTGATACTGAAGTGGGTTGCCAGCGGGAAGCGGTCGATTCGTCGGGGGTGTCTGTGGTTCTGGAAAGAGCTGTCAGCCACTGGCATTGTATTGAGCTCCTAGAATGGGATTGGCAACCGGCTCTTGCTGCCAATTAAACATACCGGCTAGCTGCTCCTGGGGAAGATGTTGCTGCTGGTTTAGAATAACGGGCGATGGCCTTGAAGCCGATGCAGATGCAGTCGGCTGATTGACTCCTCCTGGCGGCCCTGGCTGTATCGGAGGCGGGATCGGCTGGTTCTGGGTCGCCAAGACCCTGTAATTGGGGAACTGGCCGTCTGTGAAGTAGGTTGGCCCCCGCTGTAGCTGATCGACAATTTTGGAATCGACCACAGTGGCAAGCATGTTATTCAGAGTGTTGACCAAGATGCCACTTTGATTGATGAGTGCGTGATGTACAGCCGAATCGATCCGGTCCTGCAAGGTGTGCAGCTCCGAATCGTGTTGCTCCTGTTTCGGCTCCTCCATCTTGTGTTTGCCCTTCGTGTCGCTTGAGGAGGATGCCTTGAAATCGTCCATGTTGAACTTGTATTTCTGGAGGACAGACCCAGATCGGGTCTAGGCGAACGATCGCAAGTAGTTGGCATGTAGTTCTTCTACCATTTTCTTGTAGTCGGCGAGTTGTTTAGCCGACAATTGTTCCATCGTGATCGGAGCCACATTCTCTTCAGTGATCTCTGAGTTCTTGATGTTAACCATCACGTCTGATGCTTGGTGGTCTGTTGATGGTCCCACTGGGCGTGCCAAGAAGCGTGTTGATGAGAAAAATCTCTCACGCGCTGGCCTGGGAGATCTGCTTAACTCCAGTGCAGGTCTGTCTTTGGCTACCTGTGATGATCTAGGCATACCAATTGGTTTGATTTGCTAACCAATAAGAAATAATAAACAGATACATGCTTTAAGGTTAAAGTTAGATCCTACCGGATTGGCTCAGGAAACCAACCTGCATATAATTGCTTTCTCGAAGCATATTTAAACTAAGTGGCTGGGATAGATCGGCTGTGCCGAGACAGTATGAATCACTTAACCTAAATATACATCAAGATAATAAATATATGCATTCAAAACCTAGCCGATGTTGCAGGTCTAACGTGAATCGACTAATACTCCGATATATCTTATAAAAAGAAATCGATCTAACCTAAATGCGTTAAACATAGATCAATCGGCTGTCGGCTGATGCCAATGGACTGATACTGGCTTAAGGCATTTAACTAGACCGAGATCTTAATATAAGAGGCAGCTCTAATAGATCTAATAGCAAATAATACTAAAGAAATATTAAAACAGATAAGGCCGGCTGAGACCCCGGCACTGTCTCTATAAACTTGCATCTAGCCGAATAGATCATAATACTTCTAAAAGCGACTTAATAGATCATGGATGATGCAACATTAAGTACCAAAAGATAGCATTGGATCTATATGGACCGATGTAAACCCTTCAAGACGGTAGATACAACATATAATCCAAGCCAACATCTAGATCTAGCTCTATCGGCTACTGCTTCCTGAGAAGAACAAGCCGATGGCAAGATAGATCTCGACATTGTTCTAGATTATATGCCGTATATGATAACTTGTGTAGTTTATAACATTAAACCTAGAGTGTCATAATGATGTAAGCACTAGATTCGACGAAATAAACCACTAAACGAAGAGAATTTACCTTGTTCGGGGTTCGAATCGATGCAGCCTGAAGCCGGATCAAGAACTCGTCTAAAAGAAAATAGGAGGCGATGCGCCGAGGTTGTATTGATTGTGATTGATTATTTACAGGGGCCTCGGGTCCTATTTATACCCAAGAATAACAATATCCGTGTGAACCACGGTTTCTATCTAATCTACTATACATGGTACGACAATATCCCGGGACATGGTCCCACGCCATATTACAATAGGAAATCTAAACAAATTCCTAGTTTATAGACACAATTGCCGTTACAGGACTCTATCCGTAGATGGCAATATCTTTTAATGCGCAATTTGGGAACCGAATCCAACTCCTTATCTCCACGCTTTCCATCGGGATTGGTCCCACTTCAACCCTGACTCAGAATCGGCTATTGGCTATTCTAGTCCGATTCACTTTCAGCCGACTGGCTCTGTAGCAGACTCGGACTCAGCCGATTCTGTTTCCGTCTCTTCTCAGATCGCATACCTTCTCCAATTCTGCTTCAATCTCTGCTTCAAACCCGGGGATTAGGTTACCAAATTTGGTCGTTAACACTTGGCTGAGGCGGCACCAACCTTCTGCATAGTTGCTTAACAATTGACTTGTGAAACCAAGCACTGACCACTCACCGGATCATGCCCCAAGGGTTAATCCCTTGATTTGACATTTCACTTCTTCGCTTACCCTTTGTTAGCTCTTCCAGGTTGATACACCATGAGTTCTGCAGTTGATTTTCCCACAAATGTTGAAACTTGCGAACAGTTCGGGAGCTGCCTTGAAAGCAACCAAGAGTTCCTATTTTTGATCACACCTGATCACTTTCATTCTTCGAGTGGAGATGATTCACCGAGACGGTGTCTCCGTAGCACACTCGGATGGCTGGGTTCGCTTGCCTGATGTCTAAATTCATTCGCTTTGGAGCGGGATGGTGGGGAATTCACAATGTCATCTTCCTGAAGACATTGAGGTGGTTTTCGAGAATTGCAACGGTTGCCTTGAGCTAAGGATAACCATTCTTGACCCATATGCACCGCTAGGGTGCAGTTGCACTTGCTATTCTCTCAAGAACCTCCACAATTAAAAGTGCAGATATTCCTCCCATGATATTATTGCCACATTTTTCATCCTTCTTCTCATTCTCTTGAGATGCCACTTATATGGTTCTTCCAAAAGTTTTTCATTTGTTGGTTAACCTTTTCCTTTCTATGTTTAAGGTCATGTTTTCAAGCTCATAAAAACCACAGTGAGTCAAGGAAAAGAAACTCTAAGTTTCTCATGACACTGACAGATGCACGAGTCAAATCTCCTTTTGGGTGAACGAGACGGTTCATGTGCGATGGAAAAACTGCCCGAGGCATGCTTTATTCAATATTTCTCTTTTATTACATAACAGCCATGAAACTTCTATATAAAGGAAAGTACTTGAAGGTCAGGCTCATAGACTACTGGTAACCCTTACAAACAGAAGTGTTGACATAAACAACATTCACGTCCGAGGTCCTGACATGGTCGTCTTGCTCTTCCGTTTCTTATTGGCTGAAATTCCATAGAAACGTACTTCGACGGTTGGCCTTATAGGCGTCTTTGCTTAAAGCAACTGAAGTAGCAAGCACAACCTTCTTGTTGATGTTGTTTCTTTTTCGCAACTGCTTACTAGACCTCTGAGTTGGAGCAATGCAGGGTGCCTCGCTGGTTTTAACGGCAGATTTGTGGCCTGGTGCTGGCGACATTGTTGCAGGTTCTACCAAAGGGGTGTACCGTTTTCTTGCAGTTGAGTTGGGTTATTATTCCCCTGACATTGCTTGCCCTTCTGGTGTTGGTTCTGTAGCTCTGGAGTGGTTGGTGATGGAACTTTAGAGCCTTTACAAGTGCCCTTGATGACAATTCGCCGTGGTAGAGATTGCACACACGGGCGACGATTGGTAACCTTTGCCTTACCGATGCCTTTTGGCTGAATTGGACCGTGTTGAGCTGGAGCTGGGACAGCTGGCGGCGTAGAGGAGTTGCAGACAGTGCTAGTGCCTTGAGGATGCTGACGCTTAGACATTGAACAACCTTCCGAGAGATGGCCTGTTGTTGACTGTAAATTGTCACGCACTGGCCTGAGAGATTTGTTTTACTCTAGTGCAGGTCCAAATCTTGCTTCTGAGGTTCATAGGGTGTGCCAGTTGGTTTGATCCTGCAACCAACAAGAAACAAAGAAAGAAAACAAAGTTAGCCTGTAAACGATAGCTGATCGGCTAGGGGCCGATGACGTATCGTTCGATGTTGAGTCGATGCGGTATGCAGCGAATCGGCCAAGGGAAATTAAATCTAATCGATCGGCTATAAATATTCATAATATATAATCTAAATCTCTAAATATATTAAAACCAAGTGATTGGAATAGATTGGTAGCATACCAAGACAGTATAAATCACTTGTATCTAAAAGTAATTTAAGATAAAAATTATACATATCTATAGCATAGCCGATGTCATAGATCTAATGCGTATCGGCTAGTACTCTGACACCACTTTATACTAAGATATCACTACAAATTAAATACATTAAACATGAACTGATCAAATGTTAAGATATCCTAACAGATCGATAACAAGCTTAACATATTTAGTCACAGTGATATCTTAATATAAAGGGCAGATTTAGCATATCAAGTAAACATATAATAAACAAGATAGCTAAAACAGGTAAGATCGGCTGAAACCCCGATACTATCTCTAATAGTAATCATGAAACAAGATAGAAATTATGATTCTAAATATTACTTAGTAGGTCAGACTCAACCGATGCAGCACTAAACATAAGAAGAAGCATAAGATCTAAACAAATCTATGAAAATCTTTCGAGATGATGGATACACTATATAATCTAATTCGACGATGATATCTAACCCTATCGGTTGTTATCTAGTAACAAAGGCTAGCCGATTAGGGTTAGATCGCAATATTGATCTAGGTTATATAGCTTATATGATAACTCAACGGTTTACGTAAACAGGATTAGAGTGTCATAATGATGGAAGCACTAATCCCGAGAGCGCAAGCCGCCATAACAAGTTTTACCTTTCGCTGGAGATCGATCTCGATGCAGCCCAATTCAAATCAAGAACTCGTCGAAGTAAATTAAAGGAAAAAGGTGGTGATGCGTCAAAGGTTGTATTGAACTGGTTGTTGATAAATTGCAAGGTCCTGGGTCGTCTTTATACCCAGATACAAGATATGTCCTTGTCGGACATGATTCCTATCTCTATTACAATTCAAATTACATATAAGTCCCTTAGGCAGACTCATACCGAAATTATCTATAAGGAAACTATTTAGAATAACCTAATTAATAGATACAATTGCCTTTTTAGGACTCTATCTGTACATGGCTCCTCATGAAGCACTTTAATCCGAATCCGATGATGATTCCAACGTCTTTTTACTGGAATCGGCTACATCGGCTATCCTTATCGGAATCGGCTGCATCGGCTATCCTTGTCTGATTCGGTCTCAGCTGATGAACACCTCAGCCGATTCGGCTTGTGACTTGGTGCGCACTCTGTTTCCAACGATTACATTTTCCTTCGAATCCGCCTTGACTTTAGTTCCAAATCTGATAATTGGCTTACCAAATTTGGTCGTTAACACCTGTTTCCCTACAATTGAAGCAGCGACAAGCTACTTTTGCTGGTCTTGGAAGTGGACATTTGCTGAGACGATGTCCTGGCTCAAGACAAATGAAACAAATCGGGCCTGGTTGATCACGAGGTGCACTCTTCTGGGTCTGCATGTTCACGACTGGAACTGGAACGAGTGAGGACTCGAGGACCTTGTTCACAACGTGTTTGTTAACGTTGGTGGTCTTCACTGGGGTTGGAGCTATTTGTAGACTAGAAACCTCATTACCATTGGTAGTGCCAACCAAGAGTTGACATACAGACCATTGTGATGTCCTTTTGTCTTCCTTGACCTCAGCTAGGACCCAATTCAGTTGGCAGTCCTTAGGCACGTGATCTCTTCCCTCACACAAGAAACACATGACGCTTCTCATGGGGCATTCCTCTGGCATGTGGGCATCTTCACCACAGAGGCAAGTGTGGGTGCATATGCTCATAGGGTGTCCAATTTCCCCACAACGAGTATATGCTTTGAGCTCCATTTCTTCCTTACTAACGCCTTCAAAGATTGGTTCATCATCATCAGTGGTTACCTCTTCTGAGTCATTATCCTCTAGTTTGGGTGGACCATAAAGTCTGAAGTGTCGGGTTAGCTGATGTGCACCACGGAAGGGGTTTCCTCTAAGATGCTAGGGAATCTTTTCAGCATCTTCGGGAGTAAACTCTGTGCCGGTGACGACCATGTTGCTGACACCTCATGTATTCCATATCGGTGCCTTTCTTTTCTTAGGGTTGGATTGAGGCGCACCAAAACTCTTGATGGCGAGTTGACCAGAATCTTCATCCTTCTTGGGCGTTGTACCTCATCTTCGGCCGATGTCATGGCATGCACATTCCATGAATGATTTCTTGCATCCCAACCTTGCTCATTGTAACCATAGATGGTGGCATGCGTTTTCTCCCAGCTTAATGGCGGGGTTGGTGCCATCATCTTCTGGGAGCTTGACAGCATAATGGCAGGAGTGACAGGTCCTGGCATCAGAGAAAACTGGCCGTGATCCTAACATAAACCATGAACTTGCATCTGGGCTTGCATTTGTTGCTGCTCATACTGCCGTTGCATCTGCTGCATCATCATGGCCATTAACTGTGTCTGATTGGCCACTACTTGGGCTAGAGTTGGATCCTCAGGGGGTGGAGGTGGAATGCTGGTTGTGTTGCTCTGAGTTGACCCACGAGGCTGCTGGGATCCTGACCCACTGACATTGCCTCTGGCTTTACCCATCTGATACAGGAAGAAGACAGAGAGGACGAGGGAAAGGGGTTATGCTAAAGACAAGACCTTAACCCGCTTAGCTACTGATCTGATGTGGGTAGACTTTTACTCTTCAAGTTGATTAAGCAAGCAACCTAGTATGGTCACATCCGCACCACTGATGCAAACCATACACCTGCACACAGCAAACAACACACAATCTACCAGCTAACGACACTACCCTTCGGGGAAGGATTAGGTTTGGGTAAGCTCCGGGAGGGCTTCACTTGATCCTCGAGAAGCGCTGACTCTGGGCTGCTCGGCTTGATCTCCTCGCTTGAAGCTTAGGTCTTGACTTGACTTCCACGAAGCTTTCAACATGTGCTCTAGGCTTAACAGCTAGAGAGTTGGAGGGGAAAGGAGAGAAATTTGATAAAGTGTTTCATAAAGACTTCCGGAGGGAGGAAAAGACATTTTTGCAAATAAGGTTTTCACAAAATTTGTCATTAGGGGTTTGACCATTTGGCTCAACCTACAGTCGAGATGGCTCTGATACCAACTTGTCACGCCAGAAATTTAGCCAAATTTTCAGACTATTTTGTGTACTAAATCCCTGTCCAGGAATCAGCCAGGGTACACAAAATGAAAAATTAATAAACAGATCCAAACGTAAAACAAAGCATAAAATACTTACATAAGAGGTACTTACTCCTCGCACTTGAAAGAAAGCAGCAACAGTAGAAAAAGACGATCCTAGCGGGGCTTCAGCTCCGCTTGTTAACGACCAAATTTGGTAAGCAAATTATAGGTTTGGATATAAGACCGAAGCCGATTTGGAGAGAATTGAGTTTGGGTAAAGGCCAAGTACAGACCGAATCGGCTGAGGGTTTTGTCGGCTGAGACCGAATCGGATAAGGACATCTGACATAGCTGATTTCGATTGGGATAACAGATATGATCGATCTTGGAAGGAAGATACGAAGATCATCATTAGATTCGGTTTCCAGGTGCTTCAAAGATATTGCCATCTACGAATAAAGTCCTGAAAAGGCAATTGTATCTTTAAATTAGAATATTTGTGTAGTTTCTTTATTGATAATGTCAGTTTATTTTAGGAATATCTATAATTTAATCTGTAATAAGGATAGGAATCGTGTCCATTATGGACTCATCGTGTATCTGGGTATAAATATGACCCAAGACCCTGTAATTGAGGACGAATCACACAATTCAATACAATCTCGGCGCATCGCCACCTTTTTTCTTTAATAGTTTCGACGAGTTCTTGCTTCTAGTTGGGCTGCATCGTTCGATCTCCAGCGAAAAGGTAATTCTTGTCCCAACGGCTTGCGTTATCGGGGTTAGTGCTTCCATCATCATGATACTCTAATCATGTCTTCGTAATCTGCACAATTATCATATATGCTATATAATTTAAATCGACATCGTGGTCTAAACCCTAATCGGCTAGCATCAATCGCTAGATGATAGCCGGTAAGTTTAGATTTCAATGTTAATCTAGATTATATAATATATCTACCATCTTGAAAGGTGTTCATAGACTCGTATAGATCCTATGCTTCTTTTGGTACTTAATGCTGCATCGGTTAGGTTCGATCTGTTAAGTCACTTTTAGAATCATAACAGATCTATCTTGTTTTATGATCATTACTAAAGATAGTATCGAAGTTTCAGCCGATCTTATCTGTTTTAACTGTCTCGTACATTTTATATTTACTTGATATGTTAAAGTTGCCCTTTATATTAAGATCTCTCTATAATTAAATATATTAAGCTTGTAATCGATCTGTTATATTATCTTAGTATATGATCAGTCCTTGTTTAATATATTTGGCTAGTAGTGATATCTTAGTATAAAGCGGTATCGGAGTATTATTCTCTTCGGCTATGCTATAAAAAGTATAATCTTCATCTTATAGTATTTTTAGATCTAAGTGATTTATATTGTCTCACTGATCTATCCCAGTCACTTGGTTTAAATATGTTTTATGATTTGGATTGTATTCTGTTAACATCTGCAGCCGATTGGATGAATCTAATCACTGTCGATTCAGTATGCACCGCATCGGCTTAACCCTAGACGATACGTCATCGGCCACCAGCCGATCAACGATCGTTTGCAAGCTAATACTTTCTATTGTTTCTTGTTGATTGCAGGATAAAATTAACTGGCACGCCTACGAACCTTGAAGCAATAATTTGGACCTACACTAGAGTTAAACAGATTTCTCAGCTAGTGCGAGAAATTTTCTCATCAACAAGCTTTTGGCACGCCCGGTGGGACTCAAATCGCAAGACAGACGCCATGGTAGACATCAAAACCTCCAATCTTGATCCGAAGAACATCATTCCGATCACCATGGATAAATTGACGCCAGAGCAAAAGGCCGAGCTTGAGGAGATAATGAACAAGTTGCAGAGCCAGTATCTGCACTCTTTTACACAAACTCGGTCCGGCACGGTCGTCCAGAGGTACAAAGTGAAACTGCCAGCCGATGACGAGCCCGAACCTAGCTCTGGCAAGGGAAAAAAGCCTCAAGAAATCAAGGAGGAAGATGGGCCACATCTGAACAACCTCCAACACAGGATTGATTATGCGGTTCATCATGCCTTGATTAACCAATCTGGGATACTGGTCAACACCCTCAACAACATGATCAGTATAGTTGTCGACTCCAGGATAGCCGAACACCAAGCCAGGGGACCAGTATTCCTTCCTGAGGGTAAATTTCCTCAGTACAGGGCCTTGGCAACAGATGGGTTGCCGACTACTTCAGGAGTTCCTCAGGAACAACCGATCGCGCCAGGATCGGTTCCCCTCAAGTCGTTCGTGCTACCATCGGCATCGAAGCCAACGGACTTCCAACCCAGGGTCCTGATTGAAGGGTTACGCGGAGGCTACGCTAGCCAAAAACAAAAACTTTTCTACCGCGCAAACCAGAACACTTGCAAGTAAGGGCCGATAGATCGTTACCGATTGAGTATGCCGAAAAGCCAATCGTGGCTATCCGGTCCGAAACTGTGTAGCCGATTCCCGCGAGCCGACAGCCGATTCCCGGTGCTGTAGCCGCTCCGAGTCGCCGACTGCGTTCTCGTTGCCGATCTGCCGGAGTCGCCTCACTCCGATTGCAGCCTATTCGTTGCCGATCAACAGCGCCGTAACGTAGCAGCGCCTCTACCGGTATCCACACGTCCGGGAATAGAACGCCGAACACCCGTGTGCTAGCACGCGATGCAAGGCTAGGGTTTGGCTCGAAAGTGGGGAGGGTTTCCGTGGAGATTGATCTCGGCGACTTCAGTTGCGGATTCGGTTCAATGCGATGCCGAAACTCTCCACCCCTCGCCCCTTTATATAGAGTTGGCCGACTGGGACTAGTGGCCGATCAGGACTCTATTTTGAATCGGATCTCATCCGTATCTCATAGAGTTGGCCGCCCACACGTCATAAGCCCATAGGACTCTATCCGATCGGATCCCTATCCGATCGAGCCGTATCCGAGTCCAACTCGAATATCTATTCTATCCCCTTAAGCGTGCGACCCTGTAGGTTCAGGTATACTCGGTTTCGGCTATAGTCCAACTTAGCCGATCATCGGCTCGAGTCCAACTCAGCCGACCTGTCAATAACGGCGCCTAGCAGCACATATTGACACCATAGTATAAAAGAATATAATATCGGCTCTGAACCTGTAATGTGTACACAAATCCCTTTGCCTCACGATACCAATTAAGCTATAGGCAAGATGTGTGCCATCCCTTCAATAGCTTAACCATTCACTCGAACCGTATTGGATTATCTGTCTGTTGACTGACTCCTCAATCAACTTAGCATGGCCATGCATTTCCATAATACATTACCTCGAGGGGCCCAGAGATATCTCTCAAAAGGAGGGGCAAATTCCATCTTGATCACTCACATCCCACTCCATGTTTCATAGCAAACCCGAAAACTACCTTTATAACTACCCAGCAGAATAGCGTTTGGTAGTCCCAAAGTAGGCTACTACACATGTTGGAATCCATGGTGATCTCAGTCTAAGGACTTTGTACCAACACTACCCGAGACCAACTAATGGCACATTAATTCCTGTAGTGTCTCATGGTGGGTCTATCCAACAATGTGTTCTCCAACACATATGTCCATGTTTATTGATTTGGTATCTCCATACCCATGATCTGTGAGACATAATCATCAATCAATAAACATGCCGATCTTAGAATCATATTAGTTCCAATAATATGATATATGATTAGGGATCATTTAGAAATAGATTCATACATATAGAGTCTCACAAATAAATCACGTACTTATTGATCAATACAAGATGTCTATTTTATGGAACTGAATAACACTTTATTCATAAATACATAAACATTGACGTGATATCCAACATCTCCATGTTGCCTCTAGGGCATATCACTAACAATCTCCCACTTGCACTAGAGTCAATCATGTAAGTATCTAATACCCATTGCTCTTGTGTGCGCCTCATGCTTCGGCTGAGGGAGAGGTTTTGTCAGCGGATCGGCTATGTTGAGATCCGTGTGCACTTTGCATATCTTGACATCACCTCTGTCCACTATCTCGCGGATGAGATGATATCGCCGAAGTATGTGTTTGGACTTCTGATGTGATCTCGGCTCCTTGGCTTGCACAATGGCTCCACTATTATCACAATAGAGAGACATTGGACCAGTCGTACTAGTCATCACACCAAACTCAGAAACAAATTTCTTGATCCAAACAGCCTCCTTTGGAGCTTCTGAAGCAGCAATGTACTCGGCCTCCGTTGTAGAGTCAGCAACAGTATCCTGCTTGAAACTCTTCCAGCTGACTGCGCCTCCGTTCAGGCAGAACACGAACCCAGATTGTGATCAATAATCATCCTTGTCTGTTTGGAAGCTAGCATCGGTGTAACCACTTACAACGAGCTCACCTCCATAGACTAGGAACATATCCTTAGTTCATCTCAAGTACTTAAGGATATTCTTTACAGCATCAGTGACCTTCACCTGGATCTCGATCGATATCTCGCTCGTAGCACTCAAAGCGTACGAGACATCTGGGCGTGTACAAAGCATGGCATACATGATGGATCCAATTGCTGAAGCATATGGAACTATACCCATCTTATTCCGCTCATCATGTGTCTGAGGACACTGATTCTTGCTAAGATTAATGCCATGTGACATGGGCAAGAAACCTTTCTTGGAATCATGCATGTTGAACCTTTTCAACACCTTGTCAATGTATGTACTTTGGCTTAATCCAATTAGCCTCTTGGATCTATCTCTATAGATCCGAATGCCCAATATGTATGCTGCCTCCCCTAAGTCTTTCATGGAAAAACTATTTTTCAATGAAGACTTGACGGATTCTAGCATAGAGATATCATTTCCAATCAACATTATGTCATCCACATATAATATTGGAAATACAATTGTGCTCTCACTGACCTTTTTGTCAGGCACACGACGTGATATTTCAGACCTCCGTGGGGCTGGTGTATCTACAACAGGTGGCGCAATACTTTGCTCCTCCTGTTGTGGTTCGTGGTCGCTGAAACATTTTCTGGTGTTTCTTGAACTTCTTCAAGATGCACCCTGCTCCCACTAACCCTTCTTGAAAGAAACTCTTTCTCCAAGAAGACACCGTGTCGGGCGACAAACACTTTGCCTTGTTCCCGATGATAAAAGTAATATCCCTTAGTTTCCTTAGGATATCCCACAAAGAAGCACTTGTCAGATTTAGGTGTGAGCTTGTCAGACTGTAAACGTTATACATAAGCTTCACATCCCTAAATTTTGAGGAAAGACAAACTAGGGGGTTGCCCTGTCCATATCTCATATGGTGTCTTTTCAACTGACTTAGATGGAACTCTATTTAGTGTGAGCGCAACTGTTTCAAGAGCATATCCCAGAAGGATAACGGAAGATCACTTTGGCTCATCATCGACCGCACCATGTCCAACAAGGTGCGATTTCTCCGTTCGGACACTCCATTCCATTGTGGAGTTCCTGGCGGAGTCAACTGTGGAACAATTCCACAATCTTTCAGATGATTACTAAACTCTTGGCTCAAGTATTCCCCTCCACAATCTGATCGTAGAAACTTGATTGTTTTCCCTAAATGATTCTGTACTTCATTCTGGAATACTTTGAACTTTTCAAAGGATTCGAACTTATGCCTCATTAAGTAGATATAACCATATCTACTAAAGTCATCGACAAAGGTAATGAAGTACTCATAACCACCTCTGGCCGTTGAGCTCATTGGTCCACATACATTAGTATGTACGAGTGCCAACAAGTCACTTGCTCTCTCACTGTGTCCCGTGAAAGGTGCCTTTGTCATTTTACCAAGTAAACAAGACTCACATGTCTCAAATGATTCAAAATCAAAAGAGTGAAGCAAGCCATCATTATGGAGCTTCTCCATGCGTTTCTTATTTATATGGCCTAAGTGTAACGCCCTAAAAATCGGTGAATTTAAAACCGGGAATTAAAAATCAGAACTTACAAAAACCTTTTGATTGTTGCTTCTTGATCGAGTTTTTCAGTTTTTATTTGCCAGCTTGGTTGCATAAATTTATACGCGAGTGATTTATCTCGATGTTTGAGAAAAACCAAACGATTTGAATTTTCTGGGAGAAAATTTTCGGAGTTTAGAATTGGGAGTTTTAATATAAAATAGAAAAAGGGTTATGGATTTATAAAATATATAATTAGGAGCAAAACATTAATTAGGTGATTGAGTAATATTAATTAGTGAGCAAAATGAGTAATAAAATATTTTAGGGTATATATATGAAATCTAAAAATTAATTTGAATCAAAATCGCATTCTCTGGAATTGAGGAAAAGAATTAAATTAAATATGTAAAATATATTTTAAAAATAATAAAAGTGGGTGAAAAGGGTTGAAAATATATTTTACAACTTATTTTTGGGTGTGTTATATTTTATTTTAAATTTTAGGGGTGAAGGGAAATAGAATTGGGAAATTAGGAATTAAAATCGGGAAATTCATAAAGTCCACTATTCATTAAGCGCCAAGTGTTCGACGCCGTACCCGACTCCCGACCGCCTCGCCACCGCGCGCGCGCGCGCGCGCAGCACCATGCCCCACGCCGCCGTACCATGCCCATGCCGCGCCGTACCACGCCGTTACGTCGCGCACACTCTTCCACCGCGCGCCGTGCGTCGCCATGCCCGCGCCGGACCCGCCCGAGCGCCGCCACGCGGCGCGCGCCACGCCCGCCCCCCTCGAGGGCCGCCACACATTGCTCCTCACCCCAGGCCCTCCCCGCGCTCGCCACATGTCGCCATGCCCTCACGCGCGCGCCATGGCCGCCGGCCTCGCCCGAGCTAAAATCGCCACGGAACGCCTATAAAAAGGCCATGGCAGATCAATATTTGTATACCAAATTTCTTCATGAATCACTCCTCTCCATTTCCCCCAAACTTCCCCCACCTATTGCGCACTAAGCCGTCCCAATTTGAGCAAGAACCGAAGAACCCTAGCGCCGGCCGCCCGAAGCAAAAATCCCAAATTCGTCATCCTCGGTCGAGTTCTTCCCAAATTGAAGGTACTTCCGCGATCTCCATGCTATAAACTTTATTTCCCCCATGTTTCTTGAGCCAATTAGCCACCGGAGTTCGCCGGCGACGAGCCCACCGTGCCTCTCCTATTTAGGCCGCCGCCATGCGCACGTCGCCAGGCCGTCTCGGCTCTTTTTCGACCAAACCGACCCCGTAGTTAGCATCCCTGTGCCCCGTGGATACTCTGGGAACACTTGGTTCGGGTGGAACGCCGCCGGATCCCGCGGGCACCGTGCGTCACCACCGCCGTGGCAAGGCCGCTGTCGCCAGCCCAAACCGCCGCCTCTCCGGCCCGGCCGTGCCTTGGAACAAGACCCTCGTGTCACGTAGATGGTGCGTTGCCCTTTAGCCCCCGCGCTCTGGTCCCTTCCCTCGCCGCCGTTCGCTCTGTGCTTCGCCGGTACCGCGTGAAGAAGAAGAACAGTGGAGAAAGGAATAAGAGAAAAAGAGAGAAAGAAAGGAGCGAAGCGCTGCGTAGCGCAGTGGAGAGAGACGAGAGAGAGAAGCGTGAGGTCTTCAGGTTCGAATCACTCCCCGCGCCACTTTATTTTTCTCTTCTTTTGCCAGCACAAGAGAGGAAGGAAGGAAGAAAAGAAAAGAAAGGAGAGAAGGAAACGAGAAAGGCGTGATAACCCAGTGGAGAGAGTGAGCTAGGGCTGAGAAAGAGGTCACGGGTTCGAACCACAGCTGCGCGAAATTTTGCCGATTTTCATTTTTTTTCTCTCCTTCCTCTCCCGCCGGCCCACACGAGAGAGAGAGCCAGAGAACAGAGAATAGAGAGAGCGAGTATGCACAGTGCCGGTCTAGGAAAAAGAAGAAAAGAAGAAAAAGAAAAATTAGAAAAAAATAGGGAAAAACCTTATAAGAATTTGGGGAATATTTTGGGAGTATTTTGGGAAAATTTATGCCAAATTCTTGTAGTTTTCACAGCTATTTCTTTTTTATATAAAATGAAACCCTAAATACGAGTTTCGGGAAAATCTTCCATTTACAAAAACCCTTTCCAAAAGAATTAATATACCTTTACTTTTACTTCACAGCTATACCTATCTTTTGGATACATTAAAAAGAAATATCAATAAATCTTTTTGAACAAGCATTCGCAAGATTTCCGCTTCATCGCTTTATCGATTCTATTTACGAAAAACTCTAAAATAACCGTAACTAGACAATACGATCGATTTTGCCCTAAAATCCTCCGTAATTTGGGTGAAATCATAGGGAGATATTTTGGAGTACTCTTTTTGGTTTTCTTGATTCCTTGTTCGTTCTTATCGAATTTTAATTGGATTCAATCTTTTATTTCGCACGTATGGATAGCATCCGAAGAGGCAGCTACTGACTACGTCGAAGACCCCACTCAACAAACGTGCGAGCAAGGCAAGTCAACACTCCCCTTTGAACATATTGATCCTATTTTGTGAAATGATTTAAACTTCAAACATGCATGCTATACACAAAATACCTATGCTTGATGTACAATGCCTTGATATTGCTTACCTTTAGAATTATTCCTTGTAACCCTCGATGTGATACATACAACTAGAGAATAACTTCGGTAAAATGCTTAGCCATGCTTATACTAGAATATTGCATACTCATATTTTTACAAAAAGCTATATACTTGGGCAACTACCTTAGGGAAGGTAGTTGAGATGCGGCATGTGGAGACATGAGCGCCACATTGCCTTGAACATGATGAAAATAGTTTTGATGGAAAAATAAAAATACAAAACCAATGTTTTTTTGAGGGCGCTGGATGATTTGGGTGGATTCCGGGAAAGGCTAGTACCGTCCCGGTCAATTACGGACCGAGCCATGAGATAGCCGGAAACGAGCCAGACAACCGTACTTCTCGAATGGGTATAGACCTAGCGGAGTAGATAGCCGAGCGGATGCGGTATCCTTGCATAGTGGTTCGGTGTAGGTGTTGAGTTGAGGACCTACCAATAGGTAGAGTGTCCTGGGCCTACCAATGGTAGCGTGCCCGTAATTGTGATGAGACAAAATACCTTTATGTGAATAATAAACTTAACAATGACTTAAAGATTAAGTGAGTTTTCTCTCTTACCCCGGAGCGCGTAACTCCTCTCACCGCTAGGAAATGACGGCTAGAGTGCATGAGGACTTAAGTTCATGGAGCGGGTACGCCAAAGTGAGGTTATCGAAAGGCTTTGCCGTGACCGTCTCATGTGTTGGGACGTAGGCTCATTTGTTGGGCGTCGCGGAGTACGGGTAAAGTGTACATCCACTTGCAGTGTGAATGAATCAATCTATTCGAATAGCCGTGCTCGCGGATATTGAGCATCGTGACAAGACTTTCTCTTGGCTAGACTCATAAATTTTAAAATGATGGGTTGGTATGCATAATGATTTTGTATCCCGGTGGACTCACTTTCGGACTGCGAGAAGAGGTAGACTCCCGAAAACCATGATGCACCGGAGGCGGAAACCATCCTTGGTATCACGAGGGATGGCGAGCATGTAACCGTCGCCGATTTAATATACTCGGAACTAAAACTTGACTTGGCTAGCTGTTAGGCTTGTGAAAAGATTTGTGAAAATTGGCTTTATGCAAAAGAACCCCAGCCATCCTTTGAATGATCCTATCATGTGCATCACTTCCGTGTTGGCTTGCTGAGTACGGTTGGTACTCATCCTTGCTATACGCACAAACCTTCAGATGGTGGAAATAAAGACTTGGAGGATCCATATGCCTACTACCAGGAGGGCGAAGAAGCTGATGGCGCTTGCTAGGTCTTAGTCTCCGGTCGTTGCCTGTGGCAATTGACAAGCCGATGCCTTCATTCCTCTGCCTTACCTAATTTCTACTTTTGGTTCTATCTGGACCATGAGGTCCTATATGTTGGATACTGCCTTCGGGCCTATATTATAATAATTTCGATGTAAGACTATTCATGCATTTGCACCTGATTATTCAGTACTGTATTTCGTGGGTACCAAACTACTCGATCCAGGGAAATGGTACTATGAACACGAAAGATTCTCGTTCCAAAAAAAAGGGGGTCCACACTAAGCGACAATGCTAGATAAACGTGGGGTTTGTATCATTAGAGAGTTGCCTTTATGTATTAATGTTATAGATGGGAGACGCTTCAAGATTCAAAACGTATAATCCATTCACCAATGGAGCATGAAAATAGAACATATCTTTGAGATATATTGAACAACCATTGTCCATTGATCTAAAATCATATCCTTTTGCTTGCAAACATGAAGCGGAAATAACGTTTTGACATAGTGTTGGAACACAATAATAATTATTTAATTCCAAAACTAATCCTGAAGGTAGATGAAGTGGTACTGTGCCGACAGCAACTGTAGCAACGCTTGCTCCATTGTCGACATGCAGATTGACCTCACCTCTTCTTAAGCCTCTACTTCTTTTCATTCCTTGCAACGATTTGCAAATATGAGCTACTGATCCGGTATCAAATACCGAAGAGTCAGTAGGTGAAGTAGCAAGATTAATATCTATAACATTAATACCTGAAGCAGAAGTTGTACTTTGCTTCTTTTTGAGATCCTCCATGTACTTCTTGCAGTTCCTTTTCCAGTGGCCTGTCTCCTTGCAATAGAAGCAAATGGCATCTGATGTCGCCGACCCCTTTTTGCCCTTCTTTGCATTAGAGGCACTCGCGATCTCATCGGAAGTTAACTTCCTCTTGGTGCAAAGTTTCTTGACAGGTGGTTTCCGCTTAGCCTTCTGCATCATCATGACATGATGACTGTTTTTATGGATACTCTCCTCAGCTGTCTTTAGCATCCCATGCAATTCAGCCAAGGTCTTATCCATATTGTTCATGTGATAATTTAATATGAATGGCTCGAAGCTCGGAGGGAGCGACTGGAGAATCACATCTGTAGCCAACTCTTGGCTAAGAGGGAAACCTAGTTTCTCAAGACTCTCGATATAGTCAATCATCTTTATCACATGCGGACTGACAGGATTCCCCTCAACAAGCCTGCACACAAACAAGGACTTTGAGGTGTTGAACCTCTCGGCCCGAGCTTGGTTCTCAAACATACCACGCAGTCCCTGAATAATAGTGTGAGCATCGCTGCTCTCATATTGCTTCTGAAGCTCAGGGGACAATGTAGCAAGCATGAGACAGCTTATATCTAGGGCATCATTAGTGTGCTTCTTGTAAGCCCTCCGTGCAGTTGCAGTGGCATTATTAGGCAAATCCTCAGGATAGGGTACTTCAAGAACGTACTCCTTACGCTCTTGCTTGAGAACAATTCTCAAGTTGCGATACCAATCCATAAAGTTTGTTCCATTTAATTTTTCCTTTTCGAGAATAGATCGCACATTAAAAGAACTGGGTGTAGTATTAGCGGCCATTTATTCTACAACAAAAAAAGCAAAGTTTAGCACAATGTTTATGCTATGTCTATTGTTAAACAATTTAACATTAGACTTCCATTATGTATTTTACACCTTCCCTCTAGGTTACGTATTGGGTCAAGATCCACATGTTAGTTAATTTCTAGTGAGCTTTGGCATCACTGCTAGAAAATTAATAACATCGGTAAGCAACTCCTTGCTAATCACATCTCTATGTGACTCTTGTTGTTGGTGTGGCATCTCCATGCCCCGGCGCCAATCTATGCCCCAAGGCCCAAAACTGTTTTGATAGCCTTGTTAAGTAAACCAAATGTTCCTGCTGTATATGTCCGATATATACCCCTCGTGTTATGATAGAGAATGGCACTCTGCTTTGGCGACCCACCATTGACGAGCATAACGGTGACGGGTGCAACATTTGGAAGGGCATCATTACTACTTAATTTTGTGAGGGATGCTATCCTATCAAACAAACTTATCACATATATGAAAGTAGGTAGAATAGCATGAAATAGTATGGCCCCCTTCACATGGTGATCTCCATCTCCATGTCGGTGTAGAGGATCTCCATCTTCATCACCGTTCTTCTGAGTGCCGAATGCTTGATTTCTTCAAACTAAGCTATTACTATAGAAGCTCTAATTGAAGATTACATCGACTCGTAGGTCGTGAAAGAATATTACAAGCATTGCACGTATGAAAGAATATTACAGGGATTGCACATATGAAAGAATATTGCACGCATCACATGCATCTCATACATACAATAGGGCCATACCATCTCAAAGCATTCTCTGCAAAAACAAGTTAGGCGTAGAAACGTTTTCTACCTATCGTAGAGAAACGGCATCGAGACGACCTATAAAGGGGTACCACACAACATTCATAGATCCAATCTATGAAATCGCTTACGGAAACCATGTCGGCATAATCACATTATGCCGTCCCGATACACTATCAAGGGAGATGGTTTGCGTAGGCGCGAGGCAGCTAACAAGATCGGACTACGAGATAGCTTCGGCATAATCACATTATACCGTTCCGATACACTATCAAGGAACGCTATCTCGAAGCCGACTCAAACCGAGTTCTATGGATATTGCTTCGACGTAATCGCATTACGCCGTTCCTATACACTATCAAAGAACGCAATTACCATGAACTCTCCTCAACAAATCCCGTAAAACCGATTGATCTAATCAACCCGTGTGCAAAACTTGTTCCAGATCCAATCTAAAACCCGAACTAAGCAAGATTAGCTCTGATACCACTGAAGGGTTACGCGGAGGCTACGCTAGCCGAAAACAAAAACTTTTCTACCACGCAAACCAGGAACACTTGCAAGTAAGGGCCGATAGATCGTTACCGATTGGAGTGTGCAATGAAATACCAATCACGGCTATCCGATCCGGAACCGTAGCCGATTCCTACGAGCCGACACCCGATTCCCCGTGCTGCAGCCGATCTGAGTCGCCGATCGCGTTTCGTTGCCGATCCGCCGCAGCCGCTCGCTCCGATTGCGCCGATTCGTAGCCGATCAACAGCGCCGCAACGTAGCAGCGCCTCTACCGATATCCATACGTCCGGGAATAGAACGCCGAACACCCGTGTGCTAGCACGCGATGCAAGGCTAGGGTTTGGCTCGAAGGTGGGGAGGGTTTTCGTGGAGATTGATCTCGGCGACTTCATTGCGGATTCGGTTCAATGCGATGCCGAAACTCTCCACCCTCGCCCTTTATATAGAGTTGGCCGACGGGACTAGTGGCCGATCAGACTCTATTTTGAATCGGATCTCATCCGTATCTCATAGAGTTGGCCGCCCACACGTCGTAAGCCCATAGGACTCTATCCGATCAGATCCCTATCCGATCGAGCCATATCCGAGTCCAACTCGAATATCTATTCTATCCCCTTAAGCGTGCGACCCTGTAGGTTTAGGTATACTCGGTTTCGGCTATAGTCCAACTTAGCCGATCGTCGGCTCAAGTCCAACTTAGCCGACCTGTCAATAGCGGCGCCTAGCAGCACATATTGACACCATAGTATACAAGAATATAATATCGGCTCGAACCTGTAATGTGTACACAAATCCCTTTGCCTCACGATACCAATTAAGCTATAGGCAAGATGTGTGCCATCCCTTCAATAGCTTAACCATTCACTCGAACCGTATTGGATTATCTGTCTGTTGACTGACTCCTCAATCAACTTAGCATGGCCATGCATTTCTATAATCCATTACCTCGAGGGGCCCAGAGATATTTCTCCAAAGGAGGGGCAAATTCCATCTTGATCACTCACATCCCACTCCATGTTTCATAGCAAACCCGAAAACTACCTTTATAACTACCCAGCATACGGAATAGCGTTTGGTAGTCCCAAAGTAGCTACTACACATGTTGGAATCCATGGTGATCTCGAGGTCTAAGGACTTTGTACCAACACTACCGAGACCAACTAATGGCACATTAATTCCCGTAGTGTCTCATGGTGGGTCTATCCAACAATGTGTTCTCCAACACATATGTCCATGTTTATTGATTTGGTATCTCCATACCCATGATCTGTGAGACATGATCATCAATCAATAAACATGCCAATCTTAGAATCATATTAGTTCCAATAATATGATATATGATTCGGGATCATTTAGAAATAGATTTATACATATAGAGTCTCACAAATAAGTCACGTACTTATTGATCAATACAAGATGTCTATTTCATGGAACTGAATAACACTTTATTCATAAATACATAAACATTGACGTGATATCCAACATCTCCATGTTGTCTCTCGGGCATATCACTAACACTGATAAGGCCACAAGCTCGCCATGCAGGCCATGAGATCCCTCAGATGTCGTCAGAACAGATTGCGGCCATGTTCAGTGTAGGTCGGCCACCTGTTCTGCCCAAGGTGTCGACATGATCCTATCCATCAATCTTCCCACAACATCTTATCAGCTCACAACCTCTTCAGGATCAACAGCCTCCCATGGTGCACCAATCTCCCCAGCATTATCTAGGAGGCAACTTTAATCAGCATTATCAACCTCATTCTCCTCGGATGCAGTATTGGCACGGACCACTCCAGTTTGATCAATACGAGCCGATGCAGCAACAAGCACAGGAGGTGCCTCAACAGAACAAGCCTTGGGTGGACTTGATAGCCAACGTGATGATAGAGCAATTCGGCCTCAAACCCAAGGATACGGGCAACATGTATCGGTATCTCTATCCTGAGTACTTTGAAAGGGTTCCATTGCCTAACTAATACAAGGTGCCAGATTTTTCCAAGTTCTCAGGGCAGGACAATGTTTCTACCTATGAGCATGTTAGCCGATTTTTAGCCCAGTGTGGAGAGGCATCGGCTACAAACGCCCTGAGAGTTAGGCTTTTTCCCCTCTCACTCTCTGGATCAGCTTTTACTTGGCTTTCTTCGCTACCATACAATTCTGTACAGAGTTAGGCCGATTTGGAGAAGCAATTTTATCAGTACTTCTACACCGGCATCCATGAGATGAAGCTGTCCAATTTAACATCCATCATGCAGAAGCATGACGAATCGGTCCAGGACTACATCCAGAGATTTAGAGACATGAGAAACCGATGCTACAGTCTGGTGCTATCCGATTCCCAGCTAGCCGATCTTGCCTTCAAGGGTTTGCTAACACCCATCAGGGAGAGATTCTCGGCCCACGATTTTGTAAGCTTGGCACACTTGGCCCAGAAGATCATCGCCCACGAGAAACGTTTCCAGGAAGCCAAGAAAGCCTTTAAAAAGGTTAGCCATGTTGCCTACGCTTCTGATTCCGATTCAACCGATAGCAAGACCAAAGTAGCAGCAGCCGAATGGGCTAGAAACAAGAAGATCATAACTTGCCAATGAGTGAAGAATTCGGCTAAAGAGGAGAAATATGATTTCGACATCACCAAAGCCGATAAAATCTTCTATCTGCTGCTTCGGGAAAAACAAATCCAACTCTCGGCCAATCACGTCATCCCATCGGCTGAGGAGTTGAAGAAGAGATATTGCAAGTGGCACAACAACGGTTCCCACAGTACAAACGACTGTAAGGTGTTTCGCCAGCAAATTCAGTCGGCTATAGAAGTTGGGAAAATCAAATTTGAAGATCCAAAAAAGCCAATGAAAGTTGATGTGAATCGTTTTCCTATTAATATGGTTTACGCCAGCCGTCGATCAGCCGATCATCATCCCTGATAAATGGATAGCTTAGTCAAATTCATGAAGGAACATGAAGAGAGGGAGACGGGCAGAATTCACAAAGTGCATCCAAGAAGACACGATCGACAGGAAGAGGCTTACCATCGGCAACAGGATGGCTTCGATCCCCATTGGAGCTGCGATTTCTTCAGGTTTTGCTGGAATCAGGGGATGAGATTACCATCACTCTAAGACTTCTTGGCGTGCAGTGGCTATGAAGATGAGCAGGCTGAGAGCTCCAGTCGATTTCCGCCCAAAGAAAATCGGCCGAGACAGAAGAAACGCCCTGTGCACTAAAGGCTGGGCCCTATCCATGAAGATTTCTTTCAGGAGGACTTCGAGGATGACGAAGAATAGGCTGCGAACCTGCAATGGTGTCCCTCCGACACTTTCACGAAGACCTAGAAGCAGAAGGTGCAGCGACTAAAGAGCGAGGGTCGGCTGAAAGAGGTCCAAGCCAAAATGGACTATCGGCTAAAAAAGAAGAAGAAACAAGAGCGCCCAAGGAAACAATGGCGCGTGAAGAACAAGGATATGTCGGCCGATGAAGACCAAGCCGAAAAACTTGTGTTATCCCTGGAGCAAGCGATTTTTGAAAAGCCAGAAGGGACAGAACATCGACATCTCAAGCCTCTTTGCGTCAAAGGATTCGTCAATAGGAGGCCGATGTCAAAGATGCTAGTTGACGGAGGAGCTGCCGTAAATTTGATGCCCTATGCTACTTTTAGAAAGCTAGGCAAGGGTGCCGATGATCTCATAAAAACAAACATGGTCCTAAAGGATTTCGGCGGGAACCCATCTGAGACCAAAGGGGTTCTTAACATTGAGCTGACCGTCGGCAGTAAGATAGTGCCTACCACCTTTTTTGTCATCGACGGGAAGGGTTCATATAGCCTGTTGCTAGGGAGGGACTGGATCCACGCCAATTGTTGCATCCCTTCCACCATGCACCAGAGCTTGATCCAATGGCAAGGTGACAAGATTAAAATTGTGACAGCCAACAGGTCAGTAAATGTAGTCGATGCCGATTTAACACTTTGGGAAATCGACGACATTGAATGCTTGTCCGGCAAAGTTTGGGAAGCCGATTTTCTGAAGGTGTTTGATTCTACTATACAGCCAATTGGAGACGAGGAGCCTCAATTATTACTTTGAGGGCGTCGTGGAGGGCTCAAGCGTCTACACCAAGAACACCGTGGAAGATCTCGATGGCAAGCTAGGGCAAGGTTTTATGTCGGCCGACGAACTTGAAGAAGTTGATATAGGTCCAGGAGATAGGCCTAGGCTGACATACATCAATAAAAATTTGTCTTCTTATTTTAGAATCAAGCTGATTGATTTATTAAAGGAATATAAAGATTGTTTTGCTTGGGAATATTTTGAGATGCCAAGTCTTAGCCGATCGATTGTGGAACATCGGCTCCCTATTAAACCAGGATATCGGCAACACAAACGACCTCCTAGGAGGTTTAAAGCCGATATGTATGATGCGATTAAAGCCAAAATTACTCGACTGTATGATGCTGGTTTTATTCGGCCCTGCCGATACGCCGAATGGGTGTCGAACATAGTCCTTGTAATCAAGAAGAACGACAAGCTCAGGGTGTGCATCGATTTTCGTGACTTGAACAACGCCACCCCCAAGGACGAGTACCCCATGCCGATTGCCGATATGTTGGTCGATGCAGCTTCAGGACATAAAATTATAAGTTTTATGGATGGCAATGCTGGTTATAACCAAATCTTCATGGCCGAAGAACACATTCATAAGACTGCCTTTAGGTGTCCTGGGGCAATCGGCTTATATGAATGGGTTGTCATGACATTTGACTTGAAAAATGCTAGGGCTACTTATGAGAGAGCCATGAACTATATTTTCCATGATTTAATCGGCTTCTTAGTGGAAATCTACATCGATGACGTGGTTGTCAAATCAAAAGAAGTTGAAGATCACATAGCCAATTTAAGGAAAGTATTGGAAAGAACGAGGAAATATGGCTTGAAGATTAATCCTACCAAATGTGCCTTCAGTGTATCTGCTGGGCAATTTCTTGGTTTCTTGTTCATGAGAAGGGGATTGAAGTGACACAAAGAAGTGTTAATGCAATCAAAAGTATTCAACCTCCACAGGACAAGAAGCAGCTACAATCTCTGATCAGCAAGGTAAATTTCATCAGACGTTTCATTGCTAATTTATCTCAAAAGATGGAGTCGTTCACACCTTTGCTAAGACTAAAAGCCGATCAAGAGTTTACTTGGGGGGCAGAGCAGCAGAAAGCTTTGGACAACATCAAGGATTATTTAAGCTCCCCTCCAGTTTTGATCCCTCCACAGAAGGGAGTGCCTTTTAAGTTGTATTTGTCAGCCGATGAAAAATCAATCAGCTCAGTCTTGATCCAGGAGTTTGAAGGCAAGGAAAGAGCAATATTTTATCTCAGCAGAAGACTTTTGGATGACAAAACAAGGTACCTTCCTGTGGAAAAGTTGTGCTTGTGCTTATATTTCTCTGGTACAAAGTTGAGACATTATTTATTATCCAACGAGTGCACCATCATTTGCAAAGACGACGTAGTCAAATACATGCTATCGGCTCCAGTTCTGAAAGGGCGAGTTGGGAAGTGGACTTTTGCCTTGACAGAATTTGACCTTAGGTATCAGGCACCCAAGGCAGTCAAGGGACAGGCTATAGCCGATTTCATCGTCGAACACTGAGATGATTCGATCAGCTCAGTCAGCATAGCACCTAGGACGTTGTTTTTTGATGGATTAGTTTGCACCCATGGATGTGGCATCGGCTTGGTTATCATATCACCTAGGGGGCAAGTTTTGAATTTGCTTATACTATTGCACCTTATGCTACAAACAATCAAGCCGAATACGAAGCAGTCCTCAAGGGTTTACAACTTCTAAAAGAGGTCAAAGCCGATGCTGTGGAGATCATGGGCGATTCCTTGTTGGTCATCAGCCAATTAGCAGGAGAATATGAATGCAAGAACGACACGTTGATGACCTGCAATCAAAAGTGCCGAGAATTGACGGATGGTTTTCGGCTAGTGACCTTCAAACATATCCCTCGAGAGCAGAATGTTGAGGCAAACGATTTGGCTCAAGCAGCATCAGGCTACAAACCGATGACCAAAGATGTGGGAGTTCAGGTTGCAACGACCACAGCCGATGATTGGAGGTATGAAGTTTTCAATTATTTGAAGACCCCTTCCCAATCGGCTTCGAGGAGGTTGTGTTACAAGGCTTTGCGATATGTTCTGCTCGACGATGATCTCTATTATCGGACGATTGATGGAGTGCTACTCAAATGTTTGAGTGCCGATCAGGCAAAAGTTGTAATGGGAGAAGTGCATGAAGGCACTTGCGGTACTCATCAATCAGCTCACAAGATAAAAATGGTTACTTTTATGAGCCGGGTATTTTTGGCCGACGATGCTGGAAGATTATTTCAAATATAAAAAGGGTTGCCAAGATTGTTACAAATTTGGAGCGATCCAATGAGCACCAGCGTCGACTATGAACCCTATTATCAAGCCTTGGTCGTTCAGAGGATGGGGAATTGATATGATCGGCCAGATTAATCCACCCTCATGTAAAGGATACAAGTTCATATTGATGGCAACTGATTATTTTACAAAGTGGGTGGAAGCAATTCCCTTGAAAAAAGTTGATTCTGGAGACGCAATCGAGTTTGTCAAAGAACACATCATTTACCAATTTGGCGTCCCGCAGACAATTACAACCGATCAGGGGTCTATCTTTGTTTCAGATGAGTTTGTCTAGTTTGCAGAAAGCATGAGGATTAAGTTGTTAAATTATTCACCATATTATGCACAAGCTAATGGACAGACAGAAGCATAGTTTGATTAAATTGATAAAGAGGAAGATCTCTGAATATCCAAAGCAATGGAACAGCCGATTAGCTGAATCATTGTGGTCTTATCGGATGGCTTGTCATGGATCAATCCAAGTGCCTCCTTACAAATTGGTATATGGGCATGAAGCTGTACTGCCATGGGAAAGTGTCATCGGCTCAAGGAGGATTCAACCGCAAGACGAGTTGATGTACCAATGATTATCACAACCTAATGGTGGATGAATCGAAGACTTGGTTTTATCCAGAATGTGTGCTTTGCAAAAGTGACCCGGGACAAAGAAAGGGTTGCTCGTCATTATAACAAAAAAGTTGTGCCTAAATCATTTTCAAAAGGCGAGCTGGTTTGGAAATTAATTTTGCCGATTGGTACAAGAGAGAATAAATTCGGCAAGTGGTCATCTAACTGGGAAGGGTCTTTTAAGATACACAAATGTGTTTCCAAGGGAGCCTACATGCTAGAAGGGTTGGATGGAGAGGTTTTTGGAAGGGCTTGGAGGGTTACGCAGAAGCTACGCTAGCCGAAAACAAAAACTTCTCTACCGCGCAAACCAGGAACACTTGCAAGTAAGGGCCGATAGATCGTTACCGATTGGAGTAAGCAGCGGAAACAGCCAATCAGGGCTATCCGATCTGGAACTGTGCTGGCCGATGACAGCCGATTCCCGGGGACAGCCGATTCGCGGATGTAGTCGATTCGCCGAGTCGTCTGACCGCGTTCTCGTGCCTCGCTCCGACGCGCTCGACCGCAGCCGATCTACCGCAGCCGCCTTGCTCCAAAGTACCACAGCCGATGAACAGCGCGCAATGTAGCAGCGCCTCTACCGGTATCCACACGTCCGGGAACAGAACGCCGAACACCCGTGTGCTAGCACGCGATGCAAGGCTAGGGTTTGGCTCGAAGGTGGGGAGGGTTTCCGTGGAGATTGATCTCGCCGACTTCTAAAGCCGCATTGATCAGATTGATTTCGGCGCAATTGACTTCAATTGACGTCCTTTATCTCTCCACCCCTCACCCCTTTATACAGAGTTGGCCGACTGGGACTAGTGGCCGATCAGGACTCTATTTTGAATCAGATCTCATCTGAATCTCATTGAGTTGGCCGCCCATACGTCGTAAGCCCATAGGACTAGATCCCTATCCGATCGAGCCGTATCCGAGTCCAACTCGAATATCTATTCTATCCCCTTAAGCGTGCGACCCTGTAGGTTCAGGTATACTCGGTTTCAGCTATAGTCCAACTTAGCCAATCGTCGGCTCAAGTCCAACTCAGCCGACCTGTCAACAGCGGCACCTAGCAACACATATTGACACCATAGTATACAAGAATATAATATCGGCTCTGAACCTGTAATGTGTACACAAATCCCTTTGCCTCACGATACCAATTAAGCTATAGGCAAGATGTGTGTCATCCCTTCAGTAGCTTAACCATTCACTCGAACCGTATTGGATTATCTGTCTGTTGATTGACTCCTCAATCAACTTAGCATGGCCATGCATTTCCATAATCCATTACCTCGAGGGGCTCAGAGATATCTCTCCAAAGGAGGGGCAAATTCCATCTTGATCACTCACATCCCACTCCATGTTTCATAGCAAACCCGAAAACTACCTTTATAACGCCCGCCATACGAATAGCGTTTGGTAGTCCCAAAGTAGGCTACTACACATGTTGGAATCCATGGTGATCTCAGGTCTAAGGACTTTGTACCAACACTACCTAAGACCAACTAATGGCACATTAATTCCTGTAGTGTCTCATGGTGGGTCTATTTGTACCAACACTACCTAAGACCAACTAATGGCACATTAATTCCTGTAGTGTCTCATGGTGGGTCTATCCAACAATGTGTTCTCTAACACATGTGTCCATGTTTATTGATTTGGTATCTCCATACCCATGATCTATGAGACATGATCATCAATCAATAAACATGCCAATCTTAGAATCATATTTGTTCCAACAATATGATATATGATCAGGGATCGTTTAGAAATAGATTCATACATATCGAGTCTCATAAATAAGTCACGTACTTATTGATCAATACAAGATGTCTATTTCATGGAACTGACTAACACTTTATTCATAAATACATAAACATTGACGTGATATCCAACATCTCCATGTTGCCTCTAGGGCATATCACTAACAATCTCCCACTTGCACTAGAGTCAATCATGTAAGTATCTAATACCCATTGCTCTTGTGTGCGCCTCATGCTTCGGCTGAGGGAGAGGTTTTGTCAGTGGATCGGCTATGTTGAGATCAGTGTGCACTTTGCATATCTTGACATCACCTCTGTCCACTATCTCGCGGATGAGATGATATCGCCGAAGTATGTGTTTGGATTTCTGATGTGACCTCGACTCCTTGGCTTGCGCAATGGCTCCACTATTATCACAATAGAGAGACATTGGACCAGTGGCACTAGTCATCACACCAAGCTCAGAAACAAATTTCTTGATCCAAACAGCCTCCATTGCAACTTCTGAAGTAGCAATGTACTCGGCCTCCGTTGTAGAATCAGCAACAGTATCCTGCTTGGAACTCTTCTAGCTGACTGCGCCTCCGTTCAGGCAGAACACGAACCCAGATTGCGATCTATAATCATCCTTGTCCTGTTTGGAAGCTAGCATCGGTGTAACCACTTACAACGAGCTCTTCTTCACCTCCATAGACTAGGAACATATCCTTAGTTCTTCTCAAGTACTTAAGGATATTCTTTACGGCAGTCCAGTGACCTTCACCTAGATCTGACTGGTATCTGCTCGTAGCACTCAGAGCGTACGAGAAATCTGGGCATGTACAAAGCATGACATACATGATGGATCCAATTGCTGAAGCACATGGAACCATACCCATCTTATTCCGCTCATCATGTGTCCGAGGACACCGATTCTTGCTAAGATTAATGCCATGTGACATGGGCAAGAAACCTTTCTTGGAATCATGCATGTTGAACCTTTTCAACACCTTGTCAATGTATGTACTTTGGGTTAATCCAATTAGCCTCTTGGATCTATCTCTATAGATCCGAATGCCCAATATGTATGCGCTCCCTAAGTCTTTCATGGAAAAACTATTTTTCAATGAAGACTTGACGGATTCTAGCATAGGGATATCATTTTCAATCAACAATATGTCATCAACATATAAGATTAGAAATACAATTGCGCTCCCACCGACCTTTTGTAAACACAGGCCTCCTCTTCGTTTTTGATGAAACCAAACCCTTCGATTACTTTATCAAAACGAATAGTCCAACTCCGAGATGCTTGCTTCAATTCATAAATGGATTTCTATGGCTTGCATATCTTTCCAGACGATTTTGGATCGACAAAACCCTCAGGTTGTATTATGTATACATCCTTGCTTAGGTCTCCATTTAGGAAAGCCGTTTTGACATCCATCTGCCATATCTCATAATCGAAATATGCAGCAATCGCTAGGATAATCCGAATAGATTTAAGCATTGCACGGGCGAGAAGGTTTCATCATAATCAACTCCTTGAATCTGTTTAAAACCTTTCGCCACTAATCGCGCCTTATAGATGTGAACATTTCCATCCATATCGGCCCTTTTCTTAAAAATCCATTTACACTCAATGATTTTGACACCATCAGTGGATCAACCAAGTTCCAAACTTGATTGTCGTATATGGATTCTATTTCGGATTTCATGGCTCCAAGCCACTTGTTGGAATCGGGTCCCACCATCGCTTCCTCATAGGTCTTAGGCTCATCGTTGTCCAACAACAATATATCACGTTGTTCCGCACGTGTATGCCATGGCGCACGACGTGATCTTTCGACTCCGTGGGGTGGTGTATCTACAACCGGTGGCGCAACACTTTGCTCCTCCCTTGTGGTTCTCGGTCGCAAACATTTTCTCGGTGTTTCTTGAACTTCTTCAAGATGCACCCTGCTCCCACTAACCCTTCTTGAAAGAAATTCTTTCTCCAAGAAGACACCGTATCGGGCGACAAACACTTTGCCTTGTTCCCGATCATAAAAGTAATATCCCTTAGTTTCCTTAGGATATCCCACAAAGAAGCACTTGTCGATTTGGGTGTGAGCTTCTCGATCGTAAACGTTTTATATAAGCTTCGCATCCCCAAATTTTGAGAAAAGACAAACTAGGGGTTACCCCGTCCATATTTCATATGGTGTCTTTTCAACCGACTTAGATGGAACTCTATTTAGTGTGAGCGCATGTTTCAAGAGCATATCCCCATAAGGATAACGAAAGATCACTTTGGCTCATCATCGACCGCACCATGTCCAACAAGGTGCGATTTCTCCGTTCGGACACTCCGTTCCATTGTGGAGTTCTGGCGGAGTCAACTGTGGAACAATTCCACAATCTTTCGATGATTATCAAACTCTTGGCTCAAGTATTCCCTCCACGATCGATCGTAGAAACTTGATTGTTTTCCCTAAATGATTCTGTACTTCATTCTGGAATTCTTTGAATTTTTCAAAGGATTCAGACTTATGCCTCATTAAGTAGATATAACCATATCTACTAAAGTCATCGTAAAGGTAATGAAGTACGATAACCACCTCGGCCGTTGAGCTCATTGGTCCACATACATCGTATGTACGAGTGCCAACAAGTCACTTGCTCTTCCACCGTGTCCCGTGAAAGGTGCTTTTATCATCTTACCAAGTAAACAAGACTCACATGTCTCAAATGATTCAAAATCAAAAGAGTGAAGCAATTCATCCTTATGGAGCTTCTCCATGCGTTTCTTATTTATATGGCCTAAGCGACAATGCCGGATAAACGTGGGGTTTATATCATTAGAGAGTTGCCTTTCGTATTAATGTTATAGATGGGAGACGCTTCAAGATTCAAAACATATAATCCATTCACCAATGGAGCATGAAAATAGAACATATCTTTGAGATATATTGAACAACCATTGTTCATTGATTTAAAATCATATCCTTCCGCTTGCAAACATGAAGCGGAAATAACATTTTGACATAGTATTGGAACACAATAACAATTATTCAATTCCAAAACTAATCCTCGAAGGTAGATGAAGTGGTATTGTGCCGACAAAGAATCGTAGCAACGCTTGCTCCATTGCCGACGCGCAGTTCACCTCGCCCCTTCTTAAGCCTCTACTTCTTCTCATTCTCTCGCAACGATTTGCAAATATGAGCTACCGATCCGGTATCAAATACCCAAGAGTCGTAGGTGAAGTAGCAAGATTAATGTCTATAACATTAATACCTAAAGCGAAGTTGTACTTTGCTTCTTTTTGAGATCCTCCATGTACTTCCCGCAGTTCCTTTTCCAAAGGGCTCTGTCTCCTTGCAATAGAAGCAAACGACATCCGATGCCGCCGACCCTTTTTGCCCTTCTTTGCATTGGAGGCACTCGCGATCTCATCGGGAGTTAACTTCCTCTTGGTGCAAAGTTTCTTGACAGGTGGTTTGCGCTTAGCCTTATGCATCATCATCACATGATAACCCTTTTCTCGGATACTCTTCCCACTGTCTTTAGCATCCCATGCAATTTAGCCAAGGTCTTATCCATACTGTTCATGTGATAATTCAATATGAATGGCTCGAAGCTCGGAGGGAGCGACTGGTGAATCACGTCTGTAGCCAACTCTTGGCTAAGAGGGAAACCTAGTTTCTCAAGACTCTCAATATAGCCAATCATTTTTATCACATGCGGACTGACGGGATTCCCCTCAACAAGCCTGCACGCAAACAAGGACTTCGAGGTATTGAACCTCTCGGCCCGAGCATGGTTCTCAAACATGCCATGCAGTCCCCGAATAATAGTGTGAGCATCGCTGCTCTCATATTGCTTCTGAAGCTCAGGGGACATTGTAGCAAGCATGAGACAGCTTGTATATAGGGCATCATTAGTGTGCTTCTCGTAAGCTCTCTGTGTAGTTGCAGTGGCATTATTAGGCAAATCCTCGGATAGGGTACTTCAAGAACGTACTCCTTACGCTCTTGCTTGAGAACAATTCTCAAGTTGCGATACCAATTCATAAAGTTTGTTCCGTTTAATTTTTCCTTTTCGAGAATAGATCTCAAATTAAAGGTACTGGGTGTAGTATTAGCCGCCATTTATTCTACAACAGAAAAAGCAAAGTTTAGCACAATGTTTATGCTATGTCTATTGTTAAACAATTTAACATTAGACTCCCATTACGTATTTTACACCTTCCCTCTAGGTTACGTATTGGGTCAAGATCCACATGTTAATTAATTTTCTAGTGAGCTTTGGCATCACTGCTAGAAAATTAGTAACATCGGTAAGCAACACCTTGCTAATCACATCTCTATGTGACTCTTGTTGTTGGTGTGGCATCTCCATGCCCCGGCGCCAATCTATGCCCCAAGGCCCAAAACTGTTTTGATAGCCTTGTTAAGTAAACCAAATGTTCGCTGTATATGTCCGACATATACCCCTCGTGTTATGATAGAGAATGGCACTCTGCTTTGGCAGACCCACCATTGACGAGCATAACGGTGACGGGTGCAACATTTGGAAGGGCATCATTACTACTTAATATTGTGAGGGATGCTATCCTATCAAACAAACATATCACATATATGAAAGTAGGTAGAATAGCATGAAATAGTATGGCCCCCTTCACATGGTGATCTCCATCTCCATGTCGGTGTAGAGGATCTCCATCTTCATCACCGTTCTTCCGAGTGCCGAATGCTTGATTTCTTCAAACTAAGCTATTACTATAGAAGCTCTAATTGAAGATTACATCGACTCGTAGGTCGTGAAAGAATATTACAAGCATTGCACGTATGAAAGAATATTACAGGGATTGCACATATGAAAGAATATTACACGCATCACAGTCATCTCATACATACAATAGGGCCATACCATCTCAAAGCATTCTCTGCAAAAACAAGTTAGGCGTAGAAACGTTTTCTACCTATCGCAGAGAAACGGCATCGAGACGACCTATAAAGGGGTACCACACAACATTCATAGATCCAATCTATGAAATCGCTTACGGAAACCATGTCGGCATAATCACATTATGTCGTCCCGATACACTATCAAGGGAGATGGTTTGTGTAGGCGCGAGGCAGCTAACAAGATCGGACTACGAGATAGCTTCGGCATAATCACATTATACCGTTCCGATACACTATCAAGGAACGCTATCTCGAAGCCGACTCAAACCGAGTTCTATGGATATTGCTTTGATGTAATCACATTACGCCGTTCCGATACACTATCAAGGAACGCAATTACCATGAACTCTCCTCAACAGATCCCGTAAAACCGATTGATCTAATCAACCCATGCACAAAACTTGTTCCAGATCCAATCTAAAACCCAAACTAAGCAAGATTAGCTCTGATACCATTGAAGGGTTACGCAGAAGCTACGCTAGCCGGAAAAAAACTTTTCTACCGTGCAAACCAGGAACACTTGCAAGTAAGGGCCGATAGATCGTTACCGATTGGAGTAAACAGCGGAAACAGCCAATCAGGGCTATCCGATCTGGAACTGTGTTGGCCGATGACAGCCGATTCCTGGGGACAGCTGATTCACCAATCAGTCGATTCGCGGATGTAGTCGATTCGCCGAGTCGTCTGACCACATTCTCGCGCTTCGCTCCGATCCGCTCGACCGTAGCCGATCTACCGCAGCCGCCTTGCTCCGAAGTACCACAGCTGATGAACAGCACGCAACGTAGCAGCGCCTCTACCGGTATCCACACGTCCGGGAACAGAACGCCGAACACCCGTGTGCTAGCACGCGATGCAAGGCTAGGGTTTGGCTCGAAGGTGGGGAGGGTTTCCGTGGAGATTGATCTCGCCGACTTCTAAAGCCGCGTGTGATCAGATTGATTTCGGCGCAATTGACTTCAATTGACGTCCTTTATCTCTCCACCCCTCACCCCTTTATATAGAGTTGGCCGACTGGGACTAGTGGTCGATCAGGACTCTATTTTGAATCGGATCTCATCCGAATCTCATAGAGTTGGCCGCCCATACGTCGTAAGCCCATAGGACTCTATCCGATCGGATCCCTATCCGATCGAGCCGTATCCGAGTCCAACTCGAATATCTATTCTATCCCCTTAAGCGTGTGACCCCGTAGGTTCAGGTATACTCGGTTTCGGCTATAGTCCAACTTAGTCGATCGTCGGCTCGAGTCCAACTCAGCCACCTCATCACGGCGCCTAGCAAGCACACATTGACACCATAGTATACAAGAATATAATATCGGCTCGAACCTGTAATGTGTACACAAATCCCTTTGCCTCACGATACAAATTAAGCTATAGGCAAGATGTGTGCCATCCCTTCAATAGCTTAACCATTCACTCGAACCGTATTGGATTATCCGTCGTTGATTGACTCCTCAATCAACTTAGCATGGCCATGCATTTCCATAATCCATTACCTCGAGGGGCCTAGAGATATCTCTCCAAAGGAGGGGCAAATTCCATCTTGATCACTCACATCCCACTCCATGTTTCATAGCAAACCCGAAAACTACCTTTATAACTCGCCAGACGGAATAGCGTTTGGTAGTCCCAAAGTAGGCTACTACACATGTTGGAATCCATGGTGATCTCAGGTCTAAGGACTTTGTACCAACACTACCCGAGATCAACTAATGGCACATTAATTCTGTAGTGTCTCATGGTGGGTCTATCCAACAATGTGTTCACTAACACATGTGTCCATGTTTATTGATTTGGTATCTCCATACCCATGATCTATGAGACATGCTCATCAATCAATAGACATGCCGATCTTAGAATCATATTAGTTCCAATAATATAATATATGATCAGGGATCATTTAGAAATAGATTCATACATATCGAGTCTCATAAATAAGTCACGTACTTATTGATCAATACAAGATATCTATTTCATGGAACTAAATAACACTTTATTCATAAATACATAAACATTGACGTGATATCCAACATTTCCATGTTGCCTCTAGGGCATATCACTAACAGGACTCTCAATGGAAAATATTTGAAGAAATATTATCCCAGTGTATGGATCAACTCATGATTCGACTGTATTAAGCCGATGCATGGTAGCCGATGTATTTACATCACCTTTAGATGGCTAATATGGCTCATATCACCCTTAGTCTCTTCAATTTTATCTGTCATAATCGGTTGTGCTCTACCAATGCGTGATGGCCGAGATAAGTTATATCGCCCTTAGTCATTTTATCTATCATAATCGGTTATGATTTTCTTCTTATACTTGATGGCCGATTTCGCGTGTTGTCCTCGAACTATAATTTTACCAATGATCGGTTGACATTGTAAAATTAGAGAGGCATATATACATGCACAAGTAAAATCAAGGGGACTTCAAAGACTTCAAAAAAAATTTTGTGGACTTCGAAAGATTTGCAGAATGGAATCGGCAGAAATTATATCGCAGGGTGTGAAGCTGATTTTACGAAGTTACCGATGCGAACGATTATATTACAAGTATTTGTAGGAGTTCACAAAATGTTTAAGTCCTAGACTATTACAGTCGGATTAATGAGACCGAAAGTCGTTTATAGCCGATATTGCTTTTTGTCGGATTTGGTCAACTTCTTCGATTGCTTTGAGGTCGGCTGCATCGTTCTCGGGGATCACCTTCAAGGCTCTAGTGAGGTCTGATAAGTTTTTCATTGAAGCCTTTAACTTGGATTTCTGTTCTGATACAATCCTCGGGAGATCGACAAGCCTTCGTTCTCCAGATACAATATCATCATCGCACTTTGCGAGTTCGGCTAGTAGCTCTTCTTTCCGCTTGCGCAGTCGATCGAGGTTAGAAGTTGGCACAGCTGTCATCTCATCAAGTTTGGCCTTGTCTTCTAGTATGGATCGCCGATTAGCTTCTATTGTAGCATCGAGAGCTGTCCTTTCATGCTGATCGGCTATCCGTTGCTTGGCTCTTTCAAACTTGTGCCGATGTTGTTCAAGATATGCAGCTTGAGAGATGGCGTCGGCTATATGGTCTGGGAGCTAATTTTGAATATCTTCGAATCTGGCTCTGATTGATCCACAATTAGTGACTAGGAAATCCAAAGAACATTCCAGCCGGCGAGCCAAATCTTGCAATGTGGTTTTCAGATCATCGGCAGCAGAGGCCACGGTTGTCGGTGGTGTCCTCCTCGTCATCCATGTATTCCTTTATATCAAAAGGAAACATATCGGTTAGGGCCTGCGAATAGAATATTGGGATTGATAAGTGTCTAAACTGTTAATCAATAAAACCTTGGGAGCAGCCAATATGAAGAGAATAGACTTACAGGGATGGCGGGAGCCGATGTTGTTTCTGCCTCAACGTTGTGGCTGCCCCTAACCGATGGAGTCCTCTCACTTGATGCTTGGGGGGCAGGTGCTGGAGAGCAGGGAGGCTATATACAAAGAAAGATAAGCTTGAGTGAGCATCGGTTAGTTTGAAAGAAAAACGAAAGAGAATTTGGAATTAAGATTACCGATGGAGCTGGAGCTGATTTCTTCCTTGAGGCCAACCTTTTCTTCTGCAAGACAAAACTAAGTAAGAGGCTGCGTATGAACTTAAAGGAAGAGAATTTTGGACAAGTACATACTGGTTGAGGCCGAGGTTGAGGCTGACGTCTTGGGGGACTGGGCGTTCTTTGGGCTTGTTCATCGGCTGGTGGTGTTTGTACTATTGCTTTTGGCTCATCTACTTCAGCGGCGGCTTCATCAATGGCTTCTTCCATTTCCTCTTGATGCAGGAAGGTCTCTAGGTCTAGATCTATGTCTGGTGGATCGTCAGTTGTGGTTTTCTTTTGTTTCTTTGAAGGTTTTTTCTGCACAGTCGACAGATCAGCAGCCGATGGTTTGGCCCTCTTCCTCCTTTGAAGTGCTTCACGGGTTTGGCCATGCAGTAAGGAGGTCACCTTCGGCGCATTATAGCCGATTGCCGAAGGGGCAAGACCACCACTTGGGATAAGTCCTGTAGCATATTGGATGGCAATCCCGGTGTTGCTGATGTGAGGGGGAGATAAATCGGTAGTTTGCAAACAGAAAGAGCTAGTCAGATGATGATGAAGGACAGCCAATGATAAATGACAAGTGACGAGGGAGAAGTGTTTACCTCTGGGATTAGCTCCGGATATATGGTGCTGAGGTACATGGAAGCCGATTAGTGAAATAGATATTTTTTCCATTCACTCCACCATCGGCTGAAGGATGCAGTCCTTGTGGTCACCAATTCAATGTTGTCTATGCTTCCAAGAGGAGGGCCTTCAATGTTTAGTAGTTGATCCATCATGAGCCCTGAGCTGATTTTGCCTCTAGTTTTGATCTTGTCAGTCTAATACAACCCAATCGGCAGTGGTCCCATGCCTAGTTGCCTGGTAGTGCTCATAGGATGATAAAATTCATAAGATACTTGCACATTCCTGTCTTGGTGGATGCAGACTAGGAGGATGCAAGGCGAGATAGCCGATGTAAAGATTTCCCGGGACTTCTCAAATTTTTCAGAGTTTATATCGTCGAATCTAAAGTCATTGGGGAGTTCAAAATCTTTGGAGTTTTCATAGGCGAACCAAATTCTCGAGGTTCTTGGGAATCCGTCATAGAAGTTGCCGAACCAATTTTTGAAGAGATCGGCTGAGAGTTTGGATCCTGAGTATGATGATGCTTCTTCTCCGAATGACATGCATCAGTGTGTTGTGACTTCATCTCCATCTTCATCCGTGGTCGGCTGTGCTAGTGGGAAGCTGGCGTCTTGCAACTCCAGCCTCTGAGTAACTTTGTATGTGTGCAGATTTAGCCATATTTGCAGCAGCCACTAGTGACCTCCAGTGCCGATAGCCGAGTTCATGGCAATTTTAGCCGATACATTGTTCATCATCTGATACAGGTACCCTAGCAGATATTTTCCTAAGGGAATCTGCCTATTTTCTACTAGGGCCTCGGCTATGTGTTGCCAATTAGTTGTGGGAACGTAGCTTGGTCCGCAGAATAGGAATTTGTCCAACCACATAAGAAGGAAAGTTGCGTGCTCTCTGGAATCCACTAGGCCAGTTCCCATGTTCAGGCTTGTGAACCTGTTCCAACCTCCAATGGCCCCGGTCTTGAAAGAATTTTGGCATTTGGTATTCAAGCTGATGGGGTTAGCCGATGATGTGATATCAAGGCACGTGATCATGACTATGTCCAGAAGAGTGGGGGTCATCGGTCCTTGATTAAACAAGAAAGAATTCAACGTGTTGGACCAGAAGTAACTCGCAGCTGATAGCACGGGCTCATCTTTAGGCATGTCGGCTATTGTTAGGGCTAAGCATTGTGCTATCCCTTGTTCCTCCCAATGGCTTTGCTTACTAGCCAACACCCTTTTATACCATGTTGGTCAGGTCTTATCAGTTGAAGGCCATGATTTGAAAGTGTCATTCCAATGTATCAGATTGGGGTTCGACAACCTAAAAGGGATCCGGTTGGTTTCAGCATTAATGAACTCTGGGGGTCTAGGTTACCGATTGGCCCTAAAAGGTACTGGTCGGGATGGTTGAGGTTGGGAATTGCAATCTGGTGAGCAAGATGCTATAATGAACAAGAAAGAGAAAGGGCAAATCATAAAGGACGGACGCTAGATTACGGCGAAGAAAAAAGAGAAGTTGAAGCCGATGGAACTTACCTCTGGAAATTCGGCCGATGGTGTTGTGGATGGGGTGCTTGAAGTCGACATCGTCAAGGATGAGTTCGTTGCTATGTGGAGGACACCTGCGAGTTCGCCGAAGACGCCGAGGAGGTCGCCGATGCAGGTTAGAATTGTTTTTGGCTAAGGCGGCGGAGGTAAAAGTGACGGCGTGAAAAACTCTAAGGCGGTGTCTATTATTTAAAGAAACGTGGTGACGGCCAAAACGGAAAAGCCCTGAAATCTCTCCAAGATAAGATTTGGTAAATCGGTAACATTAACAATATAGCGGACTTGGGGGGTATGTGTTAACAGCCAAATTTGATAAGCAAATTATCATGTTTGGATCTAAGACCGAAGCCGATTTGGAGAGAATTGAGTTTGGGTAAAGGTGGAGTACACACCAAGTATAGACCGTATCGGCTAAGGATTTTGTCGGCTAAGACCGAATCGAATAAGGACATCTGACATAGCCGATTCCGATTAGGATAATAGATATGACCGATCTCGGAAGGAAGATATGAAGATCATCATTAGATTCGGTTTTCAGGTGCTTCAGAGATATTGTCATCTACGAATAAAGTCCTAAAAACGCAATTATATCTTTAAATTAGAATATTTGTGTAGTTTCTTTATAGATAATGTTGGTTTGTTTTAGGAATATCTATAATTCAATCTGTAATAAGGATAGGAATCGTTTCCGTTATGGACTCATCGTGCATCTGGGTATAAATATGACCCAAGACCTTGTAATTGAGGACGAATCACACAATCAATACAATCTCGGTGCATCGTCACCTTTTTTCTTTAATAGTTTTGATGAGTTCTTGCTTCTGGTTGGGCTGCATCGTTCGATCTCCAGCTAAAAGGTAATTCTTGTCACAACGGCTTGCGTTATCGGGGTTAGTGCATCCATCATCATGACACTCTAATCATGTCTTCATAATCTGCACAATTATCATATATGCTATATAATTTAAATCGATATCGTGGTCTAAACCATAATCGGCTAGCATCAATCGCTAGATGATAGCTGGTAAGTTTAGATTTCAATGTTAATCTAGATTGTCTAGTATATCTACCATCTTGAAAGGTGTTCATAGACTCGTATAGATCCTATGCTTCTTTTGGTACTTAATGCTGCATCGATTAGGTTCGATCTGTTAAGTCGCTTTTAGAATCATAACAAATCTGTCTTGTTTTATGATCATTACTAAAGATAGTATCGGAGTTTCAGCCGATCTTATCTGTTTTAAGTGTCTCGTATGTTTTATATTTACTTGGTATGTTGAAGCTGCCCTTTATATTAAGATCTCTCTATAATTAAATATATTAAGCTTGCAATCGATCTGTTACATTATCTTAGTATATGACCGGTCCTTGTTTAATATATTTGGCTATCGTTTGCAAGATAATACTTTCTATTGTTTCTTGTTGACTGCATGATCAAATCAACTGGCATGCATACGAACCTTGAAACAATAATTTGGACCTGCACTAGAGTTAAGCATATCTCTCAGGCCAGTGCGTGCGAAATTTTCTCATCAACACCGCTCCATAGGCAAACTCAACTGGGGTCTGAGCCTTGGTCTTCTAACTCTGTCTTCAGCTCAGAAGTACTACTCTTATGGGAAAAGGAAAAAATAGCAACGCTGAGTATAACCACCGTACTCAACAAGCCACATCGAGAAATGCAGGCGTGCAAGGGGAGACAAAGAGTGACTTGGGCTATTTTGCATAAATGCGGTTGTAAAACCTTTCTAGTTTAAAATAGGAAAAAGGTTGATTAATTATGTCAAGATTAATATTCCACTGAAAAATGCTAACCACATTGAATAGGCCCAACCAATCCACCTGAACTAAGCCAGTTCCATTAAGTCCAATTATTAAATATGGAACTAATCATGGTGAATCTGGTCGATCGCCCATAACCGTGGGCACGGCTATTCAAATAGTTCTACTCTGGCCAGAGGTGTACAACTGTACCCACAAGACATGATCTACCGTATGTCCCTATGCCATGCCTGACACATTACCATGCAAGTGATCATGACAAGACCCATCGCATAGCTCCCCCTGACCAAGCGATACCACACTGAGGTTTCGCCCTACCCCTAAATCCAGGGTAGGCAGCCCCCCTGGTGCCATGGTGAACCCGAAAGCCACATAGACCTTGCCCGGTCCATCCGAATTCCATCACGCCCACCCTTGTCGGGGTACATCAGCCAGGGAAATGTTACACTACAAGTCCAGCAGTTGTCCATTCTTGCTTGGGGTAAGTACGGTAAGTCTTTCAGGGTTTTCCATGAACCGGTCCTTAATTAACATGGGTGCGACAAGCAAAAGCATGCACCTACAGCCCACCATTTGGTCATATTTTATTTAACCTTTATTTCAAGGTAACACTGGTCCATGACATCATTACATGTGACTATAAGCTTGTAGTATAGTTCTCCCATTAGGTAAGATAGTGTAATTAAGCATGGCTAAGCGTAAATAATTCTAGCAAGGTCATACGAGTGATGCAAGCTAGTCAATTTAATCACCCAGGTTGACAAAGAATGGATAACAATTAAATACGGCACATGCAAGCATATAGGTATTCCATCATCCCATGTAATTAGCAAAACAATGCAATTTTATTTACACGATAAAAAATATTTTATAAATTGGGATCAATATGCGTCAAGGAGGAATATGACTTGCTTTGCTTCTTCTGACGATCTTCTCTTCTTCGCGAGCGCACGCTTCCAAAACGGCGAAGTCTACACGCTGGCACGCAAAACAAGGAAAAACTCAAATAAAAACCCAATAAACAGTACATGAAAAGTAAAAAAATATGTAGGCACAATTTTAAATAAATTTTGCATTTTCAATGGGGTCAATTTGGAGTTTATATGGATTAGATATGAATTTTAGAAATTTTAGGCTATTTAATTGAATTCTAAAAATTAAAATAATTTATTATGAAATTTTTAATTAATTTTCAAAGGAAAAGGCTGCTGCTGACGTCAGCGGAGCGAGGGCTGACGTCACGTTGATGTCGATCACGGCGGCTCGGCGCACGGGTCCACGGTAGACCAAGTCCACATGGGACCGGCCTACGGTCCACCATGTGGCTGCCACGTGGGTGGCCACGGGGGTTGGCCAGCCGATGCGGCGGCACCGCTGGTAGCCATGTCGGTCGCCACGTGGACGGCCCAGATCGCCCCGACGGGGATCGGGCGATGTGGACCCCCGTTTTTGAGACGGGAATCTTTCATGTTCTTAGTACCATTTCCCTGGATCGAGTAGTTGGTACCCACGAAATACAGTACTGAATAATCAGGTGCACATGCACGAATAGTCTTACGGCGACATTATTACAACCATAGGCCCGAAGGCAATGTTCAACACACGGGACCACATGGTCCGAGTACAACACAAAAGTAGAAATTAGATACGGCGGCGGAGTAGAGGCGGCATGTCATTTGCCACAGCAACGACCGAGCTAAGATCTAGTATGCGCCATCGGTTCCTTCACCCTCCCTGCAAGTACGCGTATGGATCCTCCGGCTCTTCATTTCCATGGAAGGTTTGTGCGTATATCAAGGGTGAGTACCAACCGTACTCAGCAAGCCAACACAGAATCGATGCATATGACAGGGTTATTCAAGGAGTGGCTGGAGTTCTTTTGCATAAAGCCAATTTTGGCAATTCTTTTCACAAGCCTAACAACTAGCCAAATCAAGTTTTAGTTCCATAGTTCATTAATCCGGCGACGGTTCTGTCTACCATCCATCGTGATTCCAAGGATGGCTTCCCGCCTCCGATTCGTCATGATTTTGGGAACCCACCCCTTCTCGCTTCTCGAGAAGTTGATCCACCGCGAATGAAATCATCATGCAAACCCATCCCAGCAGTTTTAAGTTTAAAGTCTAGCCAAGCGAAAGTCTTGTCACGATGCTCGATATCCGCGAGCACGGCTATTCGAATAGATTAATTCACTCACACTGCAGTGAATGTACGCTTTACCCGTACTCCGCGACAGCCCAACAAATAAGCCTACGTCCCAACTCATGAGACGGTCACGGCAAAGCCTTTTGATAACCTTGCTTTGGCAGTACCCGCTCCATGAACTTAAGCCCTCATGCACTCTAGCCGTCCTTTTCTAGCAGTGAGAGGAGTTCTGGCGCACCCGGGGTAAGGGAAACTTCCTCAATCTTTAGGTTTAATTAGTATCGATTTAATTCCACCATTCACAACAAAGGCCGCAGCCTCATTTCCATCACATAACCACATCATAGAGAACCATCTATGCAAGGATACTGCCTCTGCTCGGCTATCTAGTCAGCTAGGTCTATATCCATTCGAGAAGTACGGTTGTACTGGCTCGTTTCCTGGCTATCTCATGGCTCGGGCCTTAGTTGACCAGGGTCGGCACTTGCCTTTTCCTGAATCCACCCAAATCATCCGGCCACCCCAGTCTAAAACATTTGTATAGCATTTTCAATTTTCATCAAACTTAGTTCAACATGGCCATGTGGCGCTCATGTCTCCACAGGCCGTATTTCAACTACCTCCCCTAAGGTAGTTGCCCGAGCACAAAGCTTTCTTGCAAAATCATGAGTATGCAGGGATCTAGTGTAAGCAGGGCTAAGCATTTTTACCGAAGTTAGCCTCCGGTCATATCACATCGAAGGTTACAAAGAATAAATTCTAATGGTGATCAATATCAAAGCAGGGTGTATCAAGCATAGGTACTGTTTGTGTAAAGCATGCAATTTGTAATTTGGAATCAACATCATTTCACAAAGTAGGATCAATATGTTCAAAGAGTGTGATGACTTGCCTTGCTCACACACTTGAGGGGTGGTATCTTTGGCGGGGTCAATTTGGTTTCCTCGGGTGCTCACATGTACGTGCGAAAGATCAATTGAATTCAATTAGAATTCAATAAAATACCGAGAGATCGAAAAGAACCATAAAGGCCATGAAAACGACTCCAAATGTTTTGCCTAAGATTCTACTTGAGTTACGACAAGGGTCGCTAGGAAAAATCCGAGTTTTGGAATCGAGTTGATGTCCTAGGGTTTTCGCAAAGACGACGATCGCAATTATTTGAGAAATTAGGTTTGAAAATGTCGGCGGAGGAATTCGTGCTCGAGGTTTTAAAGGTTTGAGCACAAAATAGAAGCATATTTAAATGGCGAGAAAGAATTAAACAGTCCGGATTTAAAAACGACGCGAAACGAAATCCGGAAAACGTCCGATTTCGATTTTTCAAACTTTGCACCGAGAAAACAAGCAAGAAAATAATTTATTTTTGCCCAAAATTTTACTCAAGTCTACCCAAAATATTTTCCAAATTTTCCAAAATTTTTCCTAATTTTTCCCTTTTTTCTTTTTTTTCTTTTCACCGGCGCATCTGTTCATTGGCCGCCAACGTTCGACCGGTGTCCGCCGAAACAGGCGGCGCAGGTACAAAAGGGCGGGAAGGGAGGCTTACGGCGACGGCGGCCTCGGGGAGGAGCGAGGGGGCACGGGGATGCTTTGCGCACTGCGGCGCGTGGGTTGCGGGCGGCCCTCGGCGGCGGCGCTCGAACGGCGAGAAGAAGCGGCGGCGGTGCGGCAAAAATTGGCGGGGCGCCGCCTTTATAGGCGCGGCCGAGGGGGTCGCGCGGGCGCGGGGTGGAAAGGGAGGGCCGGCTCGGCGCGGGCGCGGGGTGAAGACACGCGGCGGACGGCGGGGTGGGCCGGGTACGGCGGGCGCAACGCGGCGGCGAGCGCGCGGCGCGGCGGGTCCGACGCAGCGTGGGCGCACGGCGTGGGGGTCCGGGCGCGGCACGGCCGCGTGGCGGCGCGCGCGCAGTGCGCGGGCGGGGCCGTACGGGCGGCGTGCGCGGCGGGCGGGCGTGCGTGAGCGGAGCGCGGCGGCGCGGCGCGCGGGTCCGTGCGGTCGGGCGCACGCGCGCGCGTGGTGCGCGCAGCGCGGCGCGCGCGTGCCCGTGCGGCGCGTGGCTCGCGCGGGGTGGGGTCGGGCGCGCGCGATCGCGGCGCGGCGCTGGGCGCGCGGCGGCGGGCGAGTACGATATGTACGGCGTCGAACACATGGCGTGCAATGAACAGTGCCATTTCCGATTTTTCCCGATTTTCCATTTTAATTTTCCATTTCTATTTTTCTTTCTTCTAAAAATTCCAAAATAAATTCCTCTAATTCAAAAATAATTTTTAACACAATATTTTCATCTTTTCTCCACTTTTATTTTCCCACAATATTTTTCATATTTCTTTATTTTAAAATCCCCTTTTTTTCAAATTTCAATATCCTCTCCTATATTTTTCCAAAACTTTCCCGGATTTCGAGTACGACTCCCGAGAACTTTACTATTTATTTTGTGTCTTAATTTATCTTCTCCCAACAAAAAATTTTGTTTTATATTTCCCAAAACGTGTTTTCATAAATCCGCGCTTTCCCGATTTCCTTTTTAAAAACCACGATGCGGCTTTCGCACCTCCATTTTGACAACTCCAAATTATCCAAAAACACCGAAAGGGAAATTAATCACATCTAAATTTATGCAACGAGGTGGCAAATAAGAAGCAACAAACCGAGAAGAAGCAACAAGCGAAGGTTTTTGAAAGTTCCGATTTTTATGTTCCGATTTCGGTTTCTTCGATTTTCGGGATGTTACAAACCTACCCCCTAACAATAAATCTCGTCCCCGAGATTCCTTACCATCTTTGAGTAGGTGTGGGTATTCGTCCTCGGGAACTCTTCGCTCCCCGGGTAGCCTCTTCTTCCGTGTGATTGCTCCATTGTACTTCGTACATGCGCCATGACTTGGTCCGTGTCTTCTTTTACGCCTCGTCTAGTATCTTGATTGGATGCTCCGGGTAGGTAAGATCACTTGTGGACATGGATGGTTTCTAACGGGGCTTGCTCTTTCGGTACCCGCAAACATTTCTTCGGTGCGATACGTGGAATACGGGGTGGACATCGGAGGGGTTCATGGGCAGCTCCGGTGGTAGGCCACTTCACCTCTCCTAGCGTTTATCGGGAATGGGCCCACGTATCTTGGTGCGAGTTTCCCTTTGACTTTGAACCTCCGAGCTCCCCGTAGTGGTGAGACCTTTAGATACACGTAGTCACCTTCTTTAAACTCTAATTCTCTTCGGCGGGTGTCCGCGTAGCTCTTTTGTCGTGATTGAGCAGCTTGTAATCGGTCCGGATTAGGCGAACTTTTTCCTCGGCCTCTTTGATTATGTCAGCCCGAATACGGTTCGTTCACCGGTTTCGACCACATTAATGGGGTTCGGCATCGGCGACCAAATAAGGCTTCGTTTGGTGACATCTTGGGACGGCTGATAGCTATTGTTGTAGGAGAACTCGGCGTACAGCAAACATTTCTCCCAATCCTTGGTGAAATCCAACGCATAGGCTCTCAGCATATCTTCTAGTACTTGATTTGTCCTTTCGCGTCGTCGTCGATCGTGGGTGATCGGTGGTGCGAAGGCGAGGTGACTTCCGAGTGCCTCGTGGACTTTGCTCCAAAAATGAGATGTGAATTGGGTACCACGATCCGATATAATCCTCTTTGGTACACCGTGGAGACATACAATCCTACTCATGTATAGTTCCGCTAGCTTGGCACTTGTTGTAGTTAGTTTTACGGGAATAAATCGCGAGTCTTGGTGAGCCGATCTACTATTACCCAAATGGAATCGTAACCAGTCGCAGTTTTGGGTAGTCCCACTATGAAATCCATGCCTATCTCGTCCCATTTCCATTCGGGAATCTTGAGTGGCTGCAGCAAGCCCGCCGTCGTTGATGCTCGGCTTTCACCCTTTGGCACACATCGCACACGGCTACGTATTCGGCTACATCTCTCTTCATATTGGGCCACCGTATTCTCCCTTCAAATCTGGTACATTTCCGTGCTTAGGGATGTAACGAATATGCCGATTCGTGAGCTTCTTTTAAGATCAATCCTCTCAAACCACCTCGTTCGAGCACGCAGATTCTTTTCTTGTACCACGGATTCCCTTGTCATCTACTAAAAACTCCTTAGCGCGCCCGCGCCATGCGTTCCTTGATTTCCTGGGTTTCCTCATTCCCTTTTTGGGCTTCTTCTATTTGAGTCCTCAGAAGGGGTTGGATTTCCAGTGAGTTCACTTCTCCGTGAGGAATCAGGTGCAGATTAAGTCGAGCCATTTCTTCTTGGAGCTCACTGGCCATACCTCCCAATCCCATGTGGTTGCATAGGGCTTTGCGGCTCAGCGCATCGGCCACTACATTTGCCTTGCCGGGATGGTAATGGATTCCTAGATCATAATCCTTGATCAACTCCAACCATCGTCTCTGTCGTAGGTTGAGATCAGGCTGAGTAAAGAAATATTTTAAGCTCTTGTGATCGGTATACACATCACAGTGGTTCCCGATCAGATAGTGTCTCCAGATCTTCAATGCGTGAACAACCGCGGCTAGTTCCAGGTCGTGTGTGGGATAATTCTCCTCGTGGGGTCGTAACTGTCGCGAGGCATACGCTACGACCTTCCCATCCTGCATTAACACGCCTCCTAGTCCTTGCCGAGATGCATCACAGTACATCACGAAATCCTTCCGGTTGTCAGGTAAGGTTAAGATTGGGGCGGTGGTTAACTTTTCTTTTAGTTGGTCGAAAGCTTTTTGACACTTCTCGTTCCACTCAAACTTCTTTTCCTTCTTCAGAAGTTGAGTCATAGGTCGGGCTACGGTGGAAAACCCTTCGATGAACCGTCGATAATAACCGGCCAAGCCCAAGAAACTCCGAACTTCCGTCACTGACTTGGGGGCCTTCCATTCCGTGACGGCTTCGACCTTGGCGGGGTCTACCGCTACTCCTCCGGCTGAAACCACGTGGCCAAGAAAAGCGACTTCCTTGAGCCAGAACTCGCATTTGCTGAACTTGGCATACAGCTGATGCTCTTGTAGTTTTTCTAGCACTAGCCGTAGATGCTCCGCATGTTCCTCATCGTTCTTGGAGTAGATAAGTATATCGTCGATAAATACCACTACGAATTTATCCAGGTATTCCATGAATACCTTGTTCATCAGGTTCATAAAATATGCCGGGGCATTGGTCAATCCAAAGGACATTACTGTGAACTCGTATAAACCGTAACGTGTGGAGAACGCCGTCTTAGGAATATCTCCAGCTCTAATCTTCAACTGATGATATCCCGACCGAAGATCAATCTTTGAGAACACTTGCGCACCCTTAAGTTGATCGAATAGATCATCGATTCGAGGTAGTGGGTACTTGTTTTTGATAGTCACTTCATTCAACGAACGGTAGTCCACGCACATCCTCATACTCCCATCCTTCTTCTTGACGAAAATCGGGGCTCCCAGGAGAAGAACCTGGGCGTACAAATCCCTTCTCTTGTAGTTCTCGAATTTGCTTCTTGAGTTCCTCTAACTCGTTGGCCGGCATTCGATAAGGCCTCTTGGATATGGGGGCAGTACCAGGCATTAGGTCGATGATAAACTCTATGTCGCGATCCGAGGGCATTCCGGGCAATTCCTCGGGAAATACGTCCGGGTATTCTTGTACTACTGGCATCCCGCCTAGAGGTAGCATAGTGAATACTCCCGCAGCTTGCTCGCATAGCTTCGGGTTTTGATCCATAGTTATACTCATCGGTGATCCCCATGGGGTGGATACCGTGACTTCCCTTCGACTGCAGTCTATGATTCCATTATTCTTGGTCAACCAATCCATCCCGAGTATGACATCAATGGTTTGGGGTGCTAGCACCATAAGGTTTGAAAGAAACACCACGTCTCTAATCCGTATGGGCACATTGATGCAAGCATGGGGCACGGTTATGTCTCCCCCAGGTGAGTGTACCAACATAGGCCTCTTAAGTGCTACTTGGTGTAGGTGGTGTTGTTTGCTTACTTGGGAAGATATGAATGAATGCGAGGCTCCGAATCGAATAAAACTTTAAGCGGGGTAGAGTTGATAGAGAACATACCCATCGATGCACGCTCCGGTCCTCCGAGCTTCTTCTCCCGCACATTATTCACATGGCCACGTCGAAACCCGGTGGCAGCCTCGTTGGGTAGCGGGGTCCTGAACAGACCGCGTCCTGCAGCAGGGGTAGGGGTTCCTCGGACGGGCGTTGCATTGGCGCCGGTGCGCACAGGGGTGTTGCGTGGTTTGGGGCAGCTGTTGGAGTAGTGCCCGAATTCTCCACAATTGAAGCAGCTCACATTCCTTCTTCCCGGAGCGGCTAGGGTGGGTGTGGGTGTACGGCGAGGTGTAGCCGGCTGCGACATGGTCGGGAGCGGGGAACGACCGGTGCCGGAACGTTTGGCTTCCATCCGGACGGGGTGGCTCCCTTGGGACGTTGTGGCGCTCCCCAAATGGGCGGGCCATAGCGAGCCTCCTTTTGCGGTTATTTTCTACCATCTTTTGGTCGTGTTCAAGCCGAACGACCTTGTTGATGAGGCTTTGGAAACTGGTGTGGTCCTGTCCGATCATCGGTCCTCTCACCTCGTCATTTAGTCCCTCGATGAATTTATCCATCTTCTCTTCCTCGTCTGTCAGGTCACTTGTGCCGTAACGGGCAAGCTAGGTAAACTTGTTCAGATACTCTTGTACTGAGGTGTTTCCTTGACGCAGTCTGCGGAACTCATTTTTCTTCATCCTCATAACTGCAGCTGGCACGAAATTCTCACGAAATGCAGTCGTGAATTCTTCCCATGTCGGTTCTCCGGCATCTTCAGCTCGCGTTTCCTTGTAGGTGTCCCACCAGTCACTTGCGGGACCCTCTAGCTGGTTAGTGGCGAAGACAACTCTATCGGCTTCTCGAACTCGGACGAGAGTTAGCTTTTCTCGATCACCTCGGCGTCCTCGGCATCCATGGGTTCTTCGGCCGTGGAGAAGGTTGGTGGCTTAGCTCGCATGAACTCTCCTAGACTTGATCCTCCTCGACTTCCCTGGTTGTTGGCAATTGCTTGGAGCAGCTGGGTCTGTAAGGCCATAACCTCCGCCAGAGTGGAGGGGTTGGGTTCCGGCGGGTTCTCGTTGGTTGCTGCGGCTCTGCGGCGATGCGCCATCTGAAGAAGATAGATGAATTAAGAGATCGGACCTGTTTAGGGTCATGGTTCCTAGGGGATTTTTCTTCAAGTTGTTTTTAAATGATCTTCAAGCAACAAGCATGGTAAAATAATAATAAGCTCATGAATTAAGATACCACAAAGTGATACTTAGGTCCACCACATTACATCAAAGGGGTACACGGACTGTACATGCACAGTCCTTCATGTCATGATACCACAACTACATCGTCTTACTGCATTAACTATTAAGGGGGATAGAGTGGGGTCCTTGCTGCCGAGCCGTGCAAAGCGAGATCAAGCTGGGGTGGTCCTCCCACCTAGTCGTCCAACCATCCGCAAGAGCCAGGTGCGGGAAGTGGGTGGTCCGCTGCTGAAGCAAATCGGAGGCCCCATGGCTCGGAGGTGGTGGCCTCGGAGTCATGCCGAATCTTCCTGCTCGGTGGCCGCATACTCTTGCGAGCGGTCTGGCGGGTGAGGGGACCTCCAGTGTGAGTCAGGCGACGAGTGGGAGCTTCCTCCTCCATTGGATCGGTGTCGCTGGACTCCCATTTGACCTCCATAGGTTCCGCCTCAGACTCCGAGTCGGTGTGGATCTGGATGGGGTTCTCCTCTCCTGATCCAGGCTCGGATGGCATTGCTACGGAGCTTGAGGTGGGTCCCATGGACGTGGCAGCAGTGGGGTCTATCAAGTACGGCGCAGGCTCTGTGCTCAACATAAAAGCTTGCTCCATCATGGCTTGAAAGGTATCCAAGCATGCTGGAGTCATAAGGTAATAGTGGTCGGGCACGAAGCGGGAGGTGTTGGTACAATCTCGGTGGAGGTACTGCAGCGTGGACGGGCGGGTGCGCAGTGCTCCTCCAGCTGGTTGACTTGCTTGCTCTTCCCGAGCTGCTCCTCCAGCTCTACCGGGCTTCCCACGAGCCATGTAGCGGTCCGAGAGTTGCTCATATTGGGCACCATTGGCTTGCAGCTGAGTTTGCAGCATGTTTATCTGATCCCCACAGCCCTGGTGGCTTTCGACCAGATCATTGAGGCGTGACTACTGGTCGTTGATCTCAAGCAAGGCCTCTTCATAGCAGTCATCTGCCGTCTCCACCCAGCGTGATAGACGTGTGACCATCGGGTTGTAGCAGCAGGGGGTGGCCTCCACGGTGCAAACTGGGTTGCCTTCCTCGCGATAGGGATGGTGCACGAACTCGTCACCATGAGTTCGGCACGATGTATCGCATTAAGGCGAAGAAATGCTTCGCGGGCCGCATCTTGGATGGCGCTTCCGCTAAATCCCGGTGATAGCGGGTGTGGAAACAGAAAGATGTTTCACTTCCCATGCGGGCTTCCACGGAAACGGCCGCCTCCCATGCTAGATATCCTTCGGAGCCATGCCTTTTGATTTGGTAGGTGGGTGGTTCCGGGTATCTTAAACACCACGCAGGGGCGAAGCGTGCCACAAACCCCTCGTCTCGTGGGATAGTGATCTCCAGGAGCTCCGTCATGGTTCGACATCGCTTTTGAAGGCAACTTAGGGTTAGAGGGAGAGAGCTATCATTATAATCATTTGGTAATTAGAAGGAAATACAGAGGTAGAAAAGGTATATTTGTATTTTTGCAAATAATAGTTTGAAAATGATTCTATGTAGGGATATTTCCCTTTAGCCAACTAGTCGGGGTAGGGCGCCATTTGGTCTTAGCCTACGGTCGCATGGCTCTGATACCAGCTCTGTGGTCCCCCGTTTATGAGACGAGAATCTTTCGTGTTCTTAGTACCATTTCCCTGGATCGAGTAGTTTGTACCCACGAAATACAGTACTGAATAATCAGGTGCACATGCACGAATAGTCTTACGGCGACATTATTACAACCATAGGCCCGAAGGCAATGTTCAACACACAGGACCACATGGTCCGAGTACAACACAAAAGTAGAAATTAGATACGGCAGCGGAGTAGAGGCAGCGGCATGTCATTTGCCACAGGCAACGACTGGAGCTAAGATCTAGTATGCGCCATCAATTCCTTCACCCTCCTGGAAGTACGCGTATGGATCCTCCGGCTCTTCATTTCCATCAGCTGAAGGTTAGTGCGAATAGCAAGGGTGAGTACCAACCGTACTCAGCAAGCCAACACAGAATCGATGCATATGACAGGGTTATTCAAGGAGTGGCTGGAGTTCTTTTGCATAAAGCCAATTTTTGCTATTATTTTCACAAGCCTAACAACTAGCCAAATCAAGTTTTAGTTCCATAGTTCATTAATCCGGCGACGGTTCGTCTACCATCCATCGTGATTCCAAGGATGGCTTCCCGCCTCCGATTCGTCATGATTTTACGGGAACCCACCCTTCCGCTTCTCGAGAAGTTGATCCACCCAGCGAATGAAATCATCATGCAAACCCATCCCAGCAGTTTTAAGTTTAAAGTCTAGCCAAGCGAAAGTCTTGTCACGATGCTCGATATCCGCGAGCACGGCTATTCGAATAGATTAATTCACTCACACTGCAGTGAATGTACGCTTTACCCGTACTCCGCGACAGCCCAACAAATAAGCCTACGTCCCAACTCATGAGACGGTCACGGCAAAGCCTTTTGATAACCTTGCTTTGGCAGTACCCGCTCCATGAACTTAAGCCCTCATGCACTCTAGCCGTCCTTTTCTAGCAGTGAGAGGAGTTCTGGCGCACCCGGGGTAAGGGAAACTTCCTCAATCTTTAGGTTTAATTAGTATCGATTTAATTCCACCATTCACAACAAAGGCCGCAGCCTCATTTCCATCACATAACCACATCATAGAGAACCATCTATGCAAGGATACTGCCTCTGCTCGGCTATCTAGTCAGCTAGGTCTATATCCATTCGAGAAGTACGGTTGTACTGGCTCGTTTCCTGGCTATCTCATGGCTCGGGCCTTAGTTGACCAGGGTCGGCACTTGCCTTTTCCGGAATCCACCCAAATCATCCGGCCGCCCCAGTCTAAAACATTTGTATAGCATTTTCAATTTTCATCAAACTTAGTTCAACATGGCCATGTGGCGCTCATGTCTCCACAGCCGTATTTCAACTACCTCCCTAAGGTAGTTGCCCGAGCACAAAGCTTTCTTGCAAAATCATGAGTATGCAGGATCTATTGTAAGCGGGGCTAAGCATTTTTACGAAGTTAGCCTCCGGTCATATCACATCAAAGGTTATAAAGAATAAATTCTAATGGTGATCAATATCAAAGCGGGTGTATCAAGCATAGGTACTGTTTGTGTAAAGCATGCAATTTGTAATTTGGAATCAACATCATTTCACAAAGTAGGATCAATATGTTCAAAGAGTGTGATGACTTGCCTTGCTCGCACACTTGAGGGGTGGTATCTTCAGCGGGGTCGATGCTGGTTTCTTCAGGTGCTACCCGTACGTGCGAAAGATCAATTGAATTCAATTAGAATTCAATAAAATACCGAGAGATCGAAAAGAACCATAAAGGCCATGAAAACGACTCCAAATGTTTTGCCTAAGATTCTACTTGAGTTAGGACAAGGGTCGCTAGGAAAAATCGAGTTTTGGAATCGAGTTGATGTCCTAGGGTTTTCGCAAAGACGACGATCACAATTATTTGAGAAATTAGGTTTGAAAATGTCAACGGAGGAATTCGTGCTCGAGGTTTTAAAGGTTTGAGCACAAAAGAGAAGCATATTTAAATGGCGAGAAAGAATTAAACGAGTCCGGATTTAAAAACGACGCGAAACGAAATTCGGAAACGTCCGATTTCGATTTTTCAAACTTTGCACTGAGAAAACATGCGAGAAAATAATTTATTTTTGCCCAAAATTTTACTCAAGTCTACCCAAAATATTTTCCAAATTTTCCAAAATTTTTCTAATTTTTCCCTATTTTTTTTTTTTCTTTTTCAAGCTGCGCTTGTTCATTGCGCCACTGTTCGCCGGTGTCGGCCACGAAGCAGGGCGGGCAGCGCTACAAAAGGGTGGGGAAGGGGGCTTACGGCGACGGCGGCCTCGGGGAGGAGCGAGGGGCACGGGGATGCTTTGCGCCTGCGCGCCGACCTCGGCGGCGGCGCTCGGAACGGCGAGAAGAAGCGGCGCGGTGCGGCACAAATGGGCGGGCGCCGCCCTTTTATAGGCGCGGCCGAGGGGATCGCGCGGGCGCGGGTGGAAAGGGGACGGGCGGCTCGCGCGGGCGCGGGCGCGGCGGCGCGGGCGCGCGGTCCGCGCGGTCGGGCGCACGCGCGGCGCGTGGCTCTGCACGGGGGTAGGGGCGAGGCGCGCGCGATCGCGGCGTGGCGCGCGCGCGCGGGCGGGCCGGTATGATATGTACGGCGTCGAACACATGGCGTACAATGAACAGTGCCATTTTCGATTTTTTTGATTTTCCATTTTAATTTTTCATTTCTATTTTTCTTTCTTCTAAAAATTCCAAAATAAATTCCTCTAATTCAAAAATAATTTTTAACACAATATTTTCAAATTTTCTCTACTTTTATTTTCCCACAATATTTTTCATATTTCTTTATTTTAAAATCCCCTTTTTTTCAAATTTCAATATCCTCTCCTATATTTTTCCAAAACTTTCCCGGATTTCGAGTACGACTCCCAAGAATTTTATTATTTATTTTGTGTCTTAATTTATTTTCTCCCAACCAAAAATTTTGTTTTATATTTCCCAAAACGTGTTTTCATAAATCCGCGCTTTTCCCAATTTCCTTTTTAAAAACCACGATGCGGCTTTCGCACCTCCATTTTGACAACTCCAAATTATCCAAAAACACCGAAAGGGAAATTGATCACGTCTAAATTTATGCAAGCGAAGCGGCAAATAAGAAGCAACAAACCCAAGAAGAAGCAACAAGCGAAGGTTTTTGAAAGTTCCGATTTTTACGTTCGAATTCGGTTTCTTCGATTTTCGGGATGGTATAGGCGACCACGGGGGACCGATGGCTCGGATCGGTCTTGGACCGATCCGACAATCGGGAACGAGGCGAGCGGTGGTGATGGCCGGCGCGCGCGCGGCGAGGTGGCGCACACCGGAGGGCGGCAGAGGAGAGCGGGAGAAAGGGAGACGGCTTTATCACGCGCACAGGAGGAGGGCGGCGCGAACGTCGAAGAGGCGAAAGCGGCAGCGTGCGGTGGCGCTGAGCGGCCAGGTGGTGAGAGAGGCGTGTGCGCACGCGCATGCAGGCACGTTGCGGTGGCACATGGAGGAGGGGCTCGGCGGCTTGGGAATGGTTGCGAGAGAGAGAAACGAGAGGAGAGAGGAAGGGGTGCTCACTGGAGAAAACGGTCGGCAATGGAGAGGATGGCGGCGCATGGCGTGGAAATGCAAGAGAATTTTGGGGGAAAGAGGCGGCGGCGATCCACGGGCAAGGGCGAAGCGACGGTGGTGTCGCGATGGCTTTGCGGCGGCGGTGGCGCGTATTTGGCGTGGAGTTGAAGTGTGGAGGTGGCAGTTCGGTATCACGGTGGAGGTAGGGTTCCGACGGCCATTGGAGGAAATAGGTTGGAGGAAGAGACTCGCCAAGAGATGGTGGACACGGTGGTGTAGGTGGATTGAAGCAGTGAGCAGCCGGCGATGCGAAAATGATGGCCGGAGTTGTGGAAACGGCGATGGCTTTGGGATTTTAGCGTGGGAACACACGGCGAGCTTGGTTTTTCGCAATTGGGAGAGGGAAAATGGTTGCCGGCGCTTGGGGAGTGTTTATAGAGGCGTGAGAAGCGGTGGGGAGTGTCACACCCTGAGTTTTGCCCTAATTTGTTTTAATAATTTACCCTGAACTAATCAGAATTTCTGGAATTAGTCTGGAGCCAACCAGTAATTTTAAAATACAACTAATAAATGAAAACGACATGGTAGGATTTTTCTGGAAATCTGCATGTCAAAATGCACTAACAGGATTTTTACTGGAATTTTTAGAGCACTCTAAGTATTTTTAACCAATTAAATACGAAATCAGGAATTTAATTAAGCCCCAAAATCCTTTTTCTCCTTTTTCTCCTTTTCTTTTTCTTTTTTTCGTACCACCGTACGGTTTCCCGCTCCCCCTTCCGGCTTGGGCCATCGGCAGGCTTTCCCCGGCCCGCACTGCTCCCGCGACGCGCCGCTCCCTTCGGTCATGGGCCGAAGCCCATGACGCCTGAGCCGCGCCGCGCAAGTCCCGCAACCCGCGCTCGCCGTCCGCCGTGGACTCGGTCCACCGTGGACCGAGCGCCCGCGCCGCTTGCGTCAGCCGCTTGCGCTAGCTGACATCAGCCCTACCTGCCTACGCCATGCTTGCGTCACCCGGGGGCTTAATTACACAATAAATGCTTTAATCTTTTCTGTTTAGTGTAAAAATCGCAATTAATCTTCTAAAATCCATATCTTTTGAATCCGAGCTCCGTTTTAGTCCATTCCAATTTCATTAAATCTAGAAAAATGTCAAGAATCCATTAAAAATACTTTTCAGTGCTGTTTTAGTAGACCTTTTAGGGTGTTTGTTGAGTGCTTTGTTTGTCGTGTAGATCCCGAGTTTTCCGGCGAGCCCGTTCTCTTCGAAGTAGTCGCCGAGGTTCCTCAGTCTCCAGAACAAGGAAAGTCATACCTTACATTGACCATATTTTACCTATTTTATGTAAATATCTCTTTTCTCTCAAATATTGCATATGTTTTAGAATGTCATTTCATGGGATGATTATACCTATTGTACTCAACCATAGAATTGTTTACCTTATACCATTGATAACTTGGGGGTTCAATGTGACTAGATGATAGCTTAAGGTTTGCTTAGTTATGCTTAGCTCAACTAGCTCACTTAACGGGATCACACTAATCAAGTATATTGCTAGAGGTTAACTCTCAGATGAGGTTAAGTTGTGACTCTATTTCTAATAATATTGAATTATGAAAAGGGTGGGTCGTGAGCACATGGTTGGACTTTGGTTAGCGTGCTCATGACAATTAAGACCGGTTCTCGGGAAACCACGGAAGAAGTGCAGTGCATACCACAAGCCGGCATGGGTAATGGGAGTCTGCATTGCGTAGCTGTCTCTCTAGCCGACGTATCCCAGAGAGGGTGGGCGTGATGGAGTTGGGTCGGCCCCGGTTTTAACGGTTGATCAGCTTCCGGATTCACCGCGGCACTAGAGGGGGCTGCCCATTGCCCGATGGGAGTGGGGGCGAAACCTTGGTGTGGTACGATTGGTTAGAGGGGGTTATGTGAAGGGTCCTGCCACAGTTCCTTTCCGGGGTACCGTGGTGGTGCACCGGCGCACGGTAACGTGTTGTGGGATTGTGTCTTGTGGGTACAGTTGTACACCTCTGATTAGAGTAAAACTATTCGAATAGCCGTGCCCACGGTTACGGGTGATCGACCAGATTCACCTTGATTAGTTTCACTTTTTTTACTTGAATGAAATGTTGGAATGCGACTAGTGCAGGTGGATGGATGGACGTGTTGCAACGTGGTGTTAACGTTGGACAGTGTTTATTTAATACTGCTTAATTATTACTACTGTTTTACTGTCTTCAAATATTATTATTATATTCCTCAAATGTTGTTTATGCAAATTGAGCCTCTTATCCTTTTCCTTGATATTTATCTTGCATCATGTCCCCTTTTCCGGTGTGACTTGTTGTACGGTGGTTGTACTCAGCCTTGCTTCTTTTTCCCCCTTCAGTGCTACAAGTTGAGATCGAGGTCTCGAGGAGGTGTAGGCTTGTTCGACGTCAAGGGTTAGGCGTGGTGTTGGTGTTTCGCTTCGCTTGAGTCAAGTTTAGCTTAAGTCGGTTTTATTTTCCTTTCCGCTGCATTTGTGTAACTCTTTTATATTGTTTCTAAGATGAGGATTCTATATTATCAATAACGTCGATTTGTGTACCTCGGCTGATGCCTGGACGAGGGTGTAATGCACAAATTAGCTGCAGAAATTTTGGTGTGAATTTCTGGGCGTGACAAGTTGGTATCAGACCTTTCCTTTGACTGTAGGACAAGCCAACTGGAAACCTTAAGAGCTCTCTAATTCTTTTCATTTGCATATGTTTAAAAAAAGGGGTGTTTTGAAAAGTGGAGTCAGTCTAGGGTTTAGGAATTGCGAAAATGGGGTGTTGGTCGTGGGTTTTTGAGCATGTTTTGATTTTCCCACTCCTTTGTTTCTATAGATGGCAGGTTCCCAGCGACGCACTGCGGAAAAGGGATGACGGGCTTTGTTGCAAAGCTGGCACGTATGGCCCTTGCAGTCGGATATCCTGAAGCACCGGAGTATATAACAGTTGCGCCTCTCAGTGGCGAGTTGCCCTATCGTGTTCAGTTGGAGGTTCACGGGTTTGTGGGAACGTGTCTTCCCAACATGGAGGTCACAGCTTCCGGAGGCACGTCGGATCACGCGCACGTGCGGGAGAGAGAGGCGGTCGGCGGCTCGCACGCGCGGGAGGCGAGGCGGTGCCTGTCACGCCCAGAAATTCACTCCAGAATTTTCGCAGCTAATTTGTGCATTAAATCCTTGTCCAGGCATCAGCCGAGGTACACAAATCGACAATTATTGATATTACAGACTCCACGTCTTAGAAACAATATAAAAGAGTTACAAAAATGCAACGGAAAAGAAAAAGACTGCCTTAAGCTAAACTTGACTCGAGCGAAGCGAAACACCACACCACAGCTGACCCTTGATGGCGAACAAACCTACACTTCCTCGGAGACTTCCTCAACCTCAACCTCAGGCACTGAAGGAGGAAAATTAAGCAAGACTGAGTACAACCACCGTACTCAATAAGTCATACCAAAAGAGAAGGTATGATGCAGGATAAATATCAAGGAAGGAATAAAAAGGCTCATTTGCATAAATAGCATTTCAGAAATAATAATAGTAGTTGAAAGCAGTAAAACAGTAGTAATAATTAAGCAATATTAAATAAACATTGTCCAACATTAAAACCACGTTGCAACAGGCTCATCCATCCATCTGTACTAGTCAAAACCCAATAGTTCATTCATGTAAATAAGTGAGACTAATCAAGATGAATCTGGTCGATCGCCCATAACCGTGGGCACGGCTATTCAAATAGTTTTACTCTGATCAGAGGTGTACAACTATACCCACAAGACACAATCCCACAACATGTTATCATGTGTCGGTGTACCACCACGATACCCCGGAAAGGAACTGTAACAGGACCCTTCACATAACCCCCTCTAACCAATCGTACCACATCAAGGTTTCACCCCCACTCCCATCGGGGTAATGGGCAGCCCCCTCTTGTGCCGCGGTGAATCCGGAAGCCGATCAACCCTTAAAACCAGGGCCGACCCAACTCCATCACATGCACCCTCACTAGGGTACGTCGACTAGAGACAGCTACGCTACAGACCCAGCCATTATCCATGCTGGCTTGTGGTATGCACGGTAAATCTTCCAGGGTTTCCCGAGAACCGGTCCTTAATTGTCATGAGCACGCTAACCAATATCCAACCATGTGCTCATAACCCACCATTGTCATAATTCAGTATTATTAAAATAGAGTCACATACTTGACATCATCTGAGAATTAGTCTCTGATATAATAACTGATTAATGTGATTCCCTTAGGTGAGCTAGTTGAGCTAAGCATGGCTAAGCATGTCCTAAACTAACATCTAGTCATATTGAACCCAAGTTATCAATGGTATAAGGTATACAATCCCTATGGTTGAGTACAATAGGTATAATAATCCCATGAAATGACATTCTAAAACATAAGCAGTATTTGAGAGAAATGAGATATTTAATAAAAATAGGTACAATATGATCAATGTAAACTATGACTTGTCTTGCTCTGGAGACTGGGGAACCTCGACGACGACTTTGAGGCAGACAGGCTCACCGGAAAGGTCGAAATCAACACGACAAAAAAAGCACTCAACAATACACCCTAAAAGTCTACTAAAACAACACCGAAAAATATTTTTAATGGATTCTTGACATTTTTCTGGATTTAATGAAATTTGAATGGACAAAACGGATCTCGGATTAAAAAGATATGAATTTTAGAAGTTTACTTGTGATTTTTTAACTAAACAGAAAAGACTAAATTAATTATTTCACAATTAAGTCCCAAGATGACGTCTGGCTTTTGCGCGGGTCGGGCTAGGGCTGACGTTAGCATGACGTCAAGGCCGACGTCGGCGTCGGCGGCGCGGTCGCGCTGACGTCTGCGGCTAACGCAAGCGGTGCGGCCGGCTTGGTCCATGGTGGACCGAGTCCACGGCGAGAGGCGAAGGGCGGCGGAGACACGTGGCGTGCCCCGGTTCGGCAGCGTGGTGGCGGCTGGGATGCTGCCACGCGGCGCGCATCCGAGAGGGCGGCGACGATCGGACGGCGGGGCGAGGCTGCGGGATCGGGCGGCCCAGATCCGCCTTATCCAAACGATCGGACGACGGGGCGAGCGCGCGGCTAGGGTTATGGTTAGGGTTTTTGGGCGCGGCGGTGGCCAAGCTTTGGCCGCCGGCCATGCCTGTGCGGCGGCCGGCCGAACTCCGGCGGCACGGGAAACGGCGAGGACGGCGGCGCGGAGCACGGGAACGGCGCGGCAAAGAGCGTCGCGGCTCGGGAACGGCGTGGGAGCGGCGACACGCGCAGGAAAACAGAAGGAAAGGGGCGGCGTCAGACTCACCGGAGATGGGGAAGGCGACGGCGACCGACAGCGTAGCAAAAAGGGCGACGGCGGATTAGGGCACAGGAAGCGGCGGCGCAAACGGAAAAACATGCAGGAGCTCGGGGGAAAATTTATAGGGGGTTTTAGAGATTGGATCGCATATGAAATGGCCGGGAATTTCTCGCCGTTGCAACCGACTCAGAGAGGGAAGCGCGAGATCGGCGACGGCAGTTTGCGAGCGGATAGGGTCGCCTCGGCATGCGCAAAACACAGGGATCGGTGCATCGGCGAGGGCTCGGGCCCGGCGCGGGTCCTTCACGGCACGGGCGCGCGCGGAGGATGCGACGCGCCGCGGTGCGCATGGCGGCAGTGGCGGCTGGGCCGCCGGGCGCGAGGGAGGCGGCCCGACAGATGGGGCCCACCTATCGGTGGCTCGCGAGCAAAGGGAAGGGGTCGTGGACTTTCGCGCAGGCGTGGCCGGCTCATGGGCTTCAGCCCACAACCGAGGGAAGGGAAGCGGCGAGCTGGGCCGAAATGGAGTGGGTCGGCGGGAAGAGCGGGAATCCATACGGCCCAATAGCAAAATCGAAAAAAGGGAAAAAAGGATATTAGGGACTTAATTTAATTGTCGATTTTCTCATTTAATTGGTTAAAATACTTAGAGTGCTCTAAAAATTCCCGTAAAAATCTTGTTAGTGTATTTTTACACGTAGAATTTAAGAAAAACCCTACCATGTCATTTCCATTTATTAATTACATTTTAAGATTAATTGTTGGCTCAGTTAATTTCGGAAATGATTTAGGGGAAAAACTCGGGGTGTGACAAACCTACCCCCCTTAAACGGAGTCTCGACCCCGAGATTCAGAGGCACTGGCGAAGAGGTGCGGGTGTGCGGCCTTTAACTCATCTTATCTTTCCCAAGTAGCTTCTTCTTCTGAGTGATAAGTCCACTGAACTTTGCAAAATCTGACAACTTTGTTCCGAGTCCTTTTCTCACTGGTCTCGAGGATACGAGCTGGTCTCTCCACATAGGTCAAGTCCTCTTGAATTTCAATCTAGTCTGGACTCGCCTACTCTTCTGGCACCCTCAAACACATCTTTAACTAACACATGAAACACGTCGTGAATACTAGCCACGTTGGATGGAAGTTCAAGCTGATAGGCTACTTCTCCTCGACGTTCTCGAATTATGTATGGTACCACAAAATGCGGTGCCAACTTACCTTTGGTTTGAAAACAGTGTACTCCCCGGAGCGGTGTAACACGAAGATACACAAAATCCCCTGCTTCAAAAGCGAGGTTTCTTCGACGATTGTCTGTGTAGCTCTTCTGCCAAGACTGCGCAATTCTCAATCTTTCCCGAATTGTTCGGACTTTTGCTTCTGCTTCACTTATCACTTCTGTGCCAAACAACTAACGTTCACCAGTCTGATCCCAGAAAAGGGGTGTGCGGCACTTTCGTCCATACAACGCCTCATAAGGTGCCATTTGAATGCTGGCTTGATAATTGTTGTTATAGGAGAATTTTGCATAAGGCAAACTCTTGTCCCACGCTTTACCAAACTCAAGCGCACATGTTCTCAACATGTCTTCCAGAATTTGATTCACTCTCTCGGTTTAACCATCTGTTTGCGGATGATAGGCCATACTGAAGTTCAAGCGGGTACCAAGCTCTTCTTGCAACTTCTGCCAGAACTTGGAAGTAAACTGACTTCCTCGGTCAGACATGAGCTTCTTAGGCACTCCATGTAAACACATGATTCTAGCAAGGTATAGCTTTGCTAGCTTCTTTCCCGAGTAGGTACTATGCACTGGTATGAAGTGAGCCACCTTCGTGAGTCGATCCACGACTACCCAAATTGAATCATACCCTGACGATGTGTGGGGTAAACCCGTGATGAAGTCCATTCCAATTTCTTCCCATTTCCATTCCAGAATTTGGAGGGGTTGCAACAATCCTGTGGGTCATTGATGTTCTGCCTTGACTCGCTGACAAACACCACAAAGTGCGACAAGTTCAGCTATTTCTTTCCTCATACTGACCCACCAAAACTTCTCTTTGAGATATTGATACATCTTTGTACTGTCCGGATGAATTGAATATTGAGGTTGGTGAGCTTCCGTAAGGATCAGCTTCTTCAATTCTTTATCTTCTGGCACACACAATCTCTTTCCCATCCAGATTGTTCCATGCTCGTCTTCTGTAAAGTCGCGAGCTTTCCAACTCTCATGTTCTTCTTGAGTTCTGCCAGGATCTGACGCCTGAGCAGCCCGAATTTGATCAATGAGAGTGGGTTGAGCTTCCAGAGCAGCCATAAAACCATAATCCACAACCTGTAGATTTAGGCGCTCAAATTCTCGCTGCAACTAATCACACATTCTTTCTACGTTGATGGTGTTGCAGTAACTTTTTCGGCTCAAAGCATATGCTACCACATTAGCTTTGTCAGGATGGTAATTGTCAGAAATTCAGACCCGAATTTCCGAAGCTATATGTGTATTAAAGTCCCTGTCCAGGACCAGCCAGGGTACACATACGACAATTGTTGATATTATAGTTCCACGTCTTAGAAACATTACAAAAGATTACAAAAGAGCAGCGGAAAAAGGAAAAGGGCCTAAGCCTAAGCTTGACGCTGGCCACGAGGCTTTGACCACTCCACAGGCAGCTTCCACAGTGTAGGACAAGTCGTCTTCTTCTTCAGCTTCTGGCTCAGGTTCTGGTGAAGAGGCAAGGATGAGTACTTCCACGTACTCAGCAAGTCACACCGGAAGGGAGAGAGAAATGAATGCAGGGAAGACAAGGGTTTGGCTAAGGTTTGCTTTTGCACAAACAGCAAGGGTTTTTCCAAACAATACAGATTTTGAACACAGTCAAAACAACAATAATTTAAGTAATTAAAGCATTTTAAAAACCAACACTGTCCAACGTTATCCCCATGTTGTAACAGGCCCAACCCATCCACCTATACTAGTCATGTTCCATTAATCAGGGTGTAGTAGTGTGAGACTAATCACGGAGAGCTCGGTTGATCGCCCCATTACCGCGGGCACGGCTATTCGAATAGTTTTACTCTGATCAGAGGTGTACAACTGTACCCACAAGACACAGCGCCACAACACGGTCTCCCGTGCGCCGGAATACCACCATGGTATCCCGGAAAGGAAACTGCGATAGGCCCTTTCGTATAACCCCCCACTAACCAAGCGAACCCCACCAAGGTTTCACCCCCACTCCCGGACCCTGGGAATGGGCAGCCCCCCGAGTGCCTCGGTGAATTCGGCAGCCCAGCAACCCTTATACCGGGGCCGACTGAAACTTCGTCCCGCTCACCCTTGCCGATGGGTCCGTCAGCTAGGAGAGGCTACACTACAGGACCTACCTTACCCATTTCGGCTTGTGGTTTGCACGGTCATTCTTCCGAGGGGTCCCGTGAACAGGTCCTCAATTTCCATGGGCGTCGCTAACCAAAACCATAGCGCCCACAGCCCACCATTTGTCATATTTTAGTTATTAGTCTGGTTCACCTGAATCTCTAATTATTAATCCTCCGAACAGATGTTCAGAAGAGGCATATTAAGTGAGAATGACCCATTCAGTGAGCTAGTGGATCTAAGCCAGGCTAAGCACAACCTAGTCCTGAATCTAATCATATTATTTTCCCAAGTTTAATCAAAGGGTTTGGGGTGTCAAACCTAAGGCATAACTAAGCATAAGGTGTACTATTTCCCATAAAATGACAATATAAAATACATGCAATTTCATAGAATAAAACAGGTGTTTTAGCAAAATGGGAGCAATATGATCAATAATATGGTATGACTTGCCTTGCTCTTCGACTTGGGGGACTTCAGCGACGACTTCAAAGTAAACCGGGACGACGGAACTACCGGGATCTAAACAGCAAACAAGCACTTCAACAAAACAGGCTAAAAAGCTACTAAAACAGGGAACAAAACAATTTTTAATGGATTCTTAGCATTTTTATGAATTTAATGAAATTTGAATGGGTTAAAACGGAGGTCGGATTGAAAAGATATGATTTTTAGAAGTTTTCTGGGTTTTTTTACTAAAAGAGAAAAATCCTTAATTGATTTATGCGCAATAAAACCCGGGGAAGGCGTCAGCGGCTAGGGCTGACGTCAGCGGCCAAGGGCTGATGTCAGCGGTCCGCGGGAGCGCTGGTCCACGGTGGACCGGGTCCACGGCCGGACCGGGCCGTGCACCACGTGGCGCACACGTGGTGCCGAGGTGGCGACCACGTGGCGTGCCACGTGGGCGAGCGGGACGGACGGCGCCGTCGGCCGAAGCCGTCGGACGGCCGAGGATGGGACGTGGGCACGGGTCGGCCGACGGCGGCGACCGTGGCCGGAGGCCGGCCGGTGCCACTCGGGCGGCGGCGCGGGCGGCGGGAAACGCGGATTACGCGCGAGCGGAGCCGCACGCACCCGTGCCTGGCGCTGCGGGTTTGGACCGAGGAAAAAAGGAAAGCGGCTCACTGCGGGGTCACCGGAGTTGAGGGAGACGGCGGTGATGGCGGTGAGGGAGACGGCGGAAGCTTGCGGGGAAGGGTGGCCGAGGTGGCGCTGGCACCAGCGACGAGGAAGGAGGCGTCGGCGGAGCTCGAGATGCCTCGGAACAACGAGGAAGTGCGGCCGAAGACCGGCGGCGAGGTCCGAAACGAAGGCGCACGATGCGGGGGCGACGGAGAGGAGGATTAGCTAGGGTGAAGGTGTGGGGAGGACGGCGAGGGTGCGGGGGTGCTTTTAAAGGGGATGGGGAGGTCGGCGGCGACCGGATAAGAGCGCAATTGCTCGCCGATGGGATTTGGGGGAAGTAATGGCTGGTGATTAAATCCGCCCATTAGGGCGTGTGGGAGCGGCGGCCGGGGGGTTTTAAGGCCGGCGGAAAAGGCGGGGAGTTAAGGCGGCGGGATCCCGGAGCACGGGGGAGGCGAGCGCGCGAGATCCGAGCGGAGAGGGCGCGAGAAATGGCGCGGGCGGCCGTGGTCGGGGACGACGGCACTGACGGGCGGGCCCCACCTGTCGGCATCACGGCGTAACGGGGAGGCAGAATAGACTTGATCGCGGGCGCGATAGATAAACGGGTCGCGGCCTTTGGCCGGCCCACGATGGAGAGAGGGGTGAGGCGCGCGGGGGCGGGAAACGGCTAGGCCGCGTGCGGGGAGGGGTTGGGCCGTCGGCTCGGGCCGCCGGCCCACAGCCGATTTTGGGCGGGAACGGAGAGAGAAAACTGATTTTTTTTCGGGATTTATTTATTTCGATTTTGATTTTAATTCGTTAAAAATTATTTCTTGTGCTCTGAAAATTCCACTAAAAATCCTGTTAATGTATTTTGACATGTAGAATTTAAGAAAGATCCTACCATGCCATTTCCATTTAGCATTTGGCTTTTTAAAAAATATTTGTTCTCTCTAGTTAATTCCAACGATTTTCTTTTACGATTTTCTTAGTAATGTATCCCCAAATCATAATCCTTGATCAATTCCAACCATCTTCGTTGGCGAAGGTTCAAATCCGGTTGGGTGAAGATATACTTAAGACTTTTATGATCTGTATACACTTCACAACGGTTGCCGATTAGGTAGTGTCACCAGATCTTCAAGCCATGAACCACTGTTGCTAATTCCAGATTATGAGTTGAATAGTTATTCTCATGCGGACACAACTGACGAGAAGCATATGCAACCACTTTGCCTTCTTGCATCAACATACATCCCAGCCTTGGCGGGATGCATCGCAATGAACTTGGAAATCTTTGGCTGGATCCGGAAGTATCAAGACTGGCGTAGACACTAACTTCTTCTTAAGCTCTTCAAAACTCTTGTTACATTCCACTGTCCACTTGAATCTCTCATCTTTCTTCAACAATCGTCAAATTCTCAATGAAACGGCGGTAATAACCAGCAAGTCCAAGAAAACTTCATATCTGCGTGACTGTTTTTTGCGGAGTCCACTTTGTAACCGATTCCACATTTGACGGATCCATGGCTACTCCTTGGGCATTCACAATGTGGCCGAGGAACTGCACTTCCTTTAACCAGAAAGTACACTTGCTAAACTTGGCGTAGAGTTGATGATCCCTAAACTTCTTGAGCACTAACCGAAGATGATGCTCATGTTCTTCCTCGGTCTTGGAGTAGATCAAAATGTCGTCAATGAACACTATTGCAAACTTGTCCAAGAATTCCATAAACACCTTGTTCATCAAATTCATGAAGAAAGCCAGTGCATTGGTCAATCCAAAAGACATGACTGTACACTCATACAAACCATACCGAGTGATGAAAGCGGTCTTGGGAACTTCCTCTTCCCGAATTCTCAACTGTTGGTAGCCTGATGGCAGGTCTATCTTGGAGAACACCTTTGCCCCCCTTGAGTTGATCACACAAATCATCAATCCGTGGTAGAGGATACTTGTTCTTGATAGTGACCTCATTAAGTGCACGATAATCGACACACATTCTCTTAGTTTTGTCTTTCTTCTCTACAAATATCACCGGAGCACCCCAAGGTGACGTTCTCGGGCGGATATAACATTTCTGCAACTGTTCATCCACTTGCTTCGTGACTTCTGCCAACTCATTGGCTCTCATTATATATGGTCTCTCATGAATTGGGGTGGTCCCGGGTACTAGATCAATCCGGAATTCGATTTCCCTTTCTGGCGACATCTGGGTTAAATCTTCTAGAAAAACTTTAGGGTATTCTCTAACTATGGGGATATCTTCTAATTTCATAGGGATCTTTGCTACTACTTCAGATGATTCCTCGGTAGAAACATGATTCAAACTTGTTGCAGCCTTGGCTTGCATGGGAGAACGAAAAATAATCTCTTCTCCCTTACCATTGATTAAAGTAATTGTGCGACTAGCACAGTCAATTACTCCCTTAAAGTAATTGTCGATTTTCTCATTTAATTGGTTAAAAATACTTAGAGTGCTCTAAAAATTCCCGTAAAAATCCTGTTAGTGTATTTTGACACGTAGAATTTAGAAAAAACCCCTACCATGTCATTTCCATTTATTAATTGCATTTTAAAATTAATTGTTGGCTACAGATTAATTTGAGGAATTCCCATTATTTTAGGGTAAATTATTTAAACGATTTAGGGGCAAAACTCGGGGTATGACAGTGCGGGAGCGCGTGAGGCGGCCGGGGAATGCGCGGCGTGGGCGCGGCCATGGTGGCGCGAGCACAGGAGATGCGGAGGAGAGGGATGACAACTGGTCCCCACCTATCATCCACTCAGGAGGAAAAGGGACCAAGAATAGACTTTTTGCGCGAGAGGAAAGGGAGCGGGCGCAGGGGGCGAACCGAGGAGAGAGAGGGACGGTCGCGGGGATGAAAAGCAGACTTTGAGCTATTGGGCCAAAAATGGCCCAAGCATAGGAGAGGAATTTTAATTTGTTTTTCTATTTATTTAATCGGACAAATGATCTTTGTATTTTTATAAATACTTTCAATGCTCAAATAATTTCAAAAAAATCCTGAAAATCGATGAACATTCAAAGTATTTAATAAAAATATAAAATATCATTTACTGATTAAATAATTTATTTAAATAATTACTAAAATAATTTTTTATTATTAAAACTATTTCTAGAGCTCCAAAATTTCACTAAAAATTTCGGAGAGTATTTTAGGGCATGGAGAATATTTAAAAATATTTCCAGCCATAATTTTTAAAGAAAATTTTAATTTCCCTATTAAATTCACTTGATCAAATATTTTTATTTAATTTCTATAAAATGCATTATTAAAGGATTTTTTATCCCGATCGAAAATCGGGGCGTGACATCCTGGGAGGTAAAGGTATCAATGGCAATGTAAGCGCGGTGCTTAGATTGTTACATAGACATTGGTTATGGTCATATCCCACGGGTTGTAGAGGTAGGCGGCAAGTGGTGACAGCCTTGTCCGTCCATTGTAATCCTCCACGTTCGAGTATGGCGTCGGGCGGACGGTAAGAAATCGCCTTATGGTGGCAGGCCGGGCCATTGGAGGCAGTACCCTCGTAGTCCTAAGAGCGTAGAACTGGGTAACTAACCAAGAATATAATTATCTGTATAACCTATATACTCATACTAGAAGAACATTAGGAACCTAGCTCTAACACTATACTCTCCACTTAGCACTACTGTACTATTTATTAGGAATCTTCTACGTGTGTCACACTAGCAATTTACCATATATCTCTTACCCCTGTCTAGACTTAGGCATCTCAACTATAACTTATGAATATTCACAGTACCTTAATATTCTCTTCTAGACCACCGTCTTCCTTTGGGATAAAATAAATACGATACCCCAGAATACTCAGGGTCAAATGCTACAACGGTATATCCGTGCACTTGTAGATTTATCTATAAACGTAAGAAATACCAACAAGCATTTCTGGCGCCGTTGCCGGGGAAGACATTGGTCTAAGAAGAAATATTAAGTACTTGTATATTGATATAGTTATAGTCGACTTACATTTGCTCTAGCAGGCTTACCTTGGTCTGTTTTCTCTTTTATGTGAAAACAGGGTAGTGGATGACCAGTTTTAACTTGCCAACAAATTATACTCCAAATCCAGAAGCACTTGTAAGAAGAGTTCGACCACGTGTCGATCCTCCTCAAGTCGTCCTGTCGGCAGTTGAACCAGCACTTAAAGCACCATCAAGCTCAATAGCCAAGAAGTCCCTCCGCGATTTCTCGGCACCCTCGGCTGCTAATGTCCTTACCGGTCCGGCTGTCAATATGGGTGAAGCCGGTTTCAAAATCAAGATGGGTCGCATTACAATGGTGCATGCTAACCCCTTCTGCAGGAAAGCCAATGAGGACGCAAGCACTCATCTCCAGACATTCCGGAGATCTGCAACACTTTTACCATCAAGGGATTCACACAAGATGTCATCCGACTCTGATTGTTCCCGTTCTCTCTCATTCGGAGGGCGAAACAATGGTTCTATGTGAACCAAAGTGTTGTGGACTCCTGGGATAAATGCTCCAATGCGGTCCTCGCGAAGTTCTTCCCGATGGGTAAGACCAATGCCCTTCGTGGAAGGATTTCGAGTTTCCAGGATGAGTCAATCCCCGAAGCGTGGGAGCGCTTCCAAGAGTACATCTTGGCTTGCCCTCACCACGAGATGGACGATTGGCTCATAGTTCAGAACTTCTACAACGGGTTAACTACGAATGCTCGTGATCATATCGATGCTGCTGCGGGAGGAGCCTTCTTTTCGTTAAATGTTGCTAACGCAAAGGAGTTGATTGAAAAGATGGTCTCCAACCAAGAGTGGAGCGACGATTGTCTCCAACCCCGTAAGCAGGGCATGCATACCGTTAAGGAAACGGACATGCTCGCTGCCAAATTGGACCTTTTACTAAAGAAGCTGGAGGACAAGGCCGAAGGAGTTCAGGCCATAGATGCTCGCATGACGTGCGACATATGCGCAACACTGGCCACTCGAAGAATAGTTGCCCCGAGACCAATGACGACGCGTTCTATCTAAACAACAACGGATATCGTCCATAAGGAGCTCAAGGGTGGAATCAACAACGCCCTTACTATCAAGGAGGTAACAATTCTTCCCATGCTTTCAATTCGAATCAACCCTTCTTAAAAGATCTTTTTTTAAGTCCATATGAAGAAACTCGAGTGGTCTTGAAATGATCATGATGTTTTTGATAGGATGTGGATTTTCAACTTGTTTTCCCGCTTGATAAGCACTACACACACGATCTTTCTCAAATGTAACAATAGCAAGCCCAAGGATGTATTCCCCTTTTAAGAGAGTTAACAAATTTCTCATTCCTGCATGGGCTAGCCTTCGATGCCATAGCCAACCCATCGAGGACTTGGCAATCAAGAAAGCTTCAGGGTTTACTCTATCTATGTCGAAATCAACAAGATAGAGATCACTCTTCAACTTTTCTTTGAAAGCCATGGATGATTCATCCCTCTTAAAAACGTTCATATCCTCATTGGTAAATAAGCAATTGTAACCCATTTTACATAATTGAGAAACAAATAGAAGATTGTAGCTTAAGGACTTGACAAGGAGGACATTAGAGATGGATTGATCATTAGAGATAGCAATTTTATCTAACCAATTACCTTGCCTTTACCATCATTTCCAAAAATAATATTCTCATGGTTTCCTCCCTTCTCGTCTAGACTTGTAAACATACTCCTCTTCCCTGTCATGTGGTTGGTGCATCCGCTATCCACCACCCAACTTGATCCACCAGAGGAGTATGCCTACAAAAAAATCAAGCTTGGGTTTTAGGTACCCAAACTTGTCAAAGTTTGGGTCCTAGGATGTTAGCCACAAGTGCCTTGGGCACCCACACACAAGCACGATACTCATCATGGCGACCACCATTGAAGTAAGCAACCACCTTACCATTGTGGTTTTGCAATTCACAAATGAGTCATAGTATATACCTTCTAGCCGAAACTTCCTCGCACTGAGCCTGAAACTTCCTACCAGTCCCCTGGAGCCGGTAGTGGTCCGAAACTTCTGGTCAACTGGGCCGAAACTTCCGAGCAATTTTCTTTGTCCGATAGAGCTTCCTGCCCAAAACTTCCTGGCTAATTGCCCGAAACTTCCTGATCCCTGACCAGTCAAGGGAATGATCACTTTGCTTGCTTGTGGGGCATTTTCTTCCATGACAAATTTCAATCATTGCTTCCCGTTCACCACAACCCGTTTGGAGGGTTGACTTTCTTCAGAGAAGCCAAGTCCATGTCCTTCTTTGTTGGTGTGGGTGGAGATGGTTTTGTAGAGGGCGTAGTTGGAGTGATAGGTCTTCAAACACCCATAGTTCACCAACATGCCCAACCTTTCATTCTCCTTTTTGAGTGCCTCCATAGCTTCAAGGTTAGTGGCATAGGAATCCAAATCATAGTTATAGCACCTAGCACAACCGTTGCTAGTGGAGGCATTTGATGACTTATATGCCTCATTGGATGAAGAGGAGCTAGTCCAAAGGGTATCAAATTGCACTTCAAGAGCCTTGTGACTTTGGTCCAACGCCACAAGCTTCTCTTGGAGTGACTCATTAACATCCTTTAGGCTAGCGATTGACCCATTAACCAAGGAGAGTTCATCGGTCAATTTTTCAACCCTCTCGCGTTCCTTACCCAAATCCTCCTCTAAGGCAAGGTTTCTTGTAACACCCTAAAAATTGAAGAATTTAAAATCAAGAATTAAAAATCGGAACTTACAAAAACTTTATTGCTTCTTATTTGCCAGCTTTGTTGCATAAAATTTATAAAGAGAGTGATTCATCCTGAAATTTTGAGAAGAACCAAATGATTTAAAAATTCCAAAGGGAATAAAAATTTCAAAGTATAGAGTTGGAAATTTTAATATAAAATAGAAAAGGGTTGTGGATTTATAAGAATATACTGTAAAAATATACTTTGGTTCAAAACCCTATTTTGTGGTGGAGTAATATTAACTAGTGGGCAATATGGGTGATAAAATATTTTTGAAGGATATATATAGAGCCTAGAGTGGTTAGAAAATTATTTTGAGTCAACGTCACATTTTCTTGGATTTAGGAAAAGAATTAAATTAAATATGTAAAATATATTTTAAAAATAATAAAAAGTGGGTGAAAACATTTTTTACAACTTAATTTTGGGTGTGCTAGATTTTATTTTAAATTTTAGAGGTGAAAGGAAAAAGAAACGGGAAAATAGGAAATTAATTCGAGAAATTAGAAAATTGCATTGTTCATCGTACGGAAGGTGTTCGACGTCGTACCGCCATACTGCACGCCCCGCCCCGCGCGCGCAACATGCGTCGCGCCGTGCCGCGCCGCGTCCCGGTCCCGCACCCGCGCGGCATCGCCGCGCACGCCGTGCGCCGCACGGCCCCCACCTCGCGCCACGCGCCCGCCCGCCGCGCTCGCCGCGCCCGACCCCACCGCCCTCGCGCCCATGTGTCGCGCCTCGCCCGGACCCCACCGCCTCGCGCCCACGCGCGCGCCCGCGCCGGACCCTACCCCGGGCGCCGCCACGCGCGCCGCCCGCCCGAGCCTCGTCCCTCGCGCCCGCGCCGCACGTCGCCGCGCTGCCCGCGCGCGTGCCCTCGCCCGGCCCCGCCTCATCTTGCCGCCACGTGTCGCCGCACTACCCCGCCGTGTCGGCCCTCCCTCTCTTTCTCTCCCTCTCCGTGTCGCTATAAAAGGGGGCGAACCCCTCTCCAACCCCTCATCCTCACTGTTCTCGCTTCCCCTCTCTTTTTCCCTCACCCTAGCCGTCATCGCCGCACTTCTAAGCGCCACCGCCGCGCCGTTGCCGCGTGCCGCCGCCGCGCCATTGCCGTGCCGCCGCTCGGTAAGCCGCCGCCCTCCTCTTTTCCTTTCCTCCTTCCGTAGCCGAGTGTCGCCGCTTCGCCGTCCCAGGACGCCACCCCATGCACCGCCTTGCCAGCCGAGCAGAGAGAGAGATGGAGGGAAGTGAAGAAGAAAGCAGGGGAGGGACAGAAAAGAAAAGGAAGAGAAAAAAGAAGAAGAAAAGAAAAAGAAAAGGAAAGGAAAAAAATAGGAAAAATTTATAGAAAAATTTGGAAATTTAGGAAAAAGGTTTTTGGAAATATTTGGGGAAAATCTCTGGGAAAATATATATATATATTCTCTCTTGGAAATAAATTAGGGACCGATTATTAAACCGGGTTTTGTTTTAAAAATATTTAGCCATCGCATAAATTATTTATTTATCTAGGAATTCATTTATCTTAGCTTGTCATCGATATTATTTTTCTAAACCTAAAATTTTAAATTACTTAGTATAGCGTCTAAGCTTTACGGTTAATTAATTATTTTTTGATTCAATTATTTTTAACCCTAAGGCTTATCAACCCAATAAAATTTGGATAAAAATTAGAAGTTAATCATTTTATTTTTTATATTTTGAGTCATCACCCATAATATTTCTCAAACTTTGAATATATTAACTGGAAATAATACCACATCATGAATTAATTAAATCGGTTCAACGTGGAAATTCAAATCTTTGCAACTCGTTCATTCTAACCCAGATTTTATTGAAACTCGAACCTAAGCTTACATAAAATCATAATCTAGTATTAGGAGCCGCTTTCGCGATTTATTTGGCTTTTATTGGATCTTATTGGATTTTATTTGAATTCTAATCGAATTCAAATTGGATTTCTCGCACGTATGATAGAGTCTGAGGGAACCGTTGAGAACGTCGAAGACTCAAGCCAACAGGATTGCGAGCAAGGCAAGTCAACACTCCCCTTTGAACATATTGATTATGTTTTGCGAAATGATGTTGATTTAAACTTCAAACATGCATGCTATACACAAAATACCTATGCTTGATATACCATGCCTTGATATTGCTTACCTTTAGATATAATCTTTGTAACCCTCGATGTGGTATAACCGGAGGATAGCTTCGATAAAATGCTTAGCGATACTTATACTAGAATCTTGCATACTACTTTTATAAAGAGCTATATGCTTGGGCAGCTACCTTAGGGAAAAACAGGTGTTTCCTCTGGAAAAACATCTTCATAGTCCTGTAAAACACGTGCAACAACACTAGGGACAGATGTTAAGTCGTTAGCTGAAAGTAATGTGTCCTTGCACACAAGTACAAATAAGACTTGATCCGGATTTCTCCTCACATCTCTCATTTCAGATTTGGTGGCTATCATCACTAAGTTCTCTCCCTCTCCTTTATTTTTACCTCTCAAATTTGGCTTGTGGCTCTTACTCACCGAATTGTGGATGGCACTCATTTTGTTTCGCTCTTTCTCTCCTTTAGTTGGTGGACTAATTTCAGATTTCTCCTGCAAGTGCTTAGCCATAATTTGTTGAGGTGTCATAGGCTTGAGTACAAACTTCTTCCCTTTCAAATCTAGTGTGTACTGATTTGTTCTCCCACAATGCTGAGTATATCGGTCATATTGCCATGGTCTTCCAAGCAGCAAGTGACACACTGACATGGGTGCCACATCGCATTCAATGGTGTCAACATATTCTCTAATCTTGAATGGAACATTCACCTTATACCCAATCTTAATATCTCCTGAATCATTCAACCATTGGACATGGTATGGATGAGGGTGTCGATGTAGCTTCAGACCAAGTTTATCAACCATCTCTCTACTAGCAAGATTATGGCAGTTTCCCCCATCGATGATCACCTTCACAACCTTATCTTGCACCTTAGCTCTTGTTTGGAAGCAGATTATGCATTGTCCATTTTCAGCTTCTCTCATTTGAACACTCAAGATTTGAGCCACCACAAGAGCAGCACCTTGCTCAAATTCACACCCAATATTTTCCTCATTTTCATGGGCTTCAATATCTTGCTCTTCCTCAACATCCTCTTCACTGGCTGATTCAAACTCTCCATTGTCATTCACAATGATCACACGATTTTTTGGGCACTCTTTGATTACATGTCCACGACCTCCACATTTGAAGCATTGAATTCCACTACTCTTTGCTGTAGAACCCACTGAAGTAGTAGTAGATGCTGCAGGTTTAGGACACATGCTTCGGGCAGTAGCATTCTTCCCACCAACAAAACCTTGAATATTAGAACGAAAACCTCCACTTGATGTTTTGGTTGTTGAGGGTGGTGCAGTAAATCTCGGATTTGACTTGTTTCCTCCTATCATAGTCCTCGTACCATAAGACAAAGACTTGTTGTTCTTACCATCTTGCTGCAGTTGGCGTTCAGCTTTAGTTGCTTGATGTACCAAGTCAATGAGATGACGGTACGGTTGAAACTCAACAATGCGCTGAATATTGCCATGTAACCCAGCCATGAAACGGGCAATAGTTTGCTCTTCATCTTCATACACATCAGCTCTAATCATGGCTTTCTCCATCTCCTTAAAATACTCCTCAACGAAAGACTTTCTTGCTTCGATTCGCAATTTATCAAAAGATCACGCCGATGGTGCTTCGGCACAAAACGTCGTCTCATTTCTTGCTTCATCTCTTCCCAAGTTGCAATGGGGTTTTCTTCATTATCTTCACGATCACGGAGAAGTTGCTCCCACCAAATCGAGCATATCCATCGAACTCAAGAGATGCCATTGCTAATTTCTTCTCTTCCGAGTAATTATGCAAGCGAAAGATCTTGTCAACCTTCAACTCCCATGTGAAGTAAGCTTCGGGATCAGATCCTCCCTCAAATTTTGGCATGGTAAATTTTAGCTTGCCAAACCTCTCTTCTTGATTGCCTCTTCTATGTCGTCGGCGACGATTTTGTAATTGATCATCATCCACATCATCAGATTCATTGTTGTCTTCATGTCTTCGACCTCGTCCTCTTCCTCTTCCACGTGCACCACCTCGATTCCTCCTTGGAAAAGCTCCTCCTTCACTTTCTTCCTCATCTTCACCATTGTTGCTTGCATGGTCTCGAGGTTGGTGATGTCCTCTTATTTCAGCCATGAGGGCCTGAAAATCTTGTGTCAACCGGTTTTGCATCTCCTCCATGTTTTGCCTCAACTCATTGAATTAGGCCATTGTGACAGAATCTTCATTTGGAATATTATCACCCATCTTCCTGTAAAGTTAGTGACAACAAGGAGACAAAAAAATATGTGGAATAGGAAATTTTGTGGAATCTCACAACCTCACCTTCTCTTACCAACCGAAGCTCTTATGAGTTCCTTGCAGATTACAAAGAGTACTTTGTGTGGTGGTTAAAGAGAGTGATGGTTCAGCGAATACACAACCGGTGCTCGGTTACAGTGGCTTATTTGTGGAGCTCGGTGGGGAAAACATACAAGGAGCAATTTGAATTCTAGTTGTTGTAAAGGTAAGTAACAATCCAAACTAGAGATTCAATGCCTAGTGCTGATCACAAGATATAATAAATGTAACCAATGCAACACACGCACAAACGAAATTTCAGAATTGATGCAAACAAGGAATTTGCTAGGGAGTGGTGGGTTATGGAGAACTCACCTAGCAAGAAATGCACCAAAGGAAGGATAGCAATCTGGTTGTGCAACTTGATGAAAATTTTAGACTTTTGCACATAAACAAACTGATAGCTCTCTTTTTCTTTCAGTACTTTCTTCTTTATTTTTGCAACTTTCTCAACTCTTCTCTTTTTTTTGCAACTTTTGTTTAATGATACAAACACGACCAGCTATGATATTGCACGATATTATGGATAGAACTCAACAAAACCAAAAGCTATCTTGATGGGATAAAAGTTTTCGCAAAGGATGATATAGGCTATAGAGTTTTTGGGGGGGGAAATTTCAGATATATGAAAAGGCTCAAAAGGACACCAAAGGATGATATGATTAGCAACTAAACAAAGACTCTAATGGACTTGAAACTTAACAAAACTCACTAGAAAAAACAAATTGGGAAAGGCTATGACAAATATTATGGCTAGGGTGGATAGGACGAACACAAATAAGTATGTAGCTAGGGATAAAGATTCCTACCGTGGCAACGAAAGCTCTGATACCAGATGATGAAGTCTCGGTCCCGATCTTCACGACATAGGATCTTGAACTTGATAACTAGTGGAAGAACCACTTGATAACTTGCTGCAAGCAGCGATAACTAGTGCAACCTGGCAAATAAAACTCGAAGCCAACCACCGTCTTTAACCGGCAACCTGAATCGAGGATTCGCCCAACCACACTCTCAAAGAACCAACCAACACAGCCTACAATCAATCAAGGAAAACCTTGAAGGGAGTAGGAGCACCAATTGGGACCGGATGAAGCCGCCGCTTCTGTAATCTCGCGAAGGAAATCACAAAAGCAAAGGGATAGAGATCACTCTCTCAAGTTTTGTTAGCACACAGCTGAACAAAGGGGTTTGTATTTCAATTATCAAAGTCTTGCTAATCTCTGAGATACATAGGGTATTTATACTAGGAATAACCCTCCTAGATAGGTGTAAACACGAAATGAAACTGAAGGGATAGAATATGTGAAAAGGCTTCCATGAAAGCAACTCCCGAAGTGGTCTCGCGAGGCTGTTGGACTTCTGCGCAACCTTCAGTAAATTTGCAATAACTCCATCTTGGGAAGTCGAAATGATGATCCTTTTGTTGGGTTGAAAACTAGACTTAAAGGAGCTTCCAACCATGTGTAGCATGCAGCACGAAATGTTGTAGAATGGTATAGTTTTGCACGGGAACTTAGACTTCAAACTGACTGTTGACCTTCTGACCAGTCTGCACTAAAACTAGTCGTACTTCTTCATGTAGTACCCAAAGTAGTCGATCTTAGTGCCATTATAAACTAGACTTCATAATCTTTCTAAAATGTACTCATTCACCTTCATAACTAATGTGGATCAAAAGTTATGATTGTTTCTTTCTGACTCTTTTGCTGAACTTGTCTGGCTCTCGAGTAGTTCTTCTTTGTAGTCTTGTTTGGTGTATATTTGTCTCCCTCCATGGTGAACCTGAGCAATAGCAATGTGCACGACTTAGGTAGCATATAATTCTTATTAGCATTTAAATATAACTCTGAAAGTAGCGCGTTCACCTCTTGTTGTAGTTTCTTTGCCCGACTACGTGTAATTGGTCCTTGGTTTGTATCGTTGATGTTGATGCATGAGTTGTTGACACTTGAGGAGGCATGCACGGTTGAGATGTCCTCATCATCCTCCCCCTCTTGAAAAGGAGTCATCCTCGACTCTGATTCCTCGAATCCAAAGAACGGTGTTAAGTCAGCAACATTGAAGGTTGGGCTAACACCATAGTCTTCAGGGAGCTCTATCTTGTAAGCATTATCATTGATCTTGGACAGCACTCGAATGGACCATCTTCTCGTGACATCAATTTGGATTTGCGCTTCTCTGGAAAGCGATCTTTACGAAGGTGTACCCAAACTAATTCTCCAGGCTCAAATGTCACCTTCTTGCGATGCTTGTTTGCCCATTCAGCATAGTACTTGGATCTTTTCTCAATTGCTTCTTTGGTCTTCTCATGAATCTTCTTGACAAAAGATGCACGCTTGGAGTCTTCCATGTTACTTCTTTCCTACAATGGTAGAGGCAGCAAGTCGACCGGAGCAAGTGGTTTAAAACCATATACAACTTCAAAAGGTGTACCCAAACTAATTCTCCAGGCTCAAATGTCACCTTCTTGCGATGCTTGTTTGCCCATTCAGCATAGTACTTGGATCTTTTCTCAATTGCTTCTTTGGTCTTCTCATGAATCTTCTTGACAAAAGATGCACGCTTGGAGGCTTCCATGTTACTTCTTTCCTGCAATGGTAGAGGCAGCAAGTCGACCGGAGCAAGTGGTTTGTATCGTTGATGTCGATGCGTGAGTTGTTGACACTTGAGGAGGCATGCACGGTTGAGATGTCCTCATCATCATCCTTGCTATACGCACAAACCTTCAGATGGTGGAAACGAAGAACTGGAGGACCCGTACGCATACTACCAGGATGAATGAAGACAATGGAGCGCAATATGTCTTAGTCCCCAGTCGTTGCCTGTAGGCGATCGACATGCCACTGTCTTTCGTCTGCTATCTTATCTAATTTCTGTTTTTGGTTGTATCCGGACCGGTAGGTCCTATATGTATTGGATATTGCCTTCGGGCCTAATATTGTAATACTTTTGGTGTAAGACTATTCGTGCACTTTGCACCTGATAATTCAGTACTGTATTCGTGGGTTCCAAACTACTCGATCCAGGGAAATGGTACTATGAACACGAATGATTCCCGTTCCAAAAACGGGGGTCTACATTTCTCGTCTTTTCAAGAATGAGCATATCTTCTTGTCTTTCAAGATATTTTTCTTTTTAATCCAATGTCTTCATTGGCTTGGCCAATTGTTGCATGGTCGGCTTGCTAAAACTCTTAAGCACATCATCCAAGTTATCATCACTTCCCTCGTCACTCTCATAGTCATCATCTAGAGAGGGTTTGGATTAGTGTATTACCTTTCGGCCTTGGACCATGAAGCAAGAGTGGTTGAAGAAGCCATCGTCATCATCTCTAAAATTGTCGAAGATATGCTTCTTAGTGGACGATGGAGTCTTGATATCAATGGTGGAGACTCCTTCATCTCCTTCTTCCTTTTTCTTAGGATCCGCCTCATCACCGGAGTACCACACCTTCCCAATGTAAGCATGACCGGTCTTCTTCTTGACCACCTTGGGTTTGGCTTCATTGTTCTTGGGACAATCGACAATGAAGTGGCCATATTCTCCACATTGAAAGCAAGCCCTTTTGGATTGCTGAGCTTTTCCCTTATCGTCATTCTTCTTGTTCTTGCCAAAGCCACCTCGACGAAGATATTACTTGAACTTTCTCACCATAAGTGACATGTCTTCATCATCACTTCCTCACTTGAAGCTTGCTCATTGGCGGTCTTCAAGGCAATCTCCTTGTTCTTGGTCATGGTGATATTCTTGGTCATTTGCTTGACCTCCTTGGCTTACTCTTCAAGCATCTCATGTGCCATAGTTCTTTCAAGGTTGCCGTTTGGGGTAAGCCTCTTGAAATCCTTCCTCTCACGAATAAGAGTGACCAAGGTGGAATTCCTTGGTCCGAAGGCTCGTTGAAGCCTCTTGACGACGAAGTGGTTCGTCATGTCTTCACTCTCAAGCCCTCGAATCTTGTTCACCAAAAGCATCATGTGATCATACATCTCTTGACGGGTCTCCTGATCTTCCATCATGAATCTTTCGAGCTTTCCTTCCAAAAGCTTGATCTTGAACTCTCTCTCCCCGGATGTGCATTCATGAGCAATTTGCAATTTGTCCAAATCTCCTAGGCCTCCTCAAGCCCATCAAACTTGTTGAATTCCTCCGGGCTCAAGGCGAAGAGTATTGCATTGACGGTTTGAGCATTGCGGTGGATGCTTTGCTCTTGCTCCGGAATGCGGTCCATGTCCTCCGTGGGTACATCAATTCATGTGCAAACAACCTTCCAAATACTAGGATGCAAAGACATTAGATGCAACTTCATCTTGTGTTTTCAAACGGCATAGTGAGTCCCATCAAAATGAGGTGCATGCCCAGAAGGCATGGAGATGAAGTTGTTAGAGGGGATGTTAATCTTGTTATAGTCAAAAGGTATAGAAACTGCCGCTGAAGGTAATGTATCCTTGCTTGGAGACTTTCCTCTATTTTCATCTTCTTAAATTTCCATACCCAACATCTTGAATCGGCTCTAAGCAGTAAAGCTTATCAAGAGCTTAGGCTCTGATACCAATTGAAATCCCGTAGATATTGCCTACAGGGGTGAATAGGTGTTCTTGAAAATCACTTAAAAAATCACAACGGTTAAAAATAACAGGGACCAAAACTTCCTGACAAGAACTCCGGAACTTCCAGACAGCTCAAGCTGAATGGAACTTCCGATGTTCTATTCCGGAACTTCCGGTGTTCTAGCACTTTAAGGTCCTGATCTCGAGTCTCAGGGACTTTCAAGACTAGCCTATGTGCAGGTGACAAGGTGAAAAAAGCAGGATACAAAAAAATCAACAGAAAGTACTGAATACACACAAGGGAGACAAGGAATTTTTTCCAAAGTTCGGATTCAAAGAATTCTACTCTCCGTTGAGGAACTCTGTAGAGTTGGTCTTGATTAACCCCTTGCCTCACCAAGCAAAGCCCTAGGAAGAAGTCTCCAATTTTCAATCCAACGTCCCTAGGTTTTTCACTAGGATTCAAATGACCACAAAGATCCTCAACTTGAATCCCTAGCAATTACCACGAACGAGGATCGCTCTACCAAAACCACCTCCGAAGGCTCACCTCGGATTTTCACTCAACATACCTCATTTTCTTGCGGAGGTGAGGAAAACCTTCACAAACTTTCTCGAGTCAATCCACAAATCGATGCATACTCGCGGGATACACCTAACCGTCTAGGAGGTCACCCTCCAAGAGTAATAAGCATCAACCGACAGCCTAACGAGAATCACCAAGTGCAGTCATCCTAGTCCTCTCACTCTCACAAAACCTCTCCAAAACTCTTAATTCTCTCACAAATTTACTTGCTAGGCTCAAGAACAAGATGAAGGGGTCAAGAATACCATGGAAGAGACTAGGGGAAAAAAAACGAAAGTAGGATTGCCAAAAGTAAGCTGTGAAGGGTGTGGGATATATATGGTTCGTGCTGACGTCATGTAGCCCTTACTCACATTTTGAACTGTAGAGGTGTCCGAAAGTTTCGGTCAGGAACCCCTGAAACTTCCAGTCAGCACTTAGGAAATTGGCTGACAAAGATGCTCGGATGTTCCGGTCAAGGGGCCCGGAACTTCCAATCAGCACTTACTGTCCTGGTAAAGGCAAATTCCGAATTTTTATCAAGAAAAATCTCTCTCCTAAGGATTTTGAATTTAAGTACTTAGATCTTCTCAGGTAACCATTTGAAACCTCTTTTGATTGTATGGTTTTTTCTAAAACTCAAAAGTAAAAGGAAATGAAAATTAAATAAGGGTTGAATCCTCTCTCACTGCTTTGCATTTGTTATTGGGGGTCTCCTTTGTGCATACTTTGCACACCTAAGCTCTTTGGGACTAATTACCTATCCCTTTATCTCAATTAAACATATTAGTTTTTTAACCATTTTATCATTAATCACCAAAACTCACTTAAAGGGCTAGGTGCATTTTCACATTCCTTTCTTTAGTTTTTTATACTAGAATATTAATATAATTAAGAAATATAGAAGTTGCTTCCAAAGGAATTTTAGGTTTATTCCTCCATTTCATACACGGTCCTCCTTAGTTCTATTTTTTTTAAACCCTTCTTCCCAATCATACCCTTACTTATTGGTCTAAAAATGTTGTCATTGTTCTTGTTATTTCCTCGATAAAATGAACATTGTTTTATTTCCTAGCTATTTCCTCAATCAAATTATTTGATGTTTATTTAAGTTTTTAATTTTTTTCGGTTGTATCGTATGGGCATCCTTTTTAGTAAGAAAAAGTGGTTGTTTGATTATACATCTTATTAAGAAAAACAAAAAGAACTTGAAGACACCAGGAAGACATAACATGAGGGAAAAGACAGAGGAGTTCATCATTCCTTTCTTCCAAATTTCGACAGCACGCGGACGGCCAAAGAAACTCCCGAAATCTCAAATCAAACAGCCTCCGCTTTCACCTCGCTGGCCCACCCCCAATCTCGTCGGCCCCACGTGAGCGGCCCCGCCTGTTAGCCTCACTGACATCCCGGCACAGATCCGAACCGCGACCGCAGCAACGCAGGCAGGACAGGACAGAAAGGAGGAGATAGCCCTTTCGTCCCCCGCCCGCAAATCCCTCCTCCGCCACCGCCACCGCCACCACCATGGCTCGCCTCCTCCTCCCCCTCCCCATCGCCGCCTCCGCCTCCTCCCTCCACCTCGCCGCCTCCCGCCTCCGCCTCCCCGTCCTCTCCTCCTCCGGTATGCCAACCTCCATCATCACCCATGTTCCCCTCGGTGACGGTTTTCATGGGGTTTGTTTTGATTCGTTTGCAGTGGCGCCGCGTGAGGCGCTGTTCTTCGGGGGGAGGGTGCCAGCGAGGGCGCCGGCGAGGCTTGCGAGGAGAGGGGTGAGCGCAGGGGCGGAGGCTGGCGGGTCGTCGGCGTCGGCGTCGGCGGCGGCGCAGGTGATCGGCCAGGAGGAGGCGATGGAGTGGGTCAAGAAGGACCGTAGGCGCATGCTCCACGTCGTCTACCGCGTCGGCGACCTCGACAAGACGATCAAGTATAGAAGAAACAAACAAAGAAAAACTATAGCCTGTAGTTGTTAACTAAAAGAGTGAATTTCACTTTGGGCCATCTTTTATTATCGATGTTTTGTTTTGGATCATTTCTTCAACCGATGTTTTCACTTTGGACACCTTTGTAGCCCTTTGGTTAAAGGGTGATACAAAGCAAAACTTTGATAATAAAAGGTGGCCCAAAGTGAAATTTACTCTAACTAAAACTTGCTTTGGTGCCTACCATATTGTCAGCCTTGAATTGGTTTTCCGTTCTGCAGGTTTTACACCGAGTGCTTGGGGATGAAGCTGTTGCGCAAGCGCGACATTCCGGAGGAGAGGTATACCAATGCTTTTCTGGGGTACGGGCCTGAGGACTCGCATTTCGTTGTGGAGCTCACTTACAGTAAGCTTCTACAATCCAAATGCCGTTGTCATATATTTGTGTCTCACATAACATGCGTTGTCTGTTGTATCAATGGAAGACCCCTGATGCACATCTATTGGCAGATTATGGTGTGGAAAGTTATGATATTGGAACTGCTTTCGGTCATTTCGGGATTGCTGTCGAGGATGTAAGATTCTACTGCTTATCTTGGTTCTTTGCTTGATTAATTGAGTTGTTTGACATTCAGCCCTGTGTGTATAACTGCCGCTTTCTTCTACTGGGCATGTGGTAATTGTGTACGGATATTTTGTTTAGAGCTCTCTCAGGATGGACGGGGTTTAATTTATAGGTGAAAATGCAACATAAGTTCAGTTATAGGCAACATAACTGGGCATGCTAGTTTTTCTTTTTGGCTACTCAGAAAGATACAAGTCCCTTTTGCTTATAGAATTCAAGCTAGTTCCCGTTGGTTTTTAGGCTTAAATGTTGACCAGACCTATCCATGTATCATCCAGATAAGATTTCTCTCAGGGGACTTAATAATACACGTTTTTTTCTTATATTTTGATGCCTACAACTAATTGGCTTGCTTAGTTACGTAGGGGTTATTGTGATTCTTGAGTGCCATAAAACCTTAAGCCTAGGGATCTGGCTTAAATTGCTTCGTCCAAATTTTCATTGAACCATGTAGCAGGGAACTAGTTGAAAACAAATAGCCTTTTTAGGATGTTAAATTTTGGCATGATTAATCTCATTGTTCCAAGCCGCATATATTGCCTTCTCTCTCTTCCATAGAGATGGCATAAAAGATTTTTCGTAACGTAACAATAAATTAGTAAAGTAAATCGAGGATTGCTTACTCTTGTTTTCAGTTCAAACATTGAGATAATCTTCCCTTTTTCATTAATAGTGGTAAAAATGTTACTCTGCTCATGCAAACATCCAAGAATAATGTAACTCTATTTTTGTGCACTGGATAAGATTAGAGTTTTAAACATGCCATCAGTTAGTAATGTATCTGATTATTTAGGTTTTAATATTTTTCCTTTGCAAAGATGGGTATGTGCTTGGTTGATTGATAAGTTTCATTACTAAAAAAATGTAGGTTGCAAAAACAGTAGATCTCATTAAAGCCAAGGGAGGAACAGTAACAAGAGAACCAGGACCTGTAAAAGGTGGAAAGTCAGTAATTGCTTTTATTGAAGATCCTGATGGTTACAAATTTGAGCTTATAGAAAGAGGTCCCACACCTGAGCCTTTATGCCAGGTAATGCTTCGAGTGGGAGATCTTGATCGTGCTATCAATTTCTATGAGAAGGTAAACTTACTGTCTTTAACTTGTATTTGGAATTTATCATAATTATTCATTCAGCTACTAATCTGTACTATATTTTCATCATAAGGCATTTGGCATGGAACTTCTTCGGAAGCGAGACAATCCCCAGTACAAGGTTGGTACTTTTCAAAACCATTTCATGGATTTACCTCATGACACTCATGGCTTCTGTTTGCCCTGATGCTTTCTAATGTTTACAAAGTACTAGAAAAACATTCAAAAGAGCTTCCATCAATGTACCTCGTCACCTCCATTGCTATGACTTTAATCTGATTCTTGCTTAATTGAGATAAGGAACAACATGTACTACTAACGAGAACATGTTAAATGTAGATGCACTTTTTATTTGTAAACTATTTGCTTAGTTCCATATCTTATACAGTGGTAACCTGACTTACCTCCAAATACGAGAACATGTTAAATGTAGCTATTATAGTTGTATCCTGATTTTTGCTACATTCATACACTGGGTTTTCAGACTTCAGATGGGTTTTCAGACTTCAGACTTGGGCAGTAGGCATGGTATTGATAAAAACGAAGTGATAGCAAGTTCCACATGTGCATTTACTGGCATTTTCATTATACATGCCATTGTTTCTTATATTTCTTTCTCAAGATGGGAACTTCTTTGTTTCTAGGCATCATTTTCTGGTGTTGACAAGCCTTTTTATTTTCTTTTGAAATCTTAGTATCAAGCTTGTTGTGCCATCTGTTTTTTCTGGTTACCTTGTGCGTAGGGTTGATGATCACAAACTTTGTCTATTCTCTATCAGGATTTATCTTGTGTCATGTTTGTCTCATTCTTCATATTCACTATATGGCTCACACATGAATCTGGAAACAAAATATACTTCTTTGGCACAATTGCTATCCAAGCTATGGATAAGGGTCACTATCAAAAGGACTAGAACCCTGTGATCTGATATTATTACAGTCCAATTGCTTGTTAACTTTCTTCTGATGAGTTATTGTGCCACTTATTTGTGAAACAAAGTTTCAGATTACCTTTTTTCCTATATTACTAGCGTCATGCATATGCATTACAAATTTCCACAAATATAAGGGATTTTAGCCCTGTTCATTTGTTCACAAATATAAGGGGTTTAGAGATCCCGAGTGAACTACAGCAGACAAACTCAGCTTTACATTCAATCCCCCTACCATTTTGCACTTTATTCTCCTGAAATGTGCCAATCCAAACTTGTCCCCTGCCTTTTTAGGGGTACATGTGTCTTTTCTTTCTACCTTAATTTCTGCTAAACTTGGCAGAATCCCTTATATTTGTGGAGGAAGGGAGTAATATCTTAAGTTCTAAACTTACAAATGTAAAGATGATTATCTTTTAATCTAGAAACTCTTATGCATAATGTACATCGGCTAGGCAACAACAGATACAAATGATGCAATCCTTAACAACAAAAGGAAAAAAGGGGTCCATTTTACTCCCTCAAACTATTTCACCAGAGCATTTAATCCCCTATTCTCCTGATGTATTTTTTGACTCGTTTTACCTCCTGAAACTACTAAATCGACCTACTTTACTCCTTACCAGTGTTTCTCTATTTTGTTTCTCCTTATGCAAAACATGTGTTACGTTGCAATTTATATAAGCATATATGACAACATAACCTTTCAATTTCATAGAAGCATATATGACAACGTAACCTATGTTACAAAAGTATTTTCAATTGTTTTACATGACAGTTCACACAGGATTTTAGATGCTACAGCTGCTTGGCTTTAGTCATATCAAATTGATGCCTGCATGGTAAAAAAAAATGAGACTTCAAATTATTATCTGTTACTGGTTTTCACCACAACAGGTTTTGTTTGTCTTGAATGATCTTGTTATATATTATTTTAGTTATATCTAGATGCTTACAATTTTATTTGTTAATATTTTGCAACCAAATCTGCATGTACCTAACTCTTTTGGTCATAGCCTATGACTTCCTTATGTGATTCATAATTATTAGAAATCTAATTGCCTTTTCTCTAGTATACTATTGCAATGATGGGATATGGTCCTGAAGACAAAAATGCTGTATTGGAGTTGACCTACAACTATGGTGTCAAGGAATATGATAAAGGAAATGCTTATGCACAGGTATATTATATTTGAGTGTTTAAATTGGATTTGGAAGTTGCTCTTCTGTACTGTGTTAGCAATAAAAAAAGATCTATGTGGAAATTTCTGATTGAATATGATCTAAACAACCGAGAGCACTTGCCATTTGTTGGTTACTAGAAGCATCCGAAAAGGGTTTGGGTCAAATATGAGTATGATAGAAGTATCGTATCATGAGGGTTCATCCCTCGTATTTACATTACAATTGTGGAATTTAATTTTTTTTACCCTTCCAGATTGCTATTAGCACAGATGATGTCTACAAGACTGCGGAAGTCATTAGACAAAATGGTGGGCAAATAACTCGTGAACCTGGCCCATTACCTGGAATTAATACAAAGATAACTGCTTGCACAGATCCAGATGGCTGGAAAACAGTATGTTCTATTTCTTTTTGTTTGAGTATTACAGCTCATGCGTGTGTGTAGGTAAGGAAGTTATAATTTTTGCTATTTGTTCTTGGTTGTTTCGGACTGCTTCATACGAGCTTTTTCTGGGCCATTTACACTTTACACTTTACGGCGATAAACTTTACAGAATAACCAAACTTGGAAGAAATTTGTCGCTATTTCATTGGTGTGTCTTGAATAATACACACACAACATAGAATCTTTAGTGATTTTCACTGTCCTAGAAAAAAATATCCAATTAGTTTATTACCATGTGTACAGTAAAGGCATGTTTAAGAAAAAAGCATTATTCTTTGTGTAATTTGAGAACAGAAATGGTAGTAATTTTTTTATTGTGCTGTGTACATGTCAAATAAAATAATGATGAATTAGACTAGGTCAACTGGTCTGCTGACTTGCCATGTTCTGATATTCCCTATCTTGAAACATGTGAAGTAGTCGTAACATGTCTTGTGTGCAATTTTATGATGTTCTTCAGAATAAATAATAATAAGTACATTTGTCAGAAAAAAGTATATGCATATGCATTACGAGTCTGATGCATTACATATTTTGTGCCATTCCTCTATTTTCATGAAGAACCTGCAGTTTCTTCCGTCTGATACATTATTACCATAATTGCAGGTATTTGTTGATAATGTAGATTTTCTCAAGGAGTTGGAAGAATGAGTTTTTGCCAATAATCTCATCTTGGTACAGGATTCAGAGGTTTTTCCCCTTGATTTGACATCTTGCGCCCTTGAAATCTTGTAAAAGCCACACCACCTCGAACTGAGGTTTGTAGATAGGCCATCCAAATCTACCATGCCACAGTTGGCAGTTTAATAGAGTATTAGATTACAACATTCCAAGCGATGTAGATGCGCAATCCATTTTGTTAGCGAAGTCAAATCATATGTACAAATTTTGTTTTCCAAGTCAAATATTGTTCTTAATCAATCCATTTTACATTCAAACGGTAGCATTCCTGTTGTAGGACTTTCTTGTCATTTGTATTCTGTGGCATGGAATATGAATGATGGCTTTGTGATCGGTGGTAAGTATGGAGTCAGCGAGTGAGGAGCACAAACGCTGAGAACTGAAAAGTCTTTTGTCCTTCGTCCATGGGCGCCCTGGAAGAAAGGAGAAAAGTTACACTTTTGGTCAATCAACAGTCAGAAATTTCTAGTTTTCACTATGGTTAAATCAGATTGATAGCATGCCACGTGTGATCTTTTACATTGATGTGGTGCCCATTTGACATGCAGCGAGATGGCGACAGTGTTCATCACTGTTAACATATGAAAGCATATTATATAGCAAAAGGTACTTTGAATACCAGCATCAGTGTAAGTTTGAGTTTGACTTAGTTTTGATGACAAGAATTTTGGTAAATTTGTATTTTTCATCCAGATTTGTATGCATGGTTTAGGACATTTTGTTTATATATGAATGCATTTTCTTGCGATACATAGGCCGAATTCCTGGGTGCACAAATTTGTTGGCACAACCCAAACAACTTCGAGGGCATGTTTGGATTGGTGCCAATATGTACCCTACCATTGTTTTGGTAGCTTCAAATATTACTTTGGTGGCATTAGGATTGAGTCTAATTTTTGTCTAACTAGTAACAAATCTACTCTATTCAAATTTGGTAGTGTCAAAATTTGTCTAGGTTCTATAACTATCAACATTTTTTTGTAGAGCTTCAAACTAAATCAGCCCTAAGCTACGAGCAACGTGCCCACACACATACCAGTACCAAGCCTCCTTGCACTAAAAGAACATGCACCAAACAAAAAGATTGGCCATCTTAAACTTCAAGGCAAAGGTTAAAAGTGCCATTTCAAACGATAGGCTCCAGGCCGCGCGTGCGTTCTCTCTCTCTTTGAAAAAAAAAATATCAAGGCCATTATGTCTGACTTATATTTAAAAAAACAAGAACCAATAAAAAAACATGCCAAAAAAGATTATAATCAGCCTGTGTATTTTGGGCTACAACACTTTATGCGAATTACATATGTACAACTTATAACAGCATTTCAAACAGTTCAACTGTGCAGAAAGCCCACTTAATCAACTTAGGGCTAATTAGGGCTCCGTAAGAATTGTTTTGGATTCAGATTCTCCTAAAAACCGTTTCTCAGAATAATTAGAATCACTTGTGAAATCGTTTGACAAATTTGTTGGATTCTGATTCTAAAAAGTAAGTAAGAAGCTGAAAGAGACTAATATGCCCTCGTATTGTGTTAGTTTTGGCTAGTTACGGGGTGGAGTGAAAAAGGTGAAAGTGAATCATGAAACTTACCTAACTCAGTTTTACCTTAGTCCATATAAAAATAGAAACATTTCTGTTTCGAAACTGCTGGCTACACTCCCTTGGCACAGTTTTCAGAATCCGAAATGTTTCAGTCATTCAAATGGAGCTTTAATCATGCATCTAAACTAAGCAACTTGTATTTGAGATTGAAACATGCAAAACCAGATTAACACTAATGTAGTTGTACATTGTGGTTCAGTTGGCCAGGATGCAACACTAACTATTATTTCATGTGTTGACAGTCATAGATTTTTTTTACAACGCCCTTTCTCATCGCCCATTTCTTCCTCATCTGCTGCTGCCTTAAGTGCGTAAAGTAGGCTCAGCTTCTTTGGTTTCTAGATATCTTGTAGTAGCTGAAGGTAGTCCAGTCCGCTTATTAGATTGAATTGGATCTTATATAAACTACGTAGCTAAAGAGAAAATCATAATAAGATTTTTGTTGATGTGATTTAGATAAAAGAGGAATAAAGAAAGAAGAAAGAAAACAGGGAAAGGGAGAGAGGAGAAACAAAGACACTGACAATTTGATGTCATAATCCACATAGACGGGGCCTGCATGTAAAATCCATGAGATGGCTACTACAAGTATGGGAACATCGTACTTTAACTTTAATTTTGATCTATATCTCCCAATTCTATAAAGTAAGAAATTGACAACCACATAGGCCTTATCCTACTCAAATTGAGCTAGGAATTTTCGAGATTGCTTACACTGCTAGAGAACCTCACAATAATCTCGGTTCGTAACTCCTGTAGTCCGGTTCCGACCGACTCGAAGCGAGACTAAAGATCAACATCTTTAGTCCCGGTCAAAAGTCCGTTGAAATAACGGGACTAAAGATGGCGGCGCCACGTGGTGGCTCCGTCATCTACTAAAGTTTTTTTATTTTTTTAATTTTGCTCTTTTTTTTTTTTTTATTATGTTTTTCTGATTGCATCATGCAATAATACTTTTTTCACCGCGAAATACGACGGATCAAATGTAAATATTTTCACGACAAGACAAATACAACAACATCAAAGATTATTCTCCAATGCCACAAATCGAATACAATAATATCAAAATTAACATCACACATCAAATCCAACAACAAAATCATCCAATCATCCACAGATTCAAAAAATATCTAAAAAATCAAAAAAAACATGTGCGGAATGCTGCATCTCCTCTTCATCCTCGTCACACATGTCCTCCGCCGCGCCCACCGGCGCTGCCCCACGCCGCCCGCGCCGCCCGCCGCGGCCGCCGCTCCTCACGCTCCCGCTGCGCGCCGGCCGCCCACTCCTCGCGCTCCCGCTCCCGCCGCCGCCACGGAGCCCCTGTCGTCGCAAGATGTGAGGGGAGAGGGAGAGAAGGGAGAGGGAGATCTGAGGGGGGAGGGAGGGAAAGGGAGAGAGCTAAAAAAATAGTGAAGTGTTGGATCGGTGGAGAAGATGATGTGTTCCAGGGATATATATACCCCTGAATCTTTAGTCCCGGTTGGTGACGTCAACTAGGACTAAAAATATTTTCTCACTATTTCAATTCATCTTTAGTCCCGATTAATGGCACCAACCGAGACTAAAGATAACTTTTCGTTATTTTCAATTCATCTTTAGTCCCGGTTGTAGCCACCAACAAGGACTAAATATAATTTCCCGCTATTTTCCAAATTTTTTTGTCCTGGCTAGGGTTAACAACCAAAAATTAAATAATTCATTAAATAAATATAGGTTTAACACAATAATAAATAATGCATTAAAATTTAATCAAATAGAGGTAATCCTAGACAATGCATCTCTCTATGTGCTTCTCTAGATATTGTTCATCTTTTGCTCCTCTCTATTTTTCCTTTTCATCTGCTGTTGACCAAGACAGGAAAAATTTAACTTTTTTTATTTTTTTAATATTTTTCTTGACTTAGGAGCACACGAGATGTAATCAGAGAAAATTTGAGTCTAAACAGGCAAAAGACGTGGCCGGTGAAAAATTTAGAAGACACGCTCAAAATTGAAAAAGCTTTCGGCTCGAAAATACAACCTTCTAAGCTATTTTTGGGGAAAATAAAATCTTCGAACGTAGCAAAGCAACAGACAAACGCATCCGAAATCTTTTTCTCATCAATTTTTATATATGGAACATCTCGATCGGAGTCCGTATGCAAAAGTTATGATCGTTTTAAAAACCGACTCCAAGTTAGAGGACGAAAAAAGAACGATGCGCGCAAAAACTTGTTATACGCAGACAAACTAGACGCGGCGGCTAGGGTTTGATGAAAACAAAGGGAGAAATACACGAACTGGACTCTAACACGATCTAACCAGTAACAAAACCTTGACTAGGACACAAACTCGACATGAAAAACTCTAAACTGAAATATACGAAGGCTATGACACGGAAGGTTATAGTGACAATACAATGGAAGGTATCCGAAAAAGTAATGTTTTTATTAATATTGTAATCACTCGATTTATATATTATCACCAAAACAATATATTATCAACAAAATAATATATTGAGTAATAACAATATGATAGTTTATAATTACAATGTAAGGATCAAAGCTTCCTTCTATCTTTAATCACCCACCTCCACGCAACACCACCCCTTTTCACTTACGATCCTCTCAAATTAATTTCAGGTCATTTTAATCATGCAACAAATTAATTTTATCATGCAGTTAAAAAGCTCCTTCTTCACTTAGTCCCGATTGATGTTACCAACCAGGACTAAAGATCATTTAGATCTTTAGTCCCGGTTTGTAACACCAAACGAGACAAAAGATGGGATTTCCGGTTGATGTTATAAACCGGGACTAAAGATGATCGTCAGCCTGATAGATTTTGACAAGAATTTAACTGGAACTAAAGATAATCTTTAGTTCCGATTTGTAATACCAATCGGGACTAAAGATCCTAGAGAGCTGATGTCTTTTTAAACCGGGACTAAAAATATTTTTTAGTCTTGATTTTGATTAGAACTAAGACTATTATGGATTTTGATGCTTCAATCAATGGATCATTTTCTCCAGCAGTGTTAGTGATGGCAGTTTTTTGACGAATTTGTGCTTCTATGGTCTCTGCTAATAAACAGCATCAACCTAGCAGGCACGTATTGAGCGTGGAACTTATTACTCCGTCAATTTTGCACGAGATGCGATGACAAGGAACAATTAATCCGCCTTTTTTAAAAGCTAAGCAATGGGCACCACTGAAAACGAAATTTTATACGGCTTGCCAGTTGTTACAAGGGAGAGGATCTCACAGCAGACAATCTTAAACTTAAGGCCTCGTTTGATTTAGATCATTAAGCAGGTTATTATCACTGGATTATCTCTACTTAACTATAAAAATTAATATTTCAAGAAATAAATTTGATAAATAGCTTAAAATAAATAGTCTCAAAAGCGATTGAAAAAGTTTTTAAAGAAAACATATATTTCATACTGTAGAGCAAATAATCCTGTGAATGATAAAAACAGGGGCTTAAAATATTGGGTTAGTCAAATTACCATATTTTTCTTGCTCTGAATGCGCAACCTCGAGACGGTTGACCACTTACTCCTAGTGCCCTTTATTCACAGTTATTTGTAAAAGAAATGGCTAGGTTGAGTCATGTTGACACTTTAGACTTGTTCAACTAGACACACGATTTAATATCTGATTGGAAGACTCATACAACGACGTAAGGCTAATCTCAATAAAAAATATCACACATCAACATATGTGATGATATAACAATATAATTATAAATAGAAAAAGTTTCATTGAGACAAAGCTACGTATGTTCTGTTTTCAAGACCATAAAATCTGACAAAACTGACATCAAAAGCTAAAGAGTTTTATTTAATCTGACTATATCTAATTATAAAATCGTGAAATAAAACTTTGTATTGATAGATCGGTTTTATTTATTAACTCAAATTTTTTTTGTCACTTGTCACTTTTGAAATCGGTAAGCTGAAACTTCTCACTCAAAATAGAAATAGTGGGCCAATATTTAGAGGAGCCTGGGCCCTTAAACTCACAGTTATATGGGTGATCTAGAAATATTGTAAACCAAAGACCAACGAGGAAAAGCTTGTCACACTCCATCCTGCGTTCTTGGTTGAGCTCTGTACATCTGCTGCAGCTGACGCGAAAGACACATGCATATGCCTGATACGAAAATAGTGTGGTAGAGGCAATTTCCGTTCGTATACCTCACTCGTAGTGTACTACTGCTACGTACTAATCATCACTGAAATTAATTTGCTTTCGAAAAATACCATAGCGGCTCTCCTCACTCGCAATGTATTGGTAAGCATTTACTTTGTTTACCAGATATTAAGGTTAAGATAAAATATTCTTTTTCAGTCATCTCAGTGTTAAATTTTAAATTACTTAATTTCCCTTCCTAAGCCCTAATTCTCTGAAATATTTTTGTGAATTGGAGTTAGTTTCCAAAAATATTATATTTTGATATAAATTTTAAATTATAAAAGTGCTTACATTTTGAAATTAATGGATAACCAAGTACTCCTGTAAAATTATTCTCGAGTTTTGAACAATGACGAAGTCTCTAAAATATACGTATATGCTTGACTCTGTCCTCTATTATAAAATATACAATAAATAAATATATAATAAATAAATATTTTTTATTTTTATTATCGTTTTTAAGACAAATTTATATATATTGTTTTAGTCCATTTAAACTAAACATTATAATTTTAAAGTTATCAATAGTTAAAACTATAAGACTTTAATCCATGCAACTATGGAACCGAAGAGAGCAAGAGTAAGGCTGAGTTCCTTTTGTGCCCTTTTTCTCGATTTCTACTCTTTTATTTTTCACACACATATTTTCTAAATGGTTAAATGGTGCATTTTTTCAAAATAAAATTATATGAGAAGGTTGATTAAAAATTATATTAATTATTTTTAAATATTTAGCTAATACTTAATAAATCATGTTCTAATGAGCTATTCTCTTTTGATGCGTAGGTGGAAGAAGTTTTCAACACGTACTACATGCACACCCTAAGGTTGTGTCCCAACTAGTGCCGGCCAAACGGGGGGCCCAGCACGGCCCGGCACGGGCACGACCGAGGCACGACCCGTTAGAAGTAGTTAACTACGCGATTAACCAGACAAGATTTTTTCGAGATACCATGGGATCGTACTTCCAGCTACGTACTGTATCGTCCAGGTTTAGCATCAGTTGTTGCTGCCGTAATTGTATTCCTTGCTTCCTTGCACACGCCTCCGCATGACGCTTTAGGTGTCCTGTACCACTAGAAGATCATGCAGATAAAGTATTCCTACAAATTCTACATCTAGCTTGTGTTACCTCCCTCCCATCGGGGCCGATCACTTTCACCTCGTCGAAGTGCTGCCACACACCGAAGGTTCTCGATCTTTTCGAGCTGGTGTGTGTCGAAACACTTTCGCTCGTGGATCCGGAGTATCCTTCCGAAGCCGTTGCCGTCGTCTGAACCGGTTCCTCCTCCACGGTTGGTGGAGTTGGAGCCGATCCGAGGCATCGTCAAACCCCGACATATAATTGGGGTCGAAATCACCCAAAGTGAACGACGGCGACGATATGGATAGTTCGGATCCATTCTGCAATTTTAATCCGAAATAAACAAATTTTAGATATTTATTAAATTCACAAACAAAATACAAATAATACATACATATGAATACCACTTACATCTTTCCAACCCCGAGCTCTTCACACCTCTGCGATCAAACTATTTAAGTACGAAACTAATTTTGATTTTTGACAAAATTTGAGCAAATTTTGTCAAAACAAAAAAATTAGAGCACAAGAGAGCACTTGAGACTTGAGAGCACAAAATGAGATGTTTGGAGTGAGGAGAAATGGCTGGGGTGGATGCTCTATTTATAGGACAAAATTTCATATTTTTGGAATTTTTTCGGATTTTTTTGCCTCCAACGGCTAATTCTAAATTATAGCCGTTATACTAGTCGTTGGGACACGTGGCACGCTGTTATTCGCCGGTTCAAACCGCCCGACCCGCCGTACGCGCTGTGCGCCCGCCGCCACGCGTCGCCCGCCGTTGGCCGCCCCGCCGCGCGTGCCGTGCCGCCGTGGCCGTGCCGTGCCCGGCCAAGACGAAACAATGTCCGTACCGTGCCGTGGCCTAGGCACGACACGATCCGCGTCAGTCAGCCGGCCGCACGGCCCATCTCGAGCCGGGCCGGTGCACAGTACCGTCGTGCCCGAACCGCACGCCTCGGCCCGGCCCACTTGGCCACCACTAGTCCCAACTAATGGGTAAGCCGTGCGCTGGGACGTAAAATAAAAAAACAATGAATTAGCACATTATTAATTAATTAAGTATTAGCTAAAATATTTTAAAAAATAAATCAGTATGATTTTTCTAAAGCAATTTTTATGTAGAATGTTTTTAAAAACCCTGTTTAATAATAGTTTGAGAAATATACACGTGAAAAATGAAAAAGAAAAAGTTAGAACATGTACAAATAAACTCACCCTAAATAAATATTTTTTTCTAAAATATAAAAAGAATTAATTAGGAAAAATATATTTGAAAACGAAAGAAGGACCCAAACGATCTCCCTAAACAAAGCGTATACACGACACGACGCGCACGAGGCCGTCCAGCATGACAGGAACGTGACAGGGGATACAGAGGAGAGGAGTACACACGACTACACGAGACGCTGCTCCTGCTCCCTCCCCCTTCCGGACCGGACTCACCAAAACCACAACCCGTGCTCAACGCGCCAACGCCGACGTGTCACGTAAGAGAGAGATCCCCCTTCTCGTTCCCGCGTACCCCATCGCCTCCCCAACCGCGTCGCCCATGTTCGCTTGCCCATCCCAGCCACTCCTACCACTCAAACCTCTTCTTTTCTTCTTCCCACTCAACCTCACCCACACCGCCCTCAATGACACCTCAGCCCCACCTCAATGCTGCCCCACCTGTCATCCCCTTCGAGGGCTCCATCCCGCTCCAACCGGGTGGGCCCGGACACGCGCGGCGCATTAGTTTTTTCTTTCCTTCTTTTCTTTTTTTTGGTGGGGGAGGGGGTGAGGTGGGGCCCACGTTGCTAGCGAAACGGGGGAGTGGGGGCGGCTGTCCCCCTACCCACAGCCAAACCCTCCACTTCACGGTGGCCCCCCACCCGCACCGGCCACGTGGCGGACCTACCCCACCGACGTGCGGGCCACGGGAACAATCCCGGGCCCACAGTCAGCTTCTGGTGTGGGACAGCGGAGTGTCCGTGGCGTCGCTGTCGCTTTCGCGTGGGGGCAGCGGGTGGTGTTGTGGGGCCGGCATTGCAGATTTTTGCGTCCATGCCCGTCATAATTGTGTCTCTCCAGCACAATGGTGGGGCCCACCCCTCTCATAATTTCTGCGCTCTTTTTTCGTTCTTTTTTTTGTTTTCGTTTGCCTTTTTTGACCGGAAGAAATTCATCATGGCTTTAATTAATTAGGCCGAAGAAGAACTTTTGTGTTGTCGGGATCTTTATTTAGGTTTATAAGCATATATGGTCCCATTTTTTTCCTTCTAATTAATGGGGCCACCAGCGACCAGTGTTGGCAATGCCCATGATTTCTTCATACTTTCATGATCTCCGGTGCATGAATCATGGATATAAGTTCAGTTCAGATGTCGCAAGTGAACGTCTGTAGTGTAGGGTACTGTTCTAGACAATAATCTTGTGAATTTACCCCCTCTTTGGAACAGAGAGACATTGCAGGAATTTCACGGGAATTAAACTAATTCCACGTGAAAATCAAGGCTATTTTTGAAACGCGGTAATTTTACGAGATTTTCTTAGAAAATAGTTTAATTCCTAGGAAAGTCCTCTAAAATTCCTTTGGAAACCAATGGTCTTAATGAAGATGCTGTGGTGCATAAATATGATCTTTGTTTGCCACAAAAAGTTGGGGCACAAATTTAACATCTTCTGTTTAGGTTATACTAGCAATTGTTACTGGGGTATAATATTTGCATCTAAAGAAACATTGTCTACTTCACACTCGGTTAAAACAAAGAGATGATGTTTCCAACTTCACAGAGACAAAACAGATGAGTTATGCTGCTAGAAGAGACAAAGATCATGTGACGTCGTTGGAATTTGGCTCAGAATTTTTCAGTTGACAAATCAGTGCTGTCAATTTGCAGCTGCAACTAGTTTCCTCTTCTTTTTTAAATGAACTGGAGCCACCACAAAGGCAGGCAGTTTGGGGATAAACGCTTCACTGAGATGAACAGATATGCTCAGCATTGCTGCAGAAATGTTGCTTTTACAGCTGACAAAGAAAGGCTGACAGTGTCTCATACCAGCCATGGCCTCCTTTTGTCAACTATGCAGACAAAAATGCTGAAGTTTTTGGTGATCATATGCTAATGAGAAATGCAGAATTATGAGAGCAAACAACAATATGTCTGTAAAATGTACTAGGAAGTTAACATCGAACTGTAAAATTGCACGAATTTGTCGAACAGCAATATGTCAGTTGTAAAATGTAGGAAGTTCACAAATATAGTGGGAAAACAAAACTAAAAGCACCGACTAACCGGGGTTTTAGTTTAAGAAAAGATCAATCATGTCTAATGCAAATCACTATCTGCGACAATTTGTCGAAATTCCATTCGTACCCAACACCATCAAAATCCATAGGACATGAACTAAAAGGACTGAAAGGTTGTGATGGAAAAACAGAATTTTGATTTCATTCACAGGAAAGCTGCTGTGGAGAGATGCTCACCTTCCTTCCTTGACATGCAAGATTTATCTCTTAAATAAAAATGACACAATGCATGCTATATCTAATAACCTAGAGGGAACATATGCATAGCCATGCTTCCCAAAAAGATGAAAGTGAAAGCAATGCTGCAGTCCAGACATTCACAATTATCTGCAGGCCATGAAACACAGTGAAATATGGAGCAAAATAGCCACAAACAGAAGCTAAAGAGAATGACAATGCATTAAACTACCATCCTAGTGAGTGACTTTGTCTGTTAATTAAAGGGATCAAGCAAAGGTTTAATTAAAATATCAGCAACTTGGTGGCATGGCAGGACCACCAGGGAACAAAGGAATCCAGAGCCTATAAGGTACTGGATGCTGCTAGTATTAAATATATGGCAAGTTCAGAGTTGGAAAACAACAGGAGGTAACAAAGGAAGATGGAGAAGTGTAAGAAAACTAAACCAGATGATCCAGGATTGCTTCATGCACTGCCAATCAGCAGGAATGGTGAACTCCATCAGTCACTTTCAGCCGATGCGCGCCTCAGCATAGTCGTATAAATTCAGCGTCCGAGATGCGACAGCCTGCAAGCTACAAGAGATAAACAAATGCACATGAAGGCTCATTTGGGTTAGTAAAGATGCCTTTTGAGTTGAAACAAGAACAGAATCAGAATTTTATGTTTTCATTGGAACAAATAGACACCACTCCACATGCATACCAACTAACAGACACTAGTAAGGAGAAAAAGGCAGCAAAAAGTAAGCAGAGTGGAGCATCATTTCTGAGGAAGATACACACCAAGGCAAAGAAAAGCCTGATTCTAAGGGATCATAAGCCATTGCCATCTCTCTAGAAATGATAATATTATATCCAACCTGAATGATGGTTGAGATGGAAGCCTTTTAAAATTACACTAGAGAGACAACCATCATTACTTTGCAAGATAATAACTGCATACACTACATGCCCCCACTTAGCAACTACACACTAAAGCTGGCTAGGAAGCACAGTTTCACCATGAAAAAGCATGGACATGAAATTGAAAGAACTCAACTGTAGAAAGTTACTGCCTTAAAAGAGGTTGCTTCATCAGACCCCAAAACAGATGAGATGTATGGAACAGAGCATGAATAGTTGATGCCTTGGTGGACAATACATTTGCAAGCTTCATTGAACATTTATGTAGCGAACAAACAGTTCATTGACAACATTTTGCAAAGTAGGTAGGGGTGCTCAATCATAGCAGTAGCACATGGTGTACCAAACCATTTACACAAATAACATTAACACACGTACAAAGACTTGGGCACAATCAAATAGAGTTTATGTCCCTAGGAGATTTGGCGAAGCTAACATAATAAGACACCATTTTTTTTTACTTTCACAATAGCAAACCATGTAGTACAGACCATAAGGCAGACTCCATCTTAAAACTGTTAGACTTCTTGGTTTTCAGAAAATTCCCTACAGTCATTTGATCTCCATCTTGCTTTTGACTGTGGGGCAGAAACCATTCTAGTTGCGGTTTTTGGACTTATCAACTGCCCTTGGAGCTGCATAAGAAAGAAACAAGGAGCATAAATTACCAGGCCATGAATAAAAATGCAAACTAACTACTAAAAGAAGGTGAAGCCATTGAATGATAACAGCTAACAACCACAGATATAATGCCATTCAAAGCACTATAAGTTTGACATCCAATAATTCATTCCATGATTAGTGCAGAAAGGAATCATGGGGAAGCAATGCATTAGAACAAGAACTTCAATGGTAAGACTCAGATCTCAATCAGTAAGTTTTTTTTATAGCGCTGGTTGGATACATGCATGAGACCTTCAACCGTAATTGCACATCTACCTCTTAAATACAAGCATCCAACATATTGATATAGCATAATGAGTTATGGTTTCCTTGATTTTAGAGTATTTTGAGTTATGTCCTCAGCCCTGGTTCAACATGCCCTACAGCCTGAAGTATGAACTGCCAAGTTGTATTTGAAAGAAGCACAACAAAACATCCTCCCTCCGTTCCAAAACATATTCCAGAAATGCTTATATTTTGGAACAGTGAGGGTATGTCACATGATAAATACTCTGTCAAAAACACATGTCTAAAAGTGCAATTTAAAGGGAATGATAATATGAGATCAGCCGAACATGCAATTAAGCACGATAAACATACAAACTTACCAAGTCCAATTGCATCTGAACCTTTCATGATCCTGAGTCTGCGACAAGAGTTGGCAAACATCCTGCAATTTCAGTCAAAAGTGCTTCAATAACATAAATATGAGTTCATTTTTATTTACTCCATCTAATTGGTGTTATTACTTCTTTCTTTGTGATGATAACTAGATAAGAACTAGCGTACTTACTCCCATGGAACATCGCCAACAAGCATCCAGTCTCCATCCTTGTCTTCATAAGTCAGCACATATTCGCCATCCTTGCGGCTCTCAGATAAGCCATCCTTGCCTGATATGGCAATACATCCACACTAACCTGTAAGGCCAAATAAAACAAACAGAAGAGAATCTCTCCTTGTACTAAAATTTCTATTGCAAAAATCCGCGCTTGTTCTCACTTTTGTAGAATTTTACAAAATTTTGTAGTAAGTAATGTACCTACTAATTATTGAAAAAAGTGGTATAACTACTAGTATAATGTAAGTAGAATCGTATGTAAGGTCTGAAATAAAAATAAGAAATAATTGAAATAAATTCGGACAAGGCAATTAAAATAATATGCCATCTAAATTGACCATGACCAATATTCAGAAATATATATGAGCTGCATTGAGCAAATATTCAGAACTAAAAAAAACCTGTACGATGATCACAAAATTAGAATTACAGCCAATTTTAATTTATCTTTCAAAATACAATTTTTTTGGAAGATGCATAGTACAAATACAATCAGCACATAATAAATAAGGTCCCTTTCACTTCCTTGTAAAAAATAGTGAACCATAAATTACCTTTTGTGTTCTTAAAACTACAAAGTGAACCATAAATCGCCTATTGTGATATTAAAACTACTAGGAACAAATCCATGTTATGGGTAAAATTTACTTCTTCAGATCAAGCATATATCGATTCCTAAAGTCACAGGCATCCTAGACGATGTAATTGTAAGACCATCCACATCAAAAGGAAATGCAAGTACAAAGCGAAATGCGCGATCGCAGAAGCAAGGGTAACCCGAGACATCTCACCAGTTGTGAAGCCTATGAACATCTTCTCCAGCGCAGTTGACAGGTCCTTGTAGTTCTTGTAGGTCTTGAGGTCGACCTTCCTGAGGTACGGTGCACCATCCATGCTGACCTTGACGTACAGGAACCCCTGGCCCTGCTTCGCTTCAGCATCCTCCTTGCTGCTCTTCAGCTGGTTAGTAGCCATCGTGTTCTTGCGGTAGCTGCGAATTGGTGGCCATCCAACCACCTGAGCCCTGCACAACAACACATCACACACAAGGAAGAGTAAGATCACTACATGTTCTAGTTCTACTCATGTGCAGGGAGGGATACAGAAACTGATTAGGTGCAAAAGAATTCGAGCAAAGTAATGTCAGATCAAAAGGCTGCCAAGAAAATGTAGCAGAAACGAACACCTTAAAGATGATAAAAGTTGGTAACAGAAGGATTTGAGGAAAAAAAGTTGCAAGAAAGCTCAAGTTAAAAGAAAAAGGAGGTAAATTTGTAAAGTGAGAAATTTGAAGAAAAGAGAAGAAGTGGAAATTCAGGAAGAATTACACAGCAACTCAAACCTTTTTCCTTCCCTCCTCTAACTAACGGTAGAGAAGCCAAGTTCACAGGAAAAAGAGGGGGGCAAAATTGAACTGAAACAAAGAATCCAGGAAAGGATCTATTGACACAAAAATTCAACCTTTGCCCACAACTCACAACTCCCTACTTTTATTTCCAAAAAAAAATCAAGGAAAAAATCATATCAAACATATCAGCCTGTGAACAAATATTTTCTACAAACGTGAAAATGTTTCATCCTACCAAACAAAACAAAATTTCACCAAAATTCTCCTTATAGCAACCCAGAGGTAGACAATTTACAAAATCATCATTTTTCCAAGAACCAAGAAGAACCCCAAATAAGGAAAGCAAAGTCTCAGTTTTTCTTGCCACAATCCGCAATTCCGAACATACTTGGCAGCAGGCGCCTGCGGCGCGGCGACGACCTTCTTGTCCTCCTCCTCCTCATCCTCGTCGGCCGCCGCCTTCTTGCCCTTCCCGGCAGCGGCACCGGCGGCGGCGGACGTCGGCAGCGGACGCGCCTCGTCGGAGAACCCGCGCTTGGCGCCCTTGGCAGCGGGGAGAAGCTCAAGTGTGGTGGCAGCCGCGGCCTGACGGTCCGGCGACTGGGAGCCGGGAAGGCCGAGGCGGAGCTCGGTGCCCTTCAGGTCGTTGTCGGCGGTGGCATCGGCGGCGGCCACCGGCGGCGAGAGGCCTATGTAGTCGAGCTCGAGTGGGGGCGACATGGGGAGCAGCAGGACATGAACCGGAGAGAGAGTGGGTGTGTGCGTTGTGTGTGTGCAGCCAGAGAGAGAGAGAGAGAGAGAGAGAGAGTTTGAGGCTCAAACTTTGAGCTGAGGTGGTGAAGCTGCTTCTTCTTCCCTGAGCTGGCTGAGCTGGGTTTTTTCTTTTCTTTTTCTTTTTTTGAAAACAGCTCAGCTGGGTTGGGTTGCTCCGATTTGGTTAGTGTAACAGTGGATAGAAAAAAATAACAAAAAGATGATAGATATGGTGGTAGTAAAACTCTAAACTTACTATACTCCTATTTTAGAGGTATAAGGATAGATCTAACATTGAATTTACGATGGATTTATGATAATTTTACCTTAAAATTATATTACATTTGCCCTAAATAACAAATTTTTGCTATAAATCTAAATATATGGTTATCCAGATCCAAAATGCTTATATTTTAGGATATATTTTAGGATAAAGAAGTATTTATTTTTTTAACCTCAAAAAGTTTATATTTCTAAAATAATTGTTAAAAAAATATTTTCTTATAAGATTCACTAGATATATATTTTTTTAAGTTCGGTTTTATAGACGTGGTTTTGCACAATGATTTATGATGTAGCTTCAGTCAATAGTGTGGGTTTATGCATGGCTGTACATGACGCGGAGGAGTAAATGCAAGGAATGAAATATGTATTAGTTAAAAAAGATCTCAGCCAACCAAAATGAATCCAATGAGTGAAGTGACTTTGGGAAGATCTGGAACGTTAAACTCAATTCAATGGACAAATAATTAAAGTGACGTGGAAACGCAATATAAGATCAAAAACTAATAACTATCAATTGTAGAGGCGAAATCTGATCCAATTAATGGTCAATAGTGCTGTGACTTTGGTGACATCTCGAATGTTTAACTTCAATCTAATGGAAAAAATAATTAAGGTGACGAGGAAAAACCATATGAGAGGAAAATACTATAGCGTATAGTACTGCGTTCGTTGTCTCCAAGTGGAGGCAAATTTTTCGTGAAACTAGTTAACACATGATTAATTAAATATTAATTATTATAAATTTAAAAATAAATTTATTTGATTGTTAAGTACCTTCTATATAGAAAATTTTTATAAAAAATGCATCATTTAACGGTTAAAAAGCATGTTAATGAAAAATGAGGAATTCGAAGTTTAAAGTTGAAGAAAAGAAAGGGATCAATCATGGAAAAAGGGTTTTCATGGGCGGCCAAAATATATATCTACATAGGCAACCAGTGGCTCCGAAATTCTTGATGATGTCGTCTCTTTTTTGAACATAAAAACTGGGGGAGGTCTCTACAGTTACGAGTATTTTTTTTAAAAAAGGAGAGCAAAAGGGTTTAGAGTTTAGAATACAACCTCTAAAATATAGGCGAAGATATCTAGAAAACATAAACAAAGCAATGCAACATATGCTCGCAAATCTAACTGAAAGCATCTAACCAGGCACAAAGGAAGATTTGTCTTATTTTCGAGTCTAAGGATCTGAAGGGTGCACTGATGTTTAAAATTTCTCTTCCAAAGCGCTAGGCTCGGAGTTGCTCGATGAAAAACCTTGTCATTCCTCAATTTCCAAAGTTCCCACGTTGCTAGAAGTGCTATTTCAGTTATACATGGCGTTGGGGTTGTAGAAACCATCTGGACCAATCTATCCATGTGGTTTAAGGAATTGTCCCAATGAATTTGCAAGATTGTCCAACACTTCTGGCAAAGGGACACGAGAAAAAGAGATGATCTGCGGTTTTCTCTTCCCTCCTATCACACATAATGCAGAGGCTGTCATCTTGGATGTTTATATGCCTTCTTCGAAGCATCGATTTTGTGTTTAGTCTATCCATCAGCAGCAACCATGCAAAGAATTTGATTCGCGACATGCATTTGGAATGCCAAAGAAGATGGTAGCTCTTATAACTTTCAAAGGTGCTGAAGATATGATTGTAAAAACATCTTGAAGTGTACTTGTTTCCATAGATCAGGGACCAAATGTTAGTGGATTCCTCTTCATAGGGTAGTTCTTGGAGAAGCGGTTGCAGCGAATCCAATTCCTGGTAGGCTTTATCAAAAAGGGGTAAGTGGAAGATTGTGTCCATATCTTCCGCTTGCATTATCTCGGCTACTGAAGCATTTCTTTTCTTAGCAAAGGAGGCAAGATGAGGATAATTTACCGAGATATTCAGATTATTCCAATTGTACAGTCAAAAGCTCACCGAGTTCCCTCTTCCAATCTGACAGGTGGCAATCATTCTGAAGAGATCATTTAGCCGGATGATGTCTTTCCACCAAAAAGATCTTGTTTCTCTACAGTGATGTGGAACCTTGGCCGAGTAATATTTGAACTATTCTAGATTGATCCATGGGATGTCATCTTGATTATAGAATTTTGAGAGCTGCTTAATGAGAAGAGCATCATTCTGCAGTCTCAGGTTGATCACCCCTAAACCTCCTTTTAGTTTTGGTCTTGTTACCAATGTCCAAGCTGCCAAGTTACCTCCCTTCTTTTCCACGTCATTACCCCTCCATAGACATTGTTTCATTGCTCTATCAATAGCATCAATGATTCCTTTTGGAAGTTTAATGGTGCACATGGCGTAGGTAGTTATTGGGGTTATAGCTGAGTTAACCATCTCCAGTCTTCCAGAGTAAGACAGCCAAGTTGCGCAAGCTGAAAGTCTCCTCTCTACTTTGTCCAGCATAGGTACCAGATCCTCTATTTTTGGTTTTGTCGTACACATAGGTAAGCCTAGATAAGTGAAAGGCAAAGACCCCACATCGCAACCAAAGGTATGTGCCAGGTGGCTTACCTTGTTAGCACTGATATTAATTGGGTACATGCTTGATTTCCTGTAGTTAACCTTTAAGCCAGTTGCTGTTTGGATGCTGCTTAAAAGGTTTTTAAGAAAGAAAAGCTGTCGAGCCTCTGCTTGAAGGATGATTATAGTATCATCCGCATATTGGATTACTGGGAAATCATCAGTTGGTTGAGCAATTGGCAGTTGAAGAAAACCATCTTGTCTAGCTTTATTGATCAGGATTTGGATCATCTCAGCCCCTAAAACAAAGAGGAGAGGAGAAAGAGGGTCCCCTTGCCTCACTCCTCGCTTGCATCTGAAAGTCTTCCCGGGAACTCCATTTAGAAGGATCGAAGAGGACCCTGAATACAGGATCTCCTTAATCCATTCAAACCATCTATCTGGAAAACCAAGATTTTGCATCATCTGAAGGATAGTCTAGTGCTCAATAGAATCAAAGGCTTTTTCAAAGTCTAACTTCAGGATGACCACTTCTCTTCGGGAATGATGACATTGGTGGATATACTCATAGGCCCAGGCTAGACAGTCTTGGATTGATCTAGATCGGATGAAGCCATATTGATTTTGATGTATTACTGTACAGATGATCCCTTGCAACCTATCTGCCAGAACGTTGGTTATGATTTTCAGTGAGGAATTTAACAGTGAAATAGGTCTGAAGTCATTAACTGTCTCGGAACTGTCCTTCTTTGGGATCAGGGTGATGAATGAGGTATTGATTGGTTCTAAGCTGATTTGCCCTTGCTGGAAAGAGTCGCAGAGGCGATAGAAATCTTCCTTGATGTTTGACCAACATTTTTTAATGAAGAACCCATTGAAACCGTCCGGCTCAGGGGCCTTGTCATTTGGCATCCGCTTGACCACTGAATCAATCTCTTCATGTGTAATTGGCTGGGCCAAGTAATCCAGGCCCTCCCTAGGAGTGATCATGTTAGGTAGGTCAAAGACCATAGAAGGATTCGAGGATGTACCCATCCTATTCCTGAAAGAAGACTAGAGATTCGCAGCCTTCCCTGCATGATCTTGAGTCCAATTCCCCTCATCATCTCTGATCTGGGATATTGTATTTCTTCGATAGGAAATTGTAGCCATGCTATGAAAAAATTTTGTGCATTCATCACCAAGCTTTACCCTATTGACCGTGATCTGTTCTTCCAGTATATGTTTTTATAGTGAAGCCAGGTTTGAAGCTTCTTCTTAACGATTTTTCTTAAATTAGCTTCAGTATAAAAAAGACATCTTCTCTCTTCTAGGGAATCTAGAAAGCCAATCACAGTGTTACAGTTTGTTATGAGAACTCTGAGATTCAAAATGCTTTTGCTCCAGACTTTCAACCCTGCTCTTAAAGTTTTGAACTTTCTTGCAATATTTTTTGCTGCATCTCCCTGTATTGCAGTAGTAGACCAGCATCTTGCCACTGTGTCCATAAAATCATGTTGCTCAGCCCTGTAATTTTCAAACCAAAAGATATTTGCCTTGGGGATGTTTGTACCAATTAGGATTTTGCATGGGACATGATCTGATGTGGTCTGGCCAGTGGCACCACTCTGGTATCCGAAAAATCTGAAGTCCAGTTTGTGGAGGAGAAAAACCAATCTAGTTGCTCCAAAAGTGGATCTGTTTGCATGTTACTCCAAGTGAAAGCCCGACCCTTGATTGGCAATTCAATTAGGCCCAAGTGCCCAATCGCCTCATTAAACGTGAAGGTATCTAGAATGTTCCCCCAGGCTTGTTTCTGTTACATAGAGATCGACAAAAATTGAAACCCCCCAAAAAGCCAATTATCTAGTTCATCAATCTCATGATTCCTAAACCAGGTAATAAACTCTGAGCGAAGAGGTTCATCACAGGGCCCATAAACTACTGTCAATTTCAAAGTTATCGGTGCCTGAAGTGAGGTAAGGGCAATTGAGATACCGAAGCTTTGCTTTTTGAAAACCATGCCCGAAAAGTTACTACTCTTTCAAAGGATCAAGACGCCACCAGAGGCTCCCACTGAAGGGATAAAATCAAAGCAGCCAAAACTCTTGGGGGCTAGTTTCCTGATATAACCCCTGTCAAAAGATTCCCTTTTGGTCTCTTGAATGCAAACCACCGAACAAGCACTTTCATCAATTTTGTTTCTAATTGCCTCCCACTTCTCTGGGGCATTAATGCCTCTGATATTCCAACAAAGGATAATCCAATCACTTGCAATCATCATGAGAAAAACAAACAAGGTGGTAAAGGCCTGAGAAGCATAGCAATACAGGCTGCATCTGTCAACCTCTCGAGTAGATAAAACATTGATCATAGATAAAAGCCAGATAAAGGGGGCAATTAAATAGATAAAGTTAGGCCCACAAGAGGAGCGACAGGTAAGGCCCATCAGATCAATTAAGATCCCAGTGACATTAAAAAAGGTTATGACAGTCTGATCCACAAGCAAAGAAAGAGATGGAGGAAATAAGATAATCCATGAGATTAGATTGGGCCAGCTGCCAAGGTAGACTTCAAATCATTGTTGTTATCATTGTCATCAGGGTGTTGCATCAGGATGTCTTTGGAGATATCACTAGGAGCCGCTCCACAATCTATGCCCCATCCTTGCAACATTGAAAGTTTAACTGGGCCCTCCTTCCCTGTGTTTTCATCTATTTGCACCACTGCTATCTTGCGCTTCTTGGAGGGGTTCGCATCCAGTTTTACTGTGGGACAGAAAAAACCATTGGTATTAACATGTCGCCTTGAGCTACGTCTCACAGTTTTGCATCAGTGGAGTTTGATTGTTACTAATTGACACTTTGGAGGGCAGGGCAAGAGATTTTTTACTCGGCGGGAGTTTATTTTTTGAACAGATTGGGAGGTGGTGCAAGATGAGTCATCAGTGCCCTGAGTCCAGTCTGCAACCGGGTGCGCGGTGGCCACCTCCTTGGCCATACGCCATTCTCTGATGGCCTTGTCTACCATGGGCCAAAGCCTCAGAGCGATGGCATCCTTCACCGGGCGCCAGGGAACAATCTCCAGCCCATGTGCTTGCGTTGCCGGCAAGCTATCCCTGATATTTAGCAGCTGGGAGTTTAGGCGAACCGGATTCCTGGAAGATTCCCCGATTTCAAAGGTGGTGCTGGGGATGTCCCTTCTCCCATAGTACACCAGGTCCGCGCACCTCGCCCTAACAGCTTCAAAGCGAGCTTGGCTTTCATTCAAAGCAGGAGAGGTTGCCTCATTGGAAGAGGAACTGTCCTGCTCCCCATTCAAAGCTTTGATGAGGTCTTCCAGAGGGATGTCAGGGCGCTGGGCTCTGAGATAGCACATTGAGGAGGAGGAGTGATCAATGTCCATGTAGTGTTGGGGGATATGAGGATGTTTTGGAATTTGGGGATCCTAGGCTGGCCAATCATTAACGTCCTGGCCATCCACTTCCATGTCATTCACTGCCTACTCATTTACTCCTGGAGGGTGATGCTAATCAATGTGCTGTTGGTGCCATTGCTGCTACTCTTGCTGCTTCCCTGCTTGATGTGGATCCCCCCAATAAATCCCAAGTGATCCTCCTCCTTGTTGTTTGTGCTGCCACTCTGGGACCGGCGGCACAAGGTCAGGCAAGACAGGATCTGGCGGGAGGTGCGGCTGGCCACCATGGGGAACAGGATCTTCATCCGCTAGAAACTGGTCCGAAAACTGACTAGATCCGGGCGACACTTGGTTCTCAGGGTTTTGCTGCGAGGTGAAGGTGTCCAGAATAAGAATATACATCGGGACCATCCAGGATCTACCAGTCCCATCAAAAAGAGAGGCAGCAGAGACCACAATGTTGTGTGGTACCCTATCCATGCTCAAAATCAACATTCTAGCTAGAATCCGGGACTTGTTGGCATCCCGATACCAATCAAGGAGCCGACCAAAAGATGCAACCGCTGCTTGAATGAAAGTATCATTCTGATACTCCAGAGGAAAGGCAAGCAACATAATCTAGCAAAGCCTAGTGTAACTGCAGGACCTCGTATTTATCCCCTCATCATGGCGCACCACTCGGATGATATGATCTTGCCCTGGAAGGAAAGGAGAGTTACGCACCAACCTTTCTCTTTGAACCACTTACCGAAGCTTGATCATGCCCAGGCCTAGAGGGGAAAGGTGCGCTTCCACGATGCGAACTTGCTGGTCTTCTTCCAAGAAGTTGTAGACATTGATGAGGGCCTGTTGTAGGAGATTGTGATCTTGAGGCATCGGCTCAAGCGACACAATAGCATATTCCTCATGACCTCTCGCCGGTTCTCCTCCCAAGGCCACTCTGGTTTTGGCCGGTCGCTCCCAGCCGTGCTCGACATGGAGACCTCTGATGAGGAATGGGGTGGGGTTCACCGAAAAGTTAGCCATGATGGAGGAAGGATGGGAGGGACTGGTGCAATGCGGTGAAGAACTGGGGAAGCAAGCTTGAGATTTTGGGGATGATTGAGCTCCTTTAGCAGAGAGTAGAGAAAACCCTTTTGTGGATTTGGCCCAAGGAGTAGGTGCACAGAGCCAAGTCACAAGCTTGTGATTATGCAAAAAAAACAAACAGTTTATATAGGTTTGGGCCGCTCAGTGGTGGAAACCCTACTCTTGTTAAGTTCTTCTTCGGATCTCTTCCTCAATCTTTTACAAGATGTGAAACTTTCTTAGTTAGAGCTACTGGAGTCCAACCCTCTCTTCTGTTCGTCTTGGTCCGCCCCATACAACTGCTTTTTTAGAGAGATACCACAGTAGTCGTCTCTTACAAAAGAGTCCCACACAAGGGAATTAGGTAATAAAAGGCTTATCACATACTGGCAAGTAGCACCCGCTGCAGGCCCCTGGAAACCCAGCGGAGCTGGCTTCGCGTGAGGCGGGACCACCCTAACCGCTCGTCCTTTGCGACAATGCGTGATTTGAGATAGGTGACTGGGATGCCGATGACGTTTATCATGCCCACCTGTCGGCTTCAGAGAGGTGAGGCATGTCCAGGCAACGTGACAGTCAACCACGCCCCCTGACAACCCACCTTCCCAGCTTTTTAGGGGTAATGATGGCCAGTTCCATGGTCAACGTGCATCATCCTGTCGCTCGTCGCTTCCCACATGTAGCAGACAGATTCGTATCCCTCGCATTAAATGCAAGAGTGGCCACGCGATGTGGAGAGCCGATGTTTCGAGTCTCGTCAAATTTATGGTGTAGCAGGGCCCCGAGTGGCCAACGGGGGCCGAGCTCGAGGCCAGCTCATGTCGCGAGCTCAGGATTCAACTTGTTAAAATAAGAGACCAAGTTCTTGGCCCCACTTGTGACTGGCGTGGCCCTCTGTCATGTGGCTTGGTTCAGTAATCCTTGATGCCCCGAGCAGCCGGTGGTAGGGACCCGAGTCCTCACTTTTCCAATGGAGTGACTTCCATTACAAATGTTATAAGCAACCATGGGATGGGGGAAGGGAATGGGCATGCAGGAGGAGAACATGCTATTTATTATATCAGAAATACGAACGGTATACCGTTCTAACGAAATAACTGACGTTATGATGATTTCAGCATGATACTATTGATGAGAAATTTTTCCACGCACTGGCTTGAGAGATTTGCTTTACTCTAGTGCAGGTCCAAATTGGATTTCCTTCGGGATTCAGGGCGTGCCAGTTGGTTTGATCATGTAACCAAGAAGAAACAAAAAATAGACAATTCGGTTAAGGTTAGATCCTACTCGATCGGCTATAGATATTCATAATATATAATAAATATCCCAAAGTGTTTTTAGATTAAGTGATTAGGATAGATCGGTAGCATACCGAGACAGTATAAATCACTTATATCTAAAAGCACATTAGGATAATAATTATATACATTTATAGCCTAACCGATGTCGTAGATCTAATGTGAATCGGCTAGTACTCCGATATAACTTTATACTAAGATATTAATCTGAGCTAAATATACTAAATAAGAATCAATCGACTGTTAATATAGCTTAACAGATTGATAACATGCTTAGTACATTTTACTAGATTAAGATCTTAATATAAAGATAAACTTTAACACATCTATAAAAAATAAATCGTGTAAGATGGCTAAAATAGGTAAGATCGGCTGAAACTCAGATACTATCTCTAATAGCAGTCATTGTGCCAAACAAATCTATATGATTCTAAGAGCGACTTAATAGATCAAATTGATGCAACATTAAGTACAAAAAGTCTAGATAAACCAATGAAAACCTTTCATGATGGTAGATACGCTATATAACCCAAATCAACCCCAAAACCTAACCCTATCGGATGTCATCCTCGGAGAGATGTTAGCCGACCATGGGTCAGATCAAAGCATTGGTCTAGCTTATATAGTGTATATGATAAATTAAGCAGATTACAATAACAAGATTAGAGTATCATAATGATAGAAGCACTAACCCCAAGAGCACAAACCGCTTGTAACAAGGATTTACCTTGCTTTGGAGATCGGAACCCGATGCAGCCCAATGCGAGTCAAGAACTTGTTGAGATTGCAAGTATGAGAAAAAGAGTGGCGATGCTCCGAGATTGTATTGATTGATTCGATGATGATAAATTACAAACCCTCGGGCCGTATTTATACCCGAGTTCAAAAAGTCCTTGTAGAACATGACTTCTATCTTATCTACTGTTTAAAGTACGATAATATCCTGGGACAGGGTCCCCTACCGTGATACACAAGAAATCTATACAAAATATCCTAAATTAAATATACAATTGCCGTTTCAAGACCTTATCCGTAGATGGCAATATCTTTGAAGCACTTGAAAACTGAATCCAATGATTATCTTCACGCTTTCCTTCCAGGATTGGTCTCATCTGCTCACCCAATCGGAATCGGCAGACGGCCGCCCGTCCGATTCGAACTCAGCGATCGGCTCTTTAGCCGATTCGGACTCACCGACGCGCCTCGTTTCCGAGAATCATGCGCTCCTTCTATTCCTCTTCAATTCTTGCTCCAAATTTGAGGATTTGCTTAGCAAATTTGGTCATGAATAAATATCTAGATACTAGATCTGGTACCAACGGGATATGATGTCTGGTACCTTCGGTGCTAGATTTGGTATCGTGCTGGTAATAAAGATGGGTTTGGTGAATCAAATCCATGGTTCAATAACGAAGCATGTTAACTTACTATAACAACAACTCAATTCCTATGGGATAGAACATACACCGGGTGTACGCATTATATATGAATGAAACATATTCATGCCCCGATTTTCTTTAATGAGTTGATATTAATTGAATATCCTTTTTTTTAATTTTTGTAAAGGTTTAATTTACACCTAATTCATATCGAGTAGAACCTGTCGTTGTGAGAATTCTATGTACCAAATCTAATACCTATGAAGCATCATATTTGGTACCTAAGATATCAAATCCGATACAAACAATACCATACTAACATCATCATGACATCAACATGATACCTAGATACAAGATCTGATATCTATGGGTATCATATTTGATATCGAAGGTATTAGATCGGTACCTGTCTGATAGCTACGATATCATGCTAATGCTAGTATATATTACCTATTTTGTTGAAATGACATGCCATTACGTTATAACGTATCCTGCACAGTCTTTAGTTATATCGAAATGGAATGTTTATATACTCCCCTTAAAGTATAAATTAATATTTTAGAGTAAACAATGAATAGCTGAAGCTGAAAACTTTCAGACACTGCTCATGGTAGGATAAGTCTAGATATTTCACTATTGACTTTCGGATTGTTTACTGGTTCATTGTATATATTTGCCATTTTAACTCCTGAAAATTGAGCTTAACTAACCCTTTTTAAAAGTTTTAAAAAAATAATACCAAACGAAACTACAGCTTAATCAGGTTGCAGCTTGGTTGCATGTCACTCTTCGCAGCAGATGGAAGGCACTGATTATTCAGGTTGGCCTGAACAATAAAGGAACTTTGGGAAGCAGAGAAGCGACGCAAGAGAGAAGGCAAAAGGTGATTGGTAACGGTTGAGACATGGAAAATGACGCGTCTGGTATGGAAGGGAACATATGAGAATTTCTATATGTAAGTCACACACACCGTCTCATAAACATTCAGTGGTATATAGCTGAATTCGTGGGAAATTTGAGTGTCATGGTACTATTTTTCTCAAAATAAAATAATTATAACATAGAATAAACACGTCTAGCTATTTGTTAATTGATGGATTTTTTTCTCATCTATCAATCTCTTTTTTTTCAATATTAGATCAATTCACGAGAATTCGTACTTTATGTTTTCTCTTCCGGGTGTGAGAAAAATAACAATTCTAACCTCTTAAAAATGTATTTTATTGTTTATCCTCACTGGTACAGAAAAATTATAATCTATATACACTACTAAAAAACCCGGACCGGCTAATAGGTGCCGGATTATTTCTATTGATGTTTTTCCACCTTCCGCGGGGTAAAAAATAAAGAACCGACATCTTTAAAAACATAGGTGTCGATTCTAAATAAAAACCAGCATCTATATTACTGGTATCGTTTTTCAAAAAACCGACACCTATAATATATTATAGGTGCCGATTTTCTTAAAAAACCGACATCTATACCAAACTGAGCCAAAACGGCGAGCCGAGCATCTGACCTTATCCACTCACCCGCACCTCTCTTTCTCTCCAGCGCCTCTCTCTCGCTTGTACCTGCCTCGGTCTCTCATTCTCTCCCACGTCTCTCTGTCTCTCGCGTCTATCTTTGTCTCTCTCTCGCGGCAGCGGCCAAGCGATGGCCCAGCGGAGGTGGCAGCGGCGTCAATCGCGTCCTCCCCCTCCGCCGAGATCTGATGGGAGGCGGACGAGCCGATGGCGGCAACGCCCTCCTCCGCTAGATCCGGCGGGAGGGGAGGTGGCGGGCCTTCGGCGACGGCAACGCGTTGGCCACGCCCTCCGCCGGATCGGCGGGAGGGAGGTGGCGAGACCGATGGCGGCGGGGACGGTGCCCTCCCCTCTGCTAGATCCGGTGGGAGGGGAGGTGGCGGCCTTCGGTGACGGTGACAGCGAAGGCCACACCCTCCCCTCCGCCAGATTCGATGGGAGGGGAGGTGGCGGTGGTTGCAGCGGGAGGGAAGGAGGCTCGCTCCTTCTCCTCTCCTCTCCATCCGGGACGACGATAGGGGTGGAGTAGAACGTCGGCGTCGTGTGCTCATTTGTTCATGTCATATTTATGTGTTCATTTGTTTTTGGATGTTGTTGATGTTCATGTGTTCTTTGATCTCGTCGGGTGGAAGGGGAGCTAATTCGAGCCGATGCATCGAGCCATTTTTTTATCATGGAACCTCAAATATGCTGTGTCCTAAATCAACATCTTTAAAAAAACATAAAGGTACCGATTAATAGGTGCGCTTAAAAACCGGCACCTATAAGAGTTTCCTAAGCAACACCTATAATTTTTATATCAGTGTATATAAATATAAAAATACATGTAGATCGATTGAATTAAAATAATTATAATCTAATGATAAATGTCTTATTTCACTGAAATCATATTAAAAACGCACCATCTATCCTGACCGATGATAGGATCTATTAACTTTACCACTATACGACTGGTGTTTCAATTGCCACGGTAATTTGCTTCAGCCTTCAGGTCACATCGACCACGTGTCTATTAATTTGCTGTTCTGGAGTCACCATTTGCATTACAACAAGTTGAAGTCATCGCAATAGTTTTTGCTATTTAGATCTTTGTCCAGCGTATTTATAGTTAATTAATCTAGTTCCCGGCTTCTGTTCTACTTGAGTTGTTGCTGTCAAGTTCATCAATTCAAGCTGTTGATCTATTGAAAAAACTGAGGTGCATGAATGTTCAACAGTTAAGTCTGGACGTCCAAACTTCAATATATATAGTGCATATAATCAAATGATGCTCTATAACATCTAATACTAGCATAAAACCTCTTATCTGTAACGTTTCAGAATTATCATCCATAAGGCTATAACCGCTACAGCCTTTTGGTTACTTATGCCTCCTCGCGACGAGGAGGAGCTTGATGGCGGTGATGGTGCACGAAGCTCAATGATGGCCCGGATCAGACATGAAGCTCAGCGGCGGTGGGCGTGAGCTCGCCAAACCTTGGGGTTTAGGGTGGTTTACCTTGCATTTTTGCAAGTGCCTCTACGTCTGTATTTAATTTTTTTTAAGAAAACATACCAAGTGAAAATTAGATTATTAATGCAACTTTGAAAACTCTCCACCAAAACTACACGATCCTTATCCAACAGACGAGAGAGGAGATGTTTTCATTTTAAACCCCTTACGTCGTCATTTCAACCCATCCAAACCTCCCTGTGACTGGCGGACGTTAAAACGCAAAAAAACAATCTCCTCTCCTGTTTGTTGGATGAGGATCATGTGGTTCTGGTGAAAAGTTTTCAAGATTACATCAATAACCTGGTTTTCAGCTGATACGTTCTTTTTTAATATATATTTAAGTAAATTGCACTTTGGGCCATATATTCTTAGCAAATTTTCTCTTTGAGCCACATTTTATAGTGTTTTGTTCACTTTAAACTAGTTGTCAAATATTGCATTTTGGACTGAATGATCCACATGTAAGTGACACGTACATAACAAAGATGGTTAGTCGCATTGACATGTGGGCCACCTGATCCAAAGTGTGATATTTAGTGACAACACCTAGTCCGAAGTAAAAAAATACTATAAGGATGATCCAAAATGAAATTTTAATAAGATTAGTGGCCTAAAATATAATTTACTCTATATATTTGGATGAATTGTACTTGCTCCTACCCCATCGAATTACTATTACTCATCCATAACCTTTGAGGGTGCATTTGGTTTAAGGGATGAAATGGATTGGTTTTGTCGAACCCATTTTCAGGATGTTTGGTCCCTAGTAGAAAATATTCCTCTATGATTCGGGTTGATCCGATTCCTCAAAACCCAAGGGATCAATCCAACTTACTTTTTCCTTCCACTAACATATGAGCCATCTCTTAAAAAGTAATATCATCGTCATCTCATCACTCATGTCAACCAAATAGATGGTAACATTCCACCAGAAACAAGATAAGTCCAACCTATTTCTACCTTATCTCAAAACTAACCACATACTTATATTAAAGACATGCATGCATTCTAGTTTTGGATGGATTCATAGTTCATTGAACTCACCTGTTTTAACATGACAAAAATATTTACTTTGAAGGTAGGTAGAGGAGCCTGATCATTCCAGTTCCAGGTTCCGGAAGACCAAATGGGAAAAAAGGGAAGGGAAATAAATATCAAGCGTTATATGGGTGGGAAAAGGACGGGTACAAGCTACAAGGGGCATGACAGGTACGGCACGGCGTGCGAGAGTGCAGTAAAGGGAGGGGAGAAAGCGTACGTGGGGGATGTTGGGCGCACCGGCGACACGGCCCCGACCGCCGGATCCGTCCGACCGCGACACACGCTATAGCTCTCACCGATCCCTCTTCCGCCACAGCACTTGGGTTTACTGCTATCCGTGCGGTCTGCCTGCCTCCCTCCGCTCACGCTTTCACTACGGACTACTCTCTCCTAGTATTTTCGTACGACGACGGGTGTACTTTGTGCTGGTCTTCTACTGCACCTACCGATCGAGTTTTCTATACGTCCGTCCCACACGGAACATGGGAGACACAGATTTTTTCTTTTCGCGTTTGCTAAACATATATATGTCGTCATACTTTTTCAGTTATCTCAGACTTTTTTTTCTACATGATTGCCCTCTCTTATCTGCAATATACTCATACCTATCCTATCTTTTCTCTTTTAAGTTGATAGTAAATCATTTTTAATCCTATATTCTCTTATGCATTGTATATTGGAATTATAATGTAAAGTGAATGTAATTTACTGTGTAAAAACGATTTAACTGCTGGCGTCATAAACATAGTTACTCTCTTTTTTTATGAAACACATAACCCATGTTTTAAACACAATATATAACCGTATAACTGAAAATGCCAAGAAACAAAATATATTTGTTTGGTTATATTACGACAACATATGCTATTTTCACAATATTATGAATTAGACAAAATTTGTTACATAACATCCAAAAATTATGTAATTGGCTTGGAGACACCTTAAAATTGTGTCAATGCTAAGACACCACAACACTAATACAAAACCTCTCCTCTGTGACGGGCCATCACATGCCTGAGTTTACGGACCGTCACAACGAAGTCATCTCAAACGAACCTAAAAATAGACCGACAAAGATATACACACACATATATGTTAGATGTTCATAAAACTATAACCCGTAATGGATTATAATTATCGGTGACGGGTACAATAAAATACACATCGGTGACAGGCCCAAAACTATAGCGTGATTGAGATAACACTTACAGCTCGACATTATGGCCAATCACATGTGCGTACATCGGTGACGGGCTTGAACAGTGGCCCGACAAAGATAACTTGATGGGCTTCTTGGTCTATAAATACCCTCTTCACTTATTGTGCTGGTTATCCCATTGATGGGGGATTGAGGGGGGCGAATTTTTGTCTTTTTTTTCAAAAAAATTTGAAAAATAATAGGTCAGTGCCCTTGTAGCCCCATGATCTTCTCACCCTTCAGTTTCTATCCACATTCTCACCGCCATTTTCGTCGTCCTTGTGATAGTTTCCTTCTTCCATGTTACCCCAAATACTCAGGACATCTCCGTCGAAGATGGTGTAAAGCTTGTCTGCATTAACAGGTAAAAATACGTAAACTTTCAAAGCTTTCTACCGCATATTCGCTTGAATACATGATATTCCATTGTTACTCGATACAAAAACTTGTAGTCTCTTGCAAGAAGCTGCTTTGAATACTAGTATAGAAATGACGAGTGAAAAATGGCTCATCCTCTCTTAGCTGGTAATAAAGATTCCATCGATCGCGAGTCGCTCGAGTGTAGCATTTGCTTCCTGCCATTTGAAGCTTGAGTTTACATGATAATTCTAGACATTACACCATGTCATTTTGAATAAGGCGAGACCGAGGTCGGCGAAGAAGGCATCAGGGCCCCTTCACGGAGCAGCAGCGAGATGCGGGTGCAGTTGCCGACGAGACGACCAAGATGACCTACTCCATTGACCGCGACTCGGTGGAGTGTGGAATTTTCTTCATGCCTTTTGAAGCTCGAGTTTACATGGTACTCCTAGACATGGATCATACTAGCGCACGCGTCCACTACTCGTCACCACCACCTCGATAACGAACGGCTACATGCATGCATTACAAAAAGACATGACTGAACTCACTTATGATTTTGGAACAAGAGGTGGTCCCCTTGGCTTTGAGGGAAAACTCTTCAAAGCTTACAAACTCAAATTATGCCTCTGTGGCTCTAAGCATTGTCGAGGTTAGATGGACTTTCAAATACAGTATTTGAAAGTCCATGTAACCTCGACAATGCTTAGAGCCACAGAGGCATGATTTGAGGTTGCAAGCTTTGAAGAGTTTTCCTCAAAGCCAGGGGGACCACCTCTTGTTGTAAAATCTAAGTCAGTTCAGTCATGTCTTTTTGCAATGCATGCATGCAGTCGTTTGTTATGGAGGTGGTGGTGAGGAGTAGTGGACGCGTGCGATCCATGTCTAGGAGTACCATGTAAACTCGAGCTTCAAAAGACATGAAGAAAATTCCACACTCCAGCGAGTCGCGGTCAATGGAGTAGGTCATCTTGGTCGTCTCGTCAGCAACTGCACCCGCATCTCGCTGCTGGTCCGTGAAGAGGCCCCGACGCCTTCTTCGACAACCTCGGTCTCGCCTTATTCAAAATGATGGGGTGCAATGTCTAGGACTACCATGTAAACTCGAGCTTCAAATGGCAGGAAGCAAATGCCACACTTGAGTGAGTCGCGGTCGAAGGAATCTTTATTACTAGCTAAGAGAGGATGAGCCATTTTTCACTCACCACTCTATACTAGTGTTCAAAGCAGCTTCTTGCAAGGTAGTACAAGTCTTTGTACCGAGGAGCAATGGAACATCATATAATCAAGCAACCATACGGTAGAAAGCTTTGAAAGTTTACATATTTTTTACCTGTTAATGCATATAAGCTTTACACCATCTTCGACGGAGATATCGTGAGCATTTTGTGTAACATGGAAGAAGGAGACTATCACAAGGGCGACAAAGATGGCTGCGAGAAAAGGAAAAGAAGCTGAAGGATGAGAAGATCATGGGGCTTCAAGTGCAATGACTCCCGAGCAGGCGCGGATCAGTGTAGAAGCCTCTTCTTCCATCATGCTTGTAGTTATGGATGAAAGCGGGTATGGGAAACATGATCAAACTCAAGAAAGCACCTACTCCTGCGGATTATTCTTGAAGTACACAAGAACATAAGAAAGTCAAAGCCCGACGTGATTTCAACTCCAAAATCTTTCGAGAAATATTCATATTGGCGGCTTGGTCTATTTGGGCTCACTGTAGTGAAGTAATTTTTTATGGTGTCCCATTGTCTTTGAACTGATAGAAATATATGTTTAAAAGGGAACCTGGCTATGTATAGTATTTATATTTCATGAAAATATGTTAGACTAAAAGTTCATTGAAATATTTATATTAATAGTATTTATATGAACTTGGTTTAAAAGAGAGACTTCATATGAATTTGGTTTATAGTAATAGTATTTATATGAAACTTCGCTTAAAAGAGAGACTTCATATGAACCATAGTATTTATATGAACTTGGTTTAAAAGAGAGACTTCATATGAACTTGGTTTAGTAATAGTATTTATATGAACTTCGCTTAAAAGAGAGACTTCATATGAACAATAGTATTATATATGAACTTGGTTTAAAAGAGAGACTTCATATGAACTTTGTTTATAGTAATAGTATTTATATGAACTTTGCTTAAAAGGGAAGCTTCATATGAACAATAGTATTTATATGAACTTGGTTTAAAAGAGAGACTTCATATGAACTTGGATTATAGTAATAGTATTTATATGAACTTTGCTTAAAAGAGAGACTTCATATGAACCATAGTATTTATATGAACTTGGTTTAAAAGAGAGACTTCACATGAACTTGGTTTATAATAATAGTATTTGTAGTAATAGTATTTGCAATATGTTAAATACTATAATACTTCTGAAAAAATCAATCTAATCGGGCTCAATATCTTAGCCCGTCATCAATGAAAACATCGGTGACGGTCATTAATGAAAGCCCGATAGAGATGATGATCAAATCCTATCAGGCGTGAAACTTCAAGCCCGTCACTGATGTTATCATCGATGACGGGCATTAATTATAGCCCGATTGAGATGATGAGCTCATTCAATCGGGCTTGAAACTCTAAGCCCGTCACCGATCAGAGCATCTGTGACGGGCATTAGTTAAAGCTCGATTGCGATGTTGATCTTATGCGATCGGGCTAGGTATTTAAGCCCGTCACCGATTACTATATCAGTGACGGACATCGGTTTTAGCCCGTCACTGATGTAATTTTTCCATCGACCTCCCGCGCCGAACTAAATCTTATCTTGACGGGCGTTACATTAAGCCCGATTGAGATGATTCATCTCAATCGGGCTTAATCTAAAACTCGTCACGGCTTTGCTTTGAATTTCTTTAAAAGAGCACGCTGATTCAGATCTACACTATTGCAAAAAATTTCTAAGTCCCCAAAGAACCCTAGCGCCGCCACTGTCCCTTGCGTCCTCCCTCGCCGCCGCCGGCCGTCTCCGAGCCCGGCGTCGTCCTCCCTCGCCGCCACCATCGAGCGTCGTCGCCGGGTTAGTCCGTTCCTCTCCCGACCGGCGTCCCTCTCTCTCCTCTCTTCTCTCCTCGTTGCTCGTCCCCCGACGCTATTGCTCCCCCGGTGCCCCGCCGACGCCCCACCGGCTTCGTTGCTCCCCGTCGTCGCCCTCCGCGCCGCCCGACGCCGTGGCTCCCCCGCCCCGGCCAACGCCCCACCGACACCGTTGTTCCCCGCCGTCACCCTCCGTCACCACCCCGATGTCGTTGCTCCCCCGCCACCCCGGCCGACGCCCCACCGACGCCCCGCTCCTCCCGACGCCCCGGCCGACGCCCCACCGACGCCCTCACCCCGCTGTTCAAAGTCTATTGAATTTTTAATTATATGGACTATGATATATTGAAATTTTGAATTATATGGACTATGAAATTTATGTTTGAATATTGAGTTTTGTATATATATGGACTGTGATACCTCTGTCTATTAATATATGGTATAAGTGCGAATTTTGAATAGGATTATGGACTGTGAGACTATGAATTTTGATATATTGAATTTTGAATATATATATATATGGACTGTGATACCTCTATGTTTGAAAATTAATTTTCAATGTTAATTAATTTTGAATATGAATGGACTTTAGATTTTTCTTATGCATATATGTATATATGGAGTGTGAATTTTGAATGTGAATAGACTTTTATCTCCCTCGCCATTCCATCTCTCCTCTCATCCACTTCTCCTCTCCACATTATCTACCTCACCTCACCTCATTGTCCTCTGTTTCTCTCTCTCGACGCATCGTCCTCTCTTTCTCTCTCTCTCGGCGAAACACTAAATGGTAATGACATGTCAATATAGGAAAACATAAAGAAAAAAACCTAAAGAGAAGAACAAGGAAAAAAAATTTAGACTTACTCGATTTCTGCATGTCCTTAACACTAAATAATGTAACAGAGGAATATGTAGATGCAATCCGACAAATACTTGATCGAATTCTGCACATTCATAATGTTAACATTCCTCAGAAGTTTCTCTAAGGATTGAGAGAATCAGTTGTGATTCTGAATCCTAGAAGAGACTTCTGAAAAATCTCACCACTATGAATGTGCATAATTGGATCGAGTATTTGCCGGTTCTATATTTTTCTCTGTTATATTATTTAGTGTTAAGCACATGCAGAAATTATACTGTTAACGATGACTCCTACTGTTAATTCTTTATTTTGTGATTTTGTAAGATATTTAGAGGATGGCTAAGCACGGCTCTTCAATGTCGGCGACAACTAGTGGGTCCACAAGGACACAGACCCTTAGAAGCCCTAATAAAATCCCAAAGGAACGTTACACTATAATAGAGGTGGACGTCCTAGGAGTGCTGTCCACTTCCCCGAATGTGCCTATGAAGTTTAAGATGATATGCGGAATAATAGGGAGACAGACCTTTAGTTTTTTTGCTTGATCATATCAAGGAGGTGTCGGACTTGGAGAAGGAAAATGCTTGGTTGAAGTTCAAGGAGAGCTTCGAATATCCTGCAACTGACGAGGACAGGCTAAAGCGGACGGCTTTCCTGATGATGGGACACTCTTGGAAGAGCTTCAAGTCCAAGCTGGTCACCGACTACGTCCTCAAGACCAGCACCCCGGAGGTACTTGAGAAATATTCCATCACACCAGCCGTGTGGGAGGAGTTCTACGAAAAGAAATCAATTGTCGAATCCCGAGCTAGAAGCGATGCCTATAGGGCACTCCAAACTCGTTACGTGCGCTCGCACCGTCTTGGCAGCGGAGGATATGCGGGGAAAGAGGAACAATGGCAGAAAGAGGATGAGGTGGCAGAGGCATCGAACACGCCGTCCCCATTTGCCGATATCCCGCACCCACATTCAAGAAGCTGGACAAGGGCAAAGGCCATGAAGAACAACAATGGGACATTCACTCTGCCAAATCCCCAGGATCAACAAGTTTACGAAAATATTGTAAGTGTCTCACTTTATTATCTTTAGTTTCTTTACACATATAGCATACTCGATTTATAATGATCTCAATTGTAATGCAGAAAGAGTTGGTTGGCTTGAGACAGTTTTCCCAAGAGGCCTGCACCGATAGACACGAGGATGACATCCTCACGCAAGCGTTGGGCATTGACGAACACCGTGGATGGACAAGGGGTGTTGGCTCTAATGTCCCCTGGAAAATGGACTTTCAGATATGCCGGACAGTATAAGAAGTGAACCATTACGAAGAAGGCAGAAAGAGATGCACACCTGGTTGAGAGGATCCAGGAGCAGGTTAGAGCTGAACTAAGCTCAGAAATTAAAGAGCAGCTAAACCATGTTGTGGAACGGATCCGGGAGCAGATCCTAGCCAAGCAGCAGACCATCGTGTGCACCATCGATCCGCAACGAGAAAGTCCAACGCAAAGGGGGAGCAGTTGTGCATCAACTGATGCGGTGGAAAATCCAACACCGGTCCTAGCCGCCGTCGACCATATATCGCAGGAATCGACTAACTGCGTGCTAAGAGTTAAGGTTATGCCCTCTTTCACGGTTTCGGCGACCGAGGGACTAGCATTCAAGCCAAATGCCGATACAAGAGTGCACGGGTTGCAACTTATGGCCAGATATGCAAAAGTGCAAGTGGACACAGTGAAGGATGAATGGGTCCATATGCCGCTGCAACATCCACCGAACGACGAAGTCCTAACCCTAGGAGCTGCATGAGGAAGCTTTTATCCAATGGCCGAAGGAGCTCATTGACATCAAATTAACTCCGATGTTAGGCCCTCCATCTTCCTTAGGTGATCCAACCCCTCCATCTCCCTAGGTGATCCGCAAGATGACTCGATCGAGCTGCAGTATGACACCGACTTTGGCGGGTTTAGCCCTGAATGGCTTGCTCGCTCATCTCTGGAGAAGGGCAATAAAGCGGCATCGAAGCCATCTGTGTGCGTGCCAGTTGAAGTACAAGACCACTTCATTCGCATGGCAAGGCCACCAGCACCGGAGAAACCAATTTCATACTACCACCACACGATCAAGAAAAGAAAATTGCGACAATTTTCCAGGGAAGAGTTCGTGAAAGACATGGCATAGAAGTATGAGCAAGAAAGTTCAGGGGTGAAGAGTAACACTGATGTGCACAATATTACGAAGGCCCCTCAGCCAGCTAAGTTCAAGTGCGGTGCTCCTTTGACCACCCTTGAATATCGCAACATAGTTGGAAATTTCACTCAGATGAGAAGGGTAGAAAAGTGGTACCTACAGATGGCAAAGGAGGGTAAAGAGACGTTCGCCGTCTTTTATAGGGACGAGGACTTCCATCACTAGGATGGTATAATATGGGTCCAATTTAAGCAACTATTTCAGCTATACAATTTGAGGGACCTAGACGCATTGCTATTTCAGCTATGGGCATTGTAAGCATACTCGAACCCCTCGCTATTATTTCAAAGTTGATATCCTCACAGAGTGTCTAACTTGTTTCCTTATGCAAAATGAGGACGCTTGAATGTAGAGCAAACTATAACAAAGTAGGATTCCTCGATCCAGGGCTTGTCAATTCCAATGTTATTGACGACGGCCCAAGGTCCCAAAAATAGGTGCTGGACTACCTCTACAACTCCTTTGTCAAGCTTAAGGATATGAATACGATCCTTTTGCCCTACAACTTTGAGTAAGTGTGACATTTGTTGTTGTACATAACATTTGTGCTTGAAGGTGTTAATTGCTCTCTCTCTTTGTATGTAGCCATCACTAGATCCTTCTTGCCATCCATTTAAAAGACGTAAGATTTTCGTCATGGATGGATTAAGGAAACCACAAGAATCTTTCCAATCCGTTATTGACATCCTAAATAAGACACTTGTGAAGTATAATAAGAATCATCAACACTTTGCATGTGCTAATACATTTCGGGTTTCCTGCCACCGTTGGTGCCAACATCAGAAACTAGGCATGAGCATAAGTGGTTTCTACGTGATGAAATTTATGTGTTTTTTCCTGGAAGACCGCAATTGGCACATTTTGGATTCTGAGGTTCGCCATATTTGTTAAGCCGTAAATACACGTTTCTAAACACATATTACGTTTTCACATATTCAATCCTTTCATTTGCAGAAATTAGATATTCCGACAAGTCAGTTATTGCCACATGTTTGATTAGCCCTCGTTGAACAACTCTGCAGATTCATCTTCCGACATGTCATCTCGCTGGGTGGCGCATATCACGTTTCGAGGGTTTCAGATGGGCTAATAACTTTCCTTGAGAGTGACGACCCTAGTGTCACTTTAGACAGTCGATCGACGATAAAGAATAAGCATTAGAGCTGATCGACCACAAAGAACAATTTGATAATCATTCGTAAATTACAATTTTGTTCAATAGAAATAAGTGAATAATGGATGTGTTTGTGGATAGATGTGTGAATGTCAGATGTATGTGAATTTCAGATATATGTGAATATATGTAAATTTCAGATATATGGCTAGCAAAGGCCGAGGCTAGCCAAAAATAATATATTTTTTCCGGAAAAAACTCATCGGTGATGGGCTTTAACTCGAAGCCCGATGGAGATGACAGTCATCCGTGACGGGCTAACATTAAAGACCGATTGAGTTGTTATCATCTATGACAGACATAATTTAAAGTCCGATTGAGTCGTTAGTTATCCGTGACGGGCTTTAATTGTGGCCCGTTTGAGATTATATCCTCAGTGTCGGGCCCTTGTTTGACTGGTCTTGTGGGTCAAATATATCGGTGACGGGCTGTTCTTTAGGCCTGACAAAGATGACACACATCAGTGACGGGCCTTTACCCGACAGAGATGACTACTCACATCAGTGACCTTTGTTGCATGACGGAGGCCATACCCGACACAGATGAGGGTTACCAATCGATGAAATGAGGATGACCGTTGTAGTGCAAAATCATGTAATTGGCTAAGGAACACTGAAAATATTATTTTATCATTTTCAGGTGAAAAGTGGATAGAGAAATTAAAAAAACAAGATTGCCTCTGTTTGCTGCTAGCTGCATCTCATCCAACTGGGTCTGATGAAAACAATGAGAGCATATGTATTGACGATGAGGAGGGTTAAGAGTTAGTTGTTTATGTCACTGATGTACAAATTAGAGCAACTTCAACGGAGTATCTAAATTAGACTCTTCAAACACTTAAATAGCCAACTCTCTAACAAGCTAAACGAATTGCTTACTCCAACAGTCTCTCCATTTACACTCTTTATTTGTAAGAAAAGACTAGAGTCCATATAGAAATGTAATTTAGAAAACTAAAATTAAAAATTAAAAAAATATTGAAAGACGAGTTTAGAGTGCGTATAGGAATATAATTAAAAATAATGAAAATTCGAAACTATATAAATAAGAATATTGGAAGAAAAGCATGTAGTCCATATGAAATTTAGAAGTAACTAAAAGTCAAAATTAAAAGAATAAAAAAGTATAGTTTAGAGTCTAGATAAAAATACGGTTTAGAAATAACTAAAATTTGAAATTTAAAAAAGATTACAATATGGAGCTATTTTTATTAGGGATTACAATTCAGAACCGAATGATAATTTGAGAAATTAAAAAGTTTGTTAACAATGTGAATATGAAGGTTTGCTAAGCGAACCGGCCGGAATAACGCCAACTATTCAATTAATCATCATGATTTGTTGTTAATTAATTGCAAGTGAAGCTAATTAAAGTAATTAATTAATTAATCACGCGAGTCGCTATACATGTATGACGAGTTCGTATCCGCACGTTGCTCCTGAACGGAGGAAAAGCGAACAGGAGATGGTGGGACTCACAGATGGCAGGTAAAGTAGGCTCGCTAAGTTTGACTAGTGAGGAAAGAAATTTGACAATTTGGATGGCTTGGAGAGTGAAATAGAAAGTTTGTTGGAGTGTGTTTTTTCTTAAAGTTGCTAAATTTTAACTTAAAAAGTAGGATGAAGAGACTATTGAAGATGCTATTAGATGTCGCTAACAATCAGAGACAATATTGTCTATTTAATTTTTTTCTCTCCACTTTTTTCTTGAAAATGATAAAATAATATCTTCAATGTCTTATAGCCAATTAGGAGAAGCCATAGTTGCTAGAAACTCTCCTAAATAAGGCCATAGGTTCAGTTCCAGTGAGCGATAGTTCTTAGCTTTTTATTTGCAAACTATTAGCGCAACATTCATTGAGAATGGTTATTTAACTTTTTAAAGAAACTTTTATATACTTTTTTTATTAAAATATAACATTTAATAATATGAGAAACATGTTAGTGAAAGATGAGAAAGTTATACCCAACATCCAAACGAATGGAGCCTTAATCATGGGAGGGAATGCAACCGATTATGATATTATTTTTAGTTTAAGTTTAAATAAACCATGCTAATATAAGGTGTTTGAATTGGTGGCTCTAAACAGAGCATATCCGGTTAGCTACTCTCTCGTCAATCATTTATACGTTTTTAAATCGTTAACCTGTATTGTAATCAATTATGTTTTTCCAAAAATCAAATGATATTCAATTTTTCAAATTAATTATACTTTATATTTAATTAATTATGTGCTAATCATTTACGATATTTTTTTTCACCCGGGTAGATAAGTCCTTTCAAAATAAGCCTTACTTATAGACCTTACCACTGTCGGCAGTGCATTGCCGGTTAAAAACCAGCATAGACATGGGCTATTAAACATAGGTTATGTTAGAGTTTTTTGATTTTAGAAATCTTTATGAATTTTTAACTAAACAAACAACCATGTGTAAACTTGTTTTATAAACTTTTGAGTTGTGTAAACTTGTTTTATAAATTTTGAGTTTTGAAAGGATTAAAGTCTAAACTGTGTAAAAGTTATATTGGGAGGCGAGCTGAATCATTTATCCTAACAGCATGTAGTAATGCATGTATTTACATGAATGACAAGAAAAATTACACATATATATATAAACATTTATTTTTATATAAAGTTTATTATTAAAAATTTGACATTACAAATAGAACGTAACTGATAGCTTGTTTTGTGTTGTCGAGAAGCACGAAAAACGTGAGGATCTTTGATAAAAATATTATTCTATACTTGAAACCATAATGGCTCACGTTTTTGGTATTATTTAGAACTAGTATAAGCCACTTGTACTATTTGTAGCCAGCTGTGACTGTGGGGGCCGGTCCCTGGGGCAGGGTGGGCATTGCGACTGCCTGGGGCATAGGCGTCAGGGCCTCCAGCCTGCCATATACAGCCGTACGTGCATGTATGGTTGGCCGCTTTGTGCTCTACTCTATTAGTTAATCTCATTCAAACCATGTCATTACCTTTATCATCTTACTCATTGCGGTCTATGCTTAAATAGCACCATGGATAAATGAAGTAGAATGAATTCATGGTAATTAGTGGCATCGTATATTTATTTATACTAGCAGAACCAGTACAGAAAATAAATTAAGTTTCTACGTTAATTAATAAACATTTATTTAGTCCAAGTAATACTATTTTTTATTAAACAAGTAAATGATTTTGAAATTTGGAGAAAATATGAAATGAGAAAAGACTCGTTGAAAGATGATGTAATAGTATAGATTGTGATGATAGGGGTGACGTTGGAAATGGACGTCATGACCTGTGTTTCTGATTCTGCGAAAGCCGGCGCGAAATTCGCGAAATTCGCCAATGCCGCCAAGAAACGAAACGGAAGCGCGGTATGATTTGAAAAATTTTGGGAGAATTCAAAAAATTTGGAGACTTTTATTAAAAAAATACATCAAGTAGATCTCGATTTTACAAGAATTATGATATTTTTACATAAAAATACACATGTTTTTGGCCCTTAAAAATCATTTTCTGTTTTGGGAAAAAGAAAAAGAAAAATGGGACTGTTTGCGCTATACTGTTCATGGAAGCCCAATGAAGCCCATAACCTTCCCCATCCAGATATCATCCTCTTCCGAGGGTTTCAAGCCGCAGCAGAACTTCTTTCCCCATTCCCTTGCGCATGTGAGCGGCGGCGGCGACAGATTTGCACGGACCGCGGTCGGCGAGGATTTTTGCGCGGGAATCGACGGCTTTCGCGGGCACGCGAAAGCCGCGAAGAAGGTACGAAGTTTTATTTCGTTTCTGGACCACGGCTTCCGTCGGTTTTTGTCGAAATTCGTCTTGATCTGTCTCCTTTTCGCGCAGTGCTGGCGGCAAGCATTTCGCGCACGGCAGGGACGACTTTCGTTCGGGAAGCGGCAAAAGCCACGGTTGTTGCGCAAACATACCGCACGAAAGTGACAGAAAACCGCCGTGTATATGATGCGTTTATATGATGTTGTGTATTATGCATGTGTGAAATTAAGCAACCCTACGGATTTTACAAACGATAATATGTTAGCTCATACATTCTATTATATATGTTAGCTCTAATTTATAGCTAATATATTATACATGTTAGCTCTAATTTAAGTTTAATTAGCTATATTATTAAATTTGTTGTGATGATATGTTATGCTTAAATATGTTTGATAGTAATTTGTTAAGATGTTTTACATGTTTATTTGTCAATTGTAGGTTCAAAATGGCAGACCAAGACATCGTGTGGGAACATGGAGCAAGGCATGGTGGTGGTTTCCATTGCAAATATTGTGGTGTTAAGAGGAATGGGGGTGGAGCCACAAGATTTAAGTTCCATTTTGCTCATCGGGGCGAAGGAGTGAAGTATTGCACCGCCGTTCCACCCGATGTTAGGGATTTCTTTAGGCGGCACCTAGATAAAAAGGTCCAGGCTTCTAATGAACGAAAACTTGAGAAAGCAAGAAAGGAGGATACAGCTGCAAGAAGATATACTCATTTAACTGCAGATGCTGACGAGGAAGAGTAGATGGAGGCGGCGTTGGCAGCATCGCGCCACGAGGCGGAATACAGAAGGGGTGTAGAAGAAAGAGGTGGTGTGTACAAGCATGGAGGTGGAAGTGGAAGTGCGAGTGGCCAAGCCGCACCTTCCCGATCAAAAAGGTAGTCATCTAGGGGTGAAAGTGACCCCATAACTGATTTTATGAGGCGATCAGCTTCGACTAGAGAAGTACCTTCGTAGCGTGTGGGAGATTATAACATCGCTGCTGCGAGATCAATGGTGCAGCCTAGGATTGACACAAGTTGGTGGTCAAAGAAGGGAAAGTTATCTAAGGACGCAATTGGAACGACGTGGGCGAAGTTTTATTACACTGCCGACATTGCTCCACGGCAAGCGGATAATCCGTACTTTGTCAGTGCCGTTAAGGAAACACAGAAGTGGGGTGAGTAAATGTTTCCTACGTGTCATTTTTACATACATTTACTTATTGTACGTGCGATGAAGTATTAAATCATCTATGCAATGCAGGAGAAGTGATCACGTCGCCAACTGGACATGATATCGATGGCAAGTACCTTGATGCAACTATGGCAGACGTGGAAAAGCAATTTGAAAAGTTCAAGGAGTATTGGCCAACATATGGTGTGACCCTAATGTGCGATTCATGGACTGGACCTACTGGAATGGCAGTGATCAATTTTTTGATCTATTGTAATGGCACGATGTTTTTTCATAAGTCCGTGGATGCTACGTCATTCAGCCAGGACACCATCAACTTACAAACTGTAAGCACCACATTACATCTACTAATGTTATGTCACAAAAATTGAAGAGTGCTTAATTTACTATATTTATTGATGTAGGAGATAAGGAAGGTAGTTCGCGACATTGACTCCGAGCATATTGTTCAAATTATTACGGACAACGGAGCAAACTACAGGAAGGCCTGCTATTGGTAAAGCAAGAATATCCTCATATTGTTTGGCAGCCTTGTGTGGCACACACTTTAAATCTTGCATTAAAAGATATAGGAAAAATTCTTGAGCATACGTCGGTAATTGAAAGTGCAAGAAAAATATGTCGGTGGTTGTATAACCACACTAAACTACACGCTATGATAAAAGAGGCCATCGGTGGAGAGCTTGTTAGGTAGAACATCACCCGATTCGGAACGAATTACATGTTCCTCGACAACTTCTGAAAGAAAAAAAATCAGTTCATGCAATGGGTTGCCTCAACAAGTTTTTTGAATAGTAAATTCGTTGCGACTACGGAAGGCCAATATGCCCATGGGTGCCTCTCTAGCATGGAGTGGTGGGAAGGTTTGGAGTATGTGGTTGGAGCTGTGCAACCACTCTATTCATTGCTTTGATTCACTGATCAAGATGAAATACCCAACATGAGTGAGTTCTTAATGCGATTTGAAATTTTGAAAGGTGAATGGGAAAGCTTATTTGCAAATGACAAGTCGAAGTACACGTTGTACAGCTCTATTGTCAAGCGACGTCTGCAAGACGTCGTGGAGGACACTCTTATGTGGGCAGGTACGTGGTTACTACCTTTTTATTTTTCCACTAGGAATACAAACTCATATACACTTCCATGTCGATTGAATTTTGCAGCTTCCGCCTTGAGTCCAAGGACACACTATGGATTCGTGACGACAGATCAATGCTTTATTGGCCTACACAAGGCCTTCGAGTGGATGACCGATGTGAATACAGCAGCGTGTATGAGGTGGAATATTATCGTCGAAAGTTGGGAGAATTTAGCAAACCCCTTGCAGAGACGATGGCTTTAGACGGAAGGACATCACCTTGTAAGTCAAACTCACTATTGAATTTTGTAAATGTGTAATGCGTCTTTTCTTTCCCATAACGTGTAACTAACGGCACTTTCGTCAATTGGCAGCACAATAGTGGCTAATGTTTGGATCGGATACGCCAAACTTACGGCAGCTTGCGCTACGGATTGTTTCCCACTGCTGCTCATCTAGTGGATGCGAACGCAACTAGAGTACGTTCGCACTCATCCATACCAAGGTCCGTAATAGGCTAACTCACAAAATGTTGAACGCTAGTGTACGTGAACTACAACCTTCGGCTGAGGATTAAGCAGGCTGGAGGATACTTAAGACATGACGACGACAACCTGCTTCAGAAACTTGCGGATCTTTCATTCTATGAGACCAACAACAACATCAAGGCATGGATGGGCAGTGGTAGATCAAATGCTGACCCTGTGCTTGACGAGGACTTTGACGGAGGTGAGACCCCACTTCCATCTCAGCTTGTGTGGACCAAATAGACAAGGATGATTTGCAGAAGGCCACAGGGGATTCTTCCATTCGCAAATGGGCAGATAGAAATGTGAGGGCCACACACCTTGGCAAAAGAAAGACAATGAAGGGTCCTTCAATGAGAAAAAGGCAAAAAATCAAAAACAGTCCTCAGCGACGACTCAACAAAAAGCAGCCCTTCCTCAAAGGATGATTCAGATGATGATGAAGGAGATGATTGGGACGATGGAGGCAACGCTGGCGGGAAAGCTGACACTACTGCACCTAGGACAGAACAATCATCTCCACAGGGCGGTGAAACTCCTATGGCTCCGATCCACTTCACAGATACTCCAAAAAATTCGAAATTGTTAATAAATTTATCTGAACACATCATTTCTTTCTAATCGTTCCTGTGTACCACTCAACAGGTGAGACTGACTTCACCCACGCAATTCAGGACACTGATCATGGCCCTTATGAACCTCCGACAGCTCCACGGCACACTACAATGAGTCATGGGGGGCAATATCCGACATACGGTATATGGCCAGAGTATCCGTCACAATCGAGCTACACAAACTACAGCTCATCTAGTGTCGACAGTGCTTATCCTACTTACAGCTACCCTAAACCGAGTGCGGCTGATAGTTCTCCTGTCACTTGGGTGTACGAGTGGCAAGAGCCGCAGTGGTACGCTCAACTCTATAGCCAGTGGCAAACCACCGCTGCTTGGACTGGACAGACTTGGAATGAGTACAAGGCGGAGTTGCTCCGAACTAATGGGCTAATGGTAATGTCCACCGAAGAATATTTGTCGGCGTGCAGACAATGGAATCAATAGACTACACATCTACAGCCATTAAGGTATCCTCTCCTTTGTTTCTACATTATATGTTAATTGCATTGTGACTATGTGATATCTTCGTATCCTATGGGAATCTAGATGTGTCATATGTTGGTAAATAATGAGGTTGTGGCTTTATGAAATGTTGTCTGGGGAATGTATAGTCATTGTACATCTGTCCTATAGGCAAATATTAGCAAAGGTCATGCCAAAATTTTTAAAAAATATCATACTTAGCCAAATTCATTGAGTACTTCTAATTTGTGCCAAAAATTGTTATTGCTACTGACATATCTCTATTTATGTGCCGGACTCGGGCGAAATGTGCGCGCTCAGCTGCTCACCTCTTTGGTCATGAAGACTGCAACATCTGATAGCGAAATATGTGGATGCTTATTATCATTTTTATTTCCAATAATGTTATGGAACCTATTTGCAACTTTGTAACATATGCTAAGACGAATATTTTGTTCTTGTTTCGTGAAGTTGGCCAAACCAAGTTTATTTCGTGAAGTTGGCCAAACCAAGTTTATTATATCTCGTTGCACAAAAGGTTTTTATCAATCAAAATATACATAGTTATCATTATTTTTTGTTTTTTACTACATTTTAAACATCACATTAAGTATTCCCCCGTAATTCATACAACCATACTTATATCAATATTGTACATATTAGTATAAATTTTTTCACACAAATATATTAGTGCAAATATCATATTTATGCATTCAATAATTTTAGTATTTATTCCTATATTTTATAATATTTACACATTTTTCGCGACGGTTTCGCAATTTTCCACACCATTTGTTACGGTTTTTCGCACGGAATCAACGAAATCTGCGGTACGAACGAAATTCATCAAATTCAAATTTATTTACTGTTCATTGCGCCGACTTTCGTGGCTTTCGCGAATTTCGGCCGAAATTCGCCGTGCCGCCGAGGGGCGGTACGGCATAACCCGCCGGCATCAGGAACCCTGGTCATGACTACTAACACATTTTAACATATTTTAAATAGTATAGATATAATCTTTCTGGTTGATTCGGTGGCCTTGCATCAATTTTTGATTGATGGTGTGCTTTTTAATTTTTGGGAGGAAGTTTGGCTTTGATGATTTTTTCAATATTATTTTGGTTTTCTGTTCAATACCACTTAAACAATAGTTTATGTTAAATGGTTTGTTGAAGATAGACATTCATTCCAATTTTCCATTATGCCGCCACTCAACTATTAGGGTTCAAGTTATTAGGGTTTAAGTTGTGAGTGCGTGAGCATGACTTGTGTAGTGATCTGTACGCTCGTGCATCTTTCATATAATAAATAAACCACGTGTCTATATCAGGGTTCTTCTTTCCATAAAAACCACCACAGTTTTTATGGTTTTCACGCGTGCCGTGGGGCTGCGACACAGCATCCCCGTGGTTTTGTTTAAATAATTTCGTGGGAATTCAAAAAATTTAAAAAAAATTTATTTTAACACAAAAATATATTTTTTAAGGAAAAAGTCCATATTTGACCATCCAACTATTGTCGAAGTTTAATTTTGGCCATCTAATTATAACAACGGGTATCGGACACCCTGAACTATTGAAACCGTTCACGTTCGGACAACCCAGGCGGTTTTGACCGTTTTGACTGCCACGTGGCTGCTGACTCAGCAATAGTTGGATGGTCAAATATGGACTTGATTAATTTAGGGAGAAAAATTAGAAAAAATGAGTCCCTAAATGTGTAACATCTGAAAATCGAAGGAGTGGAATTCGGAACGTGAAAATCGGAACTCACAAAAACCTTTTGGATTAATTGCTTCTTATCGTATTTATCGTTCTTATTTGCCAAGCTCGTTGCATAAGAGTTCTTTTTGAATTGCTTTGATGTGAAGTTGGATAAAAACCCTAAGCTTTGATATCCCAGTGAGAGTAATAATTCAAAATATATATTTGGAGAAGGGTAAATACATAATTTTGTGGATTTACAAAAGATTCTTGAAAAGAATATATTTTGGTTTAAACCCTAACGGTGGAAGAAAAATAATAAATATTTTGGATTTGGATGATAAAAATATTTTGAAAAGGAAATATGAATTTAGAAATTAATCAAAGACCCCAATTTATTGATTTTAAAAGAAGAAATAAAAATATGAAAAATATATTTTGAAAAATAAAAAGTGGGGAAAAGTTTGAAAATATAATTTCAAAATTATTTTGGGAATATTAGAATTTATTTTGAATTTTTAGGGTGAAAGGAAATGGAAATGGAAAATAGGAATTTAAAATCGGGAAAAAGCAAAAGCGCACTGTTCATTAGCTCGGCAGTGTTCGACCAAACCGTCGCCACGTTCGCGCGCCACGCGCCGAGCGCCGTGCCGCGCCGTACTAGGACGCCCTCGCCGCGTGCTCTCGCGACGACACCGTTCTTCGCGCGCAGTACGCCGCCGTGCGGTCGCGCCACTCGCTGTCGCCGAAGTCGCCCGGCGCCGCGCTAGGCCGTCGCCATGTCGTCGCCGTCTGCCCGCGTGAGCGCCTCGCTGCTGATCCGCACGCACCGTTCTCGCCGTGCTCACCGCACGCATACACATCGGCTGCAGTTGCCGCACGTCGCGCATGATCTCCCCGCGACCGCGCCATGCCGCGACGCTGCGCCATCTTGCGCCGTCGCGTCGCCCTCGCCGTCGACCGCCTATAAGAAGCCCCCGACCCGGCCCCCAACATCAAAAATACTCCCCGGTGATCACTCGTGCTTTCCCCCAATTTCCCCAAGGATTAGCCACTACATTGCGCGAATTTTGGGAAGGATCGGAGCTCGGCGGAAGAACCCTAATTCGACCGCCCGTGCGACACTCCAAAATTCGTCACCCTCGGCCGATTTCTTCCCGAATTAAAGGTACCATTATCATCCCCGTGCTCTAGGTATTATTTTCCCTAAGCTCCCCGAGCCAAATGGTCGCCGAAAAATCGCCGGCGACGAACCCCTCGAATTCCCCTGTCTCGGCCGCCGAACCACCTCGCCGTCGCCAGCCCGCTGCAGTGCCTCTCCGGCCGAACCAACCCCACCTTTAGCATCCCTAGGGTTCACCGATGCTCGTAGACCTCTCACTTTAGCCGAGCTTCGCCGGATTTTGCCGCCGACGAGCGCCACCGCCGCCGAACCACCTCGCCGTCGCCGGCCCTTTCCGCCGCTCCCGGTCTCGGCCGAGTGGAGAAATGAAACCCTCGTGGTCCCAGGATGGTGTAGCGCACCTCTTTTCCCTAGCTCCGGCCCTCCCTCGCCGTCGGCACCCCCTCCCTCACCGTCGGCCGCCGGTAGAAAACAGAGCAGGGAGAAAGGGAGGGAAGAAGCAGAGGAAGAAAGAAAAGAAGGGGGAAAAAGAAAAGAAAGAAAAAAAATAGAAAAAGAAAAATAGTAAAGAAATTAGGGTAAAGGTAAAAAAATTATTTTGGAAATATTTTAGGATATAAAATAAGGTTTTTGAAATATTATTATCTAGGGATGAGTATAATATTCTTTTTCCTTCCAAAAAGAAATACTTTGTGAAAATAATTTCTAGATTAAATTTTTCCTTTTTATGAATTCAAATATTGTCCGACCTCTAATTTGTTATCGAAGTTCACATGAGACCTTTTTAAAGATTGGTTAAGCATGAATGTCATTATTCGGTCGTTAGAATTTCAAAACCCCTAACAAATATAATTGAGTATTAAAGATCAATTATTGGAGATATGGAAATTTGAAATCTAATTATTCTAGGATATCTTCAAATTTAGGAACAAAATATATATTTATTACGAGATGGTTTGCTCGGTTTAACCGGACTCCTTTTCGTTGATTCAACTATTGAAATGTCCGAAGTTTGAGATTGTGTTGGGAATCCGCTTTCCGCGATCATTTTGAGATCTCTCTCTTTTTCGTTGATATTGTTGGATTTTAATTGGATTCAACCCTTCTTTTCGCACGTACGGATAGCGTCCGAAGAAGTGAACACTGACTATGCGGAAGACCCCACTCAACCAGCGTGCGAGCAAGGCAAGTCTTCACCCCCTTTGAACATATCGATCCCAATTGCGAAATGATGTTATTTTAAACTCTAAACATGCATGCTTGACAGAGTTACCTATACTTGTTATGCCATACCTTGCTATTGATTACCTTTAGAATTACTCCTTGTAACTCGCGATGTGATACAAACAACCAAAGCATAACTTCGGTAAACTGCTTAGCCATGCTGTACTTAGATTTATGCATACTCATGACTTTATGAAAAAGCTTTGTGCTTGGGCAACTACCTTAGGGAAGGTAGTTGAGATTCGGCATGTGGAGACATGAGCGCCACATGGCCATGATGAATTAAGTTTGATGAAAATTGAAAGTATTATACAAATGTTTTAGACTGGGACGGCCGGATGATTTGGGTGGATTCCGGAAAAGGCTAGTGCCGACCCTGGTCAGTTAAGGACCGAGCCATGAGATAGCCGGGAAACGAGCCAGTACAACCGTACTTCTCGAATGGGTATAGACCTAGCCGACTAGATAGCCGAGCGGAGCGGTATCCTTGCATAGATGGTTCTCTATGATGTGGTTATGGGATGAGAATGAGGCTGCGGCCTTTGTTATGAATGGTGGGATTAAACTAATGTTAATTAAACTTAAAGATTGGAAATGTCTTCCCTTACCCCGGGTGCGCGAACTCCTCTCACCTTGCTAGAAAAGGACGGCTAGAGTGCATGAGGACATAAGTTCATGGAGCGGTGACGCCAAAGTGAGGTTATCGAAAGGCTTTGCCGTGACCGTCTCATGTGTTGAGGCGTGGGCTCATTTGTTGGGCATCGCGGAGTACGGGTAAAGTGTACATCCTGCAGTGTGAATGAATCAATCTATTCGAATAGCCGTGCTCGCGGATATTGAGCATCGTGACAAGACTTTCGCTTGGCTAGACTTTAAACTTAAAAATACTGGGATGGGTTTGCATGATGATTTTATTCATTGGTAGATCAACTTCTCGAGGATACGAGAAGGGGTGGACTCCCAGAAAATCATGACGAACCGGAGGCGGGAAGCCATCCTTGGAATCACGATGGATGGTAGACGAACCGTCGCCGGGTTAATGAACTATGAAATTAAAACTTGATTTGGCTAGTCGATAGGCTTGTGAAAAGAACCGTGAAAACGGCTTTACGCAAAAATAACCCTAGCCATGTTCTTTGAATAACCTTATCATATGCATCAATTCGTGTTGGCTTGCCGAGTACGGTTGGTACTCACCCTTGCTATACGCACAAACCTCCAAATGATGGAGATGAAGAGCCGGAAGATCCATACGCATATCACCAAGAGGACGAGGGCGACGGCGCACATTAGACTTTAGCTCCGGTCGTTGCCGTGGCATGACGAGCGCCGCCTCTTTCCATGCCTTATCTAAACTCTGTTTTTATGTTGTATTCGGACCCTAAGGTCCTGTGGGATGAACAATGCCTTCGGGCCTATTAATGTAATAATGATATTGTAAGACTATTCGTGCATGCGCACTTGATTATCCAGATCGTATTCGTGGGTACCAACTACTTGATCCAGGAAATGGTACTATGAACACGAAAGATTCCCGCCTCAAAATCGGGGGTCTACAGAGCTGGTATCAGAGCCATGCGACCGTAGGCTAAGACCAAATGGCGCCCTACCCCTAACTAGATGGCTAAAGGGAAATATCCCTACGGTAGGATCAGTTTTAAACTATTATTTCCGAAAATGCAAATATATCTTTTCTATATCGTATTTCTTTTTACCAAATGATTATGATAGCTCCCTCCCGCTAACCCTAAGTTGCCTGTAAAGCAGATGTCAGACCACGACGGAACCTAGGAAGTCACTGTTCCGCGAGACGAGGGGTTCGTGGTCCAACTCCAGTCCCTACTATGGTGCTTGAGATACCCGGAACCACCCACCTATCACACCAAAAGGCATGGCTCGAAGAGTATCCAGCTCGGGAGGCACTGTATCCATAGAAGCCCGCATGGGAAGTGAGACATCTTCTGCTTCCATACTCGCTACCACCGGACCTAGCAGCGAACGTCTTTCGGGATGCGGCTCGCGAGGCCTTCCTTCGCCTTAATGTGGAACACCGTGCCGAACTCACAATGACGAGTTCGTGCATCATCCTTACCGCGAAGAGGGCAACCCGGTCTGCACCGTGGAGGCTACCCCCTGCTGCTACAACCCGATGGTCACGCGTCTATCGCGTTGGACGAGAACGAGACGATCATTACGAGGAGGCCCCCGCTCGAGATCAACGATCGCAGTCACGCCTCAATGATCTCGGTCATGACCACCAAAGCGTGGAGACCAGATAAGCATGCTCTGCGACTCAGTGCAGGCCAATGGTGCTCGCATGAGCAACTCTCGGACCGCTACATGGCCCGAGGGAGGCTGTAGAGCTGGAAGAGCAGCTCGGGAAGAGCAAGCGGCGCAGATCAACCGCTAGAGGAGCATGCGCACTCGTCCCGTCTACGCCGCAGTACTTCCACCGAGCCCGTACCATCACCTCCCGCCCCGTGCCCGACCACTATTACCTTATGACTCCAGCAAGCTTAGATACTTTTCAAGCTATGATGGAGCAAGCTTTCATGTTGAGCACGAGCCGCACTGCATCACGTAGACCCCTCTGCCACATCCATGGGACCCACCCCGAGCTCCGTACCGTACCATCCGAGCCGGGATCGAGAGAGGTAACCCCATCCAGATCTACACCGATACGGAGTCCGAGGCGAGCCCATGGATATCAAATGGGAGTCTAGCGACACCGACTCAATGGAGGAGGAAGTTCCCCCTCGTCGCCCGACTCACACGGGAGGCCCCCTCACCCGCCGATCGCTCGCAAGAGTACGCGGCCACCGAGTCGGAAGATTCGGCGTGACTCCGAGGCCACCACCTCCGAGCCATGGGGACTTCGGTTTGCTTCGCAGCGGACCACCCACTTCCGGCGCCGGCTCTTGCGGGTGGTTGGATGACTAGGCGGAAGGACCTTCCCGGCTCGGCAGCACTTCCTATTTCCCCTTAATTAGTTGATCTAGTTGGACGATATAATTATTATTGCTATCCTGGCATGAAGGACGTGTGTGTGTACATCCGTGTACCCCTTATGTAATATGATGAACCTGAGCATCGCCTTGCGATGTCTTAATTCGTAAGCTTATTATTATGTCACCTTGTCTGTCGATTGAAGAATTCCCCTGGGAACTATAACCTAAACTAGTCCAATCTCTTGATTCATCTCCCTTCTTCAGATGGCACATCGCCGCAGGGCCGCAGCGACCAACGAGAACCCGCCAGAACCTAACCCCTCCACCCTGGCGGAGGTCATGGCTTTGCAGACCCAGCTACTCCAAGCGATTGCTAATAATCAAGGAGGTCGAGGAGGATCGAGTCTGGGAGAATTCATGAGAGCTAAGCCGCCCACTTTTTCCACGGCCGAAGAACCTATGGATGCCGAAGATTGGCTAAGAGTGATAGAGAAGAAGCTAACCCTCGTCAGAATCCGAGAAGCGGATAGAGTTATCTTCGCTACTAACCAGCTGGAGGGTCCCGCGAGTGACTGGTGGGACACCTACAAGGAGACACGAGCTGAAGACGCCGGTGAACCAACATGGGAGGAATTCACGGCTGCGTTCCGTGAGAATTTCGTGCCAGCTGCAGTGATGAGGATGAAGAAAAACGAGTTCCGCAGACTGCGTCAAGGGAACACCTCAGTACAAGAATATCTGAACAAGTTCACCCAGCTTGCCGTTACGCCACCGGTGACTGGCAGACGAAGAAGAAAAGATAGACAAATTCATTGAGGGACTAAATGACGGCGAGGGGACCAATGATGGTGCGGGATCACACCGTTCCAAAGCCTCATCAACAAGGTCGTCCGACTTGAGCATGACCAAAAGGTGGTAGACAATAACCGCAAGAGGAGGCTCGCTATGGCTCGCCCATTTCGGGGAACGCCACAACGCCCCAAAGGAGCCACCCGGCCGGATGGAAGCCAAATGTTCCGAACCGGACGTTCTCCCGCTTCCGACCATGTCAACAGTCAGCTACACCTCGGTTTCGTACGCCCACACCAACCCTAGCCGCTCCAGAAGAAGGAATGTGAGTGTTTCATTGCGGAGAATTCGGGCACTACTCCAATAGCTGCCCAAAACCACGCAACGCCCCGTGCGCACGGCGCCAATGCAACGCCCGTCAGAGGAACCCCACCCTGCGGCGGCAGACGAGGTCTATTCGGACCCCGCTACTACCAACGAGGCCGCCACCGGGTTTCGACGTGGACAGTGAATCATGTGCGGGCGGAAGAAGCTCGGGAGGACCGGAGCGTATTGATGGGTATGTTCTCTATCAACTCGCACCGTTAAAGTTTTATTCGATTCTGGAGCCTCGCATTCATTCATATCTTCCCAAGTAAGCAAACAACACCACCTACATCAAGTAGCACTTAAGAGGCCTATGTTGGTACACTCACCGGGGGGAGACATAACCGTACCCCATGCCTGCATTAATGTGCCCATACGGATTAGAGACGTGGTGTTTCTCTCAAACCTTATGGTGCTATCACTCCAAACCATAGATGTCATACTCGGGATGGATTGGTTGACCAAAAATAATGGGATTATAGACTGTAGTCGAAGGAAAGTCACGGTATCCACCCCATGGGGATCACCGATGAACATAACTATGGATCAAAACCCAAAGCTATGTGAGCAAGCTGCGGGAGTGTTCACCATGCTACCCTTAGGCGGAATGCCCGTAGTACAAGAATACCCGGATGTGTTTCCCGAGGAATTACCCGGAATGCCCCCGGATCGCGACGTAGAGTTTATCATCGATCTAATGCCTGGTACTGCCCCCATATCCAAGAGACCTTATCGAATGCCCGCCAACGAGTTGGAGGAACTCAAGAAGCAAATAAGAGAACTACAAGAGAAGGGATTCGTACGCCCCAGCTCTTCTCCCTGGGGAGCCCCCGTACTCTTCGTCAAAAAGAAGGATGGGAGTATGAGAATGTGTGTGGACTACCGATCGCTGAATGAAGTAACTATCAAGAACAAGTACCCGCTACCTCGAATCGATGACCTATTCGATCAACTTAAAGGTGCGCAGGTGTTCTCAAAGATTGATCTACGGTCAGGATATCATCAGTTGAAGATTAGAGCCGGAGATATTCCTAAGACGGCGTTCTCTACACGTTACGGCTTATACGAGTTCACAGTGATGTCCTTTGGATTGACTAATGCCCCTGCATACTTTATGAACCTGATGAACAAGGTATTCATGGAATACCTGGACAAATTCGTAGTGGTGTTCATCGACGATATACTTATCTACTCCAAGAACGATGAGGAACACGCGGAGCAACTACGACTCATACTGGAAAAGTTACGAGAGCACCGGCTGTATGCAAAGTTCAGCAAATGCGAGTTCTGGCTCAAGGAAGTCGCTTTTCTTGGCCACGTGGTTTCAGCCGGAGGAGTAGCAGAGACCCCGCCAAGGTCGAAGCCGTTATGGAATGGAAGGCACCCAAATCGTGACGGAAGTTCGGAGTTTCTTGGGTTTGGCCGGTTATTACCGACGGTTTATCGAAGGGTTTTCTACTGTGGCCCGACCTATGACTCAACTTCTGAAGAAGGAAAAGAAGTTTGAATGGAATGAGAAGTGCCAAAAAGCCTTCGACCAATTAAAAGAAAAGTTAACCACTGCCCCAATCCTGACCTTACCCGACAACCGGAAGGACTTCGTGATGTACTGTGATGCCTCCCGGCAAGGATTAGGAGGAGTATTAATGCAGGATGGGAAGGTCGTAGCGTATGCCTCGCGACGATTACGACCCCACGAAGAGAATTATCCCACACACGACTGGAATTAGCCGCGGTTGTACACGCATTGAAGATCCGGAGACACTATCTGATCGGGAACCACTGTGATGTGTATACCGATCACAAGAGCCTAAAATATTTCTTTACTCAGCCTGATCTCAATCTACGACAGAGGCGATGGCTGGAGTTGATCAAGGATTACGATCTAGGAATTCATTATCATCCCGGCAAGGCAAATGTAGTGGCCGATGCGCTGAGCCGCAAAGCCCAATGCAACCACATGGGATTGGGAGGTATGGCCAGCGAACTTCAAGAAGAAATGGCTAGACTCAATCTACACCTGATTCCTCACGGAGGAGTGAACTCGCTGGAAATCCAACCTCTACTGAGGACCCAAATAGAGGAAGCCCAAAAGGGGAATGAGGAAACCCAAGAAATCAAGGAACGCATGGCCGCTGGACGCGCTCATGAATTTTCAGTGGATGACAAGGGAATCCTGTGGTACAAGAAAAGAATCTGTGTGCCTGAACGAGGCGGTTTGAGAGGATTGATCTTAAAGGAAGCCCACGAATCGGCATATTTGTTACATCCCGGAAGCACGAAAATGTACCAGGATTTGAAAGGAGAATACTGGTGGCCCAATATGAAGAGAGATGTAGCCGAATACGTAGCCGTGTGCGATGTGTGCCAAAGGGTGAAAGCCGAGCATCAACGGCCAGCTGGCTTTCTGCAGCCACTCAAGATTCCCGAATGGAAATGGGACGAGATAGGCATGGATTTTATAGTGGGACTACCCAAAACTACGACTGGTTATGATTCCATTTGGGTAATAGTAGATCGGCTCACCAAGACTGCCAGATTTATTCCCGTGAAAACTAACTACAACAAGTGCCAAGGTAGCGGAACTATATATGAGTAGGATTGTATGTCTTCACGGTGTACCAAAGAGGATTATATCGGATCGTGGTACCCAATTCACATCTCATTTTTGGAGCAAAGTCCACGAGGCACTCGGAAGTCATCTCGCTTTCGCACCGCCTATCATCCACGGACCGATGGGCGACCGAAAGGACGAACCAAGTACTAGAGGATATGCCGAGAGCTGTGCATTGGATTTCACCAAGGATTGGGAGAAATGCTTGCCGTACGCCGAGTTCTCTTACAACAATAGCTATCAAGCCGGTCCGAAGATGTCGCCAAACGAAGCTCTATTTGGTCGCCGATGTCGGACCCCATTGATGTGGTCAGAAACCGGTGAACGAACCGTATTCGGGCATGACATAATCAAGGAGGCTGAGGAAAAGGTTCGCTGATTCGGGACCGACTACAAGCCGCTCAATCACGACAAAAGAGCTACGCGGATACTCGACGAAGAGAATTGGAATTCAAAGAGGGTGACTACGTGTATCTAAAGGTCTCACCACTACGGGGAACACAGAGGTTCAAAGTCAAGGAGAAACTCGCACCACGATACGTGGGCCCATTCCTGATAAGCGCTAGGAGGGGAGAAGTGGCTTACCAATTGGAACTGCCCGAGAATCTCTCCGATGTCCACCCAGTATTCCACGTGTCGCAGCTGAAGAAATGTCGTGGTACCAGAAGAGCAAGCCCCGTTAGAAACCATCCATGTCCACAGTGATCTTACCTACCCGGAGCATCCAATCAAGATACTAGACGAAGCAGAAAAGAAGACACGAACCAAGTCGTGGCGCATGTACAAAGTACAATGGAGCAATCACACAGAAGAAGAAGCTACCTGGGAGAGCGAAGAATTTCTGAGGACAGAATATCCCCACCTATTCGGCAACCGGTAAGAAAATCTCGGGGACGAGATTTATTGTTAGGGGGGTAGGTTTGTAACATCCTGAAAATTGAAGGAGTGGAATTCGGAACGTGAAAATCGGAACTCACAAAAACCTTTTGGATTAATTGCTTCTTATCGTGTTTATCGTTCTTATTTGCCAAGCTCTGTTGCATAAGAGTTCTTTTTGAATTGCTTTGATGTGAAGTTGGATAAAAACCCTAAGCTTTGATATCCGTGTGGGAGTAATAATTCAAAATATATATTTGGAGAAGGGTAAATACATAATTTTGTGGATTTACAAAAGATTCTTGAAAAGAATATATTTTGGTTTAAACCCTAACTGGTGGAAGAAAAATAATAAATATTTTGGATTTGGATGATAAAAATATTTTGAAAAGGAAATATGAATTTAGAAATTAATCAAAGACCCCAATTTATTGATTTTAAAAGAAGAAATAAAAATATAAAAAATATATTTTGAAAAATAAAAAGTGGGGGAAAAGTTTGAAAATATAATTTCAAAATTATTTTGGGAATATTAGAATTTATTTTGAATTTTTAGGGTGAAAGGAAATGGAAATGGAAAATAGGAATTTAAAATCGGGAAAAAGCAAAAGCGCACTTGTTCATTAGCTCGCAGTGTTCGACCAAAACCGTCGGCCACGTTCGCACGCGCCACGCGCCGAGCGCCGTGCCGCGCCGTACTAGGACGCCTCGCCGCGTGCTCTCGCGACGACACCGTTCTTCGCGCTGCCGCCGGCGGCGCGCGCCACTCCGCGGTCGCCGAAGTCGCCGCTGACGCCGCGCTAGGCCGTCGCCATGTCGTCGCCGTACTGCCCGCGTGAGCGCCGCGCCTGTACAGTCCGCACGCACCGTTCTCGCCGCGCTCACCGTACGCATACACATCGGCTGCAGTTGCCGCACGTCGCGCACGATCTCCCCGCGACCGCGCCATGCCGCTGACGCCTGCGCCATTGCTGCCGTCGCGTCGCCCTCGCCGTCGACCGCCTATAAGAAGCCTCCCCAGACCCGGCCCCCAACATCAAAAATACTCCCCCGTGATCACTCGTGCTTTCCCCCCAATTTCCCCCAAGGATTAGCCACTACATTGCGCGAATTTTGGGAAGGATCGGAGCTCGGCCGGAAGAACCCTAATTCGACCGCCCGTGCGACACTCCGAAATTCGTCACCCTCGGCCGATTTCTTCCCGAATTAAAGGTACCATTATCATCCCCGTGCTCTAGGTATTATTTTCCCTAAGCTCCCCGAGCCAAATGGTCGCCGAAAAATCGCCGGCGACGAACCCCTCGAATTCCCTGTCTCGGCCGCCGAACCACCTCGCCGTCGCCGGCCGCTGCGGTGCCTCTCCGCCGAACCAACCCCACCTTTAGCATCCCTAGGGTTCACCGATGCTCGTAGACCTCTCACTTTAGCCAGAGCTTCGCCGGATTTTGCTGCCGACGAGCGCCACCGCCGCCGAACCACCTCGCCGTCGCCAGCCCTTTCCGCCGCTCCCCGGTCTCGGCCGAGTGGAGAAATGAAACCCTCGTGGTCCCAGGATGGTGTAGCGCACCTCTTTCCCTAGCTCCGGCCCTCCTCGCCGTCGGCACCCCTCCTCACCGTCGGCCGCGTAGAAAACAGAGCGGGGAGAAAGGGAGGGAAGAAGCGAGGAAGAAAGAAAAGAAGGGGAAAAAGAAAAGAAAGAAAAAAAATAGAAAAAGAAAAATAGTAAAGAAATTAGGGTAAAGGTAAAAAAATTATTTTGGAAATATTTTAGGATATAAAATAAGGTTTTTGAAATATTATTATCTAGGGATGAGTATAATATTCTTTTTCCTTCCAAAAAGAAATACTTTGTGAAAATAATTTCTAGATTAAATTTTTCCTTTTTATGAATTCAAATATTGTCCGACCTCTAATTTGTTATCGAAGTTCACATGAGACCTTTTTAAAGATTGGTTAAGCATGAATGTCATTATTCGGTCGTTAGAATTTCAAAACCCCTAACAAATATAATTGCAATATTAAAGATCAATTATTGGAGATATGGAAATTTGAAATCTAATTATTCTAGGATATCTTCAAATTTAGGAACAAAATATATATTTATTACGAGATGGTTTGCTCGGTTTAACTGGACTCCTTTTCGTTGATTCAACTATTGAAATGTCCGAAGTTTGAGATTGTGTTGGGAATCCGCTTTCCGCGATCATTTTGAGATCTCTCTCTTTTTCGTTGATATTGTTGGATTTTAATTGGATTCAACCCTTCTTTTCGCACGTACGGATAGCGTCCGAAGAAGTGAACACTGACTACGCGGAAGACCCCACTCAACCAGCGTGCGAGCAAGGCAAGTCTTCACCCCCTTTGAACATATCGATCCCAATTGCGAAATGATGTTATTTTAAACTCTAAACATGCATGCTTTACAGAGTTACCTATACTTGTTATGCCATACCTTGCTATTGATTACCTTTAGAATTACTCCTTGTAACTCGCGATGTGATACAAACAACCGAAGCATAACTTCGGTAAACTGCTTAGCCATGCTATACTTAGATTTATGCATACTCATGACTTTATGAAAAAGCTTTGTGCTTGGGCAACTACCTTAGGGAAGGTAGTTGAGATTCGGCATGTGGAGACATGAGCGCCACATGGCCATGATGAATTAAGTTTGATGAAAATTGAAAGTACTATACAAATGTTTTAGACTGGGGCGGCCGGATGATTTGGGTGGATTCCGGAAAAGGCTAGTGCCGACCCTGGTCAGTTAAGGACCGAGCCATGAGATAGCCGGGAAACGAGCCAGTACAACCGTACTTCTCGAATGGGTATAGACCTAGCTGACTAGATAGCCGAGCGGAGGCAGTATCCTTGCATAGATGGTTCTCTATGATGTGGTTATGGGATGAGAATGAGGCTGCGGCCTTTGTTATGAATGGTGGGATTAAACTAATGTTAATTAAACTTAAAGATTGGAAATGTCTTCCCTTACCCCGGGTGCGCCAGAACTCCTCTCACTGCTAGAAAAGGACGGCTAGAGTGCATGAGGACATAAGTTCATGGAGCGGGTACTGCCAAAGTGAGGTTATCGAAAGGCTTTGCCGTGACCGTCTCATGTGTTGAGGCGTAGGCTCATTTGTTGGGCTGTCGCGGAGTACGGGTAAAGTGTACATCCACTGCAGTGTGAATGAATCAATCTATTCGAATAGCCGTGCTCGCGGATATTGAGCATCGTGACAAGACTTTCGCTTGGCTAGACTTTAAACTTAAAAATACTGGGATGGGTTTGCATGATGATTTTATTCGCTGGTGGATCAACTTCTCGAGGATACGAGAAGGGGTGGACTCCCCAGAAAATCATGACGAACCGGAGGCGGGAAGCCATCCTTGGAATCACGATGGATGGTAGACAGAACCGTCGCCGGGTTAATGAACTATGAAATTAAAACTTGATTTGGCTAGTCGATAGGCTTGTGAAAAGAACTGTGAAAACTGGCTTTACGCAAAAATAACCCTAGCCATGTTCTTTGAATAACCTTATCATATGCATCAATTCGTGTTGGCTTGCGAGTACGGTTGGTACTCACCCTTGCTATACGCACAAACATCCAGCTGATGGAGATGAAGAGCCGGAAGATCCATACGCATATCACCAAGAGGACGAGGGCGACGCACACATTAGACTTTAGCTCCGGTCGTTGCTGTGGCAATTGACGAGCCGCCGCCTCTTTCCGCCGCCTTATCTAAACTCTGTTTTTATGTTGTATTCGGACCCTAAGGTCCTGTGGGATGAACAATGCCTTCGGGCCTATTAATGTAATAATGATATTGTAAGACTATTCGTGCATGCGCACTTGATTATCCAGTACTGTATTCGTGGGTACCAACTACTTGATCCAGGGAAATGGTACTATGAACACGAAAGATTCCCGCCTCAAAATCGGGGGTCTACAAAATGCTAAATCATTTTTAGGGAGTCTGGAACGTGTTGTCCACGGCGGTCGCGGAGGTCATCATCGCCGACTTTATCATGGCCGGGCTCCAGTCCGGGTGCGCCGCCCGCAACAATGCCGCCACGCCCGCTGCGTGCGGGCACGCCATCGACGTCCCGGACTCGACGACGAAGTCGATGCCCAAGGCGGTGCTTCCTACCTGCGCCAGCGGAACAATGGGCGGCCACGCCATGAGTATACTATCCCCCGGCGCCATGATGTCTGGCTTGAGCACGCCCTCGTAGCTCCGCGACGGCCCCCGCGAGGAGTACGCGGCGACCACCAGTGCCGGCCGTGTCCCGATGATCGTTTGCTGGAACTTGATTGTCGCCGTCGGCCGCGCGCTGGAGTTGATGTAGCTCAGTAGGCTCGTCGCATCGTTCGGGTTGACGACGATGGCCGGGAAGGTCATATCGCTCGGGGTTATCAAGGTGGTGTTCGAGATGAAGATGGCCGCGCTGACACCGGCCTCCGTCGCCATTTGCATCTGGTCGAACAGAACCCCAGTATCATAGCACACAACTATGCTTTGTGCTAGGGTTGCCAGCGTTGCACACTGATATGGTGTCGTTGTACACCAAGTTCATGTCCTTTATCCACGTGTTCTCTGGGTACATCGTGATGCCGGTGATGGTGCTCTGCGCGTCATCGCCGAAGTAGATGGATCCGGCGAACATTTGCCGGTCCACCATGCCGACGGCGACGGTGAGAAGCCATGGGATGCCGTTGTGCAAGGAGCCAAGCCTCGGGCCGTCGTTGCCAGCTGAGGCCGAGACGAGGATGCCGCGCTCGATGGCGGCGAACGCGGCGATCGCCACGGGATCTTCGTACAGCGGCACGCCGTCGAAGCCGCTCGAGATGGAGATGACGTCGACGTCGTCCGCGATGGCCGCGTCCATGGCGCAGCACGTCGGACGCGTACCGGAATATGGACTTGATGCTAAATCATTTTTTTTCTAATTATTCTCCCTAAATTAATCAAGTCCATATTTGACCATCCAACTATTGCTAAGTCAGCAGCCACGTGGCAGTCAAAACGGTCAAAACCGCCTAGGCTATCCGAACGTGAACGGTTTGAGTAGTTCAGGGTGTTCGATACCCAGTTTTATAATTGGATGGCCAAAATTAAACTTCGGCAATAGTTGGATGGTCAAATATGGACTTTTTCCATTTTTTATAAAAAAATAAATTTCGCGCTGTTTTCCGTGAGAACCGCGGTATGTGGCGCGGTTTGAGCGAAAACTGTGGCATGACGTGGATTTGAATTTGGTTTAAATTTAAATTGTGGTTTTTACGGTTTTCGCGGTCTTCGGCGCGGTTTGTGCGGTTTTCGCGGTTTTTGCACGGCTTTCGTGATTTTTGGTGTGGTTTTCGCGCGGTTTGGACGGAAACCGCGGTATGGCAAAACGTCACAAAAACTACTGTTCTGCTGGTCGGTGGGTTACAAACACTACTGCAGAATCGGTTTTTCTGGACAAGTCCCTCACTAGTTTTCAGGCGGGTCATAAGTGACCGCTGCCGCGCCTAGAAAAATTGGTCCTCAGGGGATCGGTTGTTGGACCGTACGGGATAATGCCATTATCCCTTGTGGTCCACTTAACACCCACATGGGATAATTGCCCATTATCCCGTGCGACCCACTTAAGGGCCCGCACGGGATAATGCATTTTCCTATGCAGTTCTTTAAGTGGGCCGCACGCGATGATCCACCATAAAATACCTGCTCAACCCAATAGTCCCATTTTAAACTTGGTGTTTCTCTCTCAAAAAACCAACTATAGGGGGAAGGTGTTCAACTCAAATTCTTCAATTGCAATCAATACAAAAGGTAACATGCTTGATCTTCTCTTTCATTTGCTTTCATTTTTGTAAATTTTTATTGGTTGAATGCAAAGATATTTAAACTTTTCAACTTGGTGTTTCTCTCTCCAAAAATAGGCAATTTCTTAGGGGGAGGTTTTCGACTTGAAATCTTCGATTGAAATCAATATAAAAGGTAACATGCTTGATCTTCTCTTTCATTTGCTTCTGTTTTTTAAAATTTCATTGGTTGAATGCGAAGATATTTAAACTTGTTTGAATAGGTCATTTTGAGCTTTTTTAATTCGTAGGTCAAATATATTGTTTTTTGAATGACCCATTTTTGGTAATTACTAGTATATTAATATTATTTTTTGCTATGAATTAGGGTTTAGTTGTAAATTATGATTTAAGTTTTCGTTTATATAGAAAACACCTGCAATATAATATTATTTTTTGCTGTGAATTTTTTTAGATGGATCGGACATGGATGTATGAGATGCGGAGAACTCGTCCGATGTTCATGAGAGAAGCATAAATATTTATTAATAAGGCTAAGGCACATGCTTTGAGGGAGAATAGGAAGGATATTTTTTGTCCTTGCGTGGATTGCAAGAATCGGAAGATGTGGAAAGATCCGAATATAATTTTGGGACACATAATTCAGCGTGGATTTGTGGAGAAATACACAGTTTGGACTTATCACGGGGAAGTCGCCACTCCTGAAGAGATTCCTGAAATTTACTTCGATGAGGCAGAGAATTTTATAATTGAGGACATGCCCGTGAATTGACAGATGATTTTGACGGCTCTGGTTTTGACGATGGAGAGGTTGATATTGATCTTGATCTTGAGGATATGTTGCGGCACGCTGAACCAGAGGTCCTAACAGAGAAAGCAAGAGATTTAAAAATTGGGAGGCGTTGCGAAATTAGTGAAAGATCTTTTGTACGATCAATCAAAGGGATGTGACATGGATTATATAGTGTTGCGTTCGGTGCTAGAACTTCTTAGATTGAAGGCCAGGCACGGATGGTCTGATACTAGCTTCAACAACTTGATGGGTCTCCTGAGATCTATGCTTCCTAAACCTAACTTGTTGCCAGCTAACACCTATGAAGCCAAGAAATTGATAGTCCATTATCTCTTGGTGTTGAAAAGATCCATGCATGTATTAATCACTGTGTACTTTATCACAAGGAATATGCTGACTTGGACAAGTGTCCAACTTGTGGGGCAAGTAGGTAAAAAAGGATAACAGTGCCGCCCATAGTGATGTTGCTGAACCAAATGCATTGGTCGAGCCAGGAAAAAAGATTCCGGTCATGGTGATGTGGTACTTGCCAGTGAAAGATCGCATGAAGCGACTGTTCTCGAACCCTACCGACGCCGAGTTGATGAGATGACATCAAGAGGGTCGAAAGACAGATGGTATGATTCGACATCCTGCCGATGCTCGACAATGGAGAAACTTTGATTCAAAGCACCCAGAATTTGCAAAGGACCCGAGAAATGTCAGGTTTGCATTGAGCATGGATGGAATGAATCCGTCTGGTGACCTAAGTAGCTCGCACAGCACTTGGCCTGTTCTGCTCACCATGTACAACCTTTTTATATGGTTATGTCATAAGCGAAAGTACATTTTGTTGACTATCCTTATACAAGGGCCAAAACTGCCTGACATTGATCTAGATGTGTTTCTTGAACCTTTGATGGAGGATATACAAGAAATGTGGGAAGAGTGTCTACGATTGTTTGATGCGTACCACCGGGAATATTTTACTCGGTGTGCTATCATATTCGTTACTATAAATGATCTACCAACAAAATTTTCCCTCTCCGGACAGATTAAAGGAAAGATCAGATGTCTCATATGTCTGGACAACACATCATACATATACCTGACCTCATCAAAAAAGTTAGTTTACATACATCATCGTCGTTTCTTACCACAGAAACATAGGTATTGCGCGATGACTACCTTTTTTGACAAAACTGTTGAGGAAGGTACTGCCCCCGAAGCAAAGGATGGTTCCACGGTGTTCAAGTTGACAAAGAGCATAAAGGTCGTGTTCGGTAAGAGAAGGACTGCTGCAGGCAAGAGGAAGAAAGAAGTGTTAGAAAACACACTGCCCTTCAAGAAGCATTCAATCTTTTTTAAGTACCTGACGTACTGGAAAGACTTGGAGATTCGTCACGCCATCGATGTCATGCACCTCGAGAAAAACGTGTTCAACAACACCATCGGGACTTTACTTGACATCCCTAGTAAGACAAAGGATGGATTGAAGTCACGTAACGACCTGGTCAATTTGGGGATAAGGAAAGATCTCCACCCGATAGAGCTAACTAATGGTAAGATTGAGATTCCACCGGCATGCTACTCAATGACACTAGAAGAGAAAAAAGCTTTCTGTAAATGTCTTCAAGGTTTGAAAGTGCCGACTGGATTCTCATCGAATATCCGAAAACTAGTATCAATGAAAGATTTGTCAATTTCTAGATACAACGTTCACGACTATCATAAGATGCTTACGGTATTCCTCTCTATCCTATAAGGGCGGTGAAGCCAGTGCACACCAACGTAGTGATATTAAATCTGTGCTATTTTTTAATCGAGTTTCAGAGAAAGTTTTTGATCCAGAAGAATTAGGACCCCTTCAGAAATTCGCAGTCGAGACAGCTTGCCAGCTAGAGATGTTTTTCCTCCATCGTACTTTGACATGATGGAACATCTCATTGTTCACATTGTCCCTCAAATTATTGAACTTGGTCCTCTATACCTACATCAAATGTGAGCGTATGAGCGATACATGGCTGTTCTGAAAGGGTATGTTCGTAATCGTGCTCGTCTGGAGGGCTCGATGATATAGGGTTACACAACTGAGGAGGTTATCGAGTGTTGCCTAGATTATATGAAAGATGTCAACCCCATTGGGATACCGATGCCTCGACATGATGGAAGGTTATCTGGAAAGGGGACTGTGGGAAGAAAATGCTTCTACGACAACGATTACAAAGCGGTATCAGATGTACACAGCGGTGTTCTTCAACAACTCGCCATCGTTGAGCCCTACATTGAGCAACACATTTTCGAGATCAGAGCATGCAATCCTGGCGATCCGACGATTGGGTTTCAAAAGAACAGATGCACAATTTTTCCCAATGGTAAGGATCAAAAGCTACCATTCGGTGAATCACTCGAGGAAAAAACAATAGAAAAACTTACAGCTGGCCCAACAAGCCTTGTGACCTCATGGCAACGGTATAACATCGGCGAATATTCTTTGTACACAATTAACAAAGACAAGAAAAGCTTAGCACAGAATAGTGGGTTCGTGTCGAAGCGTTGGACGCAATAGGGCAGAAGAAATCTTACTACGGGATCATACAAGAAATCTGGGAACTTGACTACGGTTTAAACATTCAGATCCCTGTTCTCAGATGCCAATGGGTGAAAGACAGCATGGTAGATAAATTTGGATTTACATGTGCTGAACGGAGTAAAATTGGATACAAGGATGATCCATGGGTCCTTGCCGAGCATGTTGCACAAGTTTTTTATGCGAAGGACCCTTCCAATGAAAAGATGGACATTATTGTATCGGGAAAGCAATACATCATTGGTATTGATAACATTGAAGACGCGTCTGACTATAATCAATACGACACCATTTCGTTATTCACATATCTTCCTACGCGGATCAAACGCATTCAGAGTGTTCTCGACAAATCAAAGTTATCATCTGTGCGGAAGGATGTTAATCCAAAAATTGTGAAGCATTAGTTTGTTTTTGTGTACAATATGTTTTTGCGAGAGAACATATCAAACTTATGGTGTTATGAGTGAATGTACATTAGTAAAATTAATATGTGATGAATTTACATTGATTAATTAAATTAATATGTGATGAATTTACATTCATTAATTAAATTAATATGTGATCAATTTATATTAATTAATAAAATTTATATCGATGAATTTACATTTGTTAATAAAATTAATATGTGATGAATTTACATTAGTAAAATTAATAAGTGATGAATTTACATTGATTAATTAAATTAATATGTGATTAATTGCAATAATATAAGGGCACGATTATTGCGTGCGGGCGGCTTCATCGACTGCACGGAAAAACCATCTTTCCGTGCGGGCCGCTTAAACCACCCGCAGGGAAAGATGATTATCCCGTGCGGGTAGTTTAAGCAGCCCACACGGAAAAATGATTTTTCGTGTGGGCACTTAAGACGCCCGCACAAGATAATCCCTACCTATATATAGGTCGCGCGGGTTCTTGAAATTTCTAAGTCCCCGGCGAAAACAAATCTACGCCGTCGGCTGCCAAAAATTTTCAAGTCCCCGTGCCTCAACCGCCGGCCACCGCTCGCTGCCCATCTCCTCGCCGCCCATCCCGCGCCGCCCATCCCCGCACCGCCCCGCCCACACGCCGTCGCTAACTGCTGTCACCTCTCTCTCTCTCCTCGACCGCCAACCACCGTCTCCACCATCGACGTCGGCCTCACCGACGCCGGGCCGACCGCCACCTCCACCGCCACCTCGTCTACCACCGCCTCACCGACCGCCCTCGCCTCGTCGAGCACCGCCTCCACCGCACGACCGCCGCCCATCCCCGTCGACTCCACCGACGCCATCCCTGTGCGACCGCCGCCAGCCCCATCCCAGCGTGACCGCCGCTGGCCCCATCCCCGCACGACCTCCGCTGGCCCCATCTGTGCCACCTCCTAACCGGTTAGTTTTTTTACATACAATTTTTCTGTTCTTGCCGTGATTATGCCGTGATTGTACTGTGATTATGGATGGATGCAAAGATGGTGATTTTGGATGCTAAATTGATTATGGATGGATGCAAAGTGATTATGTGGTGATTGTACTGTGAATATGGATGGATGCAAAGATGGCGATTTTGGATGCTAAATTGAATATGGATGGATGATAAGTTGTTGTATTACATGGATGGATGGATGCTAATTTTGTACAATTTTGTACCGTGATTTTTAGGACAGTAGTACAAAATTTTTTTTGGGGACACTAGTAGTAGTAGAAAAAAAATTAAACTAAAAGATGGAACTACTAGTAGTAATTTTGGGGACAGTAGCAAGTTCTGTGTGATCTATAGGTTGATAGGTATATTTAGATAAATTTGAACTAAAAGGTGTGACAAAATTGATATTTGAGGAAAGATGACCTAGATTTTGGACATGTTCTTGTTGAAAATTGATATTTATATGCATGTATGGTGATTTAGGGTATGTGAATTATTTATTATGCAATTAACCTCATTGTATGTAAACTGGCACTGTAAATGGACTGTAAATGTTTGATGAATTTTTTTGGGAATTTGTTGTGTAGCAGTCTGTTTGGGTGTTAATGGACTGTAAATGGACTATAAATGGACTGTAAATTTGTTGATTTATTTGTTGTTAGACTAAAATACTTTAGGACTTATGGCTTACTTCAACTAAAACACCTCTCCTCGGTCTCTCCATACTCCTCTCCCTCTCCTCGGTCATCCTCTCTATTCCACCTCTCCTCTCATCCACTTCATCCTCCTTTCTTTCTCCCTCTCTTTCTTTTAGAAGTTAAAATATAGTCAATATATAAAAACATAGTGAAAAAACAAAAAGAAGAAGAAGGAGAAAATATAATTTTTTCCGTCTTCTTCTTTTTGTTTTTTCTCTATGTTTTTTCTATAGGTCAGCATTATCGCATATTAGGGCATGATCGTTTGGACTTACGCATTAATATCTGATGTACACAAATTGTGTGTTATGAAAACCGTAGATCAATTGTCAAACAAAAACCTTCCTTTGAGGCACTCAACATCGAACTAACGCAAGAGGCTTCAAGCGAAGGCACATGGCAGACACCAAGTGATCCTTTCGAGATCAAAGTTATGCCAGCACCACCGGTTGAAGAAGACCCTGACTACATCCTGATCAAGCAAGCAGTAAGTCGAGCCGTATTGTTATGAACTAATTCGTCTCCCTCAGTAGATCATGTTTAATGTTTTCTGATGTACGTACAGATGGAAACAAGGCGCCGCTCAAAAAGAAAGGCCGTCAAGTCTGCCGTCTGTTGACGAGAAATTTCTCTCACGCGCTGGCCTGGGAGATCTGCTTAACTCCAGTGCAGGTCCTTCTTGGCTGCCTGTGCATACAGGGCATGCCAGTTGGTTTGATCTGCTAACCAACAAGAAAAACAAGAAATACGCGTTAAGTGTTAGGTTAGATCCCCACTGGATCGGCTGAGGGAATCCATGAGCATATATTTGCTATCCAAAAATATATTTAAGCCAAGCGACTGGAATGGATCGGCTATACCGAGACAACATCAGCCGCTTAACCCAAATACAGTAAAGGATAATAAATATACGTATTAATAACCTAGCCGATACTGGAAAGCTAACTGTGGATCGGCTAGTACTCCGATGATTCTTATGAAAAGATATCATTCTTGAACCAGATATACTTAGCCTGGGAAATCGACCGTCGACTGCTGATAGCAAGCCGATTTGAGCTTATGATGTCGGACAAGAATTGGATCTTAATATAAGAGGCAGTCCTAACATAAATCTAGTAATAAATATACCAAAAATATATTAAGGCAGAAAAGGCCGGCTGAAACCCCGGCACTGTCTCTAAACATATAAATCTAACCAAACAGATCATTGGAAGTTCTAAAAATGACTTAATAGTTTAATGTTGATGCAACATTAAGTATAAAAAGAACAACCTGATCTGTTGAAGCTGATTTATACCTCTCGAGACGGTGGATACCGCATATAAACCAGTCCAACATTTAGATCTAGCCCTATCGGCTGCGGGTTCTTGATAGAACTGGCTGATGGCAAGATAGATCTAAACATTGCTCCAGTTTATATGCGATATATGGTAAATAGCGCAGTGTGAACCCCTGAATCTAATGTGTCATTACGATGGAAGCACTAGAATCAGCAAAACATACCACTAATGACAAACATTTACCTGGATTTGGGGATCGAAACGATGCAGCCCGTAGCCAAATCAATTGCTCGTCTGAAGAAAAGGTTTGGCGATGCGCCGAAGGTTGTTTGATTGATTGATTGTGTGTGTTACCGGGGGTCTCGGGTCCTATTTATACCCAAGATAACATTATCTGTACAGACCTTGGACTCTATCTAAACTACTATTTAAAATACGACGATATCTCGGGAAGGACCCACGCCGCATTACAATAAACAAACTCCTAATTTACAGATACAATTGCCGTTACAGGACTCTATCCATAGATGGCAATATCTTTTAACGCACAAACTGATAACCGAATCTTCTATTTATCTTCAAACATCTGCACCAGAAACGGTTTTATCTTCTCTGAACCTAGAATCGGCTATCAGCCTCTCTTGTCCGATTCAACCTTAGCTGACTGGCTTCACAGCCGATCGCTTCTCAGCCGATGCGGTCTCTGTTTCTCCGTCAAACTAGCCGATCCGATTCTGTTTCATCCTTGCCAGGACTTAGGGGTTCAATTACCAAATTTAGGTGTTAACACATGTCCCCCAAGTTCGTGATACGAAGTGTTGTGGATTTGTTGCCTGTTCAAATTTCCGCTCTTTTCTGACCTAAACCGCTTCGGCTGCCCCAAATGCCCTTTAAATAGTCCTTTGCCTCGACCGAAACGATCACGCCTTCAAAACGCACTCAACACTTCGCAAGCAAACTTCCTTTTCCTCTCTCCTCTCCGGCAACTCACTGGCGCTCTGCATCACCTCCCGGCGCTCCTCGCAAATCAGGACCCATCTCCGTCTCCGATGACTCCAATGGCTTCCAACGCTGCCGTCGCACCGGCCGCCGCCGCCGTCGCACCGGTCGCTGCCACCGCTGCACCGGCCGCCGCCGCCGCCGAGTTCCCTGAGGTATGCCCGTCGGTTCAAAACTCCTTTTTTTCTTCAGATTTCCCTTCCAGCCATGCCTCCTAGCGTTGTTGCATTCATCATGCCTTTAGCCGCTCTTGATTAGCATTTTTTCCTCTTTCAAACTGTAGCACCTGTCACATCAAGTGGTCATCCCAAGTTTGACCCAAGAAAAGAGGTAATTTCTCGGCCCCATCGGCAACACTGTCCCAGCCGATGTAATCATAGCCGAAACCAACAGGATCCCCTACAACACTAGGAAACCATCCCTAGCCCACTGGAATGGGACTTTCAAGTCGTGGCCGACCACATACGCAGCTTGGATTGAATGGTATAAGAGGGTGCGATCGGCCAAGTACGCTCAGTGGGAGGAAACCGGAATAGCCCACTGCTTGGCCTTGTCCGTTGCCAGCATGGAGAAAGATGAGCCGCTTATGTCGGCTGCGACGTACTTTTGGAACCATAGCTTTAATGCCTTCATGTTCCGGCAAGGGCCGATGATGATCACATTAGCCGACGTATACATGACGACCGGACTAGACATCCTGGCGTCGGCTAACCTTGGAAGCTTGAGTCGAAAGGGGCAACATCAATTCAAAACTAAAGCCATCGGCGGGTGGAGCGGCTACGTCGCTCAAAATATGAAGGATGGATCGGTCGGCCACAGGGAACATGCCGCGTTCCTTATGATGTGGCTGGAAAAATTCTTGTTCTGTGGATCGAGCTGCGGGCCGACCGCCAACTGGCAGGTCGTAGCCAAATCCCTAGCCGACGGGAACAAGCTCGCACTAGGAAAGTACCTCCTCGGCTATCTGTATCAAATGCTGCACCAAGCCGTCACGAAGATAGCCGCCAACGCCCTGTCAACACCGGCGGCCCCTGGTGGTTTCTGCAAATCTGGCTGGTGTTGGCGACCCAGAAAACAGCCGGTCGGCTGCCCCTGACTGAGGCCACTTTCCCAAGATTGGAGCCGATCGAAGACGAAGAAGGCAACGAGATCACCACCACCAGATGCATGAGTTATGGAGAAGCAGCGGCTGCTCATGCGGGCTCAAAGCAATCGGCCAACCTGCTAGCCGAATGGTTTATCGCCATATATGATGGGCTGTCGCACGAGAACCGCGCCTGGTACTTTTACCGAGATCGGGCACTGTTCGAGTTGCCGACCGATTTCAATTGGGAAGATGTAACATCCTGAAAATCGAAGGAGTAGAATTCGGAACGTGAAAATCGGAACTCGCAAAAACTTTTTGGAGATTTGCAAAAGATTCTTGAAAGAGAATATATTTTGGTTTAAACCCTAACTGGTGGAAAAAAAAATAATATAATAAACAATTGGATTTGGGATAAAAATATTTTTGACAAGGGAATATGAATTTAAAAATTAATTAAAGATCCCAAATTAATGATTTTAAAAGAAAGAAATAAAAATAGGAAAAATATATTTTGAAAAATAAAAAGTGGGGAAAAAGTTTGGAAATATAATTTCAAAATTATTTTAGAAATATTGAAATTTATTTTGAATTTTTAGAGAGGAAGGAAATGGAAAAGGGAAATAGGATTTTAAAATTCGGGAAAATAGAGAAAGTACACTGTTCATGCGTATGCAGTGTTCGACGACGTCCCCGCGCGCGCGCGCGCTCACCACGCGTCGCCGCGCCGTACCGTCGCTGCGTCACCACATCCTCGCACAACCGCCGCGCCGTGCACCGCATCACCACGCACCGCGCCATGCGCCGCCACGCCGCCGACGCCGCCGGTTCGCCGTACGCTGGCCGCATGTGCTCACCGTCGCCTCGCCGTACCACGCGCGCGCCCGAGTCAATGCCGTCGCTGTGGCCGCGTCGATCCACGCCGCGCCGTACCACCGTGACATCCCGCTTGTGCTGTAACCATGCCCACCGTGCGTCGGCCTCACCCTCCCTACTCGCGCGTCACCCTAGCTCGCTACCATGGCCGCCGAGTTCGAGCTCGCGTGGTCAACTATATATAGCACTCCTCGGCCGAAACTCACAACACAAAAATTGTGCCACACTTGTCTCATCTAGCTCCTCGCCAATTTTCCCCAAAATCCGTTCATCGTAGCGCTAGAATTTCGCAAGAGATCGGAGCACGGGTCGGAAGAACCCTAACTCGGCCGCCCGGTGCAAACCTCAAAATTCGTCGCCCTCAGTTGATTTCCTCTGGAATTGAAGGTACGTCCACGATCTACGTGCTCCAAGCTATATTTCCCCTAAGTCTCCCGAGCCAATTAGCCGCCGGAAATCGCCGACGACGAGCACCGCCGAACCCTCTGTTTTGGCCGCCGCCGTGCGCACGTCGCCATGCCACCACCGCCCCTTTCCGGCCAAGCCGACCCCCTAGCTAGCACCCCTGTGTTCCGTAGATCCTCTAGGACCCCTTGGTTCGGCCGCATTGTCACCGGAGTGCCGCCGCACCGTGCGCCTTCGCCGCCGAGCCCTCTGTTTTGGGCCGCCGCCCCGTCGTCGCCAGACCAATCCGCCGCCTCCCTAGCCCAACCGCGCCTCAAAACGGACTCCCCGCGTCATGTAGATGGTGTAGGGTTAGCTAGATGCCGAGCTCCGATCCCCCTCGCCGTCGTTCGGCCATGCCGCGCCGTCGGCCTTGCCGGGGGAATGAAGAAGAAAGAAAAGGAAAGAAAGGGAAGAGAGAGCGAGAACGGCTCGCTGGCTCAGTGGTTTGAGCCGAGCCGAGTGAAGGGAAGGGCGCAGGTTCGATCCCCGACTTAGGCAAAATTTTTTGAAATTTTTTTTTATTTTTATTTTATTTTTCTAAGGAGATTAAAAATAAGAATAAGCTTATTAAAATCCTAGGAAAATATTTATACTCTTCTAAACTATTCTAAAACTTTATTTACAAAGATTTTGCACCTTTTAAAGGGATTTATTTATTTACTTTTAAATTTCTTTGCAAATAATTATGAAGTTATATTTGCTTAGACTTTGAACTTTTAATCTAATAAATTTCCAAAATATTTGTGTATCTTTGTGAGGCCCATTTATTCACTTAGTTTATATTCACAAATCTAGAATCTTTTCCAAGAATTTTAAACTATCTCATATAAATTCCAATCCACCCCTTTTTGCGACATATACGTTCGATATTTGATTTGCTTCATAAAATCCTCCGTAATTCGATTAGGGTCGTAGGGAAGTTGGTTTGGGAGAGTTCTTTATGATTTTTCATGCTTTTGCGTTCGTTCTTATCGGATTTTAATTGGAATATATTTTTCTTTTCCTTTTCGCTCGTATGATTAGCGACCGAGGAGGCGAACGTTAACCCCAGGGAGACCCCACTCAAGAAGCGTACGAGCAAGGCAAGTCTTCACACCCTTTGAACATATTGATCCCAATTGCGAAATGATGTTATTTTACACTCTAGACATGCATGCTTTACCATGATACCTATACTTGTTGTGCCATTCCTTGCTATTGAGCACCCTTAGAATTACTCCTTGTAACTCACGATGTGATACAACTAACCGAAGCATAAATTCGAACCGCTTAGCCATGCTATACTTAGATTTATGCATACTCATGACTTTATGAAAAAGCTTTGTGCTTGGGCAACTACCTTAGGGAGGTAGTTGAGATTCGGCATGTGGAGACATGAGCGCCACATGACCATGATGAATTACATTTGATGAAAATTTGAAGTACTAAACAAATGTTTTAGACTGGGGCGGCTGGATGATTTGGGTGGATTCCGGAAAAGGCAAGTGCCGACCCCGATCAATTAAGGACCGAGCCATGAGATAGCCGGAAACGAGCCGACAACCGTACTTCTCGAATGGGTATAGACCTAGCCGACTAGATAGCCGAGCGGAGGCAGTATCCTTGCATAGATGGTTCTCTATGATGTGGTTATGGGATGAGAATGAGGCTGCGGCCTTTGTTATAAATGGTGGAATTAAACTACTGTTAATTAAACTTAAAGATTGGAAATGTCTTCCCTTACCCCGGGTGCGCCAGAACTCCTCTCACTGCTAGAAAAGGACGGCTAGAGTGCATGAGGGCTTAAGTTCATGGAGCGGGTACTGCCAAAGCGAGGTTATCGAAAGGCTTTGCCGTGACCGTCTCATGTGTTGAGACGTAGGCTCATTTGTTGGGCTGTCGCGGAGTACGGGTAAAGTGTACATCCACTGCAGTGTGAATAAATCAATCTATTCGAATAGCCGTGCTCACGGATATTGAGCATCGTGACAAGACTTTCGCTTGGCTAGACTTTGAACTTAAAAATGCTGGGATGGGTTTGCATGATGATTTTGTTCGCTGGTGGATCAACTTCTCGAGAATGCGAGAAGGGGTGGACTCCCCAGAAAATCATGACGTACCGGAGGCGGGAAGCCATCCTTGGAATCACGATGGATGGTAGACAGAACCGTCACCGGGTTAATGAACCATGAAATTAAAACTTGATTTGGCTAGACGATAGGCTTGTGAAAAGAATTGTGGCGGCTTTACGCAAAAATAACCCTAGCCATGTTCTTTGAATAACCCTATCATATGCATCAATTCGTGTTGACTTGCCGAGTACGGTTGGTACTCACCCTTGCTATACGCACAAACCTCCGTGATGGAAATGAAGAGCCGAAGACCCCTACGCGTACCACCCGGAGGGCGAGGGCGACGGCGCATATTAGACCTTAGTCCCGGTCGTTGCTCGTGGCAATGGACAAGCCGCCGCCTCTTTCCCTGCCTTATCTAAACTCGTTTTTATGTTGTATTCGGACCATAAGGTCCCGTGGGATGAACAATGCCTTCGGGCCTATTTATGTAATAATGGTATTGTAAGACTATTCGTGCATGTGCACTTGATTATCCAAGATCTTGCATTCGTGGGTACCAACTACTTGATCCAGGGAAATGGTACTATGAACACGAAAGGTTCCCGACTCAAAATCGGGGTTCACGAGCCGGTATCGAGCCATGCGACCGTAGGCTAAGACCAAATGGCGCCCTACCCCTAACTAGATGGCTAAAAGGAAATATCCCTACAGTAGGATCAGTTTTAAACTATTATTTCCGAAAATGCAAATATATCTTTTCTACATCGTATTTCTTTTTACCAAATGATTATGATAGCTCCCTCTCGCTAACCCTAAGTTGCCCGTAAAGCAGATGTCAAACCACGACGGAAACGGGAAGTCACTATCCCGCGAGACGAGGGGTTCGTGGTACAACTCCAGTCTCTACTATGGTGCTTGAGATACCGGAACCGCCCACTTATCACACCAAGAGACATGGCTCCGAGATGTATCCAGCCCGGGAGGCAGCCGTATCCATAGAAGCCCGCATGGGGAGTGAGACATCCTACGCTTCCACACTCGCTACCACCGGACCTAGCGAAGCGGCTATTCGGGATGCAGCCCGCGAGGCCTTCCTTCGCCTTAATGCGGAACACCGTGCCGAACTCACAATGACAGAGTTCGTGCATCATCCTTACCGCGAAGAGGGCAACCCGGCCGCACCGTGGAAGCTACCCCTGCTGCTACAACCCGATGGTCACGAGTTTATCGCGTTGGGCGAGACGCGAGCGACGTTACGAGGAGGCCCGCTCGAAATCAACGATCGCGAGCACGCCTCAATGATCGGTCGCGACCACCAAGGCCGTGGAGACCAGATAAGCATGCTTGCAGAACACGTGCGCAGCCAATGGTGCTCAGTATGAGCAACTCTCGGACCGCTATATGGCCCGAGGGAGGCTCAGTGGAGCTGGAAGAGCAGCTCAGAAGAGCAAACAGCGAGATCAACCGGCTAGAGGAACATGCGCACTCGTCCCGTCTTGCGCCGCAGTACTTCCACCGAGCCGTACCATCACATCCCGCCCCCGTGCCCGACCACTATTACCACATGACTCCAGCAAGCTTTGATACTTTTCAAGCTATGATGGGGCAAGTTTTCATGTTGAGCACGAGCCTCGCACCCTACCCGGTCGACCCCACTGCTTGCTACATCCATGGGACCCACCCCGAGCTCGACCCGTACCATCCGAGCCGGGATTAGGAGAGGTAACCCCATCCAGATCTGCACCGATACGGAGTCCGAGGCGAGCCCATGGAGATCAAATGGGAGTCTAGCGACACCGACTCAATGGAGGAGGAAGTTCCCCCTCGTCGCTTGACTCACACGGAGGCCCCTCACCCGCGCGATCGCTCGCAAGAGTACGCGGCCACCGAGTCGGAAGATTCGGCGTGACTCCGAGGCCACCACCTCCGAGCCGTGGGGACTTCGGTTTGTTTCAGCGGCAGACCACCCACTTCCGGCGCCTGGCTCTTGCGGATGGTTGGATGACTAGACGGAAGGACCTTCCCAGCTCAAAGCACTTCCTATTTACCCCTAATTAGTTGATCTAGTTGGACGATGTAGTTGTTATTGCTATCCTAGCATGAAGGACTGTGTATGTACGGTCCATGTACCCCTTATGTAATATGTTGAACCCGAGCATCACCTTGCGATGTCTTAATTCGTATGCTTATTATTATTTCACCTTGTCTCGTGGATTGGAGATCATTCGATAGAGCTTGAAGAAAAATTTCCAGTGAACTATAACTTAAACTAGTCCGCTCTCTTAATTCATCTCCCTTCTTCAGATGGCACATCGTCGCAGAGCCGCGGCAACCAACGAAAACCCGCCGGAACCCAACCCCTCCACCCTGGCGGAGGTCATGGCATTGCGGACCCGGCTACTCCAAGCGATTGCTAACAATCAAGGAGGTCGAGGAGGATCGAGTCTAGGGAATTCATGAGAGCTAAGCCGCCCACTTTTTCCACGGCCGAAGAACCTATGGATGCCGAAGATTGGCTAAGAGTGATAGAGAAGAAGTTAACCCTCGTCGAGTCCGAGAAGCGGATAGAGTTGTCTTCGCTACTAACCAGTTGGAGGGTCCCGCGAGTGACTGGTGGGACACCTACAAGGAGACACGAACTGAAGACGCCGGCGAACCAACATGGGAGGAATTCACGGCTGCGTTCCGTGAGAATTTCGTGCCAGCTGCAGTAATGAGGATGAAGAAGAACGAGTTCCGCAGACTGCGTCAAGGGAACACCTCGGTACAGGAGTATCTGAACAAGTTTACCCAGCTTGCCCGTTACGCCACCAGTGACCTGGCAGACGAAGAAGAAAAGATAGACAAATTCATTGAGGGACTAAATGACGAACTGAGGGGACCAATGATCGGGCAGGATCACACCAGTTTCCAAAGCCTCATCAACAAGGTCGTCCGACTTGAGCATGACCAAAAGGTGGTAGACAATAACCGCAAGAGGAGGCTCGCTATGGCTCGCCCATTTCAGGGAACGCCACAACGCCCCAAGGGAGCCACCCCGTCTGGATGGAAGCCAAACGTCCCGGCAACTGGACGTCCTCTCGCTTCCGACCATGTCAACAGGTCAGCTACACCACAGCTTCGTACACCCACACCAACCCTAGCCGCTCCGGGAAGAAGGAATGTGAGCTGTTTCAACTGCGGAGAATACGGGCATTACTCCAATAGCTGCCCAAAACCACGCAACACCCCTGTTCGCACTAGCGCCAATGCAACACCCGTCCGAGGAACCCCACCCCTGCGCGGGACGAGGTCCGTGCTCAGACCCCGCTACCCAACGAGGCCGCCACCGGGTTTCGACGTGGCCAAGTGAATCATGTGAGGGCGAAGAAGCACGGGAGGACCGGAGCGTATTGATGGGTATGTTCTCTATCAACTCTACACCAGTTAAAGTTTTATTCGATTCGGAGCCTCGCATTCATTCATATCTTCCCAAGTAAGCAAACAACACCACCTACACCAAGTAGCACTTAAGAGGCCTATGTTGGTACACTCACCTGGGGGAGACATAACCGTACCCCATGCCTGCATTAATGTGCCCATACGGATTAGAGACGTGGTGTTTCTCTCAAACCTTATGGTGTTATCGCCCCAAACCATAGATGTCATACTCGGAATGGATTGGTTGACCAAAAATAATGGAATCATAGACTGCAGTCGGAGGGAAGTCACGGTATCCACCCCGTGGGGATCACCGATGAGCATAACTATGGATCAAAACCCAAAGCTATGTGAACGAGCTGCGGGAGTGTTCACCATGCTACCTCTAGGCGGAATGCCCGTAGTACAAGAATACCCGGATGTGTTTCCCGAGGAATTACCCGGAATGCCCCCGGATCGCGACGTAGAGTTTATCATCGATCTAATGCCTGGTACTGCCCCCATATCCAAGAGACCATATCGAATGCCGGCCAACAAGTTAGAGGAACTCAAGAAGCAGATAAGGGAACTACAAGAGAAGGGATTTGTACGCCCCAGCTCTTCTCCCTGGGGAGCCCCCGTACTCTTCGTCAAAAAGAAGGATGGGAGTATGAGGATGTGTGTGGATTACCGATCGCTGAATGAGGTAACCATCAAGAACAAGTACCCGCTACCCCGGATCGATGACCTATTCGATCAACTTAAGGGTGCACAGGTGTTCTCAAAGATTGATCTACGGTCAGGATATCATCAGTTGAGGATTAGAGCCGGAGATATTCCTAAGACGGCGTTCTCTACACGTTACGGCTTATACGAGTTCACAGTGATGTCCTTTGGATTGACCAATGCCCCTGCCTACTTTATGAACCTGATGAACAAGGTATTCATGGAATACCTGGACAAATTCGTGGTGGTGTTCATCGACGATATACTTATCTACTCCAAACACGATGAGGAACACGCGGAGCATCTACGACTAGTACTGGAAAAGCTACGAGAGCACCAGCTGTATGCAAAGTTCAGCAAATGTGAGTTCTGGCTCAAGGAAGTCGCTTTTCTTGGTCACGTGGTTTCAGCCGGAGGAGTAGCGAGACCCGCCAAGGTCGAAGCTGTTACGGGATGGAAAGCACCCAAGTCAGTAACAGAAGTTCGGAGTTTCTTGGGCTTGGCCGGTTATTACCGACGGTTTATCGAAGGGTTTTCCACGATAGCCCGACCTATGACTCAACTTCTGAAGAAGGAAAAGAAGTTTGAATGGAATGAGAAGTGCCAAAAAGCCTTCGACCAATTAAAAGAAAAGTTAACCACTGCCCCAATCTTGACCTTACCCGACAACCGGAAGGACTTCGTGATGTACTGTGATGCATCCCGGCAAGGATTGGGAGGAGTATTGATGCAGGATGGAAAGGTCGTAGCGTATGCCTCTCGGCAGTTACGACCCCACGAAGAGAATTACCCCACACATGACCTGGAATTAGCCGCGGTTGTACACGCATTGAAGATCTGGAGACACTATCTGATCGGAAACCACTGTGATGTGTATACCGATCACAAGAGCCTAAAATATTTCTTTACTCAGCCTGATCTCAATCTACGACAGAGGCGATGGCTGGAATTGATCAAGGATTACGTCTAGGAATCCATTATCATCCCGCAAAGCAAATGTAGTGGCCGATGCGCGAGTCGCAAAGCCCAATGCAACCACATGGGATTGGGAGGTATGGCCGCGAACTTCAAAAGAAATGGCCAGACTCAATCTGCACCTGATTCCTCACGGAGAAGTGAACTCATTGGAGATCCAACCCCTACTGAGAACTCAAATCAAGGAAGCCCAAACAGGGAATAAGGAAACCCAGGAAATCAAGGAACGCATAGCCGCTGGACGCGCTCAGGAGTTTTCAGTGGATGACAAGGGAATCCTGTGGTACAAGAAAAGGATCTGTGTGCCTGAACGAGGCGGTTTGAGGGGATTGATCTTAAAGGAAGCCCACGAATCGGCCTATTCGTTACACCCCGGAAGCACGAAAATGTACCAAGACTTGAAAGGAGAATATTGGTGGCCTAATATGAAGAGGGATGTAGCCGAATATGTAGCCATGTGCGATGTGTGCCAAAGGGTGAAAGCTGAGCATCAACGCCCAGCTGGCTTGCTGGAGCCACTCAAGATTCCCGAATGGAAATGGGACGAGATAGGCATGGATTTCATAGTGGGACTACCCAAAACTACGACTGGTTACGATTCCATTTGGGTAATAGTAGATCGGCTCACCAAGACTGCCAGATTTATTCCTGTGAAAACTAACTACAACAGTGCCAAGCTAGCGGAATTATATATGAGTAGGATTGTGTGTCTCCACGGTGTACCAAAAAGGATTATATCGGATCGTGGTACCCAATTTACATCTCAATTCTGGAGCAAGGTTCACGAAGCACTCGGCAGTCACCTTGCCTTTAGTACCGCTTACCACCCGCACGACGGGCGGGCGAGAGGACAAATCAAGTGCTAGAAGACATGCCGAGAGCTCCGTGCGTTGGATTTCACCAAGGATTGGGAGAAATGTTTGCCGTACGCCGAGTTCTCCTACAACAATAGCTACCAAGCCGGTTTGAAGATGTCGCCAAACGAAGCTTTATTTGGTCGCCGATGTCGAACCCCACTAATGTGGTCGAAACCGGTGAACGAACCGTATTCGGGCCTGACATAATCAAGGAGGCGGAGGAAAAGGTTCGCCTGATCCGGGACCGACTACAAGCAGCTCAATCACGACAAAAGAGCTACGCGGACACCCGTCGAAGAGAATTGGAATTTAAAGAAGGTGACTACGTGTATCTAAAAGTCTCACCACTACGGGAACTCGAGATTCAAAGTCAAGGGAAACTCGCACCACGATACGTGGGCCCATTCTTGATAAGCGCTAGGAGAGGAGAAGTGGCTTACCAATTGGAACCGCCCGAGCATCTCTCCGATGTCCACCCGCATTCCACGTATCGCAGCTTGAAGAAGTGTCGCGGTACCGAAGAGCAAACCCCGTTAGAAACCATCCAAGTCCACAGCGATCTTACCTATCCAGAACATCCAATCAAGATACTAGACGAAGCAGAAAAGAAGACACGAACCAAGTCATGGCGCATGTACAAAGTACAATGGAGTAATCACACCGAAGAAGAAGCCACCTGGGAGAGCGAAGAATTCCTGAGGACGGAATACCCACACCTATTCAGCCACCGGTAAGAAAATCTCGGGGACGAGATTTATTGTTAGGGGGTAGGTTTGTAACATCCGAAAATCGAAGGAGTAGAATTCGGAACGTGAAAATCGGAACTCGCAAAAACTTTTGGAGATTTGCAAAAGATTCTTGAAAGAGAATATATTTTGGTTTAAACCCTAACTGGTGGAAAAAAATAATATAATAAACATTTGGATTTGGGATAAAAATATTTTTGACAAGGGAATATGAATTTAAAAATTAATTAAAGATCCCAAATTAATGATTTTAAAAGAAAGAAATAAAAATAGGAAAAATATATTTTGAAAAATAAAAAGTGGGGGAAAAGTTTGGAAATATAATTTCAAAATTATTTTAGAAATATTGAAATTTATTTTGAATTTTTAGAGAGGAAGGAAATGGAAAAAGGAAATAGGATTTTAAAATTCGGGAAAATAGAGAAAGTACACTGTTCATGCGTATGCGGTGTTCGACGACGTCCCCGCGCCGCCGCGCGCTCACCACGCGTCGCCGCGCCGTACCGTCGCTGCGTCACCACATCCTCGCACAACCGCCGCGCCTGTGCACCGCATCAGCCACGCACCCGCGCCATGCCGTCGCCACGCCGCTGACGTCGCCGGGTTCGCCCGTACGCCAGCGCATGTGCTCACCGTCGCCTCGCCGTACCACGCGCGCGCCCGAGTCAATGCCGTCGCCCGTGGCGCGTCGTCCACGCCGCGCCGTACCACCGTGACATCCCGCTTGTGCTGTAACCATGCCCACCGTGCGTCGGCCTCACCCTCCCCTACTCGCGCGTCACCCTAGCTCGCTACCATGGCCGCCGAGTTCGAGCTCGCGTGGTCAACTATATATAGCACTCCTGGCCGAAACTCACAACACAAAAATTGTGCCACACTGTCTCATCTAGCTCCTCGCCAATTTTCCCCAAAATCCGTTCATCGTAGCGCTAGAATTTCGCAAGAGATCGGAGCACGGGTCGGAAGAACCCTAACTCGGCCGCCCGTGCAAACCTCAAAATTCGTCGCCCTCGTTGATTTCCTCCGGAATTGAAGGTACGTTCACGATCTACGTGCTCCAAGCTATATTTCCCCTAAGTCTCCCGAGCCAATTAGCCGCCGGAATCGCCGACGACGAGCGCCGCCGAACCCTCGTTTTGGCCGCCGCCGTGCGCACGTCGCCATGCCACCACCGCCCTTTCCGGCCAAGCCGACCCCCTAGCTAGCACCCCCGTGTTCCGTAGATCCTCTAGGACCCCTTGGTTCGGCCGCATTGTCACCGGAGTGCCGCCGCACCGTGCGCCTTCGCCGAGCCCTTTGTTTTGGGCCGCCGCCCGTCGTCGCTGGACCAATCCGCCGCCTCCCTAGCCCAACCGCGCCTCAAAACGGACTCCCGCGTCATGTAGATGGTGTAGGGTTAGCTAGATGCCGAGCTCCGATCCCCTCGCCGTCGTTCGGCCATGCCGCGCCGTCGGCCTTGCCTGGGAATGAAGAAGAAAGAAAAGGAAAGAAAGGGAAGAGAGAGCGAGAACGGCTCGCGGCTCGTGGTTTGAGCCGAGCCGAGTGAAGGGAAGGGCGCAGTTCGATCCCCGGCTTAGGCAAAATTTTTTGAAATTTTTTTATCTTTATTTTATTTTTCTAAGGAGATTAAAAATAAGAATAAGCTTATTAAAATCCTAGGAAAATATTTATACTCTTCTAAACTATTCTAAAACTTTATTTACAAAGATTTTGCACCTTTTAAAGGGATTTATTTATTTACTTTTAAATTTCTTTGCAAATAATTATGAAGTTATATTTGCTTAGACTTTGAACTTTTAATCTAATAAATTTCCAAAATATTTGTGTATCTTTGTGAGGCCCATTTATTCACTTAGTTTATATTCACAAATCTAGAATCTTTTCCAAGAATTTTAAACTATCTCATATAAATTCCAATCCACCCCTTTTTTGCGACATATACGTTCGATATTTGATTTGCTTCATAAAATCCTCCGTAATTCGATTAGGGTCGTAGGGAAGTTGGTTTGGGAGAGTTCTTTATGATTTTTCATGCTTTTGCGTTCGTTCTTATCGGATTTTAATTGGAATATATTTTCTTTTCCTTTTCGCTCGTATGATTAGCGACCGAGGAGGCGAACGTTAACCCCGCAGAGACCCCACTCAAGAAGCGTACGAGCAAGGCAAGTCTTCACACCCTTTGAACATATTGATCCCAATTGCGAAATGATGTTATTTTACACTCTAGACATGCATGCTTTACCATGATACCTATACTTGTTGTGCCATTCCTTGCTATTGAGCACCCTTAGAATTACTCCTTGTAACTCACGATGTGATACAACTAACCGAAGCATAAATTCGTAAACCGCTTAGCCATGCTATACTTAGATTTATGCATACTCATGACTTTATGAAAAAGCTTTGTGCTTGGGCAACTACCTTAGGGGAGGTAGTTGAGATTCGGCATGTGGAGACATGAGCGCCACATGACCATGATGAATTACATTTGATGAAAATTTGAAGTACTAAACAAATGTTTTAGACTGGGCGCTGGATGATTTGGGTGGATTCCGGAAAAGGCAAGTGCCGACCCTGGTCAATTAAGGACCGAGCCATGAGATAGCCGGAAACGAGCCAGCACAACCGTACTTCTCGAATGGGTATAGACCTAGCCGACTAGATAGCCGAGCGGAGGCGAGTATCCTTGCATAGATGGTTCTCTATGATGTGGTTATGGGATGAGAATGAGGCTGCGGCCTTTGTTATAAATGGTGGAATTAAACTACGTTAATTAAACTTAAAGATTGGAAATGTCTTCCCTTACCCCGGTGCGCTGTAACTCCTCTCACCGCTAGAAAAGGACGGCTAGAGTGCATGAGGGCTTAAGTTCATGGAGCGAGTACGCCAAAGCGAGGTTATCGAAAGGCTTTGCCGTGACCGTCTCATGTGTTGAGACGTAGGCTCATTTGTTGGGCTGTCGCGGAGTACGGGTAAAGTGTACATCCACTGCAGTGTGAATAAATCAATCTATTCGAATAGCCGTGCTCACGGATATTGAGCATCGTGACAAGACTTTCGCTTGGCTAGACTTTGAACTTAAAAATACTGGGATGGGTTTGCATGATGATTTTGTTCGCTGGTGGATCAACTTCTCGAGAATGCGAGAAGGGGTGGACTCCCCAGAAAATCATGACGTACCGGAGGCGGGAAGCCATCCTTGGAATCACGATGGATGGTAGACAGAACCGTCACCGGGTTAATGAACCATGAAATTAAAACTTGATTTGGCTAGACGATAGGCTTGTGAAAAGAATTGTGAAAACTGGCTTTACGCAAAAATAACCCTAGCCATGTTCTTTGAATAACCCTATCATATGCATCAATTTCGTGTTGACTTGCCGAGTACGGTTGGTACTCACCCTTGCTATACGCACAAACCTCCGGTGATGGAAATGAAGAGCCGGAAGACCCCTACGCGTACCACCTGGAGGGCGAGGGAACTGACGGCGCATATTAGACCTTAGTCCCGGTCGTTGCCTGTGGCAATGGACAAGCCGCTGCCTCTTTCCGCTGCCTTATCTAAACTCTGTTTTTATGTTGTATTCGGACCATAAGGTCCTGTGGGATGAACAATGCCTTCGGGCCTATTTATGTAATAATGGTATTGTAAGACTATTCGTGCATGTGCACTTGATTATCCAGTACTGCATTCGTGGGTACCAACTACTTGATCCAGGGAAATGGTACTATGAACACGAAAGGTTCCCGACTCAAAATCGGGGGTTCACAGAAGACATCAACTCAGTTGACAACCCTAAGTGCAGGGAGTTATTCATCGCCGCTCTGTCCCCCTGCATCCTGCCGACCGGGATCCACCAGGGCCGACCAGTGGCCAAAAGTTATTAATTTTACTACCCGGCGTCGGCTGCGAGGCAGTTTGGTCTTAGGCAACTGCCCGTCGGCTTCTATTATGCCGACAAGATTGAGACGAGGGGAGTGGTGAGCCAAGAACTGATAATGCATCGGCTGCTGAACATAGCCGGCCCTCCCCTCGGCAGCATCGGCGAGATGATCCTGGCACTCAAGAAAAGCGCAGCCTATGACCAATGGTGGGCCAAAAATCAAGCGACACATCTTCCACCAGTGGTCATCTTATTACGTCGACCTGCTCCTGCCCAAAGAAATCCCCTCGGTAAGTCTTAAACTCCAAATGATTTTTCTTTTCTTATCATCGGTCGATGTAGCCAATTAACACTTGCCCTCTGGTTTGTAGGAGACTGAGACGGAACGACCAACGGTCAGCGTCTCCGGGATCCCCATCTAATATCGCCTAGGTGTTCTGGATGGGGGCAGCCTTGCTCCATCGGCGATCGGCTGGAACGTGCCGAAATTGGCGTCCCTACTGCGTGGGCAAGTGCGCGAGCTGATCGCCCACAAGAAAAGGGCCGCGCCTCCCGCACAGCCATCGGCCGCGCCTGTCCCCAAGAAGCTGAAGGAGAAGAAGCCGATCACGTCGGCCGATAGCCTTCCCCCTTGGACCCGAGCGTCGCGCAGTTTCTTGACGCCGTCGCCAGCGAGGAGATGCCGGCGGCTATTGGAGCGGCGGCTGAACCCGAGAGCTCGAGCCAAGAATCCGTCAATGCTCCAGCCGACGCCCCGCCGGTTCCGAGTCCCCTCGCGACAAATCAGCCGGTAAGCTCTCGTCTAATCACATTCGGCCTTATGATGATATCACTTGCATCTGACTGAACAATCCTTCTCAGGTCAAGAAATTGGATGGCCGCACTCCGCGTCACACACCATCGGTAACCATCCCTTGCAACTTGATTTATAAAACTTGACCGCTAACCCTTTCTTTTGTAGCCCCCACGATCTCCGTCGGCTGCCCCCAGGCGTCGAGTGAGCACATTGTGACTGCCGCGAGCGGCGGCAATGGCGCCATGATGAGGCCCCATCGGCTGCAGGCAGTGAACCAGCCGAGTCAGTTGCCTCGACCCTGGTGCCCAAGGTAAGCCGACTGAATTTTATGATAGGCTCTGCCAACTCAACATTTTCTAACCATCTTTTCTTTGCAGAACATAGCCGACCTCCTCAATTTCGACTTGTCGGAGTTCGAGGAGTCCGGCGAGATCGGCGAGGTGGCGCTGGTGACGTTGGCCGGGGACCTGAGGGCCAGCCTAGTTGACATCGGCAACCGGCTGGAGGCTTCGCTGGACGCGCTGGTAGTCGACAGCGGCTCGATCCGCGCACGCTTCAAGGAGATCCAAGGCCAGCTGCCGGAAGCTCTAGCCAATGCCATCGTGCCGGCCACCTTCTTGGAAGCCCACCAACTCAAATACGAGCGGGAACGACAGCGAATAGCTGACCGTGGCGAAACCAGATGCGGTCGGCAACCCTCTAGTCGACCAAGGAAGCCATCGAGAGTCAGAAGACCGCCTTCGACCGCCTGAAAACTGAGCCGGTGGCCAAGCTCGAGTAGCTCCTCTCACGCCAGGACCAGCTGATGGCCGATCTCGTTCAAGTCACGAACGAGATCGACGTCCACAAGGAGTACATGGCCAGCCTGCCAGCCGAAATCGACGCTCAACGTCAAAGTATCAAGGCGGCTGTGGCGCATCTCCGGGACATGGTGAAAGGCATTCCGCCGGTGGCTGGGTCCGAGGCCGACGACGTCAAAGCCATCGAGGAGGTGGACCAGATCAGGCGGACGGTGCTGTCGGCTATAGCCGATTTCCTAAAGAAATGAACTTGTGATATTTTAATATTCTGAAATCGACTACTGCTTCATGTAATATATTCGTCGAACTTCTGTAATGGGTTTTAACTCTGATCAACTGCTCAAATTTTGTAATCGGCTCTGGCTCTTTTTTTGTATAGCTTGTCAATTTTTGCAACTGTGCTTGTGGATGAGATCAGCTCCAGCCGCATGTATTATCTTGGTATGACTGTCAATTCTAAATTGCTTATGCTGAAATCGGCCCTAGCCATCCGTGTCATGTCACGTTTGCCGATTCCGAAACCACGCCACGACCGTCGATCTCAATCACTTAAAACGCCTTCATATCGAAGCTTAAAAAATTTAAAATTTCCGGCTCGTGTATGTATTGCCCCCCAAATTTTGTTGATAGCTTCGGTGTCGACAAAATTGTGAATCCAAGCCGTTTGCACCTCATTGCCGTCGCTATCGGCCAATCGTTGGCTGACCGTAGAAAACTTGGGGAAAAAATGTTGCATAAAATGCCTAAAGGCGATGCCTTATTGAAAACAATACATCGGCTGTCATAAATCGGCTAAGCAACCAGAGCCGAATCATTAGTTGATCCATACACTTGGGTAGTATTTCTTTAGGTATTTTCCATTAAGAGCCCTTCCAAATACTTCTCCATCTAACCCTTCTAGCATGTAAGCTCTTTTAGAGACGCATTTGTGGATCCTGAAAGGCCCTTCCCGATTTGGTGACCACTTGCCGAATTTGTTATCCCTAGATCCAATCGGCAGTATCCATTTCAAAAACGAGTTCGCCTTCCTCAAAAGATTTAGGCACCACTTTTTTATTATAATGTCTGGCTACTCGTTCTTTATCCCTTGTAACTTTTTCCAAGGCCCTCATCCTGGATAAAACTAAATCTTCTGATTCGTCCATCATCAAGTGATAATAATCATCGATTGTAAGTTGATCCTGTAGCTGAATGCGCCTTGAGTCGACGACGCTTTCGCATGGTAGCACTGTTAGTGATATGCCCTAGAGGCAACATGGAGATGTTGGATATCACGTCAATGTTTATGTATAAATGAATAAAGTGTTATTCAGTTCCATGAAATAGACATCTTGTATTGATCAATAAGTACGTGAATTATTTATGAGACTCTTTATGTATGAATCTATTTCTAAACGATCCCTGATCATATGTCATATTGTTGGAACAAATATGGTTCTAAGATCGGCATGTTTATTGATTGACGATCATGTCTCATAGATCATGGGTATGGAGATACCAAATCAATAAACATGGACATATGTGTTGGAGAACACATTGTTGGATAGACCCACCATGAGACACTACAGGAATTAATGTGCCATTAGTTGGTCTCAGGTAGTGTTGGTACAAAGTCCTTAGACCTAAGATCACCATGGATTCCAACATGTGTAGTAGCCTACTTTGGGACTACCAAACGCTATTCCGTAACTGGGTAGTTATAAAGGTAGTTTTCGGGTTTGCTATGAAACATGGAGTGGGATGTGAGTGATCAAGATGGAATTTGCCCCTCCTTTGGAGAGATATCTCTGGGCCCCTCGAGGTAATGGATTATGGAAATGCATGGCCATGCTAAGTTGATTGAGGAGTCAATCAACGACAGATAATCCAATACGGTTCGAGTGAATGGTTAAGCTATTGAAGGGATGGCACACATCTTGCCTATAGCTTAAGCGGTATCGTGAGGCAAAGGGATTTGTATACACATTACAGGTTTGAGCCGATATTATTCTTGTATACTATGGTGTCAATATGTGCTGCTAGGCGCCGCTATTGACAGGTCGGCTGAGTTAGACTCGAGCCGACGATCGGCTAAGTTAGACTATAGCTGAAACCGAGTATACCTGAACCTACAGGGTCGCACGCTTAAGGGGATAGAATAGATATTCGAGTTGGACTCGGATACGGCTCGATCGGATAGGGATCCGATCGGATAGAGTCCTATGGGCTTACGACGTGTGGGCGGCCAACTCTATGAGATACGGATGAGATCCGATTCAAAATAGAGTCCTAATCGGCCACTAGTCCCAGTCGGCCAACTCTATATAAAGGAGGGAGGGGTGGAGAGCTGTGACACGTCAATTGCATTGCGTGCAACAGAAGTCGCCGAGATCAATCTCCACGGAAACCCTCCCCACTTTCGAGCCAAACCCTAGCCTTGCATCGCGTGCTAGCACACGGGTGTACGGCGTTCTATCCCCGGACGTGTGGATACCGGTAGAGGCGCTGCTACGTTGCGTGCTCTTGATTGGCTGCGGTCGGGCGCATCGGAGAGAGGCGTGAGAACGCGGCCGGACGACTCGAATCGGCTGATTGGCGAATCGGCTGTCTCCGGGAATCGGCTACACTGTTCCAGATCGGATTGCCCTGATTGGCTATTCCGCTGCACTCTACTCCAATCGGTAACGATCTATCGGCCCTTACTTGCAAGTGTTCCTGGTTTGCGCGGTAGAAATTTTTGTTTTCGGCTAGCGTAGCTTCCGCGTAACCCTTCAAGCACCGCCTCATGCCCGTAGACCAGCTTGTACGGAGGGACTTGAATTGACCCGTGGCATGGCATCCGATACACCCACAGTGACTCGGCTAATCGGCTGTGCCATTGTTTGGGGTACTCAGAGATCTTTCTTTTAATCAATTTAATAAAACTTTTATTTGAAGCTTTGGCTTGCCCGTTGGCCTGTGCGTAGTACGGCAAAGAATTTAGTAGCTTGATCCCCATGACGTCGGCAAACTGAACAAACTCATCCGATATGAAGATAGATCCCTGGTCTGTTGTTATCGTTTGTGGGATGCCAAATTGGTAGATAATATGTTCATTGACAAACTCGATTGCGTCCTTAGAATCCACTTTCTTCAGAGGAACTGCCTCCACCCACTTTGTGAAATAATCTGTCGCCACCAGAATAAATTTATGTCCTTTGCTTGAGGGTGGATTGATGTAGCCGATCATATCAATGTCCCATCCTCTGAACGGCCAAGGCTTGATAATTGGGTTCATAGCCGACGCCGGTGCTCGTTGTATGGCGCCAAATTTCTGACAATCCTGGCAACCCTTGTAATATTTGAAACAATCCTCCAGCATTCTCAGCCAGAAATATCCTGCTCGGCGAAGCAGCCACTTCATTTTGTGGGCCGGTTGATGCGTGCCACAGATCCCTTCGTGCACTTCCCCGATGGCCACTTTGGCCTGATCGGCTCCCAAACACTTGAATAGCACACCATCAATCGTTCGATAGTACAGATCTTCATCAAGCAAAACATATCTTAACGCCTTGTATCGTAATTTCCTTGTAGCCGATTGAGAGGGGTTTTTGAGATAGCTGTAAACTTCAAACCTCCAATCATCGGCTATAATGGCGGCAACCTCTATGTCAATCTCTTTCAACATCGGCCGATAGCCCGATGCCCCTTGAGCTAAATCATTGGCTTCTGTGTTCTGCTCTCTGGGGATATGCTTCAAGGTAACAAGCCAAAAACCGTCCATTAATTCCCGGCATTGCCAATAATAGACCATCAACGCATCGTTTTTGTATTCGTATTCTACTGATAATTGGCTGATGACCAACAGTGAATCTCCCATTATTTCGATGGCATCGGCTTCAACTTCCTTGAGTAGATGTAATCCTTTAAGGACGGCTTCGTATTCGGCTTGGTTGTTTGTAGCGTGGGGGTTGATAGCGAAAGCGAATTCGAAACTTGCCCCTCTGGGTGAAATAATGACTAAGCCGATGCCGCAACCGTTGGTGCAAACCGAGCCATCAAATGTCAAAGTCCAAGGCATAATTTCCACTGAGCCGATCGAGTCATTTCTGTGCTCCACAATAAAATCGGCTATAGCTTGTCCTTTGACTGCCCTGGGTGCCTGACATCTCAAATCAAATTCTGTTAGCACAAAAATCCACTTCCCAATTCTTTCTTTCAATACTGGAGCCAATAGAATGTACTTAACTACATCGGCTTCGCAGATTATTGTGCACTCGTTGGATAGTAGATAATGCCTTAACTTTGTACAAGAAAATTAGAGGTATAGGCATAGCTTCTCCACAGGCGAATACCTTGTTTCTGCGTCTAGTAACCGTCGGCTGAGATAGAAGATCGCTTTTTCTTTGCCCTCAACTTCTTGGATTAAAACGGAGCCGATTGACTTGTCATCGGCTGATAGGTACAGCTTAAACGGTATCCCTTTTTTGTGGAGGCATTAGAACTAGAGGTGAACTCAGATAATCCTTGATGTTGTCCAAGGCCTTTTGCTGCTCTGCCCCCCATGTGAATGCTTGATCGGCTTTTAGCCGAAGCAGTGGCGTGAACGACTCCATTTTTTCTAAGAGATTGGCTATGAATCGCCTGATGAAGTTGATTTTGCTGATCAAAGATTGGAGTTGTTTCTTGTCCTTCGGAGGCTGAATCTTCTTGATAGCATTTATGCTCCTTGGTGTAACTGAAGGGTTACGCGGAGGCTACGCTAGCCGAAAACAAAAACTTTTAACCGCGCAAACCAGGAACACTTGCAAGTAAGGGCCGATAGATCGTTACCGATTGGAGAGTGCACCGGAAACAGCCAATCAGGGCTATCCGATCTGGAACTGTGATGGCCGATGACAGTCGATTCCCGAGGACAGCCGATTCACCAATCAGCCAATTCGCAGATGCCGCAGCCGATCCGAGTCGTCCGACTGCGTTCTCGCGCCTCGCTCCGATGCGCTCGACCGCAGCCGATTCCTCCACAGCCGATCAACAGCGCGCAACGTAGCAGCGCCTCTACCAGAATCCACACGTTCGGGGACAGAACGCCGAACACCCGTGTGCTAGCACGCGATGCAAGGCTAGGGTTTGGCTCGAAAGTGGGGAGGGTTTCCGTGGAGTTTGATCTCGGCGACTTCTGTTGCGGATTCGGTTTAAAGCGATCCAACTAATGTGTCGCAGCTCTCAACCCCTCGCCCCTTTATATAGAGTTGGCCGACTTGGACTAGTGACCGATCAGGACTCTATTTCAAATCGGATCCCATCCGATTCTCATAGAGTCGGCCGCCCATACGTCGTAAGACCATAGGATTTTATCCGATCGGATCCCTATCCGATCGAGCCGTATCCGAGTCCAACTTGAGTATCTATTCTATCCCCTTAAGCGTGCGACCCTGTAGGTTCAGGTATACTCGGTCTCGGCTATAGTCTAACTTAGCCGATTGTCAGCTCGAGTCCAACTCAGCCGACCCGTCAACAGTGGCGCCTAGCAGCACATATTGACACCATAGTATACAAGAATAATATCGGCTCTGAACCTGTAATGTGTACACAAATCCCTTTGCCTCACGATACCAGTTAAGCTATAGGCAAGATGTGTGTCATCCCTTCAATAGCTTAACCATTCACTCGAACCGTATTGGATTATCTGTCTGTTGATTGACTCCTCAATCAACTTAGCATGGCCATGCATTTCCATAATCCATTACCTCGAGGGGCCCAGAGATATCTCTCCAAAGGAGAGGCAAATTCCATCTTGATCACTCACATCCCACTCCATGTTTTATAGCAAACCCGAAAACTACCTTTATAACTACCCAGTTACGGAATAGCGTTTGGTAGTCCCAAAGTAGGCTACTACACATGTTGGAATCCATGGTGATCTCAGGTCTAAGGACTTTGTACCAACACTATCTGAGACCAACTAATGGCACATTGATTCCTGTAGTGTCTCATGGTGGGTCTATCCAACAATGTGTTCTCTAACACATATTTCCATGTTTATTGATTTGTTATCTCCATACCCATGATCTATGAGACATGATCATCAATCAATAGACATGCCGATCTTAGAATCATATTAGTTCCAATAATATGATATATGATCAGGGATCATTTAGAAATAGATTCATACATATAGAGTCTCATAAATAAGTCACGTACTTATTGATCAATACAAGATGTCTATTTCATGGAACTGAATAACACTTTATTCATAAATACATAAACATTGACGTGATATCCAACATCTCCATGTTGCCTCTAGGGCATATCACTAACAGTAACCTCAATTCCTCTTTCATGAACAAGAAATCCCAGGAACTGCCCAGCAAATACGCCGAACGCGCACTTAAGTGGATTTATTTTCAGGCCTTATTTCCTCGTCCGCTCTAACAGTTGTCTCAGATCGGCTATATGACCCTCTATCTCCCTGGACTTGACAACCACGTCATCAATGTAGATCTCTACTAGTGAGCCGATCATGTCATGAAAAATGTAGTTCATGGCCCGTTGATATGTTGCCCCAACATTCTTTAAGCCGAACATCATTACCACCCATTCATACAAGCCGATTGCGCCGGGACATCGAAAAGCAGTCTTGTGGATGTCTACGTCGGCCATAAATATTTGATTATAACCTGCGTTGCCATCCATGAAACTGATAATCTTGTGGCCTGAGGCATCATCGACGAGCAAATTGGCTATTGGCATTGGGTATTCGTCCTTAGGGGTGGCCTTGTTTAGATCTCTGAAATCGATGCATACCCTAAGTTTACTGTTTTTCTTCAACACTGGTACAATGCTTGAGACCCACTCAGCGTATCGGCAAGGCCGAATGAATCCGCATCGTATAGCCGAGTGATTTCGGCTTTGATTGCATCATACATATCAGCTTTAAACCTCCTGGGAGGCTGTTTGAACGGCCGATAGCCTGCCTTAATCGGCAGTTGATGGACCACTATCGATCGGCTAAGGCCGGGCATCTCGAAGTACTCCCAAGCAAAACAATCTTTATATTCTTTTAACAAATCAATAAGCTGGGATCTACAATGAGGAGAGAGATTTTTGCTAATATACGTCAGCCTCGGCTTGTCACCAGAGCCGATGTCAATTTCTTCTAATTCGTCAGCCGACGTGAAGCCTTGCCCTAACTTGCCATTGTCTTCGTCTACGGTGTCCATGTCGAAGACGTTTGAGCCCTCCACCGTGTCTTGTTCAAAGTAGCAGCCACGGCTCGTCATCTCCAATCGGCTGTATTGTAGAATCGGACACGTTTAGAAAACTGGCTTGCCAGATTTTCTCGGACAAACAATCAATGCCTTTGATTTCCCATACTGGCAAATCGGCATTGGCAACGTTAACTGACCTGTCGGCTGGCACGATGTCGATCTTGTCTTCGTCCCATTGGATCAGGCTTTGGTGCATCGTAGAAGAAACACAACAATTGGTGTGTATCCAGTCCCTTCCGAGTAGCAGACTGTAAGACCCCTTCCCGTCGATGACAAAGAATGTTGTGGGCATGGTCTTGCTGCCGATGGTCAATTCAACGTTCAGTACACCCTTGGTTTCTGACGGGTTGCCACCGAAGTCCTCGAGCACCATGTTGATCTTGATCAGGTCTTCGGCTCCCTTGCCTAGTTTCCTGAATGTCGCGTAGGGCATTAGGTTGACTGCTGCTCCCCCGTCAACTAGCATCTTGGACATCGGCTTGCTGTTGACAAATCCTTTAACGTACAACGGATTCAGGTGCCGATTTTGGTTCCCTCGGGTTTGTCGAAAATAGCTTGGTCCGGTGATATGGCTAGTTTCACCAAGTCTTCGATGGTGTCTACATCGGCTTCAGGAGCATTGAATTCGGCTGGCAATATGAAGACCATGTTGACCGATGCAGAAACTTTGTCTTTCCCTTTGGCCGCCCTCCTGGCTTGATCGGTTGGACTCTCCTCGGCTTGCTCCTCGTCGGCTGTGGTGATTTTCTCTTTGGGAACCCATCGCCTTTTGATCCTGCCTAGCTGACGACACTGTTCTTGGATCATTTGCCAAACTTCATCTTCTCTCCCTTCATGCTTGAGTCGTTGAATTCTTCTTTTCTGCGTCTTTGTGAAGAGATCGGATGGGCACCATTGGGGATTGGCCGATTCCTCGTCGTCGGCCTCTTCGTCATCGTGGTTATTGTCGTTGTGGTCTTCATCGACGAAGAAGTCTTGATGGATCGGGCCGAGCCGATCATGGACGGACCGTCGCCTCTGGTTTAGCTTAACGGCTCTAGGGATGAACCGGGCTGGGCTTGCAGCCGATGAGCTCCTGTGCTCGTCGCGGCGATCGTTGCACGCCGGGCAGTCGTCTAATGTCGGCAGCCTCATGCCGGATTCCCAGCAGTATCTGAAAAATCACAATGCCAATGCGGATTGGCCCTGCTGTGGGCTGCCTCGTACCGGCTGCTTTGCGTTTCTGGTTCGCGCCGATGAGGTGCTTCATCGCGAGCTTCTTCCCGCCGAGACCGGTGCTGAGGACGGCGTCGGCTGTCTTCATAGATCGGTCGTCGGTCAGTCGATCTGATGACGGGGCGCACCATGTTGATTGGTGCGGCGTGATGTCCAGTCGGCTCGCCTTCTGCCCTGGCCCCAATTGATGCGTCGACTAAGCCGTGCGCCATTCTGTTCTATCAATCGGCTCGCCTGGGGCCGGCTTGAATTGTGTTGACCGGGAATGGATTGCCGTCTACCTTCATCGGCCGACTTGAATCGGCAAACCTCAATTTCCCGGCCTCAATTGCCGACTGGATTTGCAACCTGAAGACTTTGCAATCGTTAGTGGCATGGGATGTGGAGTTGTGCCACTTGCAATATTTCTTCTTTTTTAGTTCCTCGGCCGATGGGATCACATGGTTTTCAGGGAGCTGGATCTGCTTCTCCTTGAGCAACAAGTCAAAAACCTGTCAGCCTTGGTGATGTCGAAGTCATATTTTTCCTCCCTTGCGGTCTTCAAGAGCCATTGGCAGACGATGGCCTTCTTGTTCTTGGTCCATTCGGCTGCGGCTGCCTCCGCGTCGTTGTCATTAGAATCGTAGTCCGATTCAACGACGACCTGAGTTATCTTCTTGACGGCCTTCCTGGTGTCTTGGAATCGCTGCTCGTGGGCCATCACCTTCTGCGCCAAGTGGGCTAGGCTGTCGAAGTCCTGCAAGGAGAACCGCTCTCGGATCGATGCAATCAAGCCATGAAAGGCCAAATCGGCCAACTGGGTGTCTGATAGCACTAGGCTGTAGCATCGGTTCCTCATCTCCCTGAAGCGTTGGATGTATTCTTGAACCGATTCGTTGTGCTTTTGCCTGATACTGGTGATGTCCGACAACTTCATTTCGTGGTTGCCGGAGTAAAAGTAGTTGTGAAATTGCTTTTCAAGATCGGCCCAGCTCTGAATTGAGTTGTAAGGCAATGAGGAGAACCAGGTAAAAGCCGATCCTGAAAGAGACAGAGGGAACAACCGGACTCTCAAGGCGTCTGTAGCCGATGCTTCACCGCACTGTGCCAAGAATCGGCTAACATGCTCATAGGTTGATACGTTGTCTTGCCCTGAGAACTTCGAAAAATCTGGGATCTTGTATGGGTTGGGCAACGAAATCTGCTTGAAATGCTCTGGATAGGGATACCGATACATGTTCCCTGAGTCCTTTGGCTTGAGGCCGAATTGATCGCGCATGACATATGCAATCAGATCGGCCCAAGTCCGGTTGTCCTGCTATATCGGCTCATATGGGTCATATGGCGTGGGTGCTTGCCGATACAGCGGTGGTGGCATCTGAGGTCTGTAGTGATGATCTTGGCGGCCTCCTTGATACTGGTAGTGGAGTGGGTGATCAGCGGGAGGCGGCCAATGCGCTGGTGGTGGCGTTGGTGGTCCCGGGAACAACTGTTGGCCACCGACATTGTACCGTCTGTCCAGGTCAATCTGGGCAATCGGCTCTGACTGTCGATTGTCGTTGAACATGTTAGCGATCTGATCCTGGGGAAGCGGTTGCTGTCGATTCAGCATGGTAATCACTGGCCTTGTAGCTGATTCAGTTGGGTTCGGCTGGCCGAGGACCCCTCCTGGAGGCCCTGGTTGTGTTGGCGGTGGGATCAGCCGATTCTAGGTGACCAACGTCCTGTAACCAGGAAACTGGCCGTCTGTGAAGTACGTCGGCCCCCGTTGTAGCTGGTCGGCTATCTTGGCGTCGACCACGGTAGCGATCATGTTGTTGAGAGTGTTGACAAGGATGCTACTCTGGTTGACCAGCGCGTGATGGACGGCCGAATCGATTCGGTCTTGCAAGGTATGCAGGGCTGAATTATCTTGTTCCTGAATCGGCTCCTCCACCTTTTGTTTGCCTTTTGATCCACTGGAGGAGGATGCCTTGAGTTCGTCCATGCTGAACTTGTACTTTTGATGTATTGCCCCGGACCTGGTCTGGGTGAATGTTTGCAAGTAGTTGGCCTGGAGCTCTTCCACCATCTTCTTGTAATCGGCTTGCTGCTCAGCCGATAACTGCTCCATCTTGACAGGCACGATGTTGTCCTAAGAAACATTGGGGCTCTTGGAGTCGACCATCTTGTCGGCTGAGTCGATGCGTCCTAATCGAGCCGACAGAGAAAGTCCCACCGGGCGTGCCAAGAAGCGTGTTGACGAGAAATTTCTCTCACGCGCTGGCCTGGGAGATCTGCTTAACTCCAGTGCAGGTCCTTCTCGGCTGCCTGTGCGTACAGGGCGTGCCAGTTGGTTTGATCTGCTAACCAACAAGAAAAACAAGAAATACGCGTTAAGTGTTAGGTTAGATCCCCACTGGATCGGCTGAGGGAATCCATGAGCATATATTTGCTATCCTAAAATATATTTAAGCCAAGCAACTGGAATGGATCGGCTATACCGAGACAGCATCAGTCGCTTAACCCAAATACAGTAAAGGATAATAAATATACGTATTGATAACCTAGCCGATACTGGAAAGCTCACTGTGGATCGGCTAGTACTCCGATGATTCTTATGAAAAGATATCATTCTTGAACCAGATATGCTTAGCCTGGGAAATCGGTCGTCGGCTGCTGATAGCAAGCCGACTTTGGCTTATGATGTCCGACAAGAATGGGATCTTAATATAAGAGGCAGTCCTAACATTAATCTAGTAATAAATATACCAAAAATATATTAAGGCAGATAAGGCCGGCTGAAACCCCGGCACTGTCTCTAAACATATAAATCTAACCGAACAGATCATTGAAAGTTCTAAAAATGACTTAATAGTTCAATGTTGATGCAGCATTAAGTATAAAAAGAACAACCTGATCTGTTGAAGCTGATTTATACATCTCGAGACGGTGGATACCGCATATAAACCAGTCCAACCTTTAGATCTAGCCCTATCGGCTGCGGGTTCTTGATAGAACTGGCCGATGACAGGATAGATCTAAGCATTGCTCCAGTTTATATGCGATATATGGTAAATAGCGCAGTGTGAACCCCTGAATCTAATGTGTCATTATGATGGAAGCACTAGAATCAGCAGAACATACCACTAATGACAAGCATTTACCTGGATTTGGGGATCGAAACGATGCAGCCCATAGCCAAATCAATTGCTCGTCTGAAGAAAAGGTTTGGTGATGCGCCGAAGGTTGTTTGATTGATTGATTGTGTGTGCTACAGGGGGTCTCGGGTCCTATTTATACCCAAGATAACATTATCTTTACAGACCCTGGACTCTATCTAAACTACTATTTAAAATACGACGATATCCCGGGAAGGACCCATGCTGCATTACAATAAACAAACTCCTAATTTACAGATACAATTACCGTTACAGGACTCTATCCATAGATGGCAATATCTTTTAACGCACAAACTGATAACCGAATCTTCTATTTATCTTCAAACATCTGCACCAGAAACGGTTTTATCTTCTCTGAACCTAGAATCGGCTATCGGCCGCTCTTGTCCGATTCAATCTTAGCCGACTGGCTTCGCAGCCGATCGCTTCTCAGCCGATGCGGCCTCTGTTTCTTCGTCCAACCAGCCGATCCGATTCTGTTTCATCCTTGCTAGGACTTAGGGGTTCAATTACCAAATTTAGGTGTTAACACCATCATAGCCAAAGTCGAGACGGACGCAGCAACGTCTGGTCCGGTAGAAACTGACACGTCCGCGAGCACTGGAGGACGTCAAAAGAAAAGACGTGGTTAGAGAAGTAAGAACCAACCTCCCAAGGAGACGTACTACATCACCTCTCTGAACCAGGATGGGAAGCCAGTGGAGCCGAAGGTGGCAATGACAAAATTTATGTAACACCCTGAAAGTCGGAGAAATTAAAACCGGGAATTAAAAATCAGAACTTACAAAAACTTTTTGCTTGTTGCTTCTTGATCGTGTTTATTGTTTCTTATTTGCCAACTGGGTTGCATAAAAATGCATTTTGGAAATGATTTAATTTGAGGTTGGAGAAAAACCAAGTGTTTTGAAATCCCACATGGGAGAAAAGGTTCAAAATATAGATTAGAAGGAATAAATAATTAAGATTTGGGGAATTATAAAAGTAACTTTAAAAAGTATATACTCTTGGTTTGAACTCTAATTTAATGATGGGAAAGTAAATGTTATTTAAATTTGGGTGATAAAAATATTTTTGAAAAGAAAATATGAAGTTAGAAAATTGATTTTAACCAAAGGTCTTACTTTCTTGAATTTAAAAGAAAAGAAAATAAATTAGAAAGGAAAAATATATTTGAATAATAAAAGGTGGGTGAAAAGGTTGAAAATATATTTTACAACTTAGTTTTAGGTGTGTTATATTTTATTTTGAATTTTAGGGTGAAAGGAAATAGAATTGGGAAATTAGGAAATTTAATTCGGGAAAATACGAAAGGTCACTATTCATTGCGCGCCAAGTGTTCGACGCCGTACCCCGGACCCCGGACCACCTCACCACCGCGCACCGCGCGTCGCGCCCACAGCACCGCGCCCCACGCTGCCGTACCATGCCCATGCCACGCCGTACCGCGCCGTCGCGTCGCTTGCACTGTTCCACGTCGCGCCATGCGTCGGCCACGCCCGCGCCCGCGCCCGCGCCCGGACCCCGCCCCGAGCGCCACCACGCGCCGCTCGCCGCGCCCGGCCCCCTCCCGAGCGCTGCCATGCGTCGCCCCTCACCCCAGGCCCCCTCCCCGTGTGTGCCCGCTGTTCCCATGCCGCAACGCCATTGCCGCCGAGCTCAAGCCGAAACATCCCGCTATAAAATAGCGCTCCTCAGCCAAAATTCGAAACACGAAAGTTGTGCCTAATCGCCTCATCTAGCTCCTCCCAAAATTTCCCCAAAAACCATGCAGTGTGCGGGTCGAATTTTGAAGAACACCGAAGTTCGCCGGTAGAGATCGCCGTCGAGCCGCCGAGGCCCCCAATCCGGAATTCGTTGCCGCCGGCCGATTTCCGCAACCCGAAGGTGAGAACACGATATCTAAAACCCTCTCCAACTTTTCCCTAGCCTACCCGTGCCAATCCGCCACCGGAGCCCGCCGCCGGCGAGCCCCGCCGTGGGCGTCCGTTCGGACCTCCGCTACCCCGCACGGTGCTAGCACGCTCCATAGCTTTTCCGGCCAAGCCATCACCACCAGTAGCACCGCTAGGCTCCGTAGATGCTCCTAGGCCCGCCACATTGGCCGTGCCGTCGCTAGACTGTGCCGCCGACGAGCGTCGATGCCGCCCGAACCACCTCGCCGTTGCCAGCCATCTCCGCCGATCCCCGGTCCCGGCCGAGTGGTGTAATGGGACCCCCGTGGTCCCGAGATGGTGAAAACCCACTTCCTTCCCGAGCTCCGCCCCTCCCTCGCCGCCGACGAGCTTGTCTTCCCACTCGCCGCCCGACACTAGGCGAGAGGAGGGAATAAAACGAAAAGAAAGAAATAGAGGAGAGATAGGCCGCATAGCGTAGCGGTAAGAAGCGAGAGAGAGGAGAGAGAGGTCGTGGGTTCAAATCTCTCCCCGTGCCATTATTTTTTTTCTCTTCTTCTTTTCTTTTGCCAGCGCAAGAGAGAAAACGAAGGAGAAAAGAAGAAAATAAAAGAAAAAGGAAAATAAGAAAAATGGTAAAAGGGAAAACAAAGGAGTAGGAAAATAAATTTATTTTTGAAATAGCTTAGGACTAAAGTGATATAATAAAATTTGGTTTCTAAAATTAGTTATTTAAAGGATAAAGAGAAGATTCTTCTTTTTCTAAAAATAAGTTACCTTGGGACATAATTTATAAATCAATACAAAATTATTATCTAACTTTTAAATTAATAGGAGTTCACCAATATTATTTTTATAAAATGTTATTATCTAACCAATGTTCTTTTTAAATAATATAGTTCAACATTAGAATAGTTCATTTGAAATCTAAACATGGGAAATCTAGATATCCAAGGTTATTTCAAACTAAAAATCCAATTTCATTTAAACCATTCGAATAATTCACCGACATAAATTAAATCCATTCTTGCCAACCCAGCTTCGAGTTTTTCCTAGTTTATAGATCGTCCCTAGGAACTGCTTTTTGCGATTTATTTGGATTTTATCTGGTATTTGTTGGATTCTAAATTGGATTCAACCTCTCCTTTCGCACATACGGGTAGCGTCCGAAGAAGCAAGCACTGACTACGCAGAAGACTCCATTCAACAAGTGTGTGAGCAAGGCAAGTCTACACATCCCTTTGAACATATTGATCCTACTTTGCGAAATGATATTGTTTTCAATTACAAATTGCATGCTATACACAAATGAGTACCTATACTTGATATACCCTGCCTTGATATTGAATACCCTTAGAAATATTCTTTGTAACCTTCGATGTGATATGACCGGAGGCTAACTTCGGTAAAATGCTTAGCCATGCTTATACTAGATTCTTGCATACTCATGATTTTACAAATAAGCCTCGTGCTTGCGCAACTATCTTTGGGAAGGTAGTTGGAATACGGCATGTGGAGACATGAGCGCCACATTGCCTAAAACATGATGAAATGAGTTTTTATGAAAACCAAAAAGGAAAAACCAACGTTTTTAGACTGGGGCGGATGGATGGATTTGGGTGGATTCCGGGAAAGGCTAGTACCGTCCCTGGTCAATTAAGGACCGAGCCATGAGACTACAACTTAGAGCGAGCCAGTACAACCGTACTTCTCGAATGGGTATAGACCTAGCGGAGTAGATAACAGAGCAGAGGCAGTATCCCTGCGTAGTGGTTCAGGTGTAGGCGTTGAGGTAAGGGCCTACCAGTGGGGACTCACCACTGCGGGTGCCTGGACGAAAGTTAAGGACCTTCTGGTAGGGGTGCACCGCTGGTTGGTACCTGGGCAGAAATCGGGCATACGACCAACATGAAGAAATGAAGACATGAAGAAAAGGACATGCAGGCTGAAAGAACAAAGATGGAGCAAGTCTTTCTCTTACCTCGAAAACGCCAGAACTCCTCTCACTGCTAGGAAATGACGGCTAGAGTGCATGAGGACTTAAGTTCATGGAGCGGGTACTGCCAAAGTGAGGTTATCAAAAGGCTTTGCCATGACCGTCCCATATAGAGGGATGTAAGCTCATTCAATGAGTAGTTGCGGAGTACGGGTAAAGTGTACATTCACTGCAGTGTGAGTCAATCAATCTATTCGAATAGCCATGCTCGCGGTTAATGAGCGACATGACAAGTTTCTCCCATGGCTAGAGTCATAAATTTTAAAATGATGGGTGGGATTGCATAATAATTTTATGTGCTGGGAAACCAACTTCTCTATCTGAGAGAAGGAGGAAGACACCCCCAGAAAACCATGACGAATCGGAGGCGGGAAGCTATCCTTGGGATCATAATGGATGGTGGACAGAACCGTCGCCGACTTAATATACTATGGACCTAAAACTTGACCTGTCTAGATGTTAGGTTTATAAAATGATTTGTGAAAATTGGCTTTGCGCAAATAAACCATAGTCATCCTTTGAATGACCCTATCATGTGCATAATTCCGTGTTGGCTTGCTGAGTACATTGGGTACTCACCCTTGCTATTCGCACAAACCTCCAGATGAAGGAGATGAGGAAGACCCGTACGCATACTACAAGGAGGAATGAAGGCAATGGAGCGCAATAGGTCTTAGTCCCCAGTCGTTGCCTGTAGGCGATCGACATGCCGCTGCCTTCCGTCGCTATCTTATCTAACTTCTGCTTTTGGTTGTATCCGGACCAGTAGGTCCTATATGTATTGGATATTGCCTTCGGGCCTATTATTGTAATATTTTCGATGTAAGACTATTCGTGCACTTTGCACCTGGTAATTGAGAACTGTATTTGTGGGTACCAAACTACTCGATCCAGAGATATGGTACTATGAACACGAATGATTCTCGTCCTCAAAAACGGGGGTCTACAATTTAGCAGCACTTGCGGGGTACTGGCCAGAACCCACAGCACTTTAAATGTAGATTCCTGGGAGCAGGTGGATGACAACCTGAAGAACTTTATATGGAATGAGTTGCAGAAGTGGCTTATACATCCGCCTGGTTCAGAGGCTCTGGGAAAAGAGTTTTCCTTGAAAACAATGGTGCATTGGTGGAGGCAGTGGAAGTCGGACATGAACACTAACTACGTGCAAAAGAACAAGTCTTCATTTGAAGAATACGGTGGTATTACGCCCGCGAAATGGGATAGGTTCGTGGCAAAGATGACAAGCCCAGAAGCCTTAGTGCGGAGGAAAAAGATGTCCAAACTAGCGAAAATGAACAAATACCCGCACTGATTAGGCTCTAGCGGCTACGATGGCCACATAGAGAAGTGGCGAGCAACCGAAGAGAAGTTTGCCGCCCAAGGCAAGCCCCTGCTTGTAGATGCACTCAAGGAAAGAATCAAAAACTAGGTTTGGGCACGGAGAACGGGCCAAGTCACTGACGAGGAAGAGATCCTTTTCAAGGATCCAGATATCGAGCGTGTGACCAGTAGTCTGAAGGATATTGCGGAGAAAGAGAAAAATGGGGAATTCATTGCCAAGAGGGAAAATGATCAATTGACAGCTATATTGGGCAACCCTGAACATTCCGGACGAGTAAGGGGTCTATCGTCAAGGATGAGTTGGAAGGAAGGGTTTCATGAGGAAGCTACGAGTTACAAGAAACGGGACAGGTACAAACCGAAATTGGAAGAGAAGATAGCAAAACAAGTTGAAGAACATTTCTACTCTCTTGTTGCAAAAAATCGCCAAGCCTTCCCAAACTTGTTTTAGCAATTTGAAGAACCAACAGTACAAGTGCCCAGCAGTGTCGGGTCAGTAGACACCGCACCTTGTCCAGTAGATAACATAACTGCTCCAACGCCGTGCAGCCTGCTCGTGCCGATAGGAAGGGCCGGGAAGAGAAAGGAGATGGGTACAGGACTTGCGATACCAGGGCATCAATTTCACAACACACCAATCCCTGAAGAATATGCAAGGGTGCAAGTGGCCAAGGTGCATGCAGAGCATAATAGTTTAGAGCTAGATATTCCAGCACCGGAAGGGATAGAATTGCTTGGGGATGTGGTGAATCAGTTTATACTATGGCATCGATGAGATATCCTGCTGGTCTGTCCATCGTCTTCAACCACAATCCCGTTGGCTCCTCAGATTGTTGCTGCGCCTGCACCGCCTTCTCCACTAGGGCTAGATTCGCCACCTAATCGGCCTGCTTCCCCACCTCCCTCCTCCCCTAAACCAAAAGGTCCTGATTCACCACATCTGTCAGCCCCTGAAGTCACCGCAGAACAACCTCCATCGAAGTATAAGATATTCATCAATCTCCTCTGACACCACAGTCAGCATTGGCACTACCTGAAAGGCCTCTTCTGAAAAGCACAAATCTTCCAAGTCCGAGCAAGCTTGAACCTCATCGGCTTATCCCAAAAATGGTTAGATCAAGTTATGATAAGAAAGAAATGGCCGTATACGAGGAAAAGTTAGTATTCTAGGCTTTCAGGGGGAGAGCGCCGATTGACAAGAAGCATAATGAAACTCCAAAGTTGTCAGATTCACAAAAATCAGTGCAAAATCAAATGGAGGATCTGCAAAACTAGACTTCCGATGAAGTGCCAACAAAGTACGAGTACGGGAAGTCGTTCTTGCCGTGGCACGTCACGGAAGACCTGCCCTGGGAAATGATGCTGATGCATGACTGGTATCTAAAGACGACTAAAAAGGGCCTCAGAATGATTACTGTGAAGGTCCCGGATCACGCTTTCATTAGTGGACCAAATGGGATACTGGTAATTGATGTCAACGACCTTCACACATTATTCAAGCTGGAAAAAATAGATATAAATCTCGTTGTTGTGTTTATCCTGTAAGTCAATCGCATTTAATGTCATAAATGAATTCATTTGCAAACTAACTTCTGATAAATTACCCGCTGCATTACTTAGGATGCAATTCCACGATGCCGAAAAGGGCAACCATCCAATAGGCTACATCAACCCAACAAGGGTTTGCTGGACGGAACACACGGTTAATACTCGTGTAGATTCCGCTGAGCTCAAAGGTAAAACAAAGTCCCAAAAAGACGTGGTGATCAAACAAATGCACAAGCAAAAGATGGTCACCGTAGCACTGTACATGGGCAGAGCGATGGTCGCACACAAAGACAAAATGTCCTCATGGTCCCTTATGCGCTACGATACGTAATATTATTTCGTACAACTTATATTTTACTACGATATCACCTACAGTTAATATATCTTGTCTGCTGCGATCACTACATACTTTTTCTTGTATATCCGCGGGACCACTTGGCCGTAGTGCTGGATCCGGCACACTTCAAGAAGGATACATTCAAAGAGTTTCTCATTATATTAAATTTGTAAGTACTGTTATGCACCATTTAATAAGTATTGGTTGTTGTATTCTCGAAGAAACAATTGACTCAAACAATTATTTTGTCTATACATAGAGCACACAAACATTACGTAGACCACGGTGGACCGGTCAATAATCTAGAAAAGAAGAAGCTTCTCGTGAAGACACAATGGATGGTAATTACATGTCCACTATATACTGACATTTTATACTTTGTTTAGTTTGAAATATTGATGTATACAATTTTATTCAACACAGTGTTATAAGCAACCACCAGGCACTAACCTATGTGGCTACTACGTGTGCGAGATGCTTAGAGTCTGCGGGAGATACACTACAAAGTTTGAAGAAGTAAGTTCAAAGAAAATATCTTTTTACACATTAAGATCGATCTTGTATAATTTTCCTACCTATATCAATGTGTATTCCTTCTTAAACAGATCCAGGCCGTTCCAGTTGTAGCGAACCGATTTGACAATCGAACCATGCTCAACTTGGTTGCAGATATTTGCCGCTTCATCCGCCACAATGTCTGCAACCATTTGGGCGATTTCTACGATCCGGAGAGCCAGCTTGCAATAGAGGATACCTTCAAACGACTTAGAGAGTGGGAAAAAACATATGTAATCATTTCTAATTAAGTCTATATTTTTATGTGCTTTTGAACTATTGTAAATTGTGAGACGGTACATGATATGTATATGAACATGCATGATGTGTACATTTATATCTTTTTATGAGAAAATAATTAATTAAATGTCTTTTAATTCTTGTCCGAATATTGTTGTACATATATATATACATATGCATCTCGATCGATCGATAATATTATTGAGAGAGAGAGGAGAGGAGAGAGAGGAGAGAGAGACGAGAGACGGGAGAGAGAGCTAGAGAACCCTAAACCAACATGCAAGTGCGCACATAAAACAATGCGCACAGGAAGATCAATCTTCCCGTGCGGTCAACTTAACGAACCGCATGGGAAGATCAATTATCCCGTGCGGTCTGGTAAAGTGGCCCACACGGGATAATGGATCTTCCCATGCGGGCCTCTTAAGACGACTGCACGGGATAATTGATCTTTCCGTGCGGTTGGGTCGCTCGCACGCGAAAATGGTCTTTTCCTAGGCCATCTCGGGCATGTGGGCAGGCCTTTTGCACGGGAAGATGCCTTTCGGCCTGCACGCAAAAATCGTTTCTCCGGTAGTGAAAGGTATGGGCCTCTGTTGTTTTGCTCGCTCTAGGCGTCTAAAATTTCAGGATCGGTCCTACTAGCTGTAGCATGGGCTCTGATAAAGTATGTGAGAGAGATGAGTGGATTAGATATTAATGATGTAATGATGTTTCAATTTTAGAGCTAATAGTTGACCATATTATTAAACTTGTTGTTTCTCAACTTGTAATTTCATTTAACAGTAGGTTTGACCATGGTTTATTTAGTATTATTTAAATATACGTTGGTTTAGAGCAAATTTAAGCATGTGTTTGGTTGGAGGGGTAGGATGAGTCGGGTTGGGGCGAACCCATTTTCAGGTTGTTTGGTTTGGGACAGATGAGATAGGATGATCCCTAAAAAAATATGAATTCTTTCTAAATCCGGATTAGCTCCATCTCTTAAAAAATGGCAGACAAATTCAACCCACTTCCACTCTCTGATTGACATATGGGCCACACCTTCCGAACTTAAAAAATAGGACAATTTCCATCCTTATGCCAAACACATAGATGGGATCATCCCATCATAAAAAACTAGGATGGACCTAACCCATCTCACTTCATTCTCAAACCAAACACATAACTACTAACTACTAGTTATAAACCAATCTAATATTAAAATATATAAGGGATTAGCTATAAGGTTGATCTATTTTTTTCTCCTCTCTCTATATAACTACTATGTATTAATGTATTTATCTTGAAACATGTGTAGAGCTAGCTCTTGTACAAGAGCTAACACACACCATTAAATGTTCTCTCCTCCATATAAATTTATAGTTGGTCTATAGCCTATTATTAAACTAGCTCTTATGTGTGGGTTCATTTGCATGCGAGAGAGTAGAAAAATACTCTGTTCATCCCAAAATATAAAGAACAACCACCACTAACGTAAAGACCAAGAAATAATTTAATCACCTCATCGCTTGGATCACCTCGATGCATGCAAGTAATATAATTGAGGGGTTTGATGGTAGAGGATTTAAAATAAAGAAAATTTAGAGGAGGATGTGCTAATTAATGTATGCATGCATGCACGCACACCCACTATGCCAGATCGACCTACATGTGATGGCTCACCTATGACAGGACGAAGTGCTCGTCACGGATGACCTCACCTTTGACGAGTCCATTTGAAGGCCGTAACAGGTGAGGCCATCGGCCGAGACCCATCACAGGTAGGTGGTAACCTATGATGGGCTACCATTTGCATCACCCTCTATCGGATGCAAATGGCGGCATCACCCTCTGTCGGGTGCAGATGGTGGTCAGTCACAGGTTACCACCTACATGTGACGGTCCTAATTATTTTGGTCTGTCAAAGATGAGTTCAACCCATCTCTGACGGGCCCAAACCCTGACCCATCATAGGTGTTGTGAACCTTATAAATACTCGCTCACCACCAGCTGCTTTCCATCCCAACCCTATACACTATTCACATTTCGGGTAAGGAGGGTTGCGAGGGGGATTTTTTGCTTGAAATTGGAGGTAAAAAACCTGTGATAATATCTGATAACATATATTATGTATTTTGTCTTATACTTGTCATCTTATTGATCGTGGATGGACCGAAGTTGGATGTATGATATTGATCGTTGGACCCAAAAGTATAGGGATGGGGTCATTAAATTCCTGAATATTGTGGACAATGATAGGAGAACTAGGATGAGTGAATATATGCTATGTCCTTGTGCAGATAGTTTATGGGTGCATTCTCATATGATCCATAGAGGATTTATAAAGCATTACAGTGGTTGGACCAGACACGGATTGCAAGAGCCACCGGATGTGGTAGTTGATGAAGTGCCGGATGTAAGGAATGAGCCATATGGAGATGGCATGTTTGTCCCTTCTCCATTAAGCGATGATACCATTTCGACCTAGATACTTTGTCTGAAATGTTGCATGATGTTGAAGACCCAGACCACAACGAGAGATTTTGAGAAGTTTAGCAAGTTGGTGGCAGATTCTGAGATGCCTTTGTATCTTGGGTGCAAGCCAAAGCACACCAAGTTATCCATTGTCTTGGAACTCATGAAGCTTAATGCAAGTAATGGTTGGTCAGACAAGAGTTTCACGAAACTTCTCGAGTTGCTGAAAGACTTGTTGCCAGAGGGGAACATAATCCCGCAGACAACATATGAAGCAAAGCAAGTGTTATGCCCATTGGGTCTCGAGGTCAGAAGAAATCATGTTTGTTGAAACGATTGCATATTATATTACAAAGAGTACGCCGACTTGGGTCCTTGCCCGGTTTGTGGGGCTTCTAGATACAAGCGAGACATAAGTGAAGATGAATGTCGTAAGTCAAAAACGGGTGGCCCCACAAAGGTGGTGTGGTATCTCCTAATTTCCAAGCGCATGAAGAGAATGTTTACGAATTCTAAGAAAGCTAAGTTAGTATATTGGCATGCTGAAGAATGGAAGGTCGATGGAAAGCTAAGGCACCCAGTAGATTCAGTGCAGTGAAGGACAATCGATATAGTCTACGGAAGACATTAATCTATTTGGTGATTTGAGTAGTCATCACAAAACATGGCTAGTGCTTCTTATGAACTACAACCTTCCTCCCAAGTTGTGCTTCAAGAGAAAGTATGTTATGCTTGTCATGCTCGTTTAAGGACTGTGGCAGCCAGGCAACAACATCGATGTGTTCATTGAACCGATAATCGATGACTTAGAAAACCTATGGAGTGAGGGTTCACAAACATGTGACTCATCTAGATGGGAGTAATTTTGCCTCCGCGCTTTGCTGTTTTGCACCATAAACAATTATCCGGTCCTTGGTAATCTTTCTAGGCAAACTGTCGAAAGGAGGAAGGCTTTTTTTGGACTGTTTGGAGGAAACACGAAGCCGATGGTTGAAGAACTCACACAAGACGGTCTACATGGGTCACAAGAGATTCCTCCCAATGTTTCACCCTTACGGAAGAATGGGAAAGCACTTCAATGGAAATAGTGATATAGCTAGTCCACTATCAGATTTAACAGGGCTACAGGTGCATGACTTAATGAGGAGAATCACCAATGATTTCAAAAAGAGGATAAAAGCTGGTAACCTAGTGATCCTAGTGAAGCAGACAAAACTTTGTGGTCCTGTGTTCCCAAGGTAGATGTATCCACGTGAAAGGTACATGTGAATATTGAAGGGCTATGTACGGAACAGGTCCCATCTTGAGGGGAGCCTCAATGAAGGGTAGACGACCGAGGAGGTGATTGAATTCTGTGTTGACTACATGTCAGAGACCTTTCCAATTGGAGTACTACGATCTCATCATGAAGGTAGGCTTGAAGGGATGGGCACCGTTGGAAAGAAATTTGTCAAGCTAGATCTCAAGGTGTATGATAAAGCTTATTTCACTATCCTTCAACATATGACTGAAGTAGTGTCGTACTTGGAAGAATATGAGGCACTAATCAGACAGGAGAACGATGGCAACCATAGCGTTGGGTTCGAAAAAAGCACATTGCTGATTTCAATGAATGGTTGAAGAATCGAATTGCCGACACGTACAACCTGGCAAGCGAAACACTAAAGTGGTTGTCACAAGGTCTAGAATGGGATGCCACAAACTGGCAAGTATATGACATCAATGGATACACCTTTCACACAGTCAAGCAAGACGACAAATGCATCGTGCAGAACAACGGGATACGGATAGAGGCAGCAAGCAACCAACATGGGCGTCGCGATCAGTACTACGGCCGCATAGAGCAAATATTGGAGCTGGATTAGTTGAATTTCAAAGTGTCATTGTTTCATTGTCAACTGGTCGATCTTCGCCATGTCAAAGTTGATGAGGAAGGTTTTACAATTATCAACCTATCTAACAACAATACAAGGATGAACCGTTTGTTCTCACAAAACAACTTGTTCAAATCTTCTACATAATCGACCTGAGTAACAAGAAATGGCATGTGGTTCGAGAAGGGAAAAGGAGAATTGTTGGTGTGGAAAACATTATAGATGAAAAGAATTATAACCAGCACGTCCATGGCATGGATCAAGAAATACTCTAAAAGAGGAGGAAGAAGATGAGGTTCAGCATGCATGCGTCAACCATGAGGAAGGACTATTTTTGAAATTTTGCTCCAGTATGATTATGTCTAATTTTGCCCAAAACCTATTTTGTGTAATATATATTTGTTTTATGTTTCAATTAAATCAAATTATAGTTTAAATTTCTTGGAAATGGTTTTAAGAGTTACAATTTGAAAGATGATATAGTTTTAAAATGAAATACTATCTAGAAAATAGTTAGGAAATTGTGTAAGAGCAAACATGAGGAAATAGTTAAGAAAAATAGTTTTTAGGAAATAGCTTACAAAGGGTATTTTAAAAAAACCAAAAAGAAGTCAATTTGACTAGTCAAACTCACTTGTGACGGGTAGAAGGGCAGGGCCCATCAGAGGTTTGACCGGGATTAGGGTTGGACCATACCCTATCAGATCCAGATCTGCTGCTCCTCTCTCTCTCTCTCTCACTCACTCTTACTCACCCGCCGCCTCCCCAACCTTAGCTGCCACGCGCCTCCCCTGCCTCGACAACACCGGCCGCCTTCGCCTCCATTACCATCGACTGTCGCCTTCTTGGCCTCCACAAGGCCAATCACGTCCTCCCCGCCCTCCACCAACATTAGCCTCCACCTTCACCGCTCCACCAATGTCGGCGGCTTCCTTCCCTGCCTCAACGACGCCCAGCTGCCGCCTTCACTGCTGCCACCACCGTTGATGGCCTCCTTCCCGACCTCCACGATGTCGGCCACCTCCTCCCTAATCTTCACCCATGATGGCAACCTCCTTCTCGGCTTCAACCCGTGTCAGCGACCTCCTTCCCGGCCTCCACCATCTACCAGGTTCCACCACCTCCATCACCCACGCTGACATTGTTTTTAGGAAATTTTAGGAATGCTATAGAAAATAAGCTAGGAATTTTAGGAATGCTATAGGAAATGATTTAGAAATTTTAGGAATGCTATAGAAAATGAGTTAGAAATTTTAGGAGTACTATAGGAAATGAGTTAGAAATTTTAGGAGTGCTATAGTTATTAACATAGAATTTTTACGAATGCTATAGGAAAAGAGTTAGAAATTTTAGGAGTGTTGTAGTTATTAATATAGAAATTTTAGGAAATTTTAGCAATTCTATAAAAAATGAGTTAGAAATTTTAAGAGTGCTATAGTTATTAACATGGAAATTTTAGGAATGCTATAGGAAATGATTTAGAAATTTTAGGAATGCTATAGCAAATGACTTGGAAATTTTAGGAATCTTTAGTAAATGGCTTATACATTTTAGGAAATTTTAGGAATTTTTGGGAAATCCTTTAGGACAATTTTAGGAAATGTTGTTAGGACATACTTTTAGGTGTTTCTTCGCCGTAGAAATGTCTGAGCAACAGGGTGCGTCCATGTCAAACAAAACAAGTGGAACTACATCTGGTCGGAGTCCTCGAACATAGAACCGTCTGCCATCCACCCGCAAAGTTATCACCGAGGTGGATGAAAGTGGTAGGACTATAGCACCGAGGAGTGTTATCTCGATATGGTCGAACGGTTGTGGGCGTGTAGTACATGACCACTTTGGGATCCTTCATAAAGATATTAACCATGTCCCGGAGGCTGACAAAGAACGAGCTTGGACTGCATTAGACATGTGTTTCGAGTTTCTTGCCAAAGCAGAAACCCGCCCACTACTAGAGGAGAAATTTTCCGCCTTCATTTTGAGCGAAATAATGAACAAGAAAGGAGCATTTTGTCTGAAGTAGATGATCAAATTGTTAGATGTGGTCTTGTAAACTAAATATTTTTCGTTATTTTCTGTGATGTAACATACAAGTATGATTAGATGTAGAAGACAATGATATGTATTTCATATATGTGATCATATATTTAGTAAGAGTATTTGTAGTTAGTTCCTTGTTTATCAAACAATCACATAATGTGAGGTGCTCAGCGATCCAAGTTGGTTTGGTCAGATTAGTGAATATACTAATCAAAGACACCTTAGATCACCGAGCACTTCGTATTTTGTCTTTTTTTGATAATTTCAACAATGTATTATCAAATCGGGTGCTTTGGGTCACAAGGTGTCTAACCCACTTAGACACCTTGGGACCCCCAAGCACCTCGCATTGTACAGATTGCCTATTTAGTAAGTTATTTGTAGTTAGTTCCTTGATTATCAAATCATCACAGAAAATGAGGTGCTCAGGGTCCGAAGTTGGTTTTGTCGGGTTAGTGCATATACTAACGGACTAAGACAACTTCCGCCTCCGAGTGCCTCGTATTCTGTTATTTTTTGATAATTTGAGATAGTTTACTAGAATATCTATTTATTAAGTTATTTGTAATTAGTTTCTTGGTTATCAAGTCATCATAGAATGCGAGGTGCTAAGGGTCCCAAGTTGGTTTGGTCGGATTAGTGCATACACTAATCGACTAACACACCTTGGATCTCCTAGCACCTTGTATTCTGTCATTTATTGATAATTTGAATTAGTTTACTAAAATATCATCCAAATTTCAACAATGTATCATCAAAATTCATATATGCAATCTCCTATTTAGTAAGTTATTTTAATTAGTTCTTTGGTTATCAAATCATCACAAAATGAGAAGTGCTTAGGGTCCCAAGTTGGTTTGGTCGGATTAGTGCATTCACTAACCGATTAAGACACCTTGGGCCCCGAGAAAGTTGTATTCTGTCATTTTTTGATAATTTGAGGTAGTTTGCTAAATTATCATAAAAAATTGAACAATATATCATAAAAAATGATTATTATGCCTTGCATCTACTCATTACTTACTACATTACATCATTCAATCGTTTTCTCCTTTTTTAAAAAAAATGATAGGTCATCGTTCTTCTTCAAAAGGCATAGGTTTCGAGTAACTTGGGTAAGTTTGTGGCTTCATGGGATCAAAAGAAATTGGGTTAGTTTGTGGCTTCACGGGCTCAAAATAAATGTGAGGTAGGGATGTGTATTGAAAATATGTGATTATGAATGTAACTTTGTGTGGGATTTTGGAATGCATGTTATGTTGTTAATTTTGTGTTGTATTGAGGAAAACGTGATATCTGAGATATTGGAGCTAGCTGGGCTATCTGTGATGTATCTATTTTTCAGATGGCATGACTAACAATTCTTGAGGCTAGCCAAATTTTAGATTTTTTTTTGGATTTGAAAAAACCTCATCACTGACAGGTGAGCATCAATCCCCGTCACAGATGACATAACCTATGACGGCATTGGTATATCAACCCGTCACAGAAGAGTCACCTGTGATGGATGCCAAGGTAGGTGACTTACTTCTGACGAGTTGCAAACATATATGGTCTTGTGGTCAACTTTACCTCTGATGGGCCTTGACTCGTAACGTGAGTGGAGTCATCGCTAACCATAAATCACTGACGAGAGCCAAACCTGTCAGAGATCAGAGATCAGGGTTTGGATCCATCATAGGTAACCTGTCCTAGCGTAGTGGCCTTATATTATTAAACATGGACAGAGTATACGCTGGGGGCTCACATGAGACAAACAACGTCTGGATTTAATTTACGCGTGGGGTTCAATTTCCATGCTACCTAGCTACAGAATTCATACTAGGGGACGCTGCATAAATGTGAGGCTCACATGAATTAGTTACCTAACTACAGAATGCTGGTAGTGCATGGGGTCGTGGTCTCGTGGATGACGAACTCAAGAACTACTGCGGAGAAATGATCTTTGCTCAAATTACCAAAATTCATAATAATTCTGGTTTCAATAGAAATCGAGACTAAAAAATATTTTTAGTCCCGGTTAAAAAGGCAACGGCTCTCTAGGATCTTTAGTCTCAATTAGATTCCTCTCAGAATCTGTCAGGGCGTCAGAGATCTTTAGTCCTAGTTGGTAGGGACTAAAGTAAAGCTGTTTTTATACTTCTTCTTCCTCCTCTAGCTCAAGCCGTATCTTTAAAGGTTTGAAGAAGAAGGGAGGTGCTGCCAAATTTTTTTATGAAATTATTTTGATGATAATACACAAATCTTAGGGATCTACAAGGTTAGCAACTTCATCCTCTTATGATCTATGCTTAGCATATTATTTTTTACGTTATATTTCTATATATTTTTATCTCTAAATAGGTTAATGGAAAATAAAGAGAGAGAAAATTTGTTTGAGAAAAATTATTTTACTTCTTAAAATCCACAACTCAATCCTCTAAGTATGTTTAGCCTAGCATATTATATTTGTAGGTATATTTACATGCGCTTTTATCTTTAAAAATGTTTATAGAAAATGATGAGAGAGAAACTTGTGGACAAAAATATTATAAAATAGATGACAAAAGGAAAAAATTATATAAAATTTGATAGTATATTAGAAAACTAAGGTAATTTAAAAATCATTAACATAGTTAGAAATAAAAACACTACGTAGACCTTTAAAAGAACTTTTAAAAATAATTCTCCAATAGATTATAAGTACAACATATTATGTATGTTGGATTATTATATAATTATTATTTGATTATATATATAATTATTGTCATATTATTTATGGTTTGACTTTCATGGATTTTTCTTACGATATCTGTGCATTTCATGTAGATGAATCGACAATGGATGTACACCGCGGAACGACGATCGATAGACTTTATTCAAGGCGTGCATTATTTTTTGAGTGTGACCAATGCCAACAAGCATAAGGGCTTTATACATTGTCCATACAAAAAGTGCAAAAAGGAGAAGGAGTATTCTACATCAAGAATTATTCATGCCCACTTGTTTCAGTTAGGAGTCATGCCTCACTACAATTGCTGGACATCGCACAGAGAGGTAGGGGTTGCATTGGAAGAAGATGAAGAAGAAGACGACAACATTCTGGACTATGGTCAGTACGGTGGGTTTGAAGAGAATACAGCAGGCGAGGCGGATGAGGATGTTGAAGAAAATAACGGTGCCGATGACCTTGGTCAGATGTTGCACGATGTACAGGAGGACTGTGAAGGTGAAAAAGAGGTGCAGAAATTAGAGCATATGTTGGCGGACCACAAAACATCCTTATACCTAGGTTGCGAATGGGGGCACAAAAAGTTGGGTACCACGCTGGAATTCTTACAATGGAATGCCAAAAATGGTGTTAGTGACAACGCATTTGGCGAGTTACTAAAACTCGTGAAGAACATTCTTCCAGAGGGAAACGAATTGCTGGAAACAACGTACGAAGCTAAGAAGTTAGTTTGCCCTCTAGGACTAGAGGTATAGAAGATACATACATGTCCTAATGATTGTATCCTCTATCGCGGTGAGGAGTATGAGAACCTTGAAGCATGTCCAGTTTGTAAAGCACTTCGATACAAGATCAGACGAGATGATCCAAGCGAAGTTGACGGACAGCCCTCGAAGAAGAGAGTTCCTGCTAAGGTGATGTGGTATTTTCCTATAAGACCACGGCTCAAGCGTCTGTTCAGGAACAAAGAGCATGTAAGAATGATGCGCTGGCACGCAGAAGAACGCCAACAAGACGGCATGCTGAGACACCCCGCCGATGGGTCACTGTGGTGAAGTATCGATAGAACATTTAAAAACTTCGGCAAGGATGCAAGAAACATAAGGTTTGTTTTAAGTACGGTTTAAGCCACAGCACTTGGCCTATAAATATGTGTATCTACAACCTCTCCCCTTGGCTATGCATGAAGCGGAAGTACATTCAGATGTCGATTATTATTCAAGACCCAAAGCAACCTGGTAACAACATTGATGTGTACCTGAGACCATTGGTCGAAGATCTGAAACTGCTGTGGAAGAAAGAAGGTGTCCCCTTTGGGATGAGGACAAACATGAGCAGTTTAACCTACGAGCGTTGTTGTTTGTTACCATCAACGATTGACCGGCACTTGGCAACCTATCCGGACAGTCAAACAAGGGGTACAAGGCTTGCACACATTATATGGATGAAACCAAAAGTATGTACCTAAAACACTGTAAGAAGGTAGTGTACATGGGCCATCGTCGTTTTCTTGTTGCAACCACCCTGTCCAGAGAAAAGGCAATCATTTTGAATAGAAGGCAGACCACCATACTAAGCCAAAGCATTGCAATGAAAAGGTCGTGTTTGCCATGGTGAAAGACCTGAAAGTAGTACTTAGAAAGGGACCTGGCAGCCAACCTATAGCAAGTGAAGATGGTCACGCGGCGATGTGAAAGAAGAAGTCTATTTTTGGGAAGTTACCCTATTAGAAAGTCTTGGACGTCAGCCATGTAATCGACATGATGCACCTCACTAAGAACCTTTGCGTCAACCTGCTGTGCTTCCTCGGTGTATATGGAAAATCAAAAGATACACTTCAGGCACATAATGATCTGAAACATATAGCACAACGCGATGGCCTTCACCCGAAACCAAAGGAGAAAGGAAGCCACTACTTGAGTCCAGCCAGCTACACTCTGAGCAAGGCAGAGAAGGAAAGCATGTTTGAATGCCTAGAGAGCATCAAGGTACTGTCTGGGTACTCCTTGAATATAAAGGGAATAATAAGCACGAAGGATAAGAAGTTCACAAACCTAAAGTCTCATGATAGCCACGTGCTGATGACACAACTGCTTTCCGTTATAATTCGGGGTATCCTTCCCGATAATGTCCGAGCAACAGTAACAAAGATATGTGCTTTCCTAAACGCTATTTCACAGAAGATCATCGATCCAGACAGACTAGAAGCCTTTCAAAATTATGTGGTGCAATATCTTGTCAGCTTTGAGATGATCTTTCCGCCTTTCTTCTTCAATATCATGACGCATCTCCTATGCCAAAACATGTTCCCTTTTGAGAGGTACATGGGCATTCTAAAGAAGTACGTCTGTAACCATTCTCATCCGTAGGCCAGCATCGCCAAGGAATATGAAATAGAGGAGGTCATTGAGTTCTGCGTCGACTTTATTAAAGACCTTCGTCCCATCAGGGTGCCCGAATCAAGCCATGAAGGGAGACTATGGGGGAAGGGGACTCTTGGAAGAAAGACAATAATGACCGTAGACAATGACTTGTTCAGAAAAGCACATTGGACTGTTTTGCAATAATCTTCCTTGGTGGCTCCTTACATAGAGGAGCACTTGGCGATTGTTCGCTCCGAAAACATTGGTAAGACCGATGCCTGGATTACACGCCATCACATTGATTCTTTCCCTGATTACCTGCGACAACATCTCATGGGCAACGGGACCATTGACCGACAACTAGCCTTCTTGACGAGGGGACCATCTTGCTCGATCACCACATTCATGGCATATGAAATCAATGGATATACATTTTACACATGAGCCCAAGATAGCAAGAGCACGAATCAGAACAACACTGTCCGCATCGATGCCATGAGATATGATGATACAACTAGCACGTATTACGGTAGCATCGAGGACATATGGAAACTTGACTATGGACCTCTGAAGGTCTCTCTATTTCAGTGCCAGTGGGTTAGGCTGAGTGGTGGAGGCGTAATGATTGATGCAAGTGGGATGACAACGGTCGACCTTAGCAAGGTTGGATACTCAGATGAACCCTTCGTCCTTGGCAATGATGTAAGATAAGTTTTCTATGTGAAGGACATGGCTAGCAAAGCAAAGAAGGGGAAAGTGTCCGATGAGCCAAAGCGCCACGTGGTTCTCCTAGGCAAAAGGAAAATCGTGGGAGTCGAGGATAGGACCGACGAAGATTACGATCAGTTTGACGGACAACCTCCATTCGCGGTGGCAGTTGATCCAAGCATCCTCCTATCAAAAGAGGACACCCCTTACTAACGCAACGATCATAGCGAAGGAAATAGTGTGAATAAAGTAAGTGAGGACAACCATCACTAGCTAAATTTATTGTATTTATTGTAAATTATTGTAAATTATTGAATTTATTGTAACCATTTGAAGTGCGAAAGCTGTAGAAGAAAAGAATCACGATCCCACATGCCTTGTGTCATCATTATTAGAACTTAAAATATTTTTTAATAGGGCATATGTTTATTATATATGATTGTTAGAATTTAAAATATTTTTCAACGAGTCAGTGTTAATTATAAATGATTGTTATAATTTAAAATATTTTTCAATAGGGCATATGTTAATTATATATGATTATTAGAATTTAAAATATTTTTTAGTAGGACACATGTTAATTATATATGATTGTTATAATTTAAAATATTTTTCACTAGGGTATATGTTAATTATATGTGATTATTAGAATTTAAATTTTTTTCAATAGGATAGATATATATTATATATGATTGTTACAATTTAAAATATTTTTAATAGGGCATATGTTAATTATATATGATTCTTAGAATTTAAAATATTTTTCAATAGGACACGTGTTAATTATATATGATAGTTATAATTTAAAATATTTTTCAATGGGGCATATGTTAATTATGTATGATTATTAGAATTTAAAATACTTTTCAATAGGGCATATGTTAATTTTATTTGATTATTAGAATTTAAAATATTTTTCAATATGACATATGTTAATTATATATGATTATTAGAATTTAAAATATTTTCAATTGGACAGATATTAATTATATTTGATTGTTACAATTTAAAATATTTTCCAATAGGGCATATGTTAATTTTATATGATTATTAGAATTTAAAATACTTTTCAATAGGGTATATATCAATTTTATTTGATTATTAGAATTTAAATGTTTTCATATTGAAATTAATTTTTCCCTCTTTAAATCTGTACTCTTGGTTTTTAACATCAACTCAGATAAAAAATATTTGAAAATAACAGGAAAATAACTTTAGTCCCGGTTGTTGGCTTCAACCGACACTAAAGATGTTCATCTACCAGGGTACGGGGGTCTTTGGTCCTAGTTGATGGCTTCAACCGAGACTAAAGATTATAATCTTTAGTCCGGTTGAAGCCACAGCTGGTAGAAGATATCTTTGGTCCCGATTATTGGCTTCAACCGGGACTAAAGATATCTTTAGTCTCGGTTGGAGCCACCAACCGGGACCAAAAATATAGGGGTATTATATATCCTAGCGCGTATCGTCTTCTCCACCGAGCTCCAAACACTTAGCCATTTTCGATCATCTTCTTGCGCCGAACCCTAAATTGTCGTTGCCAACGTCTTCTCGCACCGTCACCATCGTCTTGTGTCGCCGCCATCGTCTCTCGCCGTCGAGTCGTCATCATTTCCCGTCATTATTGTTAGTGATATGCCCTAGAGGCAACATGAAGATGTTGGATATCATGGTCAATGTTTATGTATAAATGAATAAAGTGTTATTCAGTTCCATGAAATAGACATCTTGTATTGATCAATAAGTACGTGACTTATTTATGAGACTCTTTATGCATGAATCTATTTCTAAATGATCCCTGATCACATGTCATATCATTGAACTATGAATATGGACTATGAAAATTATTTGAGTGAATTTTGAATTTGAATATTTGAATGGACTATGAATTTTGAATTAATGGACTGTGAATTAATTTGGACTGTGAATTTTGAATTAATTTGGACTATGAATTTTGAATTAATTTGGACTGTGAATTTTGAATTTCTTTATAAAGATAAACCAAGAATAAAAATGTTATATATTAAATAAAAAAAGTGAATCATTTTCATAGTTTATACGGGAAAAAATGAGCCAAAAATTTAGGCGTGTTGAGAAAAAATTTAGCCGTAAGCGATTTCATAGATTGGATCTATGCCTAACTTGTTTTTGCAGAGAATGCTTTGAGATGGTATGGCCCTATTGTATGTATGAGATGCATATGATGCGTGTAATATTCTTTCATATGTGCAATCCCTGTAATATTCTTTCATATGTGCAATGCTTGTAATATTCTTTCACGACCTACGAGTCGATGTAATCTTCATTTATAGCTTCTATAGTAGTAGCTTAGTTTGAAGAAATCAAGCATCATGCACATTGGAAGAAGGTGCCGAAGATGGAGATCCTCAGCACCGACATGGAGATGGAGATCACCATGTGAAGGGGGTCATACTCTTTCATTATATGCTATTCTACCTTCTTTCATATATGTGATATGTTTTGTTTGATAGGATAGCATCCCTCGCAAAATTAAGTAGTAATGATGCCCTTCCAAATGTTGCACCCGTCACCGTTATGCTCGTCAATGGTGGGTCTGCCAAAGCAGAGTGCCATTCTCTATCATAACACGAGGGGGTATATGTCGGACATATACAGCAGGAGCATTTGGTTTACTTAACAAGGCTATCAAAATAGTTTTGGGCCTTGGGGTATAGGTTGGGGCCGGGGCATGGAGATGCCACACCAACAACAAGAGTCACATAGAGATGTGATTAGCAAGGAGTTGCTTACCAAGTTATTAATCTTCTAGCCGTAATGCCAAAGCTCACTAGAAATTAATTAACAAGTGGATCTTGACCCAATACGTAACCTAGAGGGAAGGTGCCAAATACGTAATGGGAGTCTTTGTTAAATTGTTTAACAATAAACATAGCATAAACATTGTGCTGAACTTTGCTTTTTGTTGTAGAGTAATGACGCTAATACCACACCCGTACCTTTAATTTGCGATCTATTCTTGAGAAAGAAAAATTAAACGGAACAAACTTTATGGATTGGTATCGCAACTTGAGAATTGTTCTCAAGCAAGAGCGTAATGAGTACGTTCTTGAAGTACCTTATCAGGATAATTTGCCTAACAATGCTACTTGCAAGCGCACGGAGGGCTTACGAGAAGCATATTAATGATACCCTAGATATAAGTTGTCTCATGCTTGCTACAATGTCCCTTGAGCTTCGAAGCAATATGAGAGCAGCGATGCTCACACTATTATTCGGGACTGCGTGGCATGTTTGAGAACTAAGCTCCGGCCGAGAAGTTCAACACCTCAAAGTCCTTGTTTGCGTGCGAGCTTGTTGAGGGAATCCCGTCGATCCGCATGTGATAAAGATGATTGGCTATATCGAGAGTCTTGAGAAACTAGGTTTCCCTCTTAGCCAAGAGTTGGCTGCGATGTGATTCTCCGGTCGCTCCCTCCGAGCTTCGAGCTATTCATATTGAATTATCACATAAATAGTATGGATAAGACCTTGGCTGAATTGCATGGGATGCTAAAGACGGTGAGGAGAGTATCCGAAAAAACGTCATCATGTGATGATGATGCGAAGGCTAAGCGCAAACCACTGTCAAGAAACTTTGCACCAAGAGGAAGTTAACTCCGATAAGATCGCGAGTGCCTCTAATGCAAAGAAGGGCAAAAAGGGGTTGGCGGCATCAAATGTTGTTTGCTTCTATTGCAAGGAGACAGACCACTTGGAAAAGAAATTGCAAGAAGTGCATGGAGGATCTAAAGAAGAAGCAAAGTACGACTTACGCTTCAGTGTTAATGTTATAGACATTAATCTTACTACTTCACCTAGTGACTCTAGGGTATTTGATACCGGATCGGTAGCTCATATTTGCAAATTGTTGCAGGAAATGAGAAGAAGTAGAGGCTTAAGAAGGGGCGAGGTGAACTGCGCGTCGTCAATGGAGCAAGCGTTGCTACGAGTTCTTTGTCGCACAGTACCACTTCATCTACCTTCGGGATTAGTTTTGGAATTAAATAATTGTTATTGTGTTCCAACACTATATCAAAACGTTATTTTCGCTTCATGTTTGCAAGCGGAAGGATATGATTTTAGATCAATGGACAATGGTTGTTCAATATATCTCGAGATATGTTCTATTTTCATGCTCCATTGGTGAATGGATTATACGTTTTGAATCTTGAAGCGTCTCCCATCTATAACATTAATACGAAAGGCAACTCTCTAATGATATAAACCCCACATTTATATGGCATTGTCGCTTAGGCCATATAAATAAGAAACACATGGAGAAGCTCCATAAGGATGGATTGCTTCACTCTTTTGATTTTGAATCATTTGAGACATGTGAGTCTTGTTTACTTGGTAAGATGACAAAGGCACCTTTCACGGGACACGGTGAGAGAGCAAGTGACATGTTGGCACTCGTACATGCGATGTATGTGGACCAATGAGCTCAACGGCCGAGGTGATTATCGTACTTCATTACCTTTACCGATGACTTTAGTAGATATGGTTATATCTACTTAATGAGGCATAAGTCCGAATCCTTTGAAAAGTTCAAAGAATTCCAGAATGAAGTACAGAATCATTTAGGAAAAACAATCAAGTTTCTACGATCGGATCGTGGAGGGAATACTTGAGCCTAGAGTTTGGTAATCATCGAAAGATTGTGGAATTGTTCCACAGTTGACTCCACCGGGAACTCCACAATGGAACGGAGTGTCCGAACGGAGAAATCGCACCTTGTTGGACATGGTGCGGTCGATGATGAGCCAAAGTGATCTTCCGTTATCCTTACGGGGATATGCTCTTGAAACAAGCTACGCTCACACTAAATAGAGTTACATCTAAGTCGAGTTGAATAGACACCATATGAGATATGAACAGGGCAACCCCTAGTTTGTCTTTTCTCAAAATTTGGGGATGTGAGGCTTATGTAAAACGTTTGATCGACAAGCTCACACCCAAATCGACAAGTGCTTCTTTGTGGGATATCCTAAGGAAACTAAGGGATATTAATTTTATAATCGGGAACAAGGCAAAGTGTTTGTCGCCCAACACGGTGTCTTCTTGGAGAAAGAGTTTCTTTCAAGAAGGGTTAGTGGGAGCAGGGTGCATCTTGAAGAAGTTCAAGAAACACCGAGAAAATGTTTCGCTACCACGGAACCACAACAGGAGGAACAAGATGTTGCGCCACACTGTTGTAGATACACCACCCACGGAGGTCCGAAAGATCATGTCGTGCACCTGATAGGTACACAGTGCGGAACAACGTGATATATTGTTGTTGGACAACGATGATCTAAGACCTATAAGGAAGCAATGGTGGGACCCGATTCCAACAAGTGGCTTGGAGCCATGAAATCGAAATAGAATCCATGTACGACAATCAAGTTTGGAACTTGGTTGATCCACTCCGGGTGTCAAAACCATTGAGTGTAAATGGGTTTTAAGAAAAATTCCGATATGGATGGAAATGTTCACATCTATAAGGCGCGATTGGTGGCGAAAGGTTTTAACAGATTCAAGGAGTTGATTATGATGAAACCTTCTCGCCCGTCGCAGATGCTTAAATCTATTCGGATTATTCTAGCGATTGCTGCATATTTCGATTATGAGATATGGAGATGGATGTCAAAACGGCTTTCCTAAATGGAAACCTAAGCGAGGATGTATACATGATACAACCTCGGGGTTTTGTCGATCCACGATCGCTGGAAAGATATGCAAGCTACATAAATTCATTTGTGGATTGAAGCAAGCATCTCGGAGTTGGAATATTCGTTTTGATGAAGTAATCAAAGGGTTTGGTTTCATCAAAAACGAAGAGTAGGCATGTGTTTACAAAAAGGTCAATGGGAGCGCAATTGTATTTCTAATCTTATATGTGGATGACATATTACGATTGGAAATGATATCCCTATGCTAGAATCCGTCAAGTCTTCATTGAAAAATAGTTTTTCCATGAAAGACTTAGGGGAGGCAGCATACATATTAGGCATTTGGATCTATAGAGATAGATCCAAGAGGCTAATTGGATTAAGACAAAGTACATAAATTGACAAGGTGTTGAAAAGGTTCAACATGCATGATTCCAAGAAAGGTTTCTTGCCCATGTCACATGGCATTAATTTTAGCAAGAATCGGTGTCCTCGGACACATAATGAGCGGAATAAGATGGGAATGGTTCCATATGCTTCGGCAATTGGATCCATCATGTATGCCATGCTTTGTACACGTCCGGATGTCTTGTACGCTTTGAGTGCTACGAGCGGATACAGTCGAGATCCGGTGAAGGTCAGCTGGATGCCGTAAAGAATATCCTTAAGTACTTGAGAAGAACTAAGGATATGTTCCTAGTCTATGTAGGAGAAGAAGAGCTCATTGTTAGTGGTTACACCGATGCTGGCTTCCAAAGCGGACAAGGATGATTATAGATCGCAATCTGGGTTCATGTTCGCACCGAACGGAGAGCGCGAGTCGTGGAAGAGTTCCAAGCGGGATACGTTGCGACTCTACAACGGAGGCCGAGTACATTGCTGCTTCGGAAGCTGCAAAGGAGGCTGTTTGGATCAAGAAATTTGTTTCGAGTGGGTGTGATGACCAGTGCACCGGTCCAATGTCTCTCTATTGTGATAATAGTGGAGCTATTGCGCAAGCCAAGGAGCCGAGGTCACATCGAAGTCCAAACACATAGTTCGGCGATATCATCTCATCCGCGAGATAGTGGACAGAGGTGATGTCAAGATATGCAAAGTGCACACGGATCTCAACATAGCCGATCCGCTAACAAAACCTCTCCCTCAGCCGAAACATGAGGCACACACAAGAGCAATGGGTATTAGATACTTACATGATTGACTCTAGTGCAAGTGGGAGCTGTTAGTGATATGCCCTAGAGGCAACATGGAGGTGTTGGATATCATGGTCAATGTTTATGTATAAATGAATAAAGTGTTATTCAGTTCCATGAAATAGACATCTTGTATCAATCTACGTGACTTATTTGTGAGACTCTTTATGTATGAATCTATTTCTAAATGATCCCCGATCACATGTCATATTATTGGAACAAATATGACTCAAAGATCGGCATGTTTATTGATTTATGATCATGTCTCATAGATCATGGGTATGGAGATACCAAATCAATAAACATGGACACATGTGTTAGAGAACATATTGTTGGATAGACACTACGGAATTAATGTGTCATTAGTTGGTCTCAAGTAGTGTGATGCAAAGTCCTTAGACCTGAGATCATCATGGATTCCAACATGTCTAGTAGCCTACTTTGGGACTACCAAACGCTATTCCGTGCGGGTAGTTATAAAAGTAGTTTTCGGTTTGCTATGAAACATGGAGTGGGATGTGAGTGATCATGATGGAATTTGCCCCTCCTTTGGAGAGATATCTCTGGGCCCCTCGAGGTAATGGATTATGGAAATGCATGGCCATGCTAAGTTGATTGAGGAGTCAATCAACGACGGATAATCCAATACGGTTCGAGTGAATGGTTAAGCTATTGAAGGGATGACACACATCTTGCCTATAGCTTAATTGGTATCGTGAGGCAAAGGGATTTGTGTACACATTACAGGTTCAGAGCCGATATTATATTCTTGTATGCTATGGTGTCAATATGTGCTGCTAGGCGCCGCTGTTGACAAATCGGCTGAGTTAGACTCGAGCCGAAACCAAGTATACCTGAACCTACAGGGTCGCACGCTTAAGGGGATAGAATAGATATTCGAGTTGGACTCGAATACGGCTCGATTGGATAGGGTTCCGATCGGATAGAGTCCTATGGGCTTACGACGTATGGGCGGCCAACTCTATGAGACTCGGATGGGATCCGATTCAAAATAGAGTCCTGATCGGCCACTAGTCCCAGTCGGCCAACTCTATATAAAGGGGCGAGGGGTGGAGAGTTGAAGAATCGAATTGCATTGCGTCGAGATCAATCTCCATGGAAACCCTCCCCACTTTCGAGCCAAACCCTAGCTTTGCATCGCGTGCTAGCACACGGGTGTTCGGCGTTCTGTTCCCGAACGTGTGGATACCGGTGGATGTGTTGCTATGTTGCAGCGCTGTTGATCGGCTACGAATCGGCTGCAATCGGAGCGAGGCGACTGCGGCAGATCGGCGACGCAAGCGCGGCTGCGGCATCGGTGAATCGGCTGATTGGTGAATCAGCTGTCCCCGGGAATCGGCTGTCGGTAAATCGGCTGTCATCGGCCAACACTGTTCCAGATCGGATAGCCCTGATTGGCTAGTCCGCTGCACTCTACTCCAATCGGTAACGATCTATCGACCCTTACTTGCAAGTGTTCCTGGTTTGCGCGGTAGAAAAGTTTTTGTTTTCGGCTACCGTAGCCTCCGCGTAACCCTTCAATTATCGCTGCATTCCGAGGTAACCTCGTTGGCGCCCATTCGATTTCATCTATGCATGATCTTGCCAAACCCTAACCCCCGCACGCCGTCGTCATCGCCATCGTCGCCGCCACGCCCTTATCGTTGAAGCGTGAATATATATATATATATATATATATATATATATATATATATATATATGAACTATGAATATGGACTATGAAAATTATTTGAGTGAATTTTGAATTTTGAATATTTGAATGGACTATGAATTTTTAATGGACTGTGAATTAATTTGGACTGTGAATTTTGAATTAGTTTGGACTGTTAATTTTGAATTTTGAATGTTAATTAATTTTGAATGTAAATATTTTGGATGTGAATTTTGAATGTAAAATGCGACTTTTATAAAGATAAACCAAGAATAAAAATGTTATATATTAAATAAAAAAGTGAATCATTTTCATAGTTTATACGGAAAAAATGAGCCAAAAATTTAGGCGTGTTGAGAAAAAAGTTCAAGTGGTTAAGTGATCCACCTCTCCTTTCATCCACTTCCTCTCCTCTCCACGATATCTCCCTCACCTCATTCTCCTCTCTTTCTCTCTCTCGGGAAAAAAACTTAGAGAAAAATTGAGCGGACGACTTAGCGACTTATTCCCATTCCAGGTTTCCACGAACGACTTTTATGAGTTAGCGAACGACTTAGCGAACGACTTAGTGAACGACTTTTACGACTTAGAGAACGACTTAGCGAACGACTTTTATGACTTAGCGAATGACTTTTACTACTTAGAGAACGACTTAGCAAACGACTTTTATGACTTAGAGAACAACTTAGCGAACGACTTAGTGAAAACTTATAGAGAACGACTTTTACGACCGAACGAGCGGAGTATATGCATTACCTGAATATCAGACTTAGGGACATCATGCATGTATTAATTGAATAATTTTTTCCTTTTCAGAATTACTTGATCTAGTCATCCAAGCGAAACAATCAAATGGCAAATCGCTCGGACGAACAGATCCTCTTTGATGAGATCGTAGATGGGAGCAGCCAATACTTCGTTGAGGAGGGGAATGAGGATCCCAACCAGTACCTCAACGAGGAGGGCAACGAGGGCACCCCAGCTGTTGGAGAGAAGAGGGCACGCGGGCAACGTGGTGTCAGCAAGAGAATTGAGGGTCGACATGTCATAACCGAAGTGGCACTGGATGGTCGACCATGTGCCCCAGCCGAAGCCGCAAGGAAGTTTGTGGCACACAACGGATGGGTAGTGAAGGATCATGTGCCCATCAGCGTAATGAACTGGCAACGATCAAGGACAAGAGGGGATGAGCAAAGCTATCTCTTGGACACAGAGAAGGAGATGTTGTGGTCAGACAATGTTGGAGACGTTCACCATCCCAGAGATAGAACAGGCAAGAGTCAAGGAATGAACGCTAAAAAACATGGCCAAGCTTTTTAGGAACTTCAAGAAGGAACTACACAAGAAGTACATCCTTAGGGGCCAGAACCCAGACTTTGACAAATTCCCAAAGCTACGAGATCACTGGGGGGCCTTTGTGCAATACAAGACAGGAGAACAAGCGCAAGAACTCATTGAGAAAAACAAGGCCAACACAACTAAGAAACAGTACCATTACAAGCTAGGATCAAGCGGCTATCAGAAGGCAGTGCCGAGATGGGAGCAGATGGAAGCCAACCTCCTAGCCAGAGATATCGTTTCGGCCACAGCCAACTGGCCGTAACGATCAAAGCAATGGTTCTATGCTCACGGCGAAGCGCTCAACCCTGCCGATGGCTCCGTAATCTTCGGTGATGCAATCCAAGAAGCAGCCAGAAGATTAGAAGATGCAGTGGAGGCCTCTGCCTCGGGCTCATTCCAGCCTGTCAGAGAGAAGGACGAGCTTACGCTCGCACTGCAAAACCCTGAGCATCCGGGACGAACGCGAGAAAAGGCATCGTTCCCTAGAAATACGGATTCAAAGGGGACATCCAAAGCTATAGGAGTCGCATGAGGAGGAAGCGAGATATCGATGCGAAGCTAGCTGATATGGAGCTCAAACTCTCACAGATTGATGACATAGTAGCAAGAAAGGTTGCCAAACAGATGGCCGAGCTGCAGAGCCAGCATGTGAGCCAACCAGATCCACCGCAACTATAGCATCAGCGCAGCAGCTGCGCTTCTACAGGCCATGTCACTGAATAGGCCCAAGAAGCTCCAGCAGTACCACCATGCCCTGTGGACGAGATCATGCAGCAGACACCTTGTGAGCTGCATGTTCCATTCAAGAACCTGCCAGTTAAGGTATGCTCGTAGTTTTATGATGTATATTCCAGGCAAAAACTTGTCAATCAAGATTGGTTACTAATTAATAAAATCTCTTCTCGTGAAGGTGGCGTCGGGCATGGCGATACCAGTTGAACGAGATGGGACATATCACTGCATGCCCATTCCACCCAGGTACTCTAAAGTTGAAATTGAAAAGGTGGAATGAGGCTTTGAAGATCTCGAGGTGGATATCCTCAGAGGAGATGGGAAGATGACACTAGGAGAAACAACCCGCGGGATCATTCTATGGATCAAGCCCTTCATCGTCTTTCCTGAGCGAGAAGCGACTTCCGTTCCTCCGTCTCTACCACGTGGATTGTCTCCTCCGCGTGGACCGTCTCCTCCGCCTCCTCCGTCGCCTCCACGAGCACCGACTCCTAAACGGTCTCCCACTCCCCAGCCTCCTCCATCGCCTCCATGAGCACCGACTCCTAAACGGTCTCCCACTCAGCCTCCCCCATCGCCTCCTAAGCACAAAGCTCAAGTTGCGTGGTCAATGTCAACCAGTTCACCAAGAAGCAAGATGACAAAACTTGATCGGCTCCCGCTAGCCCCAAAGAAAATGTCGTACGACATGACTCCCGAGGAGTTGCATGAGGCCATCCAAGCTGAGGTGAAGGCACGTTTCAAGAAGAAGTCTCCTAAGAAGCCTATTCTAATCGATGCGACGACCAAGGCCTTCTTCAAGAAGATGTACTTTACATCACTGGCTAAACTGATACCACAGTTGGACTACGACAGGACGATCAGGAAGGCACATAGGAAGGCGACAGCAAAGGCCAAAGATGTCCCGCGGCTCGGGATGCAACCTAAAAAATCCATTGAGCTGGTGGTGCAACCATAAAGAGCTGATTTTAAAAAATTTATGGAAGATGAGGGAATAACAATGGACCAAATATATGGACGTGCAACTATCAAGAAGGCTGAGCTGAAATATAAGTATACATTTGGACGACCTCTTGTCAAGCTTGATGAGATCAAGATTCTCCCCACACAGATGTATCGCTTCCACTAGTGGTACATGGAAGCTTCAGGCAAAGGTACAGAGATGATCACGGTCCAGATTAGAAACAACACATTCTTCGAAGTAGAAGATGATCTAATGTTTATCCGCTTTGAGGACATCTTTGACATGTACCAGCTAGACGCCCTTGACGTCTCTATTATAACCACACGGGTTTTGTAAGAATCGTTCGGTTAAATTTATTTTGTTACTTAGCTTCTTGTATGTAGCTGACTAAAATTATTTTATCCGTTGTAGAATGGCTATCCATGAGTGAAAGGAGCGGGGATGGATGAAAATATGATTCATGGACCCCTGAAAAATCAACACTGCGATGCTAGAACAATATCCGACACAAACAGAGGACAATATCCTCCATATGCTGGTGCAACAGCATTACAAGACTTGGATACTATTATCGTACAACACAGTGTGAGTTTTTACTACCATCCGTACCAATTTCCATCTTGTACATATACAGTTTCATATATATCATCTCACACAATTTGCAGATTCCATTGGGTCCTTTTCCTAATTGACCTTAGCCACTCGCTAATCCATGTCTACGATTCAATGGATAAACCACAGTCTACCTTCGTAAAGATTTTTGAAGTGTTAGACAGGTAATGTCATCTTAGTTGCTATTGCTACTATGCGATTCTTGAATAATTACTAGCTTGCAACTGCATGTAGGGCATGGGCACGGCTCCGTGATAAGGCCCACGGGCTTTGGAATGAAAAGCTTGAAGTGAAAATAAAATTTCCAGTGAGTACATACTCCAAAATTATATTGAATCATTAATTTATTCTAAAATAGAAATATATATTAAATATGTCGTCGTTTCTCTTTTAGTGTGCAAAACAAACACATGGGACGAACTTGTGCGGCTACTACGTCTGTGACTACATTCAACGCCTAACTCACCAAGTCACATGTTCCCAGGATCTGGTTGTACGTATAACAGTCATTCATACATTACGTCTTGATCTATTGATTTTATATATTTATTTCTCATTTTTTTCAAATAATAGATTATTTGCATAAGGGACAAACTCTCCCACCACGATGGTTTCATATAGGCTTCTTGAGAATCATTGATGGGATTTATCAACGAGCAAATTATTCATCCCGCGGGAGCATTCTATTGGGATTGGAGTGGTCGTGGATCCACATTGTAGATAATTTTTGTAATATATGATATAGAACAGTAAAAATTAATCAGGAATGTAATATATGTGTGTACATATTTTGGTAATACATGTATATATTTACTTAATTAAGTGCATTTATATGTATGTAAAATATATATTTATACATATATATATGCATATTGCATATATATGTATAAATATATATGTGTGTAAAATATGTATTTATATATATATATATATATATGCATATTGCATATATATGTAAATATATATGTGTGTGTGTGTAAAATATGTATGCATAATATATAAACAAGCACCAAGCTAGCAGGAGTAAAATTAAAAAAGAAGAAGAAAAAACCTTTAGTCTCGGTTGGTGTTACCAACCGGGAATAAAGATACATATCTTTAGTGCTGGTTATTTCAACCGGGACTAATGATAGGCATCTTTAGTTCCGCTTTCGTTGTCTCAGTTTGAAACCCGAGACTAAAGAGGGTTTTCCCAGCAGTGTACGTAGCCTCTATGACAAGTATATTACACTTCCTACATTGACCAAACAACCACTATTATTATGTGGGACAGTTAAACAAAATGGGTTTTTATTTTGATTCTAGTTCAGAAGGTAAATTAAACTGGTCATGTTAGTATAGCTCCAGATATCACATAAGTTAAATCAAAGTGATTATAATAGTTCATATTTCTTCTAAAATATAAATAAAATGATTTTAAATGTTATCAATGTAATCACGTATCCATGGATTTGACAATCACATATATAGATTTATCAATTTATGACCCTAGAAATCTAGCACTACTGAAGAAATGGTTTTTCTGGACGATGCCCTCGGTAGGTTCCAAGCAGGCCATAAGTGGTCGTGCCTGAAAAAATCGGCCCCCAGGAGCCGGTTGTTGGACCGCACGGAAAGATTCATTATCCCGTGCGGTCCACCTAAGAGACCGCACAACATAATATCCCGTGCGGTCCACTTAAGCGACCGCACGGGATAATGCACATTATCCCGTGCGGTCCACTTACGAGCCCGCACGAGATAATGCATTTTCTCATGCGGTCCCTTAAGTGGGTCACACGCGATGATGGGTCATATATTTCTTCCCCAACCCGACTATGTCATTTTAAACTTCGTGTTTCTCTCTCCAAAAAAAGCCAATTATAGGGGGGAAGGTTTTCAACTCGAATTCTTTGATTGCAATCAATATAAAAGGTAACATGTTTGATCTTCTCTTTCATTTGCTTCCGTTTTTGTAAAATTTTATTGGTTGAATGCGAAGATATTTAAACTTTTTCAACTCGGTGTTTCTTTCTCCAAAAAATAGGCAATTTATTAGGGGGTAAGGTTTTCGACTCGAATTCTTCGATTGCAATCAATATAAAAGGTAACATGCTTGATCTTCTCTTTCATTTGCTTCTGTTTTTTAAAATTTCATTGGTGCAATACAAAGATATTTAAACTTGTTTGAATAGGTAATTTTGAGCTATTTTTATAATTTGTAGGAATGACAAAACTTTTTTTGGTAATTACTAGTGCATTATGGTCCAATGTATTGTAGGTTTAGTTGTAAAGTAGGATTTAATTTTTTGTTTATGTAGAACATATTCATCTACAATATAAGATATTCATCAATCTCCTCCGACACCACATTATGCTTTGGCGCTACCTGAAAGGCCTCTTCAAAAAACCACAAGTCTCTCAAGTCCAACTAAGCTTGAACCTCGTCGACTTATCCCAAAAGTGGTACGATCAACTTATGATCAGAAAGAAATGGCCGTATACAAGGAAAAGTTAGTGTTTCAGGCCTTCAGGAGGAGAGCGCGGACTGAGAAGAAGCAAGATGAAACTCCACAGTTGTTGGATTCACAAAAAACGGTGAAAAATCAAATGGAGGACATGCAAAACTGGACTTCCGACGAAGTGCCAACAAAGTACGAGTACGAGAAGCCATTCTTATCGTGGCACGTCATGGAAGATCTACCCTGGGAAATGAGGGTGATGCATGATTGGTACCTCAAGGTGACTACAAAGGGCCTCGGCTTGATTTCTGTGAAGGTCCCAGATCACGCTTTCATCAGTGGACCAAATGGGATGCTGGTCATCGATTTCAACGACCTTCACGCATTTTTTAAGCTAGACAAAATGGATATAAATCTGATGGCCGCATTTTTCCTGTAAGTCAATCTCATTTGATGACATAAATAAATTTATTTGCAAACTAACTTCTGATAAATTACCCGCTGCATTACTTAGGATGCAATTCCACAACGTCGAAAAGGCCAATCGACTAGTAGGATACATCAACCCAACAAGGGTTTGCTGGACGGAACACACGATGGCAATTTGTGAAGATTTTGCTGAGCTAAAAGGTAAATCAAAGGCTGAAAAAGAAGCTTCCATCAAACAAATACACAAGAAAAAGATGGTCAGTGTACCACTGTACTTGGGCAAAGCGATGCTCACGCACAAAGACAAAATTGTCATCATGGTCCCTTATGTTGTGCGGTACATAATATTTCTTCTGTACTACTGTTATTTTACTACAAAATCACCTACAATTAACATATCTTCTTTGCAGCGATCACTATGTACTATTTCTGGTATATCCGCGGGACCACTTGGCCATACTGCTCGATCCAGCACACTACGTTGATGATACATTCAAAGAATTTCTTATTTTGTTAAATTTGTAAGTACTTTTATGCACCATTTAATAAGTATTGGTTGTTATACTCTCATATACACAATTGACTCAAACAATTATTTTGACTACAAAGAGCACACAAACATTACGTAGACCATGATGGACCAGTCAATAATCCACAAAGGAAGAAGCTTCTCATGAAGACACAATGGCCGGTAATTACTTGTCCGCTATACTGAAATTTCTTATATACACTTGTTTAATTTAAAATATTGACGTATATAATTTTATTCAACACAGTGTTATAAGGAACCACCAGGCACTAACTTATGTGGATACTACGTGTGAGAGATGCTTAGAATCAACGGTAGATACACTACAAAGTTTAAAGAAGTAAGTCCAGAGAAAATATCTTTTTACATATTAAGATCTTATATAATTTTTCTAACTATCAATGTGTATTCCTTCTTAAACAGATCCCGTCCATTCTAGTTGTAGCGAACCGGTTCGACAATCGAACCATACTCAACTTGTGTGCAAATATTTGCCGCTCTATCCGCCGCGATGTCTATAACCATTTGGGTGATTTCTACGATCCGGAGAGCCAACTTACGACAGAGGATACCTTCAAACAACTTAGAGAGTGAAAACAAACATATGTAGAACAAACAGTTCAAAGTATATATTTTATGTGCTTTCGAACTATTGTAAATTGTGAGACGATACATGATATGTATATATGTGTATGCGTACATATATCTTTTTATGAGAATATAATTAATGTGTTTTAATTCTTAATACGTGCGAGTGTACATACTAACGATGACAACATCGATATGTGTAATACACGTATCATTATTGAGCGAGAGAGAGAACCCAAACAAAATGCAAGCAATGCACCTAATAATGTTGCACGGGATAATAGATCTTCCCGTGCAGTCAACTTAAATAATCGCACGAGAAGATCTATTATCCCGTGCGGTCGGCTTAAGCGGCCCGCACGGAAAGATCGATCTTCCCGTGTGGCCCGCTTAACTCTTAAGCCGACCGCACGGGATAATAGATCTTCCCGTGCTGTTAGGCCGCCCGCACGCGAAAAGGTTCTTTTCCCAGACCTTCTCGGGTGTGCGGGCAGGCCTTACGCATGGGAAAATGCCTTTCGGCCCGCACAAAAAAGTCGATTTTGCACTAGTGTAGCTTAAAAAATTGTGTGGATTTGGAGCTGGGCCAAAAGAGAACCTAAAGTATCAAGAACTCAGGCACGAGAAAACGTGCCTCTCTAGCGGCAACAGTTTCAGAGGCATAGTTGTACTGGCGCAAGATATGATTTGGTTAGGAAAAAACTCATTTTCAAAATATAAGCATATTTAGGTTATTTAGTACAGATGAAAGTTGAGAAGAAAATACTTAGATATAAGAATAGAAGTCCATTTTGCCATTCGCCGATCTATTTCATTTTATTGGATCACTTAACCCCAAAAGTATTTTTCAACTCACTTTACACTCCGAACTATTGAAACTCACTTTACACTCTGAACTATTGAAAATGGTACACTTTGCTCCATAGTGATATTTATCTTTTTAGTTTTTATTTATATAAGTTGTATTTTGTAATGAAATTTAGTAGGGTTGATAGATTAACTTAGCTCTATACTTATTTTACAATTTCTTTATCACCGGTTATATAGGTTAGAAGCACTAAAGTTGATTTTAAATTTCAAGCAAACAGTCATGGACAAAATTGAAAATATTTTGTAAGTTTGATAATGTTGTCATCTATAGCTTAAAAAATGTAGCTTAAAAAAATAAAAAAGAGAAATACTATTAAGCAATAAAGTGAACCATTTTTAATAGTTTGGGGTTAAAATGAGCCAGAAAATAATTTGGGAGAGTAAAATGGACTTTTTTCTCTATGTAACAAGGGATAGTTGGGTGAAAGGGTTTGTTAGTGTAAGATGGAAAAATATTCAACGAGAAATAACTAATGGATAAGAAGTAATCTGAATAGTGTTATAAGTAATTATATTTTGGTCTAAATTTTGAATGCTAAGTGCTCATATTTTGAAACGGAAAGAGCAGAGATCCTCAAATTATGGCGAATTGTACGGCTTATAATTTTGTTGAACACACAATCATGAACAAGATCTTTAATCCACTACTACAAAAACTTCCTTAGGTGTTGGTGGGAACCTCACATAGGTGCCGGGTTTCTGACCACCACGACGATAGGGACATAGATGGGAGTGTGTGTGTTTTTTTTGGGGGGGGGGAGGGACGTCGGTGCTGGTTTGAGAATCAATACCAATGAGGTGCACGATTTGGAAAACAATGCTAGCTTGGCTCAATTCAAGTCGATGCTTGTGGCCAAATTTTTTTCAAAATTGTTCTTCATCAATTACAAATTGTTTGTCGACGTCACAAATCATAGAAAGTGAAAGATATTTTCCACAAATGCATTACTACTCAAGTCAAAATCCCCACTTTAGAACAACAGATCAGAACGAACCCCATCAAAAATCTGCAGACCCCTAAAATCAGCTTCTGCTCACCACCGCTTCTGCATGGTTGCCTATGTCATCATGGTCCCATCCACGCTGCTACTCACTGTGGGTGAAGACCGCCCGCCTGCTCATCAATATCAAGCAGCCCCCTCGCGCCTGGATCTGGTCGTCCCCAAGCTTGAGGTGGCAGAATCCCGCCTTGAGCTCGTGGCGGCCAGTGGCCCATGGCGAGGTGAAGGCCAAGGGAGTAAGGAAGGCATGAGAATCGGCAAATACGTCCAGGTTGAGACAAGTGCTCGATAGGAAGATAGAAATGCGCAGCTGCTTGACTAGGGAAGGGGAGGGGCCTGTTCCCAAGCTCAAGATGACGGATCTAGCCACCTCTTAGCTCACGGCAACGGATCTGGCCATCCCCAAGCTTGTCAGCTCCGAGGCCTAAGGGAGAGATCAAGGAGTCCATAAAAATACCGGGGTAGGTTTCGTTGGCTCGACTCTATCTGAGATGCCGGTTTAGAAACAGACACAAATGTCCCACGTATGAGTGCTTTTTAAAAAAATAAAACTAACATAGTTATTATTTGTATTGTTTTTTTAATAAACCAATATTTATAATGTCTATATAAGCGGTGTTGGTTTTTAATTATATACTTGTATGAGAGGTTGAAAGGACGAAAAAGGTTTTTTTAATTATATACATGTATAATAGGTTGGAAGGACGGAAAAGGCTCCTATTAGGGGTTTTTTAAGTAGTGGTCATGCCTGCTCTCCGACTGTAGAGATCGATGTGTTGATATATTTCATAGAAAATTGGGTTATAAAATTCTATTCACATGCATATAGTAGTATATAAATGCCATGCGAGTGAAGAATAGTAGCTTAGTTTTGCCTTCATGCATGTATGCTCAATTTGCAACTAAATATAACTAGCTTTTGCAGCATGCACGTCCATTCCTCCTCAGCAGCAAATGTCGGTGAGAGCATCTAAAAATAGGAAGTATCCTATATCAATTCAGTGTGGACACACAAATCACACATGTTCAAGTTTTAGTTCAGGACCAAAACTGACTTTACTTTAATTTGGAGGGGCCTGTGCTAAATTTGTAGGCCATCAACTGAAAGTTTAGTGCTACAAAATATTTAGCAGTAATTGTAACACGTACATTTCTTTGCGTGCCAAACACGTAGAATCATTAATTTCTCGCTAGTTAGGGAAAAAATAATACACCTTTGTTTTATTTTAAAATAAATTCATTTTTATATGTGAATCTTGACGTAAACTTAGAACGGAAGGGTGTATATTTATACAACAGTATGTGACCTTTTGATTGAAAAGGGTGTATATTTATGCTTTCAATTGGTGGTTTCCATACGTTTATGACTCTCTCAATAGACATGCATGCATGCATCCTAGCATCAATCTATAAAGCTGTAATAAAAGTAATGCATGCCCAACTCATCATAAAATTAAACGCTATTTCAGCAATTTCAATTTATATAGAGTAGCTCAGTTTAATTGCAGCTGCAATTAATTAAAGCCTGCAACGTATACTGTTACCCTTTACCATACGTTTTGTCAGTCATGAATTTAGAAAATAATTACATATGCGTCAGTCTTTCCGAAACACACGAGAGACAAACTACCGGGGACGAGCAATCAAAACGTGAAACTATAAAAAGTTCATATGAATTTTAGGGTAAAAACTTAGCAAACATACATGGATTTGCTTATGAGGTTGTGGTAGTTTTGCAACAAGTGAACATTTTCTGTAATACTTATCATATTTATTTATCATATTTATGAATGAATTTTAGGGTAAAAATTCAGCAAAGATACATGGATTTGGTTATGAGGTGGTTGTAGTTTGGCAAAAAGTGAAACCTTTGTAATATTTATTTTGTTTTTAGTTTTACTAAGACAAGATTAAATGCTTCCACTTTGGTAAAAAATATTTGAAATTTTAGACAAGATTCTATCAAACTTCTAAAACTTTAATAATCAATTTCGAATTAAAATACGTTCGTCTAATATCATATATGATATTTTGATATTACTATATTCATGTTGTTTTTCTAAAACTAATTATTTATTTTCAAAGTTTTATAAAATTTGACTAAAATTTATTTTAAATGTTAAATATTTATGATCGGAGGAAGTTCATAATAACTGGAGCGTCAATAATAAATTTGGGGACTTACTTCGTGCTGTGACACCGCTTTAGTTTAGAGCGGGTAAAAAGCTTAAGTTTCTTCAAATATTAATTAGGCCATGTGTGAGGAGCTTTCTACAATAATCTTCGGCTTTCAGCTTTCCCAAACACACCAAATTCCACCTTTATAATTGTGAAACTTTTTAGCTACAGAATCCAGAAATAAACTATTAGCCAAGAGCTGTGAGACTTTAACTCATCTAGATTTTCACTGCCTATTTCATATAATCTCCAGTTAGCCAAACATGGCTTCAGACTCATTGGAGTAGAGAATCTGGTCTATGTTAAACGATATTCTAACCACTAATAAAAAGGAGATAACTATTGTGATGGGAGTCAGATTTAACTGGACCATTTTCTTGCTAGGACAAAAGTTAGCTAGCTAGCTAGGTTTCTACATGCCATGAAGCAGTTCTCCATGGGTAGGAAAGCACTGAACAAGAAGTTACACATTTAGAAAAGCAGACCCAAAAAAATCAAATGACAAAGTGATCACAAAGAAAGAGAAAATATCCAATCGTCTTATCGTACGTGTACTGTAAATATGTGATTGACAAGCAACTAATTTTGCACCGCAGTGTTGTGCCCACCCTAGGGTTCCAACAAACTTATATAGGTCCCCAGTTAAGACATGGACAACACATATATATCACAGGTGATGAGGCAGGCACATCTTCTACGATGCATAGACAAGCATCTAGCCTTGAATTCTTTCATGGTTAGTGAGGAGAATGTGAGAATTTTTTAGATTTATTTGCAGTTGATAGCAAAATTTCTTTTTTTGAGATAGCATGAAGAGTCAAGAGGAAGATTTTTCTGCAGTGTAGCGGTAGGGTAAAAACCGACCACGATTGTCATGTCATGCATATTTGTAGACCAGATTCCCTTTTGATTCAGAAAGACCATGAACTTTTCCAAACTCAATTAACCCATCCATGAACTTGTAAAAACCAGGCTTTCTTAGCCTCTAATTAAAGGCTAATTACAGAATGGGACTCGTCGAAACGAATCATTCCAGACGACGAGACAGGAACTGACAGCGAGGTTACCAACTAAAAGGACCCTACGAAGAAAATTTGCCTGCTTGATTTCGAGACTTGCAGGGAGGCCCTACTGATAGAGAAACCCAGCAAAACCAATGGCGTCATGGTCTTTAAAAAAATAAAATTTGGTTATTAAATAAATTAAAAAATTATGAGTTATTAAGAATTAAACATAGAACTTAGGATTGAAACCACACATTCTTTGTCACTGTACTATTGCATCTCCATCGTGATCTTCTCCAATCAGCCCAAGCAAAAACAGCTTTACCAGAGCCTAGCTCATCCAAGGAAGCTGCTGTTTTCGTCTTGTCCACGGCGAACCTCGTGCTGCGTGCCGCCGGCGCCATGAACAAGCATTTTTGAGCTTCCATTCAGGCTTAGCTCGTTAGAGAAAAGATGACATTTATTCTGGCTTGTCGCCATCATACATAGCTGGTGGTCATACGCAATACATGGTTGGGCTGTGTGTACTACTCTGACTACTACTACAACTACAAATGGTTGACACAATTCAGGCAGGTGAGCTCATGCAAACCACATCTTGCTTGTCTATCCTCGGTTGGCAATTCTACAGTGGCGGTCCAAAGTATATCAAGGTAGTAAAAAGGGAGGTTCACTTCACATCGTACAGCAGCACTTTGCTAGTGCACCCAGCACCTGGGGGGGCGCAGTTGACAGAGAGCCAGTAATAAAGGGAGCATCTAGCTGATGAACTGATGCAGCTAGAACCCAGGGCCAGGGCACAGCTGAGCCAAAAAGCAAAAGTAGCAAAGATTTTGACCCTGGTTTGACAGATTTACAGACTGATGCTAGTAAAGAAGTTCCATTTTAAGTGGTAAAGCGATCGAGTACCGTTGATCTTCCACCTGATTATTGACTCCAAAACAAGCCCTTACGATCGCGAGATGCGCTTTGGAGTAGGCTTTGGTAGGATCCATCATGCTCCCGATGAGCGAAAGGCGCACCATCGAGCACAAAGTTTGCATTGCACAAAACAAAAGGATCAAGCACCTGAAGGAAAATGAAGGAAAGAAAGGTAAAACGTCCGAAAGATGGACATGACCCCTCCGGCAACTGCAAGAGCTGAGAACTGAAAAATCTCCATCTCATGCGGCTGCTAAACTGCTTTGGCTAGTAAAAAAGAAGCCTCCCCTTTTTTTGCTCTCCTTTCCCGATCATGGCAGACATCTCACATCTGGCTTCTGCAGCCATGTGCCAAGCCTCTCCTGTGCATGCCACTCACGTGTCACCCAATCATTGGAGGAAGCCGGCTGATGAAAGATCACTCACTACCTTGACAACAAACAGAGAATCACCAATTGGGCTATGTTTTGGACGGTCTGAAACCCGCTTTGAAGCACACAGATTCAGAGTTAGGCAGCCAATAATGTGCAAGGGTTCAGCTCCTCGATATTATTAAAAAAGAACCTGGGAAGGGCTTGCAACACTGCAAATCTTCAGAAAAGTAGCTGACTTCAGATTTCACTAGCTGCCATATCAGGTACGCTGGTACCAAAGCAGTGGATCATGATGTAGCAACAGATGATTGGTTCACTGGTAGGGTTGCTACAGCACTGCCTTCAGAGATACTCAGTACTCTAGCATTGTGGCACAAATCACAGTGGTGAGGATCTTCTATGCCAGAGTATTTAAGTCCAACAAAGAGGTAACGACAGGACCACAGGAGATCACCCATTCAGAAAAGGTATAATGATGGAACATGCCTAGTTTCAATAAGTTACAAGAGATAGATCTTCTATGGACAACAGTAACTAAAATTCGGCTAAACAGTTTAGTTGCTGCGGTAAAATTTTACAACTCATAAGCAATCCATGCCCGCTGTTGGCGCTCTACCAGTTTTTCAATGCCATTCCCAGCATTTCTAATTGCACAGGTGGCTTTCAAAAGTGAAACGAACCCTAGCAGGCTACCACTACAAACAAAAACGGCAAAAGAAAAGGGATGCTGACTAGGGCCCAAAATTCATCTGCATCGTGTTGAGGCCTCACTTACCTCCACTTGTCTCTTAACTCCTTGTTCTCAGACCAAATCCAAGTAACAACGATGGCAGCAACCAATGCAGCAATTGTGATGAGTAGAAGTGCATAGCTGAACTCGTCAGTTAGTGAGTCATAGGTTCTTGACGGAGCAAGCTGAGTATAGAAAAGATCTACACCATATGTGAAAACAAGAGTAGTCGACTCCAACTTCGAAGGAATAGAAACAATTCCTCTCAGGGCTTCCACTTGAAGAGAGTGTGTCACATAGGACTGCGAGAGAAAAATAGTGAAGTGAGCAGAATGAATATTGGTCTGTTAGCAGAATGCATGCGCTTAAATCAAGCAAATACAAATGGAACTAAAAGAATACAATCAGCTCTCAAGTTTCAATGGAACAAATTCTGATAGATCTCTACAATTTTTAAAAAGAAAATTGTTTCTTGTTCTCTTTACAAACTAGTTCTGCTGTGCACTGAAAAAGGCCAAACTTCTTAACAGATGTACAAGAAAAAAGTGTAAAACTAGCTCTACTGTGTACAAGGCTACAAGCTAATAATGGAATTCCACAGTAAAAGAAATTTGCAAACTTCTGAATATATATATCACTGTACTCTTGTACTTGAGTGAAATACCGTAGGTGAAAATTTCAATCAATTTGCCGATGTCCTCAGTGTGTTGAAATTTGAAAACATATTATGTTACTTTTCAATCATATTCGATAGTAATGAAGCAATGCGCTCACGACAAATGGATGTGCATCTTGAAGTTAAGCAATAGGACATCATTACATTACCAAATACTAGAATAAATTAAACCAATGATTTTAAGTTATAAGCAAAGCACAATTCATTATACTCTCTGTCATCAATCTAACATGATATTAGCAAACACTTGTGTGGGATTGTAACTAATAAATACGTTTTTACAAGGAACCATACGATTTTTAAACGAAACACAGGAGAGACTCCTACCACTAATATATATTAATAGTAGTAGTTTAGGGAATATATGTACAAGAACTGCAGTCCAACAGAATTTACAGAGAATTACAAAAACTAAATTTTCATCAATATAAAAGAGAACTTACCATTGGAATAATAGGCAAAGCGTCTGTTAATGGTATGATGCCCTCTTCTTTCTCTTGTTGGGTGGGATTTACTGAACGACGTGGATCAACAAAACGCTTGTCAAGTGCCAAAACCTGCCATATGTTCACAAAATATCATTCAACAAACAAGATTCATATAGATAGCAAGTTTCTAACAAGTAAGAGGACATGCAAAGCCAAGCAGATAGGATTTCTAGAACCCGGAAGATATATTGTGTAGAACTACTGACAAAATTATATTAGCTGGAACAACTGCCAGACACAGGCCCAAAGGAGGCACACAACAATTTGAAATTACATCAACTGGGAAATGCATACTTTCTGTATCCAATATTGAACATCAGATATCTAACTTGAAACAGATTCAACAGAACTTCTCATCAGTAAATTCAGAAAAAAAATACATGACACAAAGAAACTAACACTTTAACCATCACTAGATTTAGAATTTACATGACACAAAACATTTGTAGTGCTTATGAGGCCGGTATGATAGCTCAATTGAAACCAAGTCTGCAATTCAACAACGGCAACAAAGTTCCAATGGTTGTAATGTCCTTAAAATAACTACATCCCAAAATATTGGGAAGCTAAAATAAGCATGTGCCTTTTCTAACTCTACAACAAAATCTACCGCATCCAAAGAAAATTAAGCGCCGAATACTTTCAAGTATGCTTATAAATGTGAGACTAGTTCATTTGTTCTGAAATGAATCCAGATGCAACGGTAACTTAAATACCGACATTTATATTTGGCCGCAAATTTTCTGGGAGAAAATTAAAACAGCCCATGTTGAAGTGTAAACCAGCAAAAGAATCAGAAATGGTAATTGTTAAATTAAATCTTATGCTATTTCTTATATGATTAAGCACATAATATGTTGGCATAACATTGCCGAGGAAAAAAAGACATAAGACAAGAAAACAGACCTGGTCGCCGTATCATAACATTGCCGAGGAAAAAAAGACATAAGACAAGAAAACAGACCTGGTCGCCGATCGTGCCAATAAGAAGCTGCTTGGAAGTTATCCCCTTAGCTGTTTGTGTAGCTGCAATTGCTTTGACTGAAAAGGTAAAGAAGTATGACTGACATTTCACCATCACTTCTGGACGAGTGTAAGAGGTAATTGGTGCTGACAGATTATGCTTCCCAAGTATCAGCTTCATTACGTCTTTATTGTCCTGTATGAATACTTAGTGCAATTAATACTATCCCCACAACAAAGAGTGATAAATCAGTTCATGTAATCAAAATTTTGCAGATGTCATACCGCTCTAGATTGATCATATATCTCAATCACTGCCATTTCAAATCTGTGAGCTCGGAGATTGAAATAATGATAGACAACCCAATTCTCACTTACAACCTTGAAACATGAAAGCAATAACCATGTTATTTCATTGAATATAACTTTCAAAAATGCAAAGTACACAGGACGTTCCATGATTATAACTTTGATGTGACTGACTTCAGGATGAAAGAGGTAAAAAATAGAATGTAACCATCTCAAATTCAAGCACGAAAAAATATCACAAAGAGATTAAATTGTGTCATACAGAATAACAGAAATAGTGACTGGAAGGTAAAATGGAAAAAGAACACAACACTAGCTATACTTACTGCATGCACAGGGCCTTGAGCACCATGATGAGTCACACGGTGCAGTATGCGTCCGGTGACAGCATCAATAAGATAAGCCACAAGCCAAGCTTCTTCAGGCGCTGCAGATCCGATTTCACCAGCAGCTTTAGGAGACACAGTAGCAACGAAAACCAAATTCTTCGATAAGTACTTGTACATCACATCTTGATCAGCTATGATCTTTGCTTGTGTATGAACAACCTTCAAAATAAAATAAACAAGCAAATATCCGGTTATATTTATTTTAAATAAACATCTTTCTGTATCAATTAATAAAGCGAAAGGAAGAAATTAACAAACCTCATTCATCTTTCGTGTTTCGGAGATAGCAATTCTTTCTGTATCAGAAGGAAAAACAATAGACCACAACTCCTTTGTGCTAAAGCAGTACTCATCATCTGAATTGTCACATGACTTTTGTAATGAATGCCCCCTGATAACATTTGTCTCAATATCTACAGTGTACAAATATGTATTTGGCATTTCATGAAGAAACACATTCATGGCATCTGGAGATCTTGGATAGAGATGAGCACGGGAGTGAGAATCAACAATAAGTTGAAGCCGATGCTCAGATGAATCCTTCAGTGTCAATGGGATAATTTGGACAACAGAGTGGTCTAACCTCAGAGAGTTAAGTTCTTCTCCAGAATACGAATCAAGAACAGATAGGACACCAGGAGCAGCACTATCTGCTCCAGATCTACCAATGATAAGTATGGATGGGTTCTCATGCATCACACGGTGATGGGGGACCTGCCATTGACATATTCTTAAGGCAGAAGGCATTTCACCAGACTTGGAGGCACGAAGGGACTGCAACAAGTTTGACCAGATAATACGTCCATCTCCAGTATGCAGGGCTATCACTTTTCCAGCCTTTGTCAATACAATAAGAAGTTTCCTAAATCCATTATGGTCTCTTGTCATCTTATTTTTCTCAGAGCTTTTCAGTCTCATTGCTTGAATTGCAGCAAGCTCATCAGCACTCGCAAGCATTAGAGTTCCCTTGAGTTTCAGCATGTGTCCCTATATAAAAACATGTCACATATATTGGAAAAAGGATCACAGGATGAGCTGTCCTATTACTTAACATGGTTTTAACATTAACTGAAGAAGGTTGTACAGCAAACAATAGGATTTCAATGAATTCTAGAGAAATATCATAAGGGGTATAAAATTTGGCATAAAATATTATGTCATTAAGCTGCACTAACATACTTTCTGAAAGAAATTGTTTCTTAAGCTTGTTTAAAAAAAGATTATTTATTTAGGATTACCTTCAGCCATTCAAAGAGATTATGTTCCACTTTTGCAACTGAGACACCATCCTTCTCAACAGGCAATTCAGAAGTTGTCACATCAACAATTGATGCAAGTCCATCCTCTCTGCTCCAAACCTCCTCACCTTGTTGCACTAACAAGAGTGAATGATCTTCCATTACAACCAAAGCTCGAAAACCATGTGATTTATCTGTTCGGATATAATTATTTAGGAAGACCTTTTGAATATTGCCCCTATGTTGATCTATATTATTTTTTTCTCTAATAACTTCATTGGTCACGTCACTTGTAAATTTGACGACAAATTCGATTTCAGAACCGGTATGCTGCACAACGGCAAAAGCTTCATCTTTTTCTGTGATTGTCAAAGCATCACTCACAGCAGCTGGTTGTTCAAAGCTCTGAATTACTTCCAACCCATTGATTCCTTTAAGTTTCAGAAGGGAAACAGTAGTAGATGTTTGCAAAGCTATGACACCATTGGACATTAATGGTAGAAGTTTGACTGTTCCAGATAAGTCTTGAACAAGATCTGAAACATGCACCTTGTTGTAGCTGATGCTCTCACCCTTGAACTCAACAAGAAATAGACCTGACCTGGTCTCATCCAAAGCTACCAACAAATTATGAGAACCAAGTATTGTTTCACCACATAATGCACTAGGGAATGACTCTTGTTTATGCTTTACTATTTCTCCAGTTTTAGCATTCAACTGATACAAGTTTAGGTTCGAGGAACTAGCAAGTCCTACAACATATATAATATCATTCTCAGGTGATTGAATAACCTGCTTGATATCTAGGCTGCATAGACATTGGAGAACAAGTTAGCACTGTATTCTGATGTTGTAAACAAGTAAAAGGAGGGGGAGAAATTATGCATAGAGCATACCCATCAAGGGAGAACTCCTTTCCCCAAGAAATTACTCCATCAATGCTTGATACAGCATAAATCCATCGTCCAGCCGACACAAAAACCAGATTATCCTTTGCCACTTTGTTGTTTGACTGCAAACAACAAAAACTGATCACTTAAGGAAAGGATTTATATCTAAAGACATATTTATTGTATTACTAGCCTAGAGCCCGTGTGCTGCAATGGAAAACATTGAGTTTCTACCTTATTAAATCAATTAATAAGCATTTATTTAGTCCAAGTAATACTATGATTTTTCTTATTGAACAAGTAGGTGATTTTGAAATTTGTGGAGCGCCAATAGTGAAAGTGAAACAGGGGGGGCTCATTAAAAGGTGGTGTAATAGTATAGATTATGAGCCCCACATGTCAGTGATAGGGGTGGTGTGAGAATGGACACCACCACTACTAATCTTTTAAGTACTATAGATAATTATTATATGGTGGAAAATAGAGTCCATGCTTACCAAAACATGCAGCAGAGGTTTTGATGATTTGGAAACTTGAAGATTAGTTTCCCAGATCATCTGGCCATCAGGAAGATTCCATGCCCTCAATATACTACCTCCCGAAGAAAGAGTTACAACATCTAATACAAGTTCAAAATCAGATTTTGTTTCTTAGAATGGTAAAGAAGATAAAAGTATGCAGTAAATGCATGCATGTGTTTGGGGATAAACAGATGTGAAGGTGGCACTTTCTAAGTTTCTGACATGGCTTGATAGCATCATATTTTCTTGTGCTCATTTGCTCAGTTGTAAGTAATAAAGTATCCACGATATTCTTTTCTTAGGAGAAAAGTGTCTAAAATGTTTGTATTATACAAGCATATCTGTGTGTTGAAGTGGATCCCGACTAAATATGTTACAAGTCCAAAATATTAAATGCAATAATTAAATAATTATTCTCAATATAAACATACAAATATGGTCTCATATGAGACCAATTGATTGCCTACATATGCTCATATGCAAAGATGCAATATTTTTCTACAAGAATCTTGCAATAATATGCACATGTGTACATATTTGCCGTAACAAAATATATAGGGTTGAGTGTAGAACCTACCATCACCCCCAACTCCCTCTTTTAAAAAGATATTATCCAGTAGCATGTTCTCACAGATAGAATTAATATGCATGGACCTTAAACCTCTGAAATATGCATATAAGGCTTATCCTCCTTTAGATGATGCCATTACATGACTGATATACAATGGATTCATGAGTGATATTGTGTCAATCCTACTTGTGTAGGGTTTCGACTAAACATGGGTCCAGTAGTGCAACCATTAAATATTAGTCCAAAACAACATTCAATAAAACCACATAAACTAGTAAATTTATTACTAAATAAAAACTGGCCACCATTATCAGTGGACATATATGTAGTTATCGGTATAAAATACTTTTTTGGGAAACTAAACCAAACATTGGATAAATAGGCCCAACAACTGATATAAAGCAAATATGAAAAATCCTATCAAGAACGGATTAAAAACTAATAAGAAACTCAAACACCACCAACATCATCATTATTGTCAATAACATCCCTCCAAATGGAAACAGAAATTTAGACTCACATTTTCCAAGTGACATAATAAGCTGATCCACATGATCATTCTTCTCAATGACATGCCTCCAAACTGCATTGCACAAAATCAACGCATATAAGGGAAAGGACAGAAATATCTCTACAAAAAATATTTAGCAGAACTGCTCACTTCCTTAAGAGGAAAAGAAACTCACATATATCTCCTGAACGAAGATCAAGAGAAGCAATCACATTTTCCTCTGTCAACACCACAACACGCCTCCTTCCACTTTTCTGACTGTGGTAGACTGCCTGCTTTACTTTGCCAATGTACTTCTGATGCCTGCGAAGAACATCAGCATCTCAAAACAGTCAATAGATTGTAAATCTCCAAAATTACATACTGTTAGTATGAAATCTCCATTTGCCAAAAAGTGCACCGGACAAGCAGTGTACAATAGTAAATCAAAATAGCATTATCTACAGTGGTTTACTATTGAGCAAATTTTAGAAACAGAAACAACATGCCACAACAGTGGATAAGATTGAAAAAAATCCATATATGATAAAACTCACTCTTTTATACCAGGCATGACCATCAAAAGTTAACATGTACAGTATGCAGAAAATGGGGGCAAATTACCAACTAGTTTTTGTGAAGTACCTATAGCAGCATCACTAGAACGATTCCTCAATTCATTAGTGTGAAATGCCAGCAATCTAGAGAACCACAAAGTAAAGTAACCATAAACCCAATGCGTTGGATTAACACCCAGGTCATCAACCAGGATTTGTTAGGTTCAAGGTTGTCACGGAGAGTAAGGTAACCATGTGGGGCACCTGGACACCATGGCAAGCAAAGGCGAGGTAAAGGGCAGAGCAGGAACAGAGAAGGACAGAAGAAGATTGATAAAACAAGCACTTGGACGGAAGAAGCTTCATAGAGAGGATATTAGAGAAGCAGCTTGGAGCTGGAGGACGGGCACACTGGGGGCACTGCTGCCGATGCAGCATAGATAGGAGCAAGCAGTCAGGAAGAGGCGGCGTTGGTCTGAAGTCAGGAACCCTAGTTCCTATCTCTTTATGTTGTTGACTGGGCCAGATGGGTTGGCATTGCCCATTATCAGTGAACCGCTTCAGGCTGCAACCCTACTGTCTCCTTTCCCTCCCCGCCGCCACCACTCCCTTGAGGCCTCGACAGCAGCTCCATGCCCTCCTCCCTACTCTCCACTTCCATCTCCCCTTCTTCCACCTCCTCACCCACCAGAGGCATGCCTTCTTCTCCCTCATGCAGCCCCTGCCAGCGAGCCTCTGTGGCATCCTCCCTGTGCCGCCTGAACGCCATGGCACTGCCGACACAATGCCATGTCGATGCAGCAACAACCATGGTTAGGTTCACGTCCCACGTCCCAAACTATCATCTTGAAGAGGTATACCCTATTGTAGATCTTGACAGGTAGTTTACCATCTACATCAGCCCCACCCCTCAAACCAATCAAACATGGTTCATTGTGACGATGCTCAGGTGAATTGTGTGCACTGAAGCAAATGCGCAAGGCAATGAGCAACCAAGTTACCATGACGATCAAGTCTTAAATTGCATAGCCATTGATCATCAGTACCAAATACATATATACAAGGAAAACTATGATCGCACAACAACACAGATCAGTGAGAAGCTAGAACTGGAAAGCGTGCAAAGTTTTTTTACCAAAGTTAATCCGCACACGCAAAAAAAAGTCGTAACTATCAAGGCAAAATGCGAATCATGGACATGAGACGAATACATTCAAACAACAAAATTTACATCCTTCAGACCAAAGTTATAATTAAACGAAGAGGAACGTCAGCAATAACAAAGCTTCAGAGCAATTTGCACTACATGATTAGGCACGTCACCAACAACAAAGCTTCAGAGCAATTTGCACTACACGATTCTCCAGTTAAAATTCAACATAGAGAATAATTGATCTGATCTGATCTGATCTGCAGAAAGCATAAATCAACAACTTAAGGCCAAATCAGCCTGTCTTTTCCCATTGCAACAACACTCGTCTTGCCCAAGCACATAATCCCGAAGGGGAAAAAAAGGAAGGTAAAACGTTTGTAGTAGATGCAGCCGTACTAAAATTACTACTGAACACCTCTTCGTTATAGTCTAAAATAAAAAATCGCATATGCTACCAACCAGTAAACACCACTACTACCACAGATGAATCCACCCTACACACTCAAACTCTGCCCGCTATAACCGAATTCGATCTAAGATCCGAAGTAGACACTCAAAAGCAGCAGCCGCAACTCGCCGGCCGAACCAGATCTAGGCACGGGAGGGGTGGATCGGATCCAGACTACACAGACTACAGGATCGGAGGGGGCGAGAGGGGGGCGGGGTGCCGTACCAGTCCGCGAGGCCGACCTGGTCCTCGTACACGGCGGCGGTGAGCGTGAACGCGAGGGAGGAGGCGGCGATGAAGCCGAGGAGGAGGAGGAGGAGGAGACGGCGAGGCGGCGGCGCCATCGGCGAGGGGGGGGGGGGCGGTGTTGGTTTCGGGAGTCCAGTTACTCCGATCTGGCAGCGGCGACTACGGCTTTTGTGGTGACGGGTGGGAGGCATGGAGGACTTTTGTGTTGGGATTTGGGGTTTGTGCACGGGTGGGCCGGTGGACACTGCAAATAGTGGGTGTAAGTTGGCCGGGCCTAAACGCTGGCCCGCAAAAAAGGCCATAAATAGTGTGATTTATTTCGGCCCGTCAAGCATGACCTGTCGGGCTCTTCGGGTAGAAAAACCCTCGTAAGTCGCGATGGATGCAGAGACGGGTAAAAACGAGACAGGTATTCTTCTCGTCCTACTTGAGGCTCGCGGGAAGAATAAAAAAACGAAATTACTATATTTGTGTCATCATAAATTTATTTATTTTATGGTCAGATCTTAGATCGTTCATTGCTGTTTTAAGATTTGCAATTTTTTCATCCGTGGACCCATTCAGGATTATATCTGTTGCTATCGGATTGAGAGAGTGGACCCGTTAGGCTTTTGTTCTATCTATCTTGTCTGTTTTGGCCTCCGCGTCAAAATGAGTCGTTTTCCTTTTCTGACACAGGGAAGAGGGCGACTCAAACAAGGTCGACGACCTTGCCGAGGAATGAGCGGCGACCGAAGAGAGGTGTCGTGATTTCTGGTCGGTAAGATTTCCATCGTCGCCATTGTTTTTCTCCATCCATGGATTTCTTCACTTGTTTTCCTCATCGAGGGTTTTCTACTTGAGCATGGATTTTCTCTTGTGTTTTACTGCTCGAATCCTTCTCTTCCGCGTGCTGGTAGATTTGCTACTTTCTCACAGGTATTTACATGTGTTTAGTGGCTAATTTTTTGGATGAATTTGTATTTTTCGTTTTGAATCTTAGGTGCTTGATGCTTGTCCTTGCATTTGTGTTCTAAAAAAATATGTAGTTTGTGTCAAGTATGGGTTGATTGTTTGAGGTGATCTATTGATTTGGTGTATACAGATCCCATTGATGTGTAGAATAGTATTTTTCTGTAGAATCATGCAAGCCAATTCGTTTGATGTGTGATGTCGTGGTGATTTGTGTAGTATATAGATATGAGGCTTCGCTTCTACAGATCCACGAGTTATATGTTTTTCTATATACATACTCAACATGTACTTCTCTATACGTTTGATATAATAGTTCAGATCTAAGAGTTGTTCGACAGGTCTTATAAATAGTGATTTTTTGGTTCAGGAATATATTTAAATATATGGAAGATAGTGTGATTTAATTTCTGAATGTGAAATGCAGATGTTCAGATTTATAGGATTTTCTTTTTTTTAGATTATGTTATTTATAATGGTGATATAGGGCCCGTTTGGTAGGCCTCCTGATTATGTGATCTTTTGATTCTAGATTCTGATTCTACTGAATCAGATTCTGCAGAGAATCAGAATCGATGCAATAAAGTAATTAGAATAATATTTCATTTGATTTTCAGGTTATTCTTGGAAGAAACTAGTTTCAGATGATTCTGGGGAGAAACTGGTTTTCAGATGATTTTCACTTCCTAATCACTTAAAATGATTCTTCTCAGGATCAGTTGCAAAACAACCCGTTTGACAGATATTCTACTGATTCTGTTGAGAATCAGGGAAGATAATCCCTACCAAACGGGGCCATAGCATCATGTGGTGGTCGTAGTAGCTTCAAAATAAACTTGCATATTTATATGTTCTACAACCATTATGCTAAAATGAATGATTCAATGTTAGATACTTTTTGACCCGATGGTACCTCAATATGTATTTTTTTAATAAACCCATGCACTCAAATTAAGTCATATATATATACTAGCAAAATGTCCGTGCGTTGCAACGGGACGACGATGTAGGGAGGGATGCAGGTGGAGGGCGAAGGTCCAGGCGACGGCGCGGGAGCTCCGAGTGACGACGGGAGGAAGGGGCGCAGGCGCGATGCGGGGCGCGACGCGGATGGGGACGGAAAAGAGGAACACAGAAGGTCTTTTTTTCATCCAAGCTCTCCCTTTCTTTTCAGCATTGAGACTGCGGGTTAATTTTATAAACACTAAGGGCTTTTCACAAAAATAACTATTTTTTTCTTTAACTGGGCCTTTTTAAAATAGTCGCGAACGAGGTTAATTTCAAAAAACTCAAGGGGTTTTCGCAAAATAATCAGGCAAAACAAAATTTGGGTGGAAACACTACTTGTTTTATAGATACTAGCAAAATGCCGTGCGTTGCAACGGGACGACGACGCAGAAAGGGAAGCAGACGGAGGGCAAAGGTCCAGGCAGCGACACAGGAGCTCCGAGCGGCAACGGGAGGGAGGGGCGCAGGCGCGGCGTGGGGCGCGGCGCGAATGGGGACGGAAGAGAGGGACACATGAAGTCTTTCTTTTTCATTCAAGCCCTCCCTTTCTTTTCAGCATTGGGACTACGGGTTAATTTTATAAACACTCAAGGGGTTTTCTGCAAAATAACTCCTTTTTCTTCTTTAACTGAGTTTTTTAAATAGACAGGTGGACTACGGGTTAATTTCGGAAAAACCAAGGGGTTTTTTGCAAAATAGTCAGGCAAAACAAAATTTGGGTGAAAACACTACTTGCTTTATACATAGTTATAAAATTATAGATTCCTGATCCTGTAGGCAAAGCAATATGAGAGCAACGATGCTCATACTATCATTCAGGGACTGCGTGGCATGTTTGAGAACCAAGCTAGGGCCGAGAGGTTTAACACCTCAAAGTCCCTGTTTGCGTGCAGGCTTGTTGAGGAAAGTCCTGTCAGTCCGCATGTGATAAAAATGATTGGCTACATTGAGAGTCAGGAATAACTAGGTTTTCCCCTTAGCCAAGAGTTGGCTACTGATGTGATTCTTCAGTCGCTCCCTCCGAGCTTCGAGCCATTCATATTGAATTATCACATGAAAAGTATGGATAAGACCTTGGCCGAATTGCATGGATATTAAAGACGGCTGAGGAGAGTATCGAGAAAAACGGTCATCATGTGATGATGATGCAGAAGGCTAAGCGCAAACCACCTATCAAAAAACTTTGCACCAAGAGGAAATTAACTCCCGATGAGATCGCGAGTGCCTCCAACACAAAGAAGGGCAAGAAGGGGTCGGCGGCATCAGATGCCGTTTGCTTCTATTGTAAGGAGACAGGTCACTGGAAAAAGGAACTGCAAGAAGTACATGGAGGATCTCAAAAAGAAGCAAAGTGCGACTTCTGCTTCAGGTATTAATGTTATAGACATTAATCTTGCTACTTCACCTACTGACTCTTGGGTATTTGATACCGGATCAGTAGCTCATATTTGCAAATCGTTGCAGGGAATGAGAAGAAGTAGAGGCTTGAGAAGGGGTGAGGTGAACCTGCGCATCGGCAATTGAGCAAGTGTTGCTACAGTTGCTGTCGGCACAATACCACTTCATTTACCTTCAGGATTAGTTTTGGAATTAAATAATTGTTATTGTGTTCCAACTCTATGTCAAAACGTTATTTCCGCTTCATGTTTGCAAGCGGAAGGATATGATTTTAGATCAATGGACAATGGTTGTTCAGTTTGTCTCAGAGATATATTCTATTTTCATACTCCATTGGTGAATGGATTATACGTTTTGAATCTTGAAGCGTCTCCCATCTATAACATTAATACAGAGAGGCAACTCCCAAATGATGCAAACCCCACGTTTATCTGGCATTGTCGCTTAGGCCATATAAATCAGAAACGCATGGAGAAGCTACATAAGGATGGATTGCTTCACTCTTTTGATTTTGAATCATTTGAGACATGTGAGTCTTGTTTACTTGGTAAGATGACAAAGACACCTTTCACGGGACACAGTGAGAGTGCAAGTGACTTGTTGGCACTCATACATACTGATGTATGTGGACCAATGAGCTCAACGGCCAGAGGGAGTTATCAGTACTTTTACCTTTACCGATGACTTTAGTATATATGGTTATATCTACTTAATGAGGCATAAGTCCGAATCCTTTGAAAAGTTCAAAGAATTCCAGAATGAAATACAGAATCATTTAGGAAAAACAATCAAGTTTCTATGATCAGATCATGGAGGGAAATACTTGAGCCAAGAGTTTGGTAATCATATGAAAGATTGTGAAATTGTTCCATAGTTGACTCCGCCAAGAACTCCACAATGGAATGGGGTGTCCGAACGGAGAAATCGCACCTTGTTGGACATGGTGCGGTCCATGATGAGCCAAAGTGATCTTCCGTTATCCTTCCGGGGATATGCTCTTGAAACAGCTGTGTTCACACTAAATAGAGTTCCATCTAAGTCAGTTGAAAAGACTGAAGGGTTACGCGGAAGCTACGCTAGCCGAAAACAAAAATTTCTACCGCGCAAACCAGGAACACTTGCAAGTAAGGGCCGATAGATCGTTACCGATTGGAGTAGAGTGCGGCGGAATAGCCAATCGGGGCAATCCGATCGGAACAGTGTAGCCGATTCCGGAGACGCCGATTCGCCAATCGCCGATTCGAGTCGTCCGGCCGCGTTCTCACGCTTCGCTCCGATGCGCCCGACCGCAGCCGATCAAGAGCGCGCAACGTAGCGGCGCTCTACCGGTATCCACACGTCCGGAGACGAACGCCGTACACCCGTGTGCTAGCACGCGATGCAAGGCTAGGGTTTGGCTCGAAAGTGGGAGGGTTTCCGTGGAGATTGATCTCGGCAACTTCGTTGCACGCGATGCAATTGACGTGTCACGCTCTCCCCCCTCCCTCCTTTATATAGAGTTGGCCGCGGGACTAGTGGCCGATTAGGACTCTATTTTGAATCGGATCTCATCCGTATCTCATAGAGTTGGCCGCCCCACGTCGTAAGCCCATAGGACTCTATCCGTCGGATCCCTATCCGATCGAGCCGTATCCGAGTCCAACTCGAATATCTATTCTATCCCTTAAGCGTGCGACCTGTAGGTTCGAGGTATACTCGGTTTCGGCTATAGTCTAGCAGTCGATCGTCGGCTCGAGTCTAACTCGGTAGCACTTGTCAATAGCGGCGCCTAGCAGCACATATTGACACCATAGTATACAAGAATAATATCGGCTCACGAACTGTAATGTGTACACAAATCCCTTTGCCTCACGATACCGGTTAAGCTATAGGCAAGATGTGTGCCATCCCTTCAATAGCTTAACCATTCACTCGAACGTATTGGATTATCATGCATTGATTGACTTCTCAATCAACTTAGCATGGCCATGCATTTCCATAATCCATTACCTCGAGGGCCCGGAGATATCTCTCCAAAGAGGGCAAATTCCATCTTGATCACTCACATCCCACTCCATGTTTCATAGCAAACCGAAAACTAGCTTTATAACTACCTAGTTACGGAATAGCGTTTGCTAGTCCCAAAGTAGGCTACTACACATGTTGGAATCCATGGTGATCTCGGTCTAAGGACTTTGTACCAACACTACACGAGACCAACTAATGGCACATTAATTCTGTAGTGTCTCATGGTGGGTCTATCCAACAATGTGTTCTCCAACACATATGTCCATGTTTATTGATTTGGTATCTCCATACCCATGATCTATGAGATATGATCATCAATCAATAAACATGCCGATCTTAGAATCATATTTGTTCCAACAATATGACATATGATCGAGGATCGTTTAGAAATAGATTCATACGTAAAGAGTCTCATAAATAAGTCACGTACTTATTGATCAATACAAGATGTCTATTTCATGGGAACTGAATAACACTTTATTCATTTATACATAAACATTGACGTGATATCCAACATCTCCATGTTGCCTCTAGGGCATATCACTAAGAGTCTCCTACTTGCACTAGAGTCAATCATGTAAGTATCTAATACCCATTGCTCTTGTGTGCGCCTCATGCTTCGGTGAGGAGAGGTTTTGTCAACGGATCGGCTATGTTGAGATCCGTGTGCACTTGCATATCTTGACATCACCTCGCCACTATCTCATGCGGATGAGATGATATCGCCGAAGTATGTGTTTGGACTTCGATGTGACCTCGCTCCTTGGCTTGCGCAATGGCTCCACTATTATCACGGTAGAGACATTGGACCGGTTACTGCCGATCATCACGGCCGGCTCGAAACAAATTTCTTGATCCAAATAGCTTCCTTTGCGGCTTCCAAAGCGGCAATGTACTCGGCCTCGTTGTAGAATCAACAACGGTATGCTTGGAACTCTTCCGGTGTTGCGCCTCCGTTCGGGCGGAACACGAACCCAGATTGTGATCTATGAATTCGCTTATGGAAACCATCTCCCTTGATAGTGTATCGGGACGGCATAATATGATCATGCCGACATGGTTTCCATAAGCGAATCATAGATCGCAACCGGGTTCGTGTTCTCGCCCGAACGGAGGCGCAGCCACCGGAAGAGTTCCAAGCAGATACCGTTGTTGATTCTACAACTGAGGCCGAGTACATTGCCGCTTCTAAGCCGCAAAGGAAGCCGTTTGGATCAAGAAATTTGTTTCGAGCCGGGTGTGATGATCAAGCAGAACCGGTCCAATGTCTCTCTACTGTGATAGTAGTGGAGCCATTGCGCAAGCCAAGGAGCGGAGGTCACATCAGAAGTCCAAACACATACTTCGGCGATATCATCTCATCCGCGAGATAGTGGCAGAGGTGATGTCAAGATATGCAAAGTGCACACGGATCTCAACATAGCCGATCCGTTGACAAAACCTCTCCCTCAGCCGAAGCATGAGGCGCACACAAGAGCAATGGGTATTAGATACTTACATGTTTGACTCTAGTGCAAGTAGGAGACTGTTAGTGATATGCCCTAGAGGCCACATGGAGATGTTGAATATCACGTCAATGTTTATGTATAAATGAATTAAGTGTTATTCAGTTCCATGAAATAGACATCTTGTATTGATCAATAAGTACGTGACTTATTTATGAGACTCTTTACGTATGAATCTATTTCTAAATGATCCCTGATCATATGTTATATTGTTGGAACAAATATGATTCTAAGATCGGCATGTTTATTGATTGATGATCATGTCTTATAGATCATGGGTATGGAGATACCAAATCAATAGACATGGACATATGTGTTGGAGAACACATTGTTGGATAGACCCACCATGAGACACTACATGATTTAATGTGCCATTAGTTGGTCTCAGGTAGTGTTGGTACAAAGTCCTTAGACCTGAGATCACCATGGATTCCAACATGTGTAGTAGCCTACTTTGGGACTGCCAAACGCTATTCCATAACTGGGTAGTTATAAAGCTAGTCTTCGGGTTTGCTATGAAACATGGAGTGGAATGTGAGTGATTAAGATGGAATTTGCCCCTCCTTTGGAGAGATATCTCTGGGCCCCTCGAGGTAATGGATTATGGAAGTGCATGGCCATGCCAAGTTGATTGAGGAGTCAATCAACGTATGATAATCCAATACGATTCGAGTGAATGGTTAAGCTATTGAAGGATGGCACACATCTTGTCTATAGCTTAATTGGTATCGTGAGGCAAAGGGATTTGTGTACACATTACAGTGTTCGTGAGCCGATATTATATTCTTGTATACTATGGTGTCAATATGTGCCGCTAGGCTCCGCTATTGACTCGCCTACCGAGTTGGACTCAAGCCGACTGGCCGGCTAAGTTGGACTATAGCCGAAACCGAGTATACCTGAACCTACAGGGTCGCACTCTTAAGGGGATAAAAACAGACATTTGAGTTGGACTCGGATACGGCTCGATCGGATAGGGATCCGATCGGATAGAGTCCTATGGGCTTACAAAGTCTGGCCGGCCAACTCTATGAGATTCGGATAAGATCCGATTCAAAATAGAGTCTCGATGGGCCTCTAGGCCCAACCGACAACTCTATATAAAGTGGTGAGGGGTGGAGAGCTGCTGCATGCAATCACATTGAACTGAAGTCGGCGAGATCAGTCTCCACGGAAACCCTCCCCACCTTCGAGCCAAAACCCTAGCCTTGCATCTTATGCTAGCACACGGGTGGTAGGCATTCTGTCCCCGGATGTGTGGATACCGCTAGAGGCGCTGCTATGTTGCGGTGTTGTTCGTCGGCTACGAATCGGCTGTGGTGGAATCGACTGCGGTCGGGCACATCGGAGCGAGGCGCGCGAGTACGGTCGGACGACTCGGCGAATCGGATACTCGGCGAATCGGCTGATTGGTGAATCGGCTGTTCCCAGGAACCGGCTGTCGGCTTGCGGGAATCGGCTGTCGGCAAATCGGCTGTCATCGGCCAGCACTATTCCGGATCGATAGCTCCTGATTGGCTAATCCGCTGCACTCTACTCCAATCGGTAACGATCTATCGACCCTTACTTGCAAGTGTTCCTGGTTTGCGCAGTAGAAAAGTTTTGTTTTAGCTAGCGTAGCCTCCGCGTAACCCTTCACCATAGTCACGCTCCACATGGGTGTACCACTCCTGTGCCTCGCCGGTGAGGTGGAACACAGCGATCCATACCTTTTCTTCTTGTACGGTTCGCTGTCCGCGGAAGAATTGCTCGCACCGACTGATCCATGTTGTCGGATCCTCGATGTCGTCATACTGTGGGAAATCCCACTTGTAATAGCTTGGGAACACGACCATCGCCGGCGCCCTCCGAGCCATATGAAGATGGCGGCGACCCCACGATCCTCTTTGATGTTTCCTTTGATGACTCCAATTTCTTGATTGCTGCAGCATGATCTTGGAGTGTAGGGCTGATTTTTTTAATTCATCGAGGATGGCAGCCATTTGCTGGTTGCCCTGGCCGGAGGATGACTCAGTGGTGGTCGAGTTTGTGTATCCCTGGCTGGTCCTGGACAAGGTATTTTTAAATACACATTCAGCTTCGGAAATTCTGGTGTGAATTTCTGGGCGTGACAAGTTGGTATCAGAGCCGACCTTGACTGTAGGATGAGCCCACCGGTTAACCCTAAGAGCCTTCGAAACTATTCCATGTGCATATCTCTCTTGCGTTTGGAGTCAGCTTTCGAGAAAAATTGGGAATTCTCATTTTAAAAAAAATGACCTTCGAATTGGATTTTCCGTGTATGGTTAGACTAGGGTTTTAGAAATTTTTGCAGTCAGAGTGGGAGTCGAATTGACTTTTATTCGACTGTCGTTTGGGAATAGTCGGGATTATGCATTAAGTCGCGTCTAGAATTTGCGGGTTGCAATATTTTATGCGTCTTATTATTAATATGTAATTATTTTACTCATTAATTTATTAGAGTCCGTAGTATTTTATTTGCTCTCATGTAAAACTATTTTATGCATAAAAATATGCTTCTTATTTGGTTATTCCTTTGAGTCATTTTTGATTTATTTAATCTGGATCTGAGCATGCATTGATTTCCCCTCCTTTGTCTTCTATAGATGGCAGACCTTCCCCCGATGCACTACGGCCAGAAACTGGGTGACTTTGTGGCAGAACTGAGCAAGATGACGTTTTTGGTCGGATACCCCAGTCTTTCGGAGTACACGAAGATTCGCCACCTCAACGACGAGTTCCCGCACCGAGTTCGCTTGGAGGTGCATGGCATCCCCACCGTGTTGCCCAACATGTTGGTGGAGTCTTCTGGAGGCACCTTTGAGCACGCTTGTCAAGAAGCAGCCTACCTGATGCTTACCAGACTTCGGGAGCATCACGACGTCGATTTCCGTCGCACCGCCTACCGTTACCACCCCAGCCGTGGCGACTACGACGACACCAACTCCTTCCGCTCAGCTGTGTCAGAAGATGACACAACCTTCGGGCGAATGACCACAGTCATGCAGGGGTTGGACACCTTGCATGCTAATCTGCACAGGGCAGCCAAGGCCCTGAACGACCAGAAGTTGGTGGAGATCAACAGGTTGAAGGGTGAGGTGGCCCGCCTCAAGAGGGAGAATGCCATTCTCTAGGGTCGTTCGCCTCCCAGGGGTGCCCGGATCCGCATCACTCCGAGGAAGACCACCACCGCTCGTGCGTATCCGGCTTGCGCACGGAATCCTCCTCCGGCTCGAGCCGCTCCCGTGTTCGTGCCACTGCGCCTCCGCCGTCTCCCGTTCGGTTTCAGCTGCCGACCTCCGCCCACTGCGGCGGCCGTTGGCGGCAATAGAGGAGGATGGCTGTCCATGACGTCCAGTTCCTCCGACGAGACCCTCAGTCTCTCCAGCAGCAGCTCGAGCAGCAGCAGCTCCGGCAGCAGTTCGAGCAGTGGCAGTAAGCCTAGCAGTGGTGGGACGTACTGCGAACTCCCGCGCTCGATCGAGGAGGTTGGAGATGAGGCGAGTCCGACTTCGACTCCACCGACCGCAGGAGTCGTTCCGAGCACTAGACCGTTTCCCCTAGTTCCTCGTGGTATAGTCTTTGTCCGGTAGTTGTGTGTTCGGTGTGTGTTGCTTGGGATAGCGAGACCATACCCTGGTTGTGGTATGGTTGTCCTTAATTAGGAGTTGAACGTTTACTTTTCATAATGTCAACTATCGATCGTTAATTAATAATAAATTCGAGTTTCGAGCACTGCTTTTTCTTCTTGTCTTTGTTTCTTTCGTTCGCTCTCTCAAGATGATGAACACCGGGCCATCCAATCGGGGCAACGGTGATGGTAACAACACGCCAATCGAATCGGAAACCATTCCCAATATCGCTGCAGGTCATGGTCCCCCTCCGTCGCCAGAGAATCAGACACTCGCCCAAGTCTTGACGAGTCAAACTCAGATTATGGCTGCAATGATGCAGCAGATGCAGCAGCAGCACCCGCAGATGCAACAACAAATGCTTCAGCAGTTGCAACAAGCACAGCTTCATGCCGCAGCTGGTCCAGTCCCACCAATTCAGTCCAAGCTGCCAGAATTCCTACGCGTTCGCCCTCCCACCTTTTCAAGCACCACCAATCCCATGGAGGCAAACGACTGGCTCCATGCAATCGAAAAGAAGCTCAATCTTCTTGAGTGCAATGACCAGGAAAAGGTGGCGTTCGTCACTTATCAGCTCCAGGGTCCCGCTTCAGCATGGTGGGACAATTTCTTGGTGACCCGTCCGGCAGGGACAGAAGTTTCTTGGGCAGAATTCTGCTATAACTTTCGCGAGGCACAAGTTCCTGATGGCATTGTGGCACAGAAGAAGAGGGAGTTCCGAGCTCTGGAACAGGGCAACAGGACCGTTATTGAATACCTCCACGAGTTCAACCGCCTCGCACGCTACGCACCGGAGGATGTGCACACTGATTCCGAAAGGCAGGACAAATTCTTGGTCGGCCTTGATGATGAACTCACTAATCAGCTGATCTCAGGAGATTATGCTGATTTCGAGAAGCTGGTAGATAAAGCCATTCGCCAGGAGGATCAGAGGAACAAGATGGTCCGTAAGAGAAAGGCGGCCCAGTTCCGGATGAATCAGGGGAATGTCCAAAGACCTCGCTTCATGTCTGGACAACAAGGTGGACCCTCCACTATGGTTGTCCGACAGCACCGTCCCTTTCACCTTGGGAATTCCTACTCGCATCCCAATCCCAACTTTAACCGTGGCAACATCAGCAACAACGGTGGTCAGTCTCACCGCAATCCTGTTCCGCGCCCGCCAATGGCACCAACTTAGTCTGTTCAACCCAGGAAAGATGCTGTAGGGAAACCGTTGGTTTGTTTCAACTGCAACGAGCCTGGTCACTTCGCTGATAAGTGTCCGAAGCCTAAGCGCAATGCACCCAGATTTGTACAGGCCAGGGTCAACCATGCATCAGTTGAAGAGGCTCAGGATGCACCGGACGTCATTCTGGGTACGTTCCTCGTAAACTCAGTTCATGCTACAGTTTTGTTTGATTCTGGTGCAACTCATTCGTTCATATCAAAAAGATTTGTTGGGGAACATGGGTTAAGAAGAGAGAAACTTGTCACACCGATGCGGGTTCACACCCCAGGAAATAGTCTGATGTCAGTCAGCTATAGTCCTTCGGTGACAATAGAAATTTAAAGATCACGATTTCTAGCCAATCTCATCCTTCTTGAATCCAAAGACTTAGATGTCATCCTAGGAATGGATTGGTTGACAAGACACAAAGGAGTGATAAAGCTGCGAGACGCACCATCATCCTAACTAGTCCGGAAGGAGAAGTGGTTACTTTCCAGTCACCTTTGTCGTAAAGCAAGGGGTTAGTCGAATCAAATTACCCGGTTGAGTCAATGTCGAAAAATCGAATCCAAGAAACTTGAGGATATACCTATAGTTCAGGAGTACCGGAAGTTTTTCCAGATGGTCTCACAACCATGCCACCCAAGAGGGAGATTGAGTTCCGGATCGATTTGGTACCGGAACCGCTCCGATCTACAAGAGACCTTACGAATGGCCGCTAATGAGATGGCCGAGGTCAAGAAGCGGTTGATGAGAAATTACGAAGGGATACATTCGCCCGAGCACGTCGCCTTGGGGTGCCCCTGTGATATTTGTGGAGAAGAAAGATAAAACAAAGAGGATGTGTGTGGACTACCGCGCACTCAACGAGGTCACTATCAAGAATAAGTACCCGTTACCTCGAATTGACGACCTGTTCGATCAACTTAAAGGAGCCAAGGTGTTCTCCAAGATAGATTTGCGATCAGGCTATCATCAGTTAAGAATCAGAGAAGAAGATATTCCAAAGACAACATTCACTACTCGATACGGATTGTTTGAGTGCACCGTCATGTCCTTCGGACTTACTAATGCACCTGCTTTCTTCATGAACCTAATGAACAAGGTGTTCATGGATTTTTTGGATAAGTTTGTTGTGGTCTTCATAGATGACATTCTTATCTATTCAAAGTCCAAAGAAGAGCATGAACAACATCTTCGTCAAGTACTTGAAAGATTGAAGGAACATCAGCTGTACGCCAAGTTTAGTAAATGTGATTTCTGGCTCAAGAAAGTTTAGTTTCTTGGTCATATTATAACCGCTCAAGGAGTAGCTATTGATCCGTCAAATGTAGAGTCAGTTACTAAGTGGACCCCACTGAAGACTGTTTCTCAGATACGAAGTTTCCTTGGACTCGTGGGTTATTACCGTCGGCTCATCGAGAATTTCTCCAGAATCACAAGGCCAATGACACGCTTGTTAAAAAAAGAGGAAAAGTTTAAGTGGTCTGCTGAGTGCAATGAAGCTTTGAAGAACTCAAGCGAAATTGGTAATCGCACCGGTCTTAATCTTGCGGATCGACCAAGGATTTCCAAGTTTATTGTGATGCTTCTCGTCACGGGTTATGATGTGTGCTGATGCAAGACAGAAAAGTGGTTGCATACGCTTCACGCCAGTTACGACCCCATGAGACTAATTATCCTACTCATGACTTAGAGCTAGCAGCAGTGGTTCACGCTCTGATGATTTGGTGGCATTATCTCATCGGTAACCGTTGTGAAGTTTACACTGATCACAAGAGTCTGAAGTATATCTTCACCCAGCCAGATCTAAACCTTCGTCAGCGAAGATGGTTAGAGTTGATCAAAGACTATGACATGGGGATACACTATCATCCCGGCAAAGCCAATGTGGTAACAGATGCTTTGAGTCGGAAGAATTTCTGCAACGCCACTCATACGAAAGAACTATGCAGTGAATTACAACGAGAGTTTGAATGTCTGAACTTGGGAATTGTCAATCATGGTTATGTGGCTGCTCTCGAGACACAGCCGACACTCGTGGAGCAAGTCCGTCTGGCTCAAGCTAATGACCCCGACATAGCCGAGTTAAAGAAAAACATGAGAACTGGCAGAGCCAAGGATTTCTCTGAAGACGAACATGGAACAATATGGATGGGAGAAAGATTGTGTATACCTGAGAACAAGGAGTTGAAAGATCTGATTCTTAGCGAAGCTCATCAATCCCAGACTCAATTCATCCCGGAAGCATGAAAATGTATCAAGATCTCAAGGAAAAATTTCGGTGGGTTAGCATGAGGAGAGAAATCGCCGAGTTCGTTGCTTTGTGTGATGTCTGTCAGCGAGTTAAGGCAGAACATCAGCGACCCGCAGGATTGTTACAACCTCTCAAGATTCCGGAATGGAAATCGGAAGAAATTGGAATGGACTTTATCACTGGTCTGCCCAGAACCTCCGCTGGTCATGATTCTGTTTGGGTAATTGTGGACCGACTCACAAAAGTTGCTCATTTCATACCCGTGCATACAACTTACTCAGGGAAGAAATTGGCAGAGCTTTATTTGGCAAGGATCATGTGTTTACATGGGGTACCGAAAAAGATTGTATCAGATCAAGGGAGTCAGTTTACCTCAAAATTCTGGCAGAAATTGCAAGAAGAATTGGGAACTCGTTTGAACTTTAGCACCGCTTATCATCCTCAGACCGATGGTCAGACAGAAAGGGTTAATCAGATCTTGGAAGATATGTTGAGAGCTTGTGCACTTGATTTTGGTGGAGCTTGGGATAAGAGTCTACCTTATGCCGAGTTTTTATACAACAACAGTTATCAGGCGAGCCTTCAAATGGCTCCATTCGAAGCATTGTATGGCAGAAAGTGCCGCACGCCACTTCTCTGGGATCAGATTGGAGAACGCCAGTTGTTTGGGACTGATGTCTTGAATGAAGCCGAAGAAAAAGTCAGGCTGATCCGTGAAAGATTGGAAATTGCTCAGTCTCGTCAGAAAAGTTATGCTGACAACCGTCGAAGGGAGTTGAGCTTGGAGGTTGGAGATTATGTGTACCTTCGCGTCACTCCACTTCGGGGAGTGCATCGTTTCTAGACAAAAGGGAAGTTGGCACCACGTTTTGTGGGACCATACCAAATTCTGGAATGCCGCGGAGAGGTTGCCTATCGGTTGGAACTTCCTCCTTCCATGGCAAGCATTCATGATGTGCTAAAGAAATGCTTAAGAGTGCCTGAGGAACAAGCAAGTCCTGATCACCTTAACATTCAAGAGGACTTGACTTATGTTGAGAAACCAGTTCGTATCCTCGACACCAGTCAAAGGAGAACCAGAACCGAGTTACCAAGTTTTGTCGTGTGCGGTGGAGTCACCACTCGAAGAAGAGGCAACTTGGGAAAGAGAAGATGAGCCGAAAGCCGCTCACCCGCATCTCTTCGCCAGCACCTCCGAATCTCGGGGTCGAGATTCCGTTTAAGGAGGGTAGGTTTGTCACGCTCCGCTTTTCTCTCTAAGTTAAAAATTACCGGTGAAAAAAAATTCGTAAAGAAGAAATTGGCGGAAAAACTAAAGAAAAACCAAAATCCTAAATTAAAAATTCATTTAATAATTGGAAATGGCTTTGTGGAATTTTTCTTAAATTCCTCGTGTCAAAATACGCTAACATGATTTTTATCAAAATTTTCGGAGCATCGGAAGCAATTTTAAAAATTAAATTAGGCTAACTGAATTAATTTCCTTAAGAAAAAGGGGTTTTCTTTTGCCTCCCCGTTTCCTGTTTTTCCCTCCGTGGCCTCCGCCCACTTCTCTCCCTCTTTTCCTCCCCCCCACCCCGCCGTACTACCACCACCGGCCCAAGTCTCCCTTCTCCCTCTTCTCTTTTTCTTTTTTTATTTGGGCCGGCCTAGTACTATTCCTTTCGCATGCGCTAAGTCCACTTGTCCTCCTTCCGTGCGGGACGATGACAAGCGGGGCCCGCTTGTCATCCCCAAGCTTGAGACTCCCAAACCGCAGCTACGCATGCCGTGCAAGCCGGCGCATCCCGGCCACGTTCCCGCGCATCTCGGCCACGTTCCAACTCAGTTAACCACGTCATTATGTGTTCCCGATTTTTCTCCACCGTTTCCCCCACTTTCCCCATTCCTCCATTCATCATGTGCGTCGGAACGGCCGAGTTAAACTCCATCACTCGCAGCCGCCATTAATGCCGAGCTCCGATGGTTTTCGTCCGTTCCCCGCTTCTCCCGGCCATGCCCGAGCTCCCTTGCCGGCCTATAAGTTTCCCCGCACTCCGAAACACGTCCACGCTCGCACTCGTTCGCGTTCGCTCACTCCCGTGCTCCCGCATCGTGTGCCGTCCTTTTTTCGTTGCCGTGCTCACGGTTTCCGCCGTTCCCATCGAACCGCCACTCCTTTCGCCGAACCACCACCACCTCCACCTTCACAATCACCGGGAACACACTCCCGTTGTTTTTCCCCAATTTTCGATCGACGAATCGCACCGTTGCCGTCTTCCTCTCCGGGTTCGCCGACGGTGAGAAGTGCCATTTCTTTTCCTCTCTTTTCTCCCCTTGCCGAGCCGGCCTCGCCTCCACCGCTCGTGCGCCCGCCTAGCGTCGCCGCCGTCGCCGGTGCAAGCCGCCGCCGCCCGGCCGAGCCCCGGCCAAACCGGGTGCTCCGCGTGTGGCCGATCCATACCGGCCACTCCGGTGCCGCCACGTGGCGCGCCCAAGCCGGTGGACTTGGTCCACCGTGCACCCGTGGTTTCTCTCTCTTGCGTCACTTCGTGGGTCCCGCAGTGATGTCAGCCCTAAAGACGCTTGCGTCATAAATCGTTTTTCTTTTTCTTAACTAGTAAAAAGGCTAAAACTTGTAAAATTCGCAGAAAATTCATGCGAACTACGTTTGGGTCCGTTCAAGTTGCAGCGGATTCGTAAAAATGTCAAGAATATATTAAAAATAGTTTAATTGTCTGTTTTAGCTGTCTAATAGCCTGTTTTTGCTGTGCTTTGTTGGTCGGTAGAATCGGTTCCGAGGACGCTCCGGTTTATTTTGAGGTTGTCGCTGAGGTTCCATTGGATCAAGATCAAGGCAAGTCATTTTCCTTTGAGCATATTGTACCTAATTTGCAAATTCCTAATGTTTTATCTGTTGCATTACTTTATTTTATAATGCAATGGGGATGGGACCTATAGTTTTAAGCCTAGGTTGTTTACCCTGTTTGTTTGATCACCTGGGAATTAATTTGACTAGAATTAGGGCTAGGACATGCTTAATATGCTTAGTACAACTAGATCATAAAAGGGAAAATTAATCTATTAGAATTATTTCACATGAAATGTTGGTCTTCGACCGGATGTACCGTTGGTACTGTTAATCGGTAAATTAAAACTTGACTTTTATGGTGGGCTATGGGTGCCCGGTTTTGCAAGTCGCACCCATGGCAGTTAAGGACCGGTTCGCGGGAAACCCTGGAAGAATTTTTAGTGCGTACCACAAGCCAGCATGGGCAACGGCTGGGCTTGTAGTGTAGCTTTTCCTGGCCGACGCATCCAGGCGAGGGTGAGCGTGATGGAGTGCGGATGGACCGGGAAAGGTCTATGTGGCTACTGGATTCACCTAGGCACGAGAGGGGGCTGCCTACCCTGGATTCTGGGTAGGGGCGAAACCTGAGGTGTGATGTCGCTTGGTCAGGGAGGGTTATGCGAATGGTCCTGTCACAGACCCCTTTTCGATATGCCATGGTGGTATGTCGACGCACGAACACGTGTTGTGGGGCTGTGTCTTGTGGGTACAGACGTACACCTCTGATCAGAGTGAAAAACTATTCGAATAGCCGTGCTCGCGGTTATGGGCGATCATCCAGATTCACCGTGATTAGTCTCACTAAAATAATAACTTGAATAAGTGGAAATGAGGTAGAATAGTTGGAAGGTTTGGGCCTGACTCAACGTGGTGTAGCGTTGAGCAGTGTATTAAAATATTGTTTAATTACCTTATATTACTATTTCTACTGCTTTCAACTTAATTCTGTGAAATGCCTGTTTTATGCAAAAGTTAAACCTAGTCTATCCTTGAAATTTAACCCTGCACACATACCTTCTTTCGGTATGACTTGCTGAGTACGTGGTTGTACTCAGTCTTGCTTCCCTTTTTCCCCCATCTCAGAGTTAGAGGATGAAGCTGCCGATGAGTTTGCTGCTGAGTAGGCTCGTCACTGCCGTCAAGGGTTGCCTGTGGAGTGGAGTCGCTGCCCGCCAGAATCGAAGCCTAGTTCATAGGTTTATTTTGTCTTTTCGCTGCATATGTAAGACTTTTTAATGTTTTTAAAGACGTGGTTATGTAAATACAATTTGTCGTTTGTGTATCCCTGGCTGGTCCTAGACAGGGTATTTTTAAATACACATTCAGCTTCGGAAATTCTGGTGTGAATTTCTGGGCGTGACAGAATAGCAGCAGCTAATTGAGCTAATTGAGTTTCTAACATTTTATTAAAGCTCATTTATTTTTGATTGCAGAAGAAAGACCTTCCATCTTAGCATTTATGCTTTTTTAAAGTCTTGTCATTGACGACTAATCTTTTAGACATTGTTTCATTAACTTTAGCTTGACCTAAGACAAGATCTTTCAAGGAGAGTTGATTTGAATTAAAACCATGGGAAGAATTGTTACCTCCTTGATAGTAAGTGCGTTGTTGATTCCACCCTTGGCCTCCTTGTGGATGATACCCATTGTTGTTGTTCATATAGCATGCGTCTTCATGGGTCTCGAGGCAATTACTCCTCGAGTGGCCGGTCTTGCCGCATGTCTCACACATCATGCGAGCATCAATAGCTTGAACATTGTTTGCTCCTTTGGCCTTATCGTCTAGTTTCTTCAATAGGAGGTCTAGTTTCGCGGCGAGCATGTTTGTTTCTTAACGGTATGCATGCCCCATTTACGGGTTTGGAGACGATCGTTGCTCCACCCTTGGTTAAAAACCAACTTCTCAATTAACTCCGTTGCGTTAGCAACTCCCACAACAGCATCAATATGATCACGGGCAACTGTAGTTAACCCGTTATAGAAATTTTATATGATAAGCGAATCATCCATCCCGTGATGAGGGCAAGCCAAGATGTACTCTTGGAACCGCTCCCACGCTTTAGGGATTGACTCGTCTAACGCCTGCTGGAAACTTGATATTCTTCCACGAAGGGCATTGGTTTTACCCATCGGGAAGAACTTTGTGAGGAACGCATTGGAGCATTTATCCCAGGAGTCAACAACACTTCGGTTCATGTAGAACCATTGTTTTGTCCTCCCAATGAAAGAGAACAAAAACAACCTGAGTCGGATGACATCTTGGGTGACTCCCTTGATAGTGAAAGTGTTGCAGATCTCTAGAAATGCTTGTAGATGAGGTCTTGCGTCCTCATTGGCTTTCCCACAGAATGGTTTAGCCTGCACCATGGTAATTAGACCTGTCTTGATTTCAAAACCAACCTCACCTATGCTGACAGCCAGTCCGGTAAGGACGTTGGTAGCCGAGGGAGCCGAGAAGTCACGGAGGGTCTTTTGGGCCATTGAACTTGATGGTGCTTTAAATGCCAGTTCACTTGTCTAGAGACTCGCTTGAGGAGGAACGACATGAGGTCGAACTCTTCTTACAAGTGCTTTTGGATTTGGATTATAATTTGTCCACAAGTTGAAACCGGTCATCCACTACCCTGTTTTCACAAAAAAGAGAAAATAGACCAAGGTAAGCCTGCTAGAGCAAAGGTAAGTCAACTATGAACATATCAATAAACAAGTAACTAATATTTCTTCTTAGACCAATGTATTTCTCGGCAACGGCGCCAGAAATGCATGTTGGTCTTTCTTACATTCACAGATAAATCCGCAAGCGTACATATATACCGTTGTAACATTTCACCTTGGAGTATTCCGAGGTATCGTATTTGTTTATCCCAAAGAAAGACGGTGGTCAAGAAGAGAATATCAAGTTACTATGAATATTCATATGTTATAATTGAGCTGCCAAAGTCCAGGCAGGGGTAAGAGGTATATGGTAAAAAGGTAGTGTGACACACAGAAGAGTCCTAACAAATAGTACACTAAAGCTAAGTGGAGAGTATAGTGTCAGTAAGTTTCTAATGTACTTCTCATAAAATTGCACATGTTATACCAGCAATTATATTCACGGTTAGTTACCGAGTTCTATGCTCCCAGGCCTACGGGGGTACTGCCTCCAGTGGCCTGGCCTACCACCAGAGTCGATCTCTTACAGTTCTCCCTAGCCATACCCGAACGTGGAGGATTACAAAGGACGGACATGGCTGTCACCACCTGCCGCCTACCTCTACAACCCGTGGGATATAACCATAAGGCTATTCCCAGTGCAAGGTTTTATTACACGGTTTCCAAGGATGCCATATCATCTCATGAGATGTGTTCTGATGAATGAAACAGGGAGTCCTAGTACACAGTTTCAATTCACAATTTCATAGGCAGTCCACAACATTTATTAGTTATATGGAGTTGAGATCAAGTGTTCCAAGTAATTATGTAGCCACTTGTATTTGTTACTTTAAATATAATAGACATGAAGGATCTAGCAGACATCTGTGAAAATGTTAGTGATATGCCCTAGAGGCAACATGGAGATGTTGGATATCACGTCAATGTTTATGTATAAATGAATAAAGTGTTATTCAGTTCCATGAAATAGACATCTTGTATTGATCAATAAGTACATGACTTATTTATGAGACTCGATATGTATGAATCTATTTCTAAACGATCCCTCGATCATATGTCATATTGTTGGAACAAATATGATTCTAAGATCGGCATGTTTATTGATTGATGATCATGTCTCATAGATCATGGGTATGGAGATACCAAATCAATAAACATGGACATATGTGTTAGAGAACACATTGTTGGATAGACCCACCATGAGACACTACAGAATTAATGTGCCATTAGTTGGTCTCGGGTAGTGTTGGTACAAAGTCCTTAGACCGAGATCACCATGGATTCCAACATGTGTAGTAGCCTACTTTGGGACTACCAAACGCTATTCCAAATCGGATAGTTATAAAGGTAGTTTTCGGGTTTGCTATGAAACATGGAGTGGGATGTGAGTGATCAAGATGGAATTTGCCCCTCCTTTGGAGAGATATCTCGGGCCTCTCGAGGTAATGGATTATGGAAATGCATGGCCATGCTAAGTTGATTGAGGAGTCAATCAACGGACGGATAATCCAATACGGTTCGAGTGAATGGTTAAGCTATTGAAGGGATGGCACACATCTTGCCTATAGCTTAAGCGGTATCGTGAGGCAAAGGGATTTGTGTACACATTACAAGTTCGAGCCGATATTATATTCTTGTATACTATGGTGTCAATATGTGCGCTAGGCGCCGCTATTGACAGTCGGCTGAGTTGGACTCGAGCCGACGATCGGCTAAGTTAGACTATAGCCGAAACCGAGTATACCCGAACCTACTGGGTCGCACGCTTAAGGGGATAGAATAGATATTCGAGTTGGACTCGGATACGGCTCGATCGGATAGGGATCCGATCGGATAGAGTCCTATGGGCTTACGACGTATGGGCGGCCAACTCTATGAGATACGGATGAGATCCGATTCAAAATAGAGTCCTAATCGGCCACTAGTCCCAGTCGGCCAACTCTATATAAAGGAGGGAGGGGTGGAGAGCTGCATAGACATCAATTGCATCGCGTGCAACAGAAGTCGCCGAGATCAATCTCCACGGAAACCCTCCCCACTTTCGAGCCAAACCCTAGCCTTGCATCGCATGCTAGCACATGGGTGCTCGGCGTTCTGTCCCCGGACGTGTGGATACCGGTAGAGGCGCTGCTACGTTGCGCGCTCTTGATCGGCTTCGGATCGGCTGCAATCGGAGCGATCGGCTGTGGTGGAATCGGCTACGGTCGGGCGCATCGGAGCGAGGCGTGAGAACGCGCCGGACGACTCGAATCGGGCGATTGGCGAATCGGCTGTCTCCGGGAATCGGCTACACTGTTCCGGATCGGATTGCCCCGATTGGCTATTCCGCTGCACTCTACTCCAATCGGTAACGATCTATCGGCCCTTACTTGCAAGTGTTCCTGGTTTGCGCGGTAAAAGTTTTTGTTTTCGGCTAGCGTAGCCTCCGCGTAACCCTTCAGAAAAGACAAAGCACGTACTATATCAAAAAGAGGTCCTGGACCGCTGTCTCGGTTGAAAAAGAAGCATTTCAAACGTGTAGAGAAACCAAGAAACACATACACAGCACCATCAGTGAAATGAACACACCAAGTCCAGCAGCTCATCATACATTAATCTACCACAGACTAGTTAAGTCAAATGAGGACTAGTACTACAAATAGATAAAATGAGGATAAGTTACTCTAGAACTCAAGCAAATAACATAATTCCCACAACCTCAGGCCTTGTAGGTTCAGGAAGAAACTACACATGTATTTTCTACAATTTCTATTCAATCCATTGACCATCTAGTTGAGCAAAATTCCAGGAGCAACATCTTGACAGTATGGCGGTGCAGACATACGTATTCTTCTCACATATAAGAAGCAGTGCTGCATTCCCTAAATTAAGAAAACACATAAATAACTTGTATATGTAATTTCCAGTTAAAAGGATATAGATGCTGATCAACTAGTGTTATGTTGGAAGTGTATATACCGATGTGCTTTTCCATATACTTACCAAGGATATGCAACCTCCCTGTTAAAAAACACCTCACACTTCATCGTTGTTACTGAATAGTTTCTTCTCCATCATCGCCAGTGCCTTCTCTCTTCTAGCCTTTGATTCTTCTGTCATCTGACTAGTGTCTTGCTGAAGCAATGAATCAGACTTGAAGCATTTTTGCTTCCTTTTCCTCTTGTGCTGCCTTCAGTCTCATTCTTGAGATTTCAAGATTTGCCTCTGTGGTCTTCTCACGCTCGTGCTTACGCTCTTGAGTAACTGCTACTATCTTGTCTATATTATCTCCTAAGATTGTAAAACTTTCCATAATCTCTTCAATCTTGCGCTTGCCATTACATCTTGCACTTGCCTTGGCTGCATCTCTCTCAATTGGACGCTCAGTCCCTACGTCATCATCAACATGAATGGGAAGCTGTGATTGATTCTTTTCTTTCTCCATCTGGGCAACATATGCACACCATTTAGGTTCATTCTTGAGAGTCCTCCACCAATGCAACAAAGTGAAATGTTTCTTGTATCGTTCTGCATACATTGCAAGTGCCTCATCCATTAACTGATCGTCAGATGCCCCACTTTTACCCACTCTAGTCACCTTAGTCCAACATCCATTGAAGTCAGCTATAATTGTCTTCAAGCATGACCAATGAATCTTCAGTTGATTTGTGTCCCTTTCACGACCTACTGTTGCATTCTTGTTAAACTCTGCAGTGATATCTTTCCAAAATGTATCTCCTTTCTTGTCATTCCCTTGTATTGGATCATTAGAATTGTTTAGCCAAGCACTCGCCTACAACAAGCAACCAAAATAACTTAATGAAAGGGAATACAATTTAACTAGCATTTCAAGAATAGGACAAATACCAATCAAACTTCTTCTTCTTCATGTGACCAATGCCTTCTCTTTGCTGTAGTACTTGGCTCGACATTGTTTTCGCCATCAACCTCAATGGGGACTTGAGGTGAGGATTGTCCTTGTGCCGGTGTTGGCGGTGACGGAGAGATTGGTACAAAGTTTTGAGTAAGCCCAACAAAATGGAAATTTTGTTCCGGTGCAGCAAATGGTGGTGTTTGTGAGTAAGTAACATAACCTCCCCTAAAAATATACATATATGGCATGCTTAGAAATGCATGAAAAAACAGAAATGAAAAAGCTTGGCTTCCCCACTGTCAATCAACAACGGAAGATTGTGATGTTAGGTACCAGCAGTATAAAATTATGTAGCAAAGTTCAGAAATAGCCACTCTAGGGTGGGTTGGTTTTATTGAGTAGGGCCATCATCTTAAAAGCTTGTATGTATTACATGTATAACCAAATTCAGAAAGAGAGAAAATCTTTGCAACTCATAGAGTGACATTCTTTGGTTATTATATGTATAACCAAATTTTCACCTTTGATCGGTGCTACTTCTGGAGTAGATTCTACATAGAGTGACAGTAACAAATTGCAACTATCAAAGAAAAAAATGCAGATTCAGTAGAAAGCATGGTGAAGGTTCACTTCTAGGTGGCTACTTTAGATCTGGTCAGCAGATAGATAGGGTCTCCCTCTGCTGTCTTCATTATTGCAAATTATGCACACAAGGGCAGTAGGACAATTGATAGCAAAAATAAATGTATTTGAGCAATTCAAATTCCAGTAGCATAACACAATAACACCAATTTTCCTTGAGCACAAATGCCAGTTCATAACTAAGGTTAGGTTCAGGAAATTAATGTAGGGGGTCCCTTACGCCTAACCAAACAAGTACTTCACATAACAACTCTTTTAGAGCTGGAATCATTATAGACAAGTTATTTTCTCATTCAAATGAACAACAGCAAAAGGAGCTCAGATGCATAAAGGTTGCCAAAATATATCAATGTAGAGGTTGCCAAAATATATCAATGTATATCCAGTGGAAGATTTAGCACATATCCAAGATAAGAAATTGTTATTGGTTTATATAGTTTGACATCCCAACAAAGTACAAAATAATGCATTGTAAACCATTTGCACAATACTTCTTTTCTATTTTGCACAAGAAACTGAATGAACAAGTGTCTAAATTGTCATGTTTGTTCACTACATCAGATCAGTGAATCCAGGAGGAAGAATCTTACCAGGGATTTGAGCATTGGTTTGCTTGTGGGGAATGAAACCCACCAGCTGCGGCATGCCATCCTGTAGCAATCATCGTCGGCGGTGGTTGCCCAGCAGAATGCGGGCGGTGACCGCGTCCGAGAAATAATTGGCGAAGGCGGTGGCGGTTGCACAGCAGGAACTAGTAGAGGCGGAGCTGGTGATGGCATCGCCGTTGCCTTCCGCTTCGTCTTCTCCCGGATCATCATATGGATTCGTCGGAGGGGCGGTGGCACGACCTCTTTCGTCGAAAAAGCACGATTTGAAGTAGCAGGCTGTGGCGGCGACACGATTCGGGGCGGCGGTGGCACGATTCGGAGCGGCGGCGGCATGATTCGGCGGCGGGCGACGCGTGTGAGACTAGGAAAAATTTGCGGGTGACACGTGAAATGATTTGGGGCTAGGGCGGGGACGGGTGGGACTGGGTAGAACTCACACACTGGATCCACGCGGAAGAAACGATGCGCCCTAGTGCGGTTTCCTCCATGTACCGAGGCCTGGGTAACGCTGCATACATCGTTTCATCTGGATGAAACTGATACTATCTCTCTCCTCTTTAATTTCTTGCCACATCACCAAAAAAGATGATGTGTCATGTAATAAATGTGCATGAAACCCTAAAGAAACCTTGCACTGGGAATAGCCTAACCAATGTCTAGGAAGCAATCTAAGCACCACGCTTACACTGCCATAGATACTCCTGCCTTCCCAGGCGTCAATGACTAAGACAAGAGCATACCTACATCCTAATTGCACATTAGACCGTGACCATGGCAATAGAGTTACTCGTCTAACCATTATATAATTATCATATAAACTATGGAAGGAACATGCATATAAACAACTAGTGTATGAACCATATTCAATTATACGAGAAGATGAATGTGTTATATAGAGCAAAGTTGTATAAAGTAAGTAAGATACAAAAGCCATACATGATCTCATCGAAGGCAACTTGGGAACCGAGTAGAAGCTCTAACCAAACTCCTAACTCTACTAGCCTAGAGACTAAGTGTGAAATGTAAAAACACCTTGTGGTGTGTGTTGGATGAAGTGAAGCTCCCTCCTTTTATAGCCTTCAAATGTCGGTTGTGAAGTCGGTTTCTGATGGGGGTTCACTCATACCCGTCATTGGGCTTCATCTGGACCGTCCACGTGGAAGGTGGGGGATGAAATTGGTTGTGGTTCGGCCAAACCCTGGTTTGGCCGACCCCCTAGGTCCACCAATCCCCACTGACTTTCTTCAGTGGCTTATGGGTGGGCCCTTAAGGTGGTTGAGGATGGATTGGTCCCACTTTAGGTTAGTTTAGCACTAATTGTGGGCCCTTAAATCCGTGGGATGCTGACATGGCGAGCGTCGATTGGTCGAAGTTGTGTTTCTTCGCCACGTAAGCGTGCTTTCACTTTATTTCTTGTTATAAGTACCTACACTCACATAATCACCAGGGACATGTGGAACTTTATTAATTCTAAACCTATATGCGTGTAAGAGATGCTAATTCCTTTTTATTTTTGAGGTACGTGACAGTCAAAATTGGTAATTAACGACCGCCAACTTTGGTCTTGTACGTCGTGTCAAAACTGATAAAATCACCAAATTATTCATACATTTTTTTGACCTTCCATTTGTGCAAAACATATTTTTGACTTTGTTGTTCCCATCTAGCATTAACTCGTAGCAGAATTCAGGATCATCTGCTTCTTTTTTCCTTAAATATTGCAACACTTGACTCATGTCTTTATTCCTTGTCTCTGAATTAATAGATGTTGCCACATTGCTCATGTCCTTCTTGGCACATGGTAATGATGACAAGTCTCCATGCAGTGATGCCAGAATGACGACCATGCTTATAGTCGGTACATTGCATTCCTTTAGTGTCAGAATTAAGCTCTTCTCTTCATCTGTCACATTCTTGTGTGAATAAAGAAATTTTCTCTCTTCCTGAGGACAAAGATTGTGGTTGTGAGTGAGATCTAGCCTTATAATGCCATTCCATTATTTTCTCTTGCCACCATTACACATTTGCAATCAGTCCTCACAAGAACATTTGTTTTTCTTTTTCCTTTTCTGGTCGACCTTGACTGTTCTGGCTATCCTCATTTGTAGAACATTTTTCTGACCATCCTCATTTATCCCATGTCTATTGCACTTGTATGTATATTTTATGATCTCATTATTTCTCTTCTTGTTAGTAGTCTTGTAGCTATGTTCGATCACAATAGAGAAACCGACCAAATAAGCATAGAAGTTGAAGAAGTTGTACGCTTTATCATCTGTCTTGAACTGCATCCCTTCATATCTTGTGTAGAGTCCCTCCCAAGAGGCATCGTTGCATCCATCTGTTGAACTATTGAGTTTTTAGTGTGACCAATCTGTTCCTGTAATTTTTATTTTTTTTATATATGCTTAGCAAATGCATTTGGATAACTAGTTCAAAAAATCAAGGATGCATTTAATATACTCTAGACTGTTGTCGACCAACCTCATTGTTTTCATTTGTCCGCATTATGTTCCAAAGACCAGGGATTCATATTATCACATTCCTCGCCACATGTGATGGCTGAATCACTGTTGTTGATATGTTGTAACATGCATTTTTAACTTCATGTTAGCGTTGCTTTTTTGGAAAAAATTCATTGCATTATATATATATATAAACTTGTAATAAGTAGAAATCGTATATACCTGTTGATGATTGTTATTCTTATTGTACAGTTTGTCTATATCCCCTTCTATACATTGTTCTTCAGTATCTATATAAAAATTAACTTTGTAACACTAAAGATGTGGTAGTATTGGAATTTTTACTATACCCGCAATGCATGTTTTGTGCCACCAACCATTTCTAGGCCTGATGTGTGTATCATGAAATCTATTGGTTGTCAAAATCATTGAATTCTAAAAGCGAAAAATGGATAATTTGTGTCAGAATTATAACATAAACAGAGAAATGTATAGTTAAGCTATATTTGTTTTCATTACATTGAACCCTCGATGTGTTTCAGGCAGATATGTCAATCCTGATAGCTCATCCTGCATTGTGTTTGTAATTGAATAAGTTAGTGTGTTAATTTTCCTTTTAGAAATATAACTGCAATTGCAATAAGTTTGTCACCTGATTGGTTCCAAAGTTGATCTTCGGACTTTGAATAACCTGTTGCACAGATCTGTATAGCTCAAATGACCTTCCTGCATAACATTTAGTTTTCCTCTTTTCTTTAGCAGTAGTCATGATAATGTATGGTTCATTAATAATGAATACGAATGTTTTCACTCACAGGCCCTGTTTGTGAACACACTCATCATATAGCATATGTTCAGCATAAGTTATATCCAAAGACTTGATCTCTGCAATTAAACCTGAGAAAAGTCAAAATGGTAATTATTTATCATATTGCTTTTAAATGATATTTTTTTAGAAATTTACATGCATTTACAATGCATTTACATGTGTAAGTGCAATGTAATTCTAGTGTACTTATAGCGTAATTACAATATAACTATATGCTTTTTGCTATTTTGGTAGTTTGTTCTTGTTTTTTTCTCCTTTTATGAGACAAGAACTTCTTTTAGATGTTGGTAACGCTTTTTTCAGGTGTTTTTTAAACACTAGCATTAGTTTTTGTAACTTTTTTGTCTAATCCAGATGTGCGGTCTTCAAAATTTATGCTTATTTCAGTAACATTATGCTTATTTTATTTTCAAGTTCTGATGTGTGTTTTGGTTTGACATGTTCTCTTGCTGTTCAGACAGAGTGGGTATTCTTGTTGTTCTCTTGTGGCGTTACTGTGTCTTTCAATGTTTTTTAATCAATCACTCTAACAATTAAAGTCAGATCTAGATAACACATAGTGAAAATTATGTTACTAGATTGATTGTTAATCAATAATAATACACTTAATTCAACTACTTTACCGCCACTTACTCATAATTTGCGTTTACACCGCACTTACACATGTAAGTGCAGGACCCAAATCAATGTAATTTTTTTATCTCTTTTCTCTCCATAGAGCTTGATTAGTTGTTTTCCTATTAGATATACAGTTGAGTTAAGAGATAAAGTTCAGGTAATAACCTAGGTGCAGGTGTAGACAATAAACTTTTCATTTTTCAAGTTATATATGTAGAACATATAGTTTAGGTAGCTCAGAATTTTTGAAATAAGCATACTGATGTTTTTTTAGATAACTAACTATACTTGATAGCAGAAAAATGTGGACCTAGATGTACTGTGAACACACATGTTTAAGGTCAGTTCATATCAGTGGCGGAGGACGAAATTTTTTTAAGGTGTGGCAGACTTTCCACAAACCACATATCACTGTAACCATACCACATATCGCAAACACCAATACCACATACCACAAACATATTAAAAGAAGTAGTGTTGAAAATACCTTGATACCACTTTATGATGTCACAGTCTTTCCCTTTCTTTTGTCCATGCTCACAATCTCAAATCAATTTTGATTCTGTCAGGGAGAAACAAGAACAATGAAAACCTTAGCCATTGTTTGTATCAATGATCATACAGAGTTAAAACTAAAACACATCCTGCATGTATATTACTTAAAAAGTTTGAATTACGGTCTATTTGGGTTAGCCACTTTGTAGTTCTAAATTCTAAATTCTAAATTTTAAATTCTAATTCAAACTAAATTCTATTCTAAATTCTAAATTATATTCTAAAGTATAAATTCTAAATTCTAATTTAAACTAAAACCCATCCTACTTTATAGTTCAATGTTCAAACTTTGTAGATTGTAGTTCACCAATTTACCTGGCTGCCGTTTGTGCCCAATGTGCCGTATGATTTTATGTGCACATAAATCCAGGGACAAGAACCAGTGAACCACCAGATGATCGAAGAAGTGCACAGAACTCTTGCCTTGCCCTGCTGCTGGTTGCTACTTGCTGGCGTTGTCGTGCCACGTGCGTGCACTCTTCTTGCATTGCATGTGCCCACCGCCTAGTGCACCGAGAGGGGAGGCGTGCGTGCGTAGCACGCCGCGCGTGCACTGGAGCAGCCGGCCGGCGCCGCCACGCGGCCGTAGTTGCCGCCCTGGGACGCGCTTGATGAAGGGTTACGCGGAAGCTACGCTAGCGAAAACAAAAATTTTTCTACCGCGCAAACCAGGAACACTTGCAAGTAAGGGCCGATAGATCGTTACCGATTGGAGTATGCGCGGAAATAGCCAATCGAGCTATCCGATCCGGAACTGTGTGCGATTCCCGCAAGCCGACGCCGATTCCTGGGACGCCGATTCGCCAATCAGCCGATTCGCGGAGTCGTCCGGTCACGTTTTTGTGCCTTGCTCTGATGCTCCCGACCGTAGCCGATCCGAAGCCGATGAACAGCGCACAACGTAGCAGCGCCTCTACCGGTATCAACACGTCCGGGGACAAAACGCCGTACACCCGTGTGCTAGCACGCGATGCAAGGCTAGGGTTTGGCTCGAAAGTGGGGAGGGTTTCCGTGGAGATTGATCTCGGCGACTTTTGTTGCGGAATCGGTTCAACGCGATACCGAAACTCTCCACCCCTCGCCCCTTTATATAGAGTTGGCCGACTGGGACTAGTGGCAAATCAGGACTCTATTTTGAATCGGATCTCATCCCTATCTCACATAGAGTTGGCCGCCCACACATCGTAAGCCCATAGGACTCTATCCGATCGGATCCCTATCCGATCGAGCCGTATCCGAGTCCAACTCGAATATCTATTCTATCTCCTTAAGCGTGCGACCGTAGGTTCAGGTATACTCGGTTTCGGCTATAGTCTAACTTAGCCGATCGTCGGCTCGAGTCCAACTCGCCGACCGTCAACACGGCGCGTAGCGCACATATTGACACCATAGTATACAAGAATAATATCGGCTCGAACCTGTAATGTGTACACAAATCCCTTTGCCTCATGATACCGTTAAGCTATAGGCAAGATGTGTGCCATCTCTTCAATAGCTTAACCATTCACTCGAACCGTATTGGATTATCCATGCTTGATTCACTCCTCAATCAACTTAGCATGGCCATGCATTTCCATAATCCATTACCTCGAGGGCCCAGAGATATCTCTCCAAAGGAGGGGCAAATTCCATCTTGATGACTCACATCCCACTCCATGTTTCATAGCAAACCCGAAAACTACCTTTATAACTACCCGATTACGGAATAGTGTTTGGTAGTCCCAAAGTAGGCTACTACACATGTTGGAATCCATGGTGATCTCGAGTCTAAGGACTTTGTACCAACACTACCCGAGACCAACTAATGGCACATTAATTCTGTAGTTTCTCATGGTGGGTCTATCCAACAATGTGTTCTCCAACACATGTGTCCATGTTTATTGATTTGGTATCTCCATACCCATGATCTATGAGACATGATCATCAATCAATAAACATGCCGATCTTAGAATCATATTTGTTCCAACAATATGACATATGATCGAGGATCGTTTAGAAATAGATTCATACATAAAGAGTCTCATAAATAAGTCACGTACTTATTGATCAATACAAGATGTCTATTTCATGGAACTGAATAACACTTTATTCATTTATACATAAACATTGACGTGATATCCAACATCTCCATGTTGCCTCTAGGGTATATCACTAACAATCTCCCACTTGCACTAGAGTCAATCATATAAGTATCTAATACCCATTGCTCTTGTGTGCGCCTCATGCTTCGCCGAGGGAGAGGTTTTGTCAACGAATCGGCTATGTTGAGATCCGTGTGCACTTTGCATATCTTGACATCACCTCTGTCCACTATCTCGCGGATGAGATGATATCGCCGAAATATGTGTTTGGACTTCGATGTGACCTCGGCTCCTTGGCTTGCGCAATGGCTCTACTATTGTCACAATAGAGAGACATTGGACCAGCTTGCACCGATCATCACACCCGGCTCTAAACAAATTTCTTGATCCAAACAGCCTCCTTTGCAGCTTCTGAAGCAGCAATGTACTCGGCCTCCGTTGTAGAATCAACAACAGTATCCTGCTTGGAACTCTTCCAGCTGACTGCGCCTCCGTTCAGGCGAGAACACGAACCCATTGCGATCTATAATCATCCTTGTCCTGTTTGGAAGCTAGCATCGGTGTAACCACTTACAACGAGCTCTTCTTCACCTCCATAGACTAGGAACATATCCTTAGTTCTTCTCAAGTACTTAAGGATATTCTTTACGGCGATCCAGTGACCTTCACTGGATCCGACGTATCTGCTCATAGCACTCAAAGCGTACGAGACATCTTGACGTGTACAAAGCATGGCATACATGATGGATCCAATTGCCGAAGCATATGGAACCATACCCATCTTATTCCGCTCATCATGTGTCCGAGGACACCGATTCTTGCTAAGATTAATGCCATGTGACATGGGCAAGAAACCTTTCTTGGAATCATGCATGTTGAACCTTTTCAACACCTTGTCAATGTATGTACTTTGGCTTAATCCAATTAGCCTCTTGGATCTATCTCTATAGATCCGAATGCCCAATATGTATGCCGCATCCCCTAAGTCTTTCATGGAAAAACTATTTTTCGATGAAGACTTGACGGATTTTAGCATAGGGATATCATTTCCAATCAACAATATGTCATCCACATATAAGATTAGAAATACAATTGCGCTCCCACTGACCTTTTGTAAACACAGACCTCTTCTTCATTTTTGATGAAACCAAACCCTTTGATTACTTCATCAAAACGAATATTCCAACTCCGAGATGCTTGCTTCAATCCATAAATGGATTTCGTAGCTTGCATATCTTTCAGCGATTCTGGATCGACAAAACCCCGAGGTTGTATCATGTATACATCCTCGCTTAGGCTTCCATTTAGGAAAGCCGTTTTGACATCCATCTGCCATATCTCATAATAGAAATATGCAACAATCGCTAGGATAATCCGAATAGATTTAAGCATTGCGACGGGCGAGAAGGTTTCATCATAATCAACTTCTTGAATCTGTTTAAAACCTTTCGCCACCAATCGCGCCTTATAGATGTGAACATTTCCATCCATATCGGCCTTTTCTTAAAAACCCATTTACACTCAATGGTTTTGACACCATCAGTGGATCAACCAAGTTCCAAACTTGATTGTCGTACATGGATTCTATTTCGGATTTCATGGCTCCAAGCCACTTGTTGGAATCGGGTCCCACCATCGCTTCCTCATAGGTCTTAGGTTCATCGTTGTCCAACAACAATATATCACGTTGTTCCGCACTGTACTGTCGGTGCACGACGTGATCTTTCGACCTCCGTGGGCTGGTGTATCTACAACTAGTGGCGCAACACTTTGCTCCTCCTGTTGTGGTTACGTGGTCGCCGAAACGTTTTCTTGTGTTTCTTGAACTTCTTCAAGATGCACCCTGCTCCCACTAACCCTTCTTGAAAGAAACTCTTTCTCCAAGAAAACACCATGTCGGGCGACAAACACTTTGCCTTGTTCCCGATTATAAAAGTAATATCCCTTAGTTTCCTTAGGATATCCCACAAAGAAGCACTTGTCGATTTGGGTGTGAGCTTGTCGATCAAACGTTTTACATAAGCTTCGCATCCCCAAATTTTGAGAAAAGACAAACTAGGGGGTTGCCCTGTCCATATCTCATATGGTGTCTTTTCAACGACTTAGATGGAACTCTATTTAGTGTGAGCGCATTGTTTCAAGAGCATATCCCCGGAAGGATAACGGAAGATCACTTTGGCTCATCATCGACCGCACCATGTCCAACAAGGTGCGATTTCTCCGTTCGGACACCCCATTCCATTGTGGAGTTCTGGCGGACTCAAGCGTGCAACAATTCCACAATCTTTCGATGATTACCAAACTCTTGGCTCAAGTATTCTCCTCCACGATCGATCGTAGAAACTTGATTGTTTTCCCTAAATGATTCGTACTTCATTCTGGAATTCTTTGAACTTTTCAAAGGATTCGGACTTATGCCTCATTAAGTAGATATAACCATATCTACTAAAGTCATCGGTAAAGGTAATGAAGTCGATAACCACCTCGGCCGTTGAGCTCATTGGTCCACATACATCGGTATGTACGAGTGCCAATAAGTCACTTGCTCTCTCACTATGTCCCGTGAAAGGTGCCTTTGTCATCTTACCAAGTAAACAAGACTCACATGTCTCAAATGATTCAAAATCAAAAGAGTGAAGCAATCCATCCTTATGGAGCTTCTCCATGCGTTTCTTATTTATATGGCCTAAGCGACAATGCCGGATAAACGTGGGGTTTATATCATTAGAGAGTTGCCTTTCGTATTAATGTTATAGATGGGAGACGGTTCAAGATTCAAAACGTATAATCCATTCACCAATGGAGCATGAAAATAGAACATATCTCTAAGATATATTGAACAACCATTGTCCATTGATCTAAAATCATATCCTTCCGCTTGCGAACATGAAGTAGAAATAACGTTTTGACATAGTGTTGGAACACAATAACAATTATTCAATTCCAAAACTAATCGAAGGTAGATGAAGTGGTACTATGCCGACAGAATGCGTAGCAATGCTTGCTCCATTGCCGACGCGCGGTTCACCTCGCCCCTTCTCAATCCTCTACTTCTTCTCATTCCCGCAACGATTTGCAAATATGAGCTACGATCCAGTATCAAATACCCAAGAGTCGAGGGTGAAGTAGCAAGATTAATGTCTATAACATTAATACCGAAGCAAGTCGTACTTTGCTTCTTTTTGAGATCCTCCATGTACTTCTTGCAGTTCCTCTTCCAATGGCATGTCTCCTTGCAATAGAAGCAAACGGCATCGATGCCGCCGACCCTTCTTGCCCTTCTTTGCATTTGAGGCACTCGCGATCTCATCGGGAGTTAACTTCCTCTTGGTGCAAAGTTTCTTGACAGTGGTTTGCGCTTAGCCTTCGCATCATCATCACATGATGACCATTCTTGGATACTCTCCTCACTGTCTTTAGCATCCCATGCAATTCAGCCAAGGTTCTATCCATATTGTTCATGTGATAATTCAATATGAATGGCTCGAAGCTCGGAGGGAGCGACCGGAGAATCACATCGGTAGCCAACTCTTGTCTAAGGGGAAAACCTAGTTTTTCCGGACTCTCAATGTAGCCAATCATTTTTATCACATGCGGACGACGGGATTCCTCTCAACAAGCTGCACGCAAACAAGGACTTTGAGGTGTTGAACCTCTCGGCCCGAGCTTGGTTCTCAAACATGCCACGCAGTCCCCGAATAATAGTGTGAGCATCGTTGCTCTCTATTGCTTCGAAGCTCGGGGGACATTGTAGCAAGCATGAGACAGCTTATATCTAGGGCATCATTAGTGTGCTTCTCATAAGTCCTCCGTGCGGTTGCGGTGGCATTATTTGGCAAATCCTCGGGATAAGGTACTTCAAGAACGTACTCCTTACGCTCTTGCTTGAGAACAATTCTCAAGTTGCGATACCAATCCATAAAGTTTGTTCCATTTAATTTTTCCTTTTCGAGAATAGATCGCAAATTAAAGGTACTGGGTGTATTATTAGTCGTCATTTATTCTACAAAGAAAAAGCAAAGTTTAGCACAATGTTTATGCTATGTCTATTGTTAAATAATTTAACATTAGACTCCCATTACGTATTTGCCACCTTCCCTCTAGGTTACGTATTGGGTCAAGATCCACATGTTAATTAATTTTCTAGTGAGCTTTGGCATCACTTGCTAGAAAATTAATAACATCGGTGAGCAACTCCTTGCTAATCACATCTCTATGTGACTCTTGTTGTTGGTGTGGCATCTCCATGCCCCGGCCCCAACCTATGCCCCAAGGCCCAAAACTGTTTTGATAGCCTTGTTAAGTAAACCAAATGCTCTGCTATATATGTCCGACATATACCCCCTCATGTTATGATAGAGAATGGCACTCGCTTTGGCGGACCCACCATTGACGAGCATAACGGTGATGGGTGCAACGTTTGGAAGGGCATCATTACTATTTAATTTTGCGAGGATGCTATCCTATCAAACAAACATATCACATATATGAAAGCGGTATAATAGCATATAATGAAATAGTATGACCCCCTTCACATGGTGATCTCCATCTCCATGTCGCGCGAGGATCTCCATCTTCGGCACCATCTTCCAATGTGCATGATGCTTGATTTCTTCAAACTAAGGTACTACTATAGAAGCTCTAATTGAAGATTACATCGACTCGCAGGTCGTGAAAGAATATTACAAGCATTGCACGTATGAAAGAATATATTACGGGGATTGCACACATGAAAGAATATTACATACATCACATGCATCTCATACATACAATAGGGCCATACCATCTCAAAGCATTCTCTGCAAAAATAAGTTAGGCGTAGAAACATTTTCTACCTATCGCGAGAAACGACACCGAGACGACCTATAAGGGGGTACGCACACGGGGGTCGAGGGGGAAGCCGCCCCCTCACGGGCTTCCGGGCAGCGCCCGGAACACCACACGAAATTTATAGATCCAATCTATGAAATCGCTTACGGAAACCATGTCGGCATAATCATATTATGCCGTCCCGATACACTATCAAGGGAGATGGTTTGCGCAGCGCGAGGCAGCTAACAAGATCGGACTACGAGATAGCTTCGGCATAATCACATTATACCGTTCCGATACACTATCAAGGAACGCTATCTCGAAGCCGACTCAAACCGAGTTCTATGGATATTGCTTCGACGTAATCACATTACGCCGTTCCGATACACTATCAAGGAACGCAATTACCATGAACTCTCCTCAACAAATCTCGTAAAACCGATTGATCTAATGAACCCGTGAGCAAAACTTGTTTCAGATCCAATCTAAAACCCGAACTAAGCAAGATTAGCTCTGAAACCACTGAAGGGTTACGTGGAAGCTACGCTAGCCAAAAACAAAAGTTTTTCTACTGCGCAAACCAGGAACACTTGCAAGTAAGGGCCGATAGATCGTTACCGATTGGAGTATGCAGTGGAAATAGCCAATCAGAGCTATCCGATCTGGAACTGTGTAGCCGATTCCCGCAAGCCGACAGCCGATTCCCGGGGACAGCCGATTCGCCAACCAGCCGATTCGCGGAGTCGTCCGATCACGTTTTTGCGCCTTGCTCCGATGTGCCCGACCGCAGCCGATCCGAAGCCGATCAACAGCGCTCAACGTAGCAGCGCCTCTACCGGTATCCACACGTCCGGGGACATAACGCCGTACACCCATGTGCTAGCACGCGATGCAAGGCTAGGGTTTGGCTCGAAAGTGGGGAGGGTTTCCGTGGAGATTGATCTTGGCGACTTTTGTTGCGGATTCGGTTCAACGCGATACCGAAACTCTCCACCCTCGCCCCTTTATATAGAGTTGGCCGCGGGACTAGTGGCCAATCGGGACTCTATTTTGAATCGGATCTCATCCGTATCTCACGAGTTGGCCGCCCACACGTCGTAAGCCCATAGGACTCTATCCGATCGGATCCCTATTCGATCGAGCCGTATCCGAGTCCAACTCGAATATCTATTCTATCCCCTTAAGCGTGCGACCCTGTAGGTTCAGGTATACTCGGTTTCGGCTATAGTCTAACTTAGCCGATCGTCGGCTCGAGTCCAACTCAGCCGACCCGTCAACAGCGGCGCCTAGCAGCACATATTGACACCATAGTATACAAGAATAATATCGGCTCGAACCTGTAATGTGTACACAAATCCCTTTGCCTCACGATACCGTTAAGCTATAGGCAAGATGTGTGCCATCCCTTCAATAGCTTAACCATTCACTCGAACCGTATTGGATTATCCGTCCGTTGATTGACTCCTCAATTAACTTAGCATGGCCATGCATTTCCATAATCCATTACCTCGAGGGGCCCGAGATATCTCTCCAAAGGAGGGGCAAATTCCATCTTGATCACTCACATCCCACTCCATGTTTCATAGCAAACCCGAAAACTACCTTTATAACTACCCGATTACGGAATAGCGTTTGGTAGTCCCAAGGTAGGCTACTACACATGTTGGAATCCATGGTGATTTCAGGTATAAGGACTTTGTACCAACACTACCCGAGACCAACTAATGGCACATTAATTCTGTAGTGTCTCATGGTGGGGTCTATCCAACAATGTGTTCTCCAACACATGTGTCCATGTTTATTGATTTGGTATCTCCATACCCATGATCTATGAGACATGATCATCAATCAATAAACATGCCGATCTTAGAATCATATTTGTTCCAACAATATGACATATGATCAGGATCGTTTAGAAATAGATTCATACATAAAGAGTCTCATAAATAAGTCACGTACTTATTGATCAATACAAGATGTCTATTTCATGGAACTGAATAACACTTTATTCATTTATACATAAACATTAACATGATATCCAACATCTCCATGTTGCCTCTAGGGCATATCACTAACACTTGAGCTGCCGTCGCCGCACGCACGCGCTGTGATGTCTGCCGCCGCCGGCGCCGCCCGAGAGGGCAGAGGGAGGGAGTCGACTTGGAGTGGAGGTGCGCTGTCGTGTCGCCGGCTCGCCGCTGTGCAGGGAGGGAGTCGCACAGGCGTGATAGATCAGAAGTTAGAACGCTGCTCCGCGTCGCCTGGGGAAGACGAAAGTCACGAAATAGACTCCGCGCCGCATGGGTTGGGACTGGGAGAGCAGCCGAGCAGGCTTCCATGCTGCCTAGGGGGGGTCCTGGGCCAGGCCCAAGGTATGGTGCGGGCCACACCTTGCCCTACCGGGCCCTCTGCCCCCGGTTCACATGCTTGGGGCTCACAAATTTGGTTAGATTTGCAGTACAAGTTCAAGCCTCTTTTTTCTAGCGTACATTTTCTTTCTTTAAATAGACAGTTTGTTCTTTAAAGGCATATTTATTTGTTGATTTTTCTAAACAGTAATGCCTCATTCCTCACTCTTTTTTATTTACACATATCTATATTTAGGTTATGACAATCTATATGAGTCAAGAGTAGAAAATCTACATGAGTCAAGAGCAGAGGTTCACAGGCTACAATTTTTCTAAGAGGTTTTCAAGGTTCTTACCCAGAGAAGATTGATCTTGTCTGGTTCTTGTGCTATTTTTCAGCTTCATTGTATTTGCGACCTGGTTTGATGAATTTTGGTTGGTTTTTGAGCTCTCTCCAAGCTCCATGGAGTTTACACTCTGGATTGGTGCTTTTACTTTGGTTTTTGAGCTCTCTCCCATCTCCCACCGCCGGGTGAGATGAGTTTGATCTTGATCTGGATTCTCTGTTTGACATGGTGACATGAGGATTGATCTTTTTAATGTATGGATTTGGATGCATGTGGTTTGTTTCTTCTTGTCCAAGATGATGCTTGTTCAAATGGGCTCATAGGCAACCATATGCTTAAATGCGTGCTTTTTGTCTGTTGTAGACATGGCCAGATGGGCTGTGCCGAGGCGTGCCGGCTCGAGCACGACGGCACTGTTCACCAGCCCAGCACGGCACTACACGGTTGGTGGTGGGTCGTGTCGGCACGGCCCGTTGAGGTGTGCCGTGCTTGGGCCATCGGCCGAGCCCGTGGGCTGGCACGACACAACATGGTCCCTGTAGCGTGCTGGCCCAGGCATGGCATGGCCCACGGGCCGACACGGCAAGTGGGGAATCAGGCGCAGTGCTAGCCGGCTAAGGTTAGGGTTTAGGGTGGTGGCGACGGCGGGGGGCGAAGGGGAGAGGCGGGGCGGCGCGGAGGTGACTCGGCGTCCGCGGAGGTGGTGCGGCCCGCGGCTTGGCGACGACGTCGGTGATGAGGACGAAGGCGGCGCGGAGGGCTCGGCGACAAGGACGGACACAGTGCGGCGCGAAGGTAGAGGGTGGAGGCGGCGCCGATGTGGAGGGCGGAGCAGACCCGGCCGACGGAGGAGGCTGCTGGGAGGGATCAGGGAGGGAGCCAGGGAGGGAGTGGACCCAGCTAGCGGCGTCACGAGCTAGGGGAGAGGTGGAGGTCACGAGCGTGCGTGCCATGCGGGTGCGGCTAGGTTTTTTGGCTGTTTTTTTTCTATTTTTGCTTTTTTTGGCCCGTGGGCCGGTTTCCGGCACATGGGCCTTAAGCGTGTCTGTGCCACCACGGTGTTAAGTCGATGTGGCCGATTCCGGTACGACAACATTGGAGACACCGTCGGATCAAGATGATGTGCTTCATGACGATTGCCATATAAGGATAGAGTCCTAAAAATGCAATTGTATCTATTAATTAGGAAGAGTTTGTTAGTTTCCTATTTTATCTTTAGAGAAGTATATGAGTGTCCAATAAGGACTCGATTTGTTTCCTTTTTATCTTTAGGAAAGTTTGGATTGTAATCTGTTAGGATCTTTGTTAGCTCATGGGTATAAATATATAAGCCCAGGGTTCATGTATGATATCTCTCGATCAATACAATTCGGCGCATCGCCACCCTTTACCTTTTCTACTTTATTCATCACCCGACAGGATTTGGCACCCGACGCAGGGCTTCATCGGTCTCGATCTCCAGCGAAGGGGTAAGTCCAATGTTCCGCCGGCCCAGGCAATTGTATTGGCTACGTTGGCGTTGTCCAAGGATGCATCAGTTCATTCGACCTCTTGGATTATTCCGGTTTGGTTAACATGTTTGCCTGCCTATTTATCATGTGCATCTGTTAATCTAGTCATGGTATTTCAATTTAGTTCTATCGGTTGTCTCTCACTTTAGGGTTTCTACTGATACCGGCTAAATTGTTTACTAGATTAGATTAGCTTAGGCATCTATCACCCTGAAAATCAGTCAACGGCTTGATTGTCTAGATATTGTGTTCCTTTTCATACTTAGTGCTGCATCAATTCAGTTTGACCTACTAAGTCATGATTAGAACCATAATCTCTAGTCTACCTGTTGGTTGCCACTAAGGGTTTCATCGGGGTTTCAGCCGATGAGCTATTTGGATATCGCATCGGCTTGCAAGGAATGTACACAAGCTGGATCTAACTGATTGCCGCAGTGGCTTCATTGGATATTTAATCATTTGGATTTAATGACATCGGACATCCAGCCGATGTGTGTTTTAATCTTTAAATCAGTATCTATTTTATCATGTGATTGCTTTGTGCCATATTACATTGCTATATCATCATGTTATCGTCGGCCGATTACTTTTACATAGATGTTTGTTCAGCGTACAGCCGATAGATTGAAACCCTAGCTGCATCGGCTGGCGTCAGTATCGGCTGGGATCGCGTCATCAACTGATTGGCCGATCGGCTATATTGGTTATTGACCTATTGGCTGATATGCTTTACTTCTGGCTGCTTTGTATATCTTGTCAGTGGCAGAACCAAACTGACTGGCAAGCCCGCACTTCATCGATTCTAGGACTTGCACTGGAGTTAAGCAGATCTCACAGGCTGGCGTGTTGATTGTTCTCGTCAACACATGGGCATGGCCCAGCCACCCATGGGCCGTGCATAAGCCGGAGGTGAGGCACGTGGGCTTGCATGACACGGTCCACTACAAAAGCCATGCCTAACGGGCCATGCCTCGGCCAGGCCCGAGCCATGTTGTGCCGTGCGGCCCATCTGACCATTTATAGTTTTATTCGCTAGGGTAGTCTTAACAGGCTGAGTGTTTTTTTCATAGTTTCATGCACAGTAACATGGGATTTTTGGGTTGCTATGTTGGATCTGACTGCCATGTGGGCTAAAATGTGGCGAATCTTTCTTAACGGGTTTGTTCTCTTTCATTCTGCCGTGTTACGAGCCCGTTAGTGCTGACCAATGATCTGTCTTTTTGTGTGGCCCAAGATCTGCTTATTTTTTGGGCTAAAATGTGGCGACTATGATATAGGTAGTAAAAAAAATTGAGTGAATCGTACTTGGGACTAGTATTTGTTACTTTAAGTCTTACTTTGGATTAGATATGGACAAATGTTTTCACTTTAGACAAGGTGGTTTTTACAAAGAGATAATTCATTCTGTGCCATTAACAAAACATGGATTTTACAATATGCCATTGATAAAGCTCAATTCTAAAATATACATCGAACAACTAGTTTGTTTTCCATATATGCCATTGCCACTAGTCAACCATTAGTCAAACTCCGTTAAGGACAAAAAATGTCTAATCAACCTTACGGTATCATGTGTACTCATGAATTTTATTGGTCATGGTCAACTATTTTTTTCTCATTAATGAAAATAGAAATCGCTTGTTTTTTTATCATCCAAGATTACTTAATGCAACATGGAATTGTGCAAAATCTCAATTTTATCCTAAGAGTAAAACGACGTTTGACTAAAAGTTGACTAACGATGATGGCATAGAAGGAAGAAACCGAGTTGTTTGATGGTATATTGTCAATTGTATATCGTAGAACTTGTGCTTTGTCGATGGCATATAGTGGATTTACTCTTTTAGAAAAGTCTCAAACTGGACTAGTCTTCTTCTCGATTTCTCATATTCCTTCTGATTTTTCTCCAATGAGATGCTGCCATGGATCAACCGAGCAAGTACAAGACTAGGATTCCTTCTCTTAGATCCGTTTGTAAGCTCGACCTCTCCGTCGTCTCCGAGATCTCAATTAAGTGATTTTTCTCAGCTGACATGATTTTGGCAGGAGAAAAAGAGTAGACAAAAAAGGTGTTGGATGGTCGGGATAGCGTATTGACAAGTGTGTTTAGATGCTGGCGAGCTAATGAAATAACGAGTGAGTGGCGGCAAAGTAGATTATACAGGCAAGGAACACAAGAATGGTCCCTGTAGGATCGAATAAGACCAAACAAACCCACCAAGGGGGGCTGAATGGTAGAGAAAACCAAAAACCAAAAACTTTTAGCGGAAATAAAAGTTACCCTCAAATCAACGGAGTTCTCGACATAGTCTGTTGCCGCCGGTCAAAGCGCTTTCCTGTCATCGGTCGGGCCGTTGTTACTACGCCGGTCAGACCGCCGAAACACCTGCGGTCAGACCACCGCTTTCCCACCAGTCAGACTGCCGCCTAGCCTGTGGTTAGACCGTCGGGATCCAGAAACACCGGTAGATGACAAACTCGAAGAAGTAGATTAGAACTTCCTACTTTATTGCATCAACTAGTGTTTACAAAGTGCAACAACAGCACTCCTCACCAAAATCTCGACCTAACTTGAAACCCTAGCTATTCTCTCAACTTCTCTCTTGCAAAGCGATTGATCGATTATCTAAGAGACACACCTTCCCTCTCTATTTATACACAAAGTAGGTCCATGAATTCCTCACGAATTAGGACTCCTAATCAATATAAGAAACCCACTCTTGCCAGCTTCCACATCATCTCTTTCCTTATCTCAATCCATCTTCCCGAATCCGGAATCCCTTCCAAATTCGACTCCTCTTTCCATACACACACGATTCCTCTCGTATACCATATGGATTCTCCATCTTCCACGTGCATTACCCTCTAGCCTTTTAGTATCCTGCGTGATCTCTTGATCTCTGGACGTCCACTTCTCCCAAGTCGACTCCGATCCATCACCAACAAGACTACCGAGGCCTCAAGCGATACCTACACATATACGACAAAGAAAACATATTCCGAGCACAAGTTTGTCGAAACTTGACTCACATTATCATAACAACAGTAACCATACGCATATGAACCATCTAGAAGTCAAATCCACGAAGAAACAATATGTAACCGAAAAGATAAATTGAAACCGAAACTGAACAGAACACAACCGGTCCGACCGACAATGAGTCGGAGTCGGCCGGTCTGACCTTGTGCATGACGTCGGTTAGACCGTGCGCATACCTCCGGTCTGACTAGTCGTGCCTAGCCAGTCTGACCGCACATAAAATATCAAATCACCAATGTTTCATCACACAAAATATAAATCAAACACATTTGATTCTACAATCCCCTATTGATGAAACCATTGGCAAACCCAACAAAATCAATTGGTTTGATGATTTGTGAAATAACCCAAAAAGCATTTCTAATGCCAGAAAATTCCAAAGAAAAATCTCTCATTTCTGAAAAGAAAGAAAATCAAAGAAAATCCTTTGAATATGACAATGATGCACAAATGCACAAATGCATAATTTTGTTACTTTGCTCTTGTTCTTGTGCTCCCCCTTTTGACAATGAGTTCATCAACCGTAAGCATGGAAGAGCATTGCATTATATTAAAAGTAATTCAAGTACATGTGTTGCAATAACAAAGTAGAAAAAATGACTAGTTAATTAACAAGCATGCACTAGAGTAAAAGCATGAATCTAAAACATTACAATTAAGATCAAGTCAACATTAATGATTCATGATTTCAACAATTTAAAATGCAACATATTCACAAGTGCAAAGACTAAAAGAAAAACCCAAGTATATATGCCTATGATATTCATACTCTTTCTCAAATTAATTCCTTCTCCAATAACCAAGAGAACGTTTAGCACTTTATTTTTTTAACTTCTTATACTTTTCTCTCAATTATTGCGTGTACGTCCTTGTCGTCAAGACTGTTTCCAAGGATTCGACACCCTTTTTTATGTCACCGCGAATACATCCTTGTCGTCAAGACTGTTTCCAAGGATTTGGTATTCATTTTTTTCTCATATAAATAAGCATTTATGTACTCTCGCAGTGATTGGAACAAAAAGATTAATACAAGAAATAACAACTTGTAAAGCATATATAAAAGCATTAATCACTCAAACTAAGCACTAGCTTCAATGTTGCATATTTCAGTAATTCAATTAAAAGAATTATGTGTTGTGTATCATATCACTTAAAAGCAATATCAAAAGCTCATATAATTACTAAAATACACACAAGCTAATATAATAATCAGATTATCTAACAAGCATTGCTAGCAAGCACTAGAATATACTAAAGATATAAAAACACAGATCTTCCACCTTTTATTCTCTTTTTTCCTTTTCTTTTTTTTCACACCATGCATGAATTAAAACATGAATGCAAAAGAAAAACAAAAGAAGAAAGAAAATATGCATGCAGCAAAGAGCCAACAACTCTCCCCCTCAATTAATGCCAAAAGGACGAATAACACCCAATTCTCCCCTAAGTAAAGCAAAGCGAGAAGAATCCAACAGTTTGGTGAAAATATCTACAAGTTGCAACTTTGTATCCACAAATTTCAATTCAACATCTCCTTTTTCAACATGATCCCTCAAAAAGTGAAAACGAATGTCAATGTGCTTAGTGCGTGAGTGTTGTACAGGATTCTTAGCAATATTTATCGCACTAGTATTATCACAAAAGAGAGGAACTTTATCAAAAGTAAGACTATAATCTCTCAAAGTTGAAATAAGCCAAAGAATCTGAGAACAACGACTAGCAGCAGCAACATATTCAGACTCAGTAGTTGATTAAGCAACATTTGATTGTTTTCGAGAAGACCATGCAATCAAAGAAGTACCAAGAAAAAGACATGTACCACTAGTACTCTTTCTATCAATTTTACAACCTCCAAAATCCGCATCCGAATAACCACTCAAGCACATAGAAGAAGAAGTAGAATACCAAATTCCAGATTCAAGAGTATGTTTCAAATACCTCATGATGTGTTTCACAGCTTGACGATGTGAGGCCCTTGGAGAAGCTTGAAATCGAGCACACAAACACACAACAAATTGTATATCTGGCCTCGAAGCAGTGAGGTAGAGCAACAAACCAATCATGCTCATGTATTCCTTTTGATTCACAGCTTCACCATCTTCATCGGGATCCAAAATTGTAGAAGTTCCTATCGGTGTAGTCAACGGCTTGTAGTCGTCCATTTTGAAACGTCGTAGATGATCCTTGTGTACGTTGTTTGATGAACAAACGTACCTTGAGGTGTTTGCTTAATTTGCAATCCCAAAAAGTAAGTCAATTCACCCATCATGCTCATCTCAAATTTCCTGCGCATAGTCTCAGCAAACTCCACAACCAAAGCGTGAGATGAACAACCAAAGATGATATCATCCACATAAATCTGAACAAACAGGTGATCATCATCATGCTTAAGAATAAAGAGAGTTTTATCAATTTTTCCCATTGTAAAACCTTTTGCAAGTAAAAAGTTTTTAAGTCTATCATATCATTCTCTAGGTGCTTGTTTCAAACCATACAAACCTTTTGACAAACGAAAAACATGGTTGGGAAAATCAGAATTTTCATAACCTGGTGGTTGTTTTACATAAACTTCCTCCTGCATATAACCATTAAGAAAATCACTTTTAACATCCATTTGAAACAACTTAAAACCTTTTGAAGTAGCAAAAGCCAACAAAAGTCTAATTGCCTCAATCCTACAAACAGAAGCAAAAGTTTCAGCATAATCCTGAGTAAAACCCTGTGCTACAAGTCTAGCTTTGTTTCTAACAATTAAACCATCCTCATTCTGTTTATTTTTGAAAACCCATTTAGTTCCAATAATATTATGACCAACAGGAGGTTCAACGAAATGCCAGACTTTGTTTCTTTCAAAATTCTCAAGTTCTTCATGCATGGCGTTAATACACAATTCATCAGTTAGTGCATGAGTAACATATTTGGGTTCAAAATTAGTAATAAAAGCAGAATTTGCATGGAAATCACGATTTGTTACCTTCGACCTTGCAGTACGTTCACTCAAGTTACCTATCATCTATTCTGGAGGATGTCGTCGTTGAATATGAAGTGTAGCACTCACATCTGAAGTTTGTTCATTTTATGTAGCTTGTTCTGACGAAGTTGAAGCTTCTGGAGGTCCATTAGCATCATTACCTAAAGCTCCCGAAGAACCACCCGCCGCCTCGACCGCTTCGCTCGCGGTCCGACTGTCGGTGAGCCACCGGCTCGACCGGCCCCGGCCCGGTCCGACCGCTCGATGCATCCTCGTCGTCTTCGTCATCGCTTTCCTCCACAAAAATATCCTCCCCCTGAACCTGTGATAGAGTACTTAAAATTTCGGGTCTCATACCTAGACTAGCCTCATCAAAAGTAACTTCTCAAGTCTCAACAATTTTATTAGTCTCCAAAACAAGTACACGGTAACCTCATGAATGCGCATAATATCCCAACATAAGTCCATCAAGAGAGTGAGATTCAAATTTGTCCAAATTTCCAGATTTAAGCATAAAACATTTACATCCAAAAACACGCAAGTGAGAAATCTTCGGTGTGTGTCCAAAGCGAAGCTCATAAGAAGTTTTTCCACGTTTAGATCTCAAGAAAACACAATTGGAAATATAACAAGCACTGTTAATAGCTTCAGCCCAATATTTTTTAGGAGAAGAATATTCATCAAACATAGTGTTAACGACCAAATTTGGTAAGCAAATCCCCAAGTTTGATGCAAGGATTGAGGCGGAATTGGAGAAAACGCATGATCGATGGAAACATAGGTTGCATCGGCCGAGTTCGAGTCGGCTACGGAGCCGCCGGGCCGAGTCCGAGTTGAAACAGGATAAAGCCAATTCCGATTGAAGACCGAAGGAGGGGCCAATCCCGAAGGAAAGCTTAAGAGATAATTATTGGATTCGGTTTCCAAAGTGCTTCAAAGATGTTGCCATCTGCGGATAAGGTCCTACAACAGCAATTGTATCTTTAAGTTAGGATGTTTTGTATAGTTTTCTTTATAGATAATGTCGATTTGTTTAGAGATATTTGAGATTTAATCTGTAATAGGAATCGTGTCTCTTACGGACTCATTGTATATCCGGGTATAAATATGACCCGAGACCATGTAAAACAAGAAGAACACACCTGAATACAACTTCGGCGCATCGCCAACCTTTCTGTTTTTATGTTTTCTCGACGAGTTCTTGCTTTGCTCTCGGGCTGCATCGTCTTCGATCTCCGAACAAGGTAATTTCTTGTTACAAGTGGTTTGTATCATCAGGGGTAGTGCTTCCATCGTCATGATACTCTAATTCTGACGTTATAAACTGCTTAATTTATCATATACGACATATAATCTGGATCAATGTCTAGATCTATCTCGTGATCGGCTAATATCTCCTTGAAGATAGCAGCTGACAGAGCTAGATCTAGGGGTTGATTTAGGTCATATGGCATATCTACCATCTCGAGGAATTCTCATTAGCCTAAATAGATCTCATGCTTATTTTGGTACTTAATGCTACATCTAATTGACCTATTAAGTCATCTTTAGAATTATACAGATCTTTTGGCTCAATGTTTATTATTAGAGATAGTTCCGGGGTTTCAGCCGGTCTTACCTGTTTTAATCATCTTTTATGTATTATTACTGTTAGATGAATTAGATCTACCTTTTATATTAAGATCTTAATCTCCTTAAATGTGTTAAGCCCGGTATTAATCTGTTAAATCACATTAATAGCCGATTGATCTTGGCTTAACGTATTTAGTTCAGATTAATATCTTTTTATAAAATATATTGGAGTACTAGTCGATTTACATTAGATCTACGACATCGGTTAGGTTATAAATATATATAATTACTATCCTAATGTACTTTTGGATCTAAGTGATTTATACTGTCTCGGTATGCTACCGATCTATCCCAATCACTCAATCTAAATGTGCATTGGGATATCAATTGTATATTTATTGATATCCATAGCTGATCGAGTAAGATCTAACCCTAACCAAATACCTATCTTTTTGTTTCTTGTTGGTTGCAAGATCAAACCAACTGGCACGCCCGCTCAATCACCAAAGGCGACCAATTTTGGACCTGCACTGAAGTTAAGCAGATCTCCCAGGCCAGCGTGTGGGAAAAATTCTCATCAACACACTTTTGGCACACCCGGTGGGACCCCAACTACCAGATCCGGTACAATGGTGAACGTCACGAATACAGAGTTGGACCAGGACAACATCATCCCTGTGACTATGGACAAACTGTCGGCTAAACAGCAGGCCGACTACCAACAGATGGTGGAACGATTGCAAGCACATTATTTGTGATCCTACACCAAGACCAGGTCTGGGTCACTCGTTCAGAAGTACATGTTCGTGATCCCTGAGGACTTTGACTCCGCGGCCACTTCTAGCGAGGACAAGAAGGGGGAAAAGAAAATTGAAGAGGTCAAGCAGGAGCTAGATGACTCGGGGCTGCTCACACTTCAAGATCGGATCGACTCAGCTGTCAACCACACGCTTATCAACTATTCAGGGATACTGGTGAACACATTGAACAACATGATAAACACCGTGGTTGATTCGAAGATAGCTGAGCAGCTGCCAAGGGGGCCGATCTATTTCCCTGATGGCCGGTTTCCACTTACAGGACCTTGTCGACACAAGGGCTGCCAATTCCTCCATTGGGACAGCTGACTCCTCCAGGGGGAGCCCCTATTCAGCCGAACGAACAACCATCAGTTGTAAAACCACATCCCAAGATCCTAACCAAACAACAGCCGTTGCATCAGGGCCATGGGGCTCCAATACTTCCCCAAGAACAGGTGGAAAGCATGTTCGACACCGATCGGCAACCTCTATTGCACAAAATGCCGATCGGCAGTTACATGCCGGACCAACCTCACAACTCCAACGAGGTTTGCCCCCCCTAAGCAGCGCCCTCCGTTCATACCATAGCCGCCTCCTACCATGAAGCAAGTTCAACATCAGTACCTAGGAGGCAACTACGAGCAGTACTATCAACCTCATTCACCACAGACATGGCATCGGCAACCTCCCATGCAGTATGAGCAGTACGAGTCGATGTGCAGCTACGACCTTAAGAAAATAAGCCTTGGGCTGATATGATCGCAGACGTCATGCGTGACCAGTTTGGCCTCAAGCCAAAGGACTCCGGCAATATGTACCAGTACCCATACCCAGAATATTTCGAGAGGGTGCCCCTGCCAAACCGGAACAAGGTGCCAAATTTTTTGAAGTTCTCTGGGCAAGATAACGTCTCGACTTACGAACATGTCAGCCGATTCTTAGTCCAGTGCGGAGAAGCATCGGCCACCGACACGCTCAGGGTACGCTTGTTCCCACTCTCTCTCTCTCTCTCGGGATCGGCCTTCGCATGGTTCTCGTCCCTGCCCTACAACTCGGTTCAGAGCTAGGCCGATCTCAAGAAGCAATTCCACAGTTATTTCTACTCCAGCACACATGAGATGAAGTTGTCATACTTGACTAGCATCAGGCAGAAACATGAAGAATCAATTCAAGATTACATCCAGCGATTCAGAGACATGAGGAACCATTGTTACAGCCTGGTGCTGTCGGATTCACAGCTAGCCGACTTAGCCTTCCATGGCCTTTTGGCCCTCATCCGGGAATGGTTTTTGGCCCAAGACTTTGAGAGCTTGGCCCATTTGGCCCAAAAGGTGACGGCCCACGAACAACACTTTCAAGAATCAAAAAAGGCCTTCAAGAAAGTCACCCACGTCACCTACGCAATGGACTCTGACTCGAGCGACAGCGACGTGGAGGTGGCAGCAGCCGAGTGGACCAAGAATAAGAAGGCTATAACTTGCCAATGGTTGAAGAAATCGGCTAAGGAGAAAAAGTATGACTTTGACATAACTAAAGCCAATAGGATCTTCGATTTACTGCTAAGGGAGAAGCAAATACAGCTTCCGGCCAACCATGTCATTCCATTGGCCGAGGAACTCAAGAAGAAAAAATATTGCAAAAGGCACAACACCACCTCCCACAGCACCAACGACTGCAAAGTCTTCTGCCAGCGAATTCAATCGACTATCGAGGCGGGGAAGATAAAGCTTGAGGAGTCGGCTAAGCCGATGAAGGTTGACGGAAACCCATTCCCTGTCAACATGGTCCAAGCCGGTCAGAGGCGAGCTGATCGGCAGTACAACATGGTGCATGGCTCAGCCAAAGTCCAACAAGCAACCGTGGCCGGCTCAGATCGCCAGGGGCCATCCAGCAAGCCGACTGCAACCAACGCCGCGCCAATAACATGGTCTACACAGGTGGCTGATCGGTCGATCATCGGCACAGACAAGCGGACAACCGACTTCGGTTCCAACTGAGGGTTCAGGAAGAAGAAGAAGCCCGGCGAGGCAAAGCCATACCAGAGGACGCCGGATCGGCTAGGAGTGGCCTATTTTCGCCGCCACGATGACTGCGATCCAAATTGGCGGTGCGAATTCTTTAGGTTCTGCTGGGAGCAAGAGATGAGGCTGCCCACCTTGAAAAACTGCCTAGCCTGCAATGAATTCAGAGACGACGAGTTGAGGCAAGACACAATTGCAAGCGCCAGCCGATTCATCCCCCGAGCCGTTCAACTCAACCAGTGAAGACTCCCCATCCACGAACGGATCGGCCCAATTTACCAGGACTTCTTCCGAGAAGAGGACGAAGAGGAGGAGGAAGAAGAGGATGAGGAAGAGCAATTGGCCAACCCCAATGGTGCCCTTCGGACCTATTCACCAAAACTCAGAAAAGGAGAATTCAGAGGCTAAAAAGCGAAGGGCAGGAGGAAGAAGTCCAGCAGATGATCCAACATCAACAACAACAGCAACGAGGCAGAAAGCAGTGGCGCATCAAGAAGCATGTAGCCACAGCCAATAAGAACCCAGCCGACAAGGCCAGGAGGGCAACAAAAGGAAAAGGAGTGGCTTCTGCATCGGTCAATATGGTGTTCATATTGCCGGTCGAATTCAAGGCTATCGAGGCTGATGCAGATGCCGTTGAAGACACCTTGGCCAAGCTAGTACTGTCTCCAAAACAGGTCATCTTTGAAAAACCCGAGGGGACCAAAAATTGGCACTTGAAGCCCCTATATGTTAAAGGATTCGTGAATGGGAAGCCGATGTCAAAGATGCTAGTTGATGGAGGGGCTGCTATCAACATCATGCCCTACGCAACCTTCAGGAAGCTAGGCAAAGGAGTCGATGACTTGATAAAAACCAACATGGTGCTCAAGGACATCGGCGGCAACCCATCGAAGGCCAAGGGAGTTTTAAACGTTGAGCTAACCGTCAGTAGCAAAACCATGCCCACAACGTTTTTTGTCATTGAAGGGAAGGGATCATACAACCTACTGCTCGGAAGGGATTGGATCCATGCCAACTGCTGCAACCCTTCTACAATGCATCAAAGCTTAATCCAATGGCAAGGCGATAAGATAGAGATCGTGCCAGCCGACAGGTCAGTCAACGTTGCTAACGCCGACTTAACTTTATGGGAAGTCGACGACATTGGTTGCCTGTCCGACAAAGTTTGGCAGGCCGATTTTCTGAAGGTGTCCGATTCTGACATGCAGCCAATTGGAGACAAAGAGCCTCAATTATTACTTTGAGGGCGTCGTGGAGGGCTCAAGCGTCTACACCAAGGACACCGTGGACGGCATCGACGGCAAACTAGGGCAGGGTTTTATGTCGGTCGATGAGCTAGAAGAAGTTGATATAGGTACAGGGAATAGGCCTAGGCTGACATTCATTAGCAAGAATTTATCTTCTCATTTTAGGACCAAGCTTATTGATTTACTGAAGGAATACAAAGATTGCTTTGCTTGGGAATATTTTGAGATGTCTGGTCTTAGCCGATCCATTGTTAAACATCGGCTCCCTATTAAGCCTGGATATTGGCAGTACAAACAGCCTCCTAGGAGGTTTAAAGCTGATATGTACGATGCGATTAAGGCCAAAATCACTCGGCTATACCATGCTGGTTTTATTCGGCCATGCCGATACGCAGAGTGGGTTTCAAATATAGTTCCAGTGGTGAAGAAAAATGGCAAACTTAGGGTGTGCATCGACTTCAGAGATTTGAATAAGGCTACCCCTAAGGACGAGTACCCTATGCCTATAGCCGATTTGCTGGTGGACGCTGCCTCCGGCCACAAAATCATAAGTTTTATGGATGGCAATGTTGGTTATAATCTTTATGGCTGAGGAGGATCTTCACAAAAACGCTTTAAGATGTCCAGGAGCGATCAGCTTATACGAGTGGGTCGTCATAATGTTCGGCTTTAAGAATGCTGGAGCTACGTACCAGAGGGCCATAAATTATATCTTTCATGACCTAATCGGCTTCCTAGTGGAGATCTATATTGATGATGTCGTTGTCAAATCCAAGAAGGTGGAAGACCACATAGACGATTTAAGAAAGGTATTGGAGAGAACGAGGAAATATGGCTTGAAGATGAATCCCACAAAGTGTGCATTTGGCGTATCGGCTAGCCAGTTTTTGGGATTCCTTGTTCATGAGAGAGGGATCGACATAACGCAAAGAAGCGTTAATGCTATCAAGACTATTCAACCTCCGCGGGACAAGAAGCAATTGCAGTCTCTGATTGGCAAGATTAACTTCATCAGGTGTTTCATAGCCAATTTGTCAGAAAAGATGAGCCGTTCACACCTCTACTGCGACTGAAAGCCAATCAAGCATTTACTTGGGGCGCAGAGCAGCAGAAGGCCTTGGACAATATTAAGGATTATCTAAGCTCCCCTCCAGTATTAATTCCTCCACAAAAGGGAGTGTCGTTCAAGTTATATCTGTCAGCCGACGAGAAGTCTATCGGCTCAGTTCTGATTCAGGAGATCAAGGGCAAGAAGAAGGCAATTTTCTATCTTAGTAGAAGACTTCTGGATGCAGAAACGAGGTACTCTCCCGTGGAGAAGTTGTGTTTGCGCCTATATTTTTTATGTACAAAGTTAAGGCATTATCTATTATCCAATGAGTGCACTATTGTTTGCAAAGCCGACGTAGTAAAATACATGCTATCAGCTCCAGTTCTGAAAGGGCGAGTTGGAAAATGGATATTTGCTTTACCAGAATTTGATTTGAGGTATCATGCACCTAAGGCAGTAAAAGGACAAACCATAGCTGAGTTTATAGTGGAACACAGAGATGATTCCATCGGCTCGGTTGATATCATGCCTTGGACTTTGATTTTTGATGGCTCGGTTTGCACGAACGGATGCGGCATCGGCTTGGTGATAATCTCTCCCAGGGGGCAAGCTTCGAGTTTGCCTTTTCCATTACACCTCATGCAACAAACAACCAAGCCGAATATGAAGCCGTTCTCAAAGGATTACAACTACTCAAGGAGGTCGAAGCTGACGCTATCGAGATAATGGGTGATTCGTTGTTGGTTATCAGCCAACTATCAGGAGAATATGAGTGCAAGAATGACGCGCAGATGATCTACTATCAAAAAATGCTAGAAAATGATGGATGGTTTTTGGCTAGTAACCTTGAAACACATCCCTAAGGTGCAAAACTCAAAGGCAAATGATTTGACTCAAGGGGCATCGGGCTACAAGCCGATGATAAAAGATGTCGAAGTGGAAATTGCAACCATCTCAGCAGACGACTGGAGGTTTGAGGTCTATAACTATCTACAGAACCCTTCTCAGTCGGCGTCAAGGAAATTGTGCTACAAGACTTTGCGATATGTCTTGCTCGACCATGACTTATATTATCAGACGATTGATGGCGTGCTACTTAAATGCCTAAGTATTGATCAAGCTAAAGTCGCCATAGGAGAGGTGCACAAAGGAATCTGTGGCACTCATCAATCGGCTCACAAGATGAAGTGATTACTTTGGAGAGCTGGATATTTCTGGCCGACTATGCTGGAAAATTGCTTCAAGTATTACAAGGGCTGTTAGGATTGCCAGAAGTTTGGAGCTATCCAAAGGGCACCAGCATCGGCTATGAACCCTATCATAAAGCCTTGGCCGTTCAGAGGTTGGGGAATCGATATGATCGGCCAAATCAATCCACCCTCGAGCAAGGGACATAGGTTTATCTTGGTAGCCACCGACTATTTTACCAAGTGGGTGGAGCAATTCCCTTGAAAAGAGGTTGACTCCAAGGATGCAATCGAATTTGTTAAAGAACATATCATATACAGATTTGGTGTCCCTCAGACTATCACTACAGATCAGAGATCTATCTTTGTCTCGGATGAGTTTGTTCAGTTTGCCGACAGCATGGGAGTCAAGCTATTAAATTCTTCACCATATTATGCTCAGGCTAATGGACAGGCTGAAGCTTCAAATAAAAGTTCAATCAAGTTGATAAAAAGGAAGATCTCTGAGTACCTGAAGCAATGGCATAGCCGATTAGGCAATCATTGTGGGCTTATCGGATGGCTTGCCATGGATCAATCCAGGTGTCTCCATACAAATTGGTCTACGGACATGAAGCAGTCTTGCCATGGAAGGACATCATCGGCTCAAGAAGGATTCAATTGCAGGATGAATTGATAGCCGATGATTATTATAATCTGATGGTGGATAAATCCGAGGACCTAGTTTTGTCAAGGATGTGTGCTTTGGAAAAAGTGACTAGAGATAAAGAACAAGTGGCTCGTCACTACAACAAGAAGGTTGTGCCTAGGTCTTTTGAAGAAGGCGAGCTTGTTTGAAAGCTGATATTGCCGATCGGCTCAAGAGATAGCAAGTTCGGCAAGTGGTCACCTAATTGGGAAGGGCCTTTCAAAATCCACAAATGCGTCTCTATGGGAGCATACATGTTGGAAGGATTGGATGGAGAAGTGTTTGGAAGGGCTCTTAACAACAAGTACTTGAAGAAATATTACCCCAGTGTTTGGATCCATTCATGATTCGGCTAGGTTCTTGCCGATCCATGCTAGCCGATGTATTACACACATCGTCTTTAGGATGTTTTCACTCTAAGTTTTTCCTCCTAGTTTTTTTAAATCGGCTGAATCTAGCTGACATCTGATGGCCAGTTTCGTCTCACAATTTTATCAATGTTGATGGCAACATTGAGAAAATTAGGGGGGCATACATTATACAAGGTCAGAAATCAGGAATTGGAGAACTTAATTTTTTTAAAGGTTTTGAATTTTAAGGCATTCAGAACATGGAAGACGAATGAATCAGCAACGGACATATGATTAACACGAAGGGCAAGGCAAGCCAATTATAGGAGTTATGAATACAAGCGAAAATATCAACAGTTTTGAGGGATTAAGACCCTATTACATCCCTAAGAATTTTTCAATGGCCGATGTGGCTTCTTCCTTGATGCCTTTGATTTTTTCAACCGTGGCCATGTCTTGTTCCTCGGTGCCCAGGATTGTTTTTGCCGATTTATGGAGTTCTCCCAAGTACTTGATGGTGGAAGTCACCTTAGCCTTCTGTTCTTCAGTTGCCTTGAGGAGATCGGCTAGCACTTGCTTTTCTGCCGCAAGCTTGGCCCTGCACTGCTCTAATTTCACCAGCAAGTCAGCCTCTTCTGCTTTGAGTTGGCTGATCTTGGTCTGCGTAGCCGATGGCCCAGCCACCAGCTCATCCAACTTGGCCTTCTCGGCCACTATGTTTTCCATGGTGGCGTTGGTCGAGGCTGCCAAGTTGGCTTGAGTTTGCCGGTCTACCATCCGTTGTACGGCTCGCTCCAGTTTAAACCGGTGCTGATCGATGAAGATGGCTCAGGATATCTTTTCAGCCAAGTCGTCAGGGAGCTGACTCTGAATGTCATTGAAGCGCGCTCGGGCAGGCCTGCACTCCATGACCAGTTGATCTACATCGATGCTGAGCCGACGATAGATGTCTTGAAGCTTCTCCTTGATGTCGTCGGCTATGGTGTGTTAGTGATATGCCCTAGAGGCAACATGGAGATGTTGGATATCACGTCAATGTTTATGTATTTATGAATAAAGTGTTATTCAGTTCCATGAAATAGACATCTTGTATTGATCAATAAGTACACGACTTATTTATGAGACTCTATATGTATGAATCTATTTCTAAATGATCCTCGATCATATATCATATTATTGGAACTAATATGATTCTAAGATCGACATGTTTATTGATTGATGATCATGTCTCATAGATCATGGGTATGGAGATACCAAGTCAATAAACATGGACATATGTGTTAGAGAATACATTGATGGATAGACCCACCATGAGACACTACAGGAATTAATGTGCCATTAGTTGGTCTCAGGTGGTGTTGGTACAAAGTCCTTAGACCTGAGATCACCATGGATTCCAACATGTGTAGTAGCCTACTTTGGGACTACCAAACGCTATTCTGTAACTGGGTAGTTATAAAGTTAGTTTTCGAGTTTGCTATGAAACATGGAGTGGGATGTGAGTGATCAAGATGGAATTTGCCCCTCCTTTGGAGAGATATCTCTGGGCCCCTCGAGGTAATGGATTATGGAAATGCATGGCCATGCTAAGTTGATTGAGGAGTCAATCAACAGACAGATAATCCAATACGGTTCGAAAGAATGGTTAAGCTATTGAAGGGATGACACACATCTTGCCTATAGCTTAATTGGTATCGTGAGGCAAAGGGATTTGTGTACACATTATAGGTTCAGAGCCGATATTATATTCTTGTATACTATGATGTCAATATGTGCTGCTAGGCGCCGCTGTTGACAGGTCGGCTGAGTTGGACTCGAGCCGACGGTCGGCTAAGTATACCTGAACCTACTGGGTCGCACGCTTAAGGGGATAGAATAGATATTCGAGTTGGACTCGAATACGGCTCGATCGGATAGGGATCCGATCGGATAGGGATCCGATCGGATAGAGTTCTATGGGCTTACGACGTATGGGCGGCCAACTCTGTGAGATTCGGATAGGATCTGTTTTAAAATAGAGTCCTGATCGGCCACTAGTCCCAGTCGGCCAACTCTATATAAAGGGACGAGGGGTGAAGAGTTTTTGTATCGCATTGAACCGAATCCGCAACAGAAGTCGCCGATATCATTCTCCACGGAAAACCTCCCCACCTTCGAGCCAAACCCTAGCCTTGCATCACGTGCTAGCACACGGGTGTTCGGCGTTCTGTCCCCGGACGTGTGGATACCGGTAGAGGCGCTGCTATGTTGCACGCTGTTGATCGGCTACGGATCGGCTGTGGTGGAATCGGCTGCGGTCGAGCGCATCGAAGCGAGGCACAAGAACGCAGTCAGACGACTCAGCGAATCAACTACATCGACGAATCGACTGATTGGTGAATCGGCTGTCCCCAGGAATTGGCTGCCGGCTTGCGGGAATCGACTGTCATCGGCCAGCACAGTTTCAGATCGGATAGCCCTGATTGGCTGTTTCCGCTGCATACTCCAATCGGTAACGATCTATCGGCCCTTACTTGCAAGTGTTCCTGGTTTGCACAGTAGAAAAGGTTTTGTTTTCGGCTAGCGTAGCCTCCGCGTAACCCAACAGTGGTACCAGAGCTAATCTTGCTTAGTTCGGGTTTTGTGCACGGGTTGATTAGATCAATCGGTTTTACGGGATCTGTTGAGGAGAGTTGATGGTAATTGCGTTCCTTGATAGTGTATCGGAACGACGTAATATGATTACGTCAAAGCAATATCCATAGAACTCGGTTTGAGTCGGCTTCGAGATAGTGTTCCTTGATAGTGTATCGGAACGGTATAATGTGATTATGCCGAAGCTATCTCGTAGTCCGATCTTGTCAGCTGCCTCGCGCCTACGCAAATCATCTCCCTTGATAGTGTATCGGGACGACATAATATGATTATGCCGATATGGTTTCCGTAAGCGATTTCATAGATTGGATCTATGAATTTCGTGTGGTGTTCCGGGCGTTGCCGTGTGCGCCCCCCTTATAGGTCGTCTCGATGCCGTTTCTCTGCGATAGGTAGAAAACGTTTCTACGCCTAACTTGTTTTTGCAGAGAATGCTTTGAGATGGTATGGCCCTATTGTATGTATGAGATGCATGTGATGCATGTAATATTCTTTCATATGTGCAATCCCTGTAATATTCTTTCATATGTGCAATGCTTGTAATATTCTTTCACGACCTACGAGTCGATGTAATCTTCAATTAGAGCTTCTATAGTAGTAGCTTAGTTTGAAGAAATCAAGCATTCGGCACTCGGAAGAACGGTGATGAAGATGGAGATCCTCTACACCGGCATGGAGATGGAGATCACCATGTGAAGGGGGCCATACTATTTCATGCTATTCTACCTGCTTTCATATATGTGATATGTTTGTTTGATAGGATAGCATCCCTCGCAAAATTAAGTAGTAATGATGCCCTTCCAAATGTTGCACCCGTCACCGTTATGCTCGTCAATGGTGGGTCGCCAAAAGAGTGTCATTCTCTATCATAACACGAGGGGTATATGTCGACATATACAACGAAGCATTTGGTTTACTTAACAAGGCTATCAAAACAGTTTTGGGCCTTGGGGCATAGGTTGGGGCCGGGGCATGGAGATGCCACACCAACAACAAGAGTCACATAGAGATGTGATTAGCAAGGAGTTGCTTACCGATGTTACTAATTTTCTAGCAAGTGATGCCAAAGCTCACTAGAAATTAACTAACATGTGGATCTTGACCCAATACGTAACCTAGAGGGAAGGTGTAAAATATGTGATGGGAGTCTAATGTTAAATTGTTTAACAAAAGACATAGCATGAACATTGTGCTAAGCTTTGCTTTTTCTGTTGTAGAATAAATGGCGGCTAATACTACACCCAGTACTTTTAATTTGCGATCTATTCTCGAGAAAGAAAAATTAAACGGAACAAACTTTATGGATTGGTATCGCCACTTGAGAATTGTTCTCAAGCAAGAGCGTAAGGAGTACGTTCTTGAAGTACCCTATCCGGAGGATTTGCCTAATAATGCCACTGCAGCTGCACGGAGAGCTTATGAGAAGCACACTAATGATGCCCTAGATATAAGCTATCTCATGTTTGCTACAATGTCCCCTGAGCTTCAGAAGCAATATGAGAGCAGCGATGCTCACACTATTATTCAGGGACTGCGTGGTATGTTTGAGAACCAAGCTCGGGCCGAGAGGTTCAACACCTCGAAGTCCTTGTTTGCGTGCAGGCTTGTTGAGGGGAATCCCGTCAGTCCGCATGTGATAAAAATGATTGGCTACGTTGAGAGTCCAAAAACTAGGTTTTCCCCTTAGCCAAGAGTTGGCTACTGATGTGATTCTCCAGTCGCTCCCTCCGAGCTTCGAGCCATTCATATTAAATTATCACATGAACAATATGGATAGAAACTTGGCTGAATTGCATGGGATGCTAAAGACAGCTGAGGAGAGTATCCAGAAAAACGGTCATCATGTGATGATCATGCAGAAGGCTAAGCTCAAACCACCAATCAAGAAACTTTGCACCAAGAGGAAGCTAACTCCCGATGAGATCGCGAGTGCCTCTAATGCAAAGAAGGGCAAGAAGGGGTCGGCGGCATCGGATGCCGTTTGCTTCTATTGCAAGGAGAGAGCCACTTGGAAAAGGCTGCAAGAAGTACATGGAGGATCTCAAAAAGAAGCAAAGTACGACTTCGTCAGGTATTAATGTTATAGACATTAATCTTGCTACTTCACCTACTGACTCTGGGTATTTGATACCGGATCGGTAGCTCATATTTGCAAATCGTTGCAGGGAATGAGAAGAAGTAGAGGCTTAAGAAGGGGCGAGGTGAAACTGCGCGTCGGCAATGGAGCAAGCGTTGCTACGATTCTTTGTTGGCACGATACCACTTCATCTACCTTCAGGATTAGTTTTAGAATTAAATAATTGTTATTGTGTTCCAAAACTATGTCAAAACGTTATTTGCGCTTCATGTTTGCAAGCGGAAGGATATGATTTTAGATCAATGGACAATGGTTGTTCAATATATCTCAGAGATATGTTCTATTTTCATGCTCCATTGGTGAATGGATTATACATTTTGAATCTTGAAGCGTCTCCCATCTATAACATTAATACAGAAAGACAACTCTCTAACGATACAAACCCCACGTTCATCTGGCATTGTCGCTTAGGCCATATAAGTAAGAAACGCATGGAGAAGCTCCATAAGGATGGACTGCTTCACTCTTTTGATTTTGAATCATTTGAGACATGTGAGTCTTGTTTACTTGGTAAGATGACAAAGGCACTTTTCACGGGACACAGTGAAAGAGCAAGTGACTTGTTGGCGCTCGTACATACGATGTATGTGGACCAATGACCTCAACGGCCGAGGTGGTTATCGTACTTCATTACCTTTACCGATGACTTTAGTAGATATGGTTATATCTATTTAATGAGGCATAAGTCCAAATCCTTTGAAAAGTTCAAAGAATTCCCGAATGAAGTACGAATCAATTAGGGAAAACAATCAAGTTTCTACGATCATATCGTGGAGGGAATACTTGAGCCAAGAGTTCGGTAATCATCGAAAGATTGTAGAATTATTCCACGTTGACTCCGCCAGAACTCCACAATGGAACGGAGTGTCCGAACGGAGAAATCGCACCTTGTTGGACAAGGTGCGGTCGATGATGAGCCAAAGTGATCTTCCGTTATCCTTACGGGATATGCTCTTGAAACATTGCGCTCACACTAAATAGAGTTCCATCTAAGTCGGTTGAAAAGACACCATATGAGATATGGACGGGGCAACCCCTAGTTTGTCTTTTCTCAAAATTCGGGGATGCGAAGCTTATGTAAAACGTTTACGGTCGACAAGCTCACGCCCAAATCGACAAGTGCTTCTTTGTGGGATATCCTAAGGAAACTAAGGGATATTACTTTTATAATCGAGAACAAGGCAAAGTGTTTGTCGCCCAAAACGGTGTCTTCTTGGAGAAAGAGTTTCTTTCAAGAAGGGTTAGTGGGAGTAGGGTGCATCTTGAAGAAGTTCAAGAAACACCGAAAATGTTTCGCGACCACGAACCACAACGGGAGGAGCAAAGTGTTGCGCCACCGGTTGTAGATACACCAGCCCCACGGAGGTCCGAAAGATCACGTCGTGCGCCTGACAGGTACACAGGTGCGAAACAACGTGATATATTGTTGTTGGACAACGATGAGCCTAAGACCTATGAGGAAGCGATGGTGGGACCCGATTCCAACAAGTGGCTTGGAGCCATGAAATCCGAAATAGAATCCATGTGCGACAATCAAGTTTGGAACTTGGTTGATCCACACGATGGTGTCAAAACCATTGAGTGTAAATGGGTTTTTAAGAAAAAGGCTGATATGGATGGAAATGTTCACATCTATAAGGCGCGATTGGTGGCGAAAGGTTTTAAACAGATTCAAGGAGTTGATTATGATGAAACCTTCTCGCCCGTCACAATGCTTAAATCTATTCGGATTATCCTAGCGATTGCTGCATATTTCGATTATGAGATATGGCAGATGGATGTCAAAACGGCTTTCCTAAATGGAAACCTAAGCGAGGATATATACATGATACAACCTCAGGGTTTTGTCAATCCACAATCGCCTGGAAAGATATGCAAGCTACAGAAATCCATTTATGGATTGAAGCAAGCATCTCGGAGTTGGAATATTCATTTTGATGAAGTAATCAAAGGGTTTGGTTTCATCAAAAATGAAGAAGAGGCCTGTGTTTACAAAAAGGTCAGTGGGAGCGCAATTGTATTTCTAATCTTATATGTGGATGACATATTACTGATTGAAAATGATATCCCTATGCTAGAATCCGTCAAGTCTTCATTGAAAAATAGTTTTTCCATGAAAGACTTAGGGGAGGCAGCATACATATTGGGCATTCGGATCTATAGAGATAGATCCAAGAGGCTAATTGGATTAAGCCAAAGTACATACATTGACAAGGTGTTGAAAAGGTTCAACATGCATGATTCCAAGAAAGGTTTCTTGCCCATGTCACATGGCATTAATCTTAGCAAGAATCAGTGTCCTCAGACACATGATGAGCAGAATAAGATGGGTATGGTTTCATATGCTTCGGCAATTGGATCCATCATGTATGCCATGCTTTGTACACGCCCGATGTCTCGTACGCTTTGAGTGCTACGAGCAGATACCGTCGATCCAGTGCGAGTCACTGGATCTGCAGTAAAGAATATCCTTAAGTACTTGAGAAGAACTAAGGATATGTTCCTAGTCTATGGAGGTGAAGAAGAGCTTGTTGTAAGTGGTTACACCGATGCTAGCTTCCAAACAGACAAGGATGATTATAGATCGCAATCTGGGTTCATGTTCCGCCCGAACGGAGGCGCGTCACTGGAAGAGTTCCAAGCGGGATACCGTTGCTGATTCTACAACAGAGGCCGAGTACATTGTCTTCGGAAGCGCAAAGGAGGCTGTTTGGATCAAGAAATTCGTTTCGAGCTTGGTGTGATGACCAGTGCGCGGTCCAATGTCTCTCTATTGTGATAATAGTGGAGCCATTGCGCAAGCCAAGGCGCCGAGGTCACATCGAAGTCCAAACACATACTTCGGCGATATCATCTCATCTGCGAGATAGTGGACGAGAGGTGATGTCATGATATGCAAAGTGCACACGGATCTCAACATAGCCGATCCGCCGACAAAACCTCTCCCTCGCCGAAGCATGAGGCGCACACAAGAGCAATGGGTATTAGATACTTACATGATTGACTCTAGTGCAAGTGGGAGATTGTTAGTGATATGCCCTAGAGGCAACATGGAGATGTTGGATATCACGTCAATGTTTATGTATTTATGAATAAAGTTTTATTCAGTTCCATGAAATAGACATCTTGTATTGATCAATAAGTACGTGACTTATTTATGAGACTCTATATGTATGAATCTATTTCTAAATGATCCTCGATCATATATCATATTATTGGAACTAATATGATTCTAAGATCAGCATGTTTATTGATTGATGATCATGTCTCATAGATCATGGGTATGGAGATACCAAGTCAATAAACATGGACATATGTGTTAGAGAACACATTGTTGGATAGACCCACCATGACACACTACGGAATTAATGTGCCATTAGTTGGTCTCGGTAGTGTTGGTACAAAGTTCTTAGACATGAGATCACCATGGATTCCAACATGTGTAGTAGCCTACTTTGGGACTACCAAACACTATTCCGTCGGGTAGTTATAAAGGTAGTTTTCGGGTTTGCTATGAAACATGGAGTGGGATGTGAGTGATCAAGATGGAATTTGCCCCTCCTTTGGAGAGATATCTCTGGGCCCCTCGAGGTAATGGATTATGGAAATGCATGGACATGCTAAGTTGATTGAGGAGTCAATCAACAGACAGATAATCCAATACGGTTCGAGTGAATGGTTAAGCTATTGATGGGATGGCACACATCTTGCCTATAGCTTAATTGGTATCGTGAGGCAAAGGGATTTGTGTACACATTACAGGTTCGAGCCGATATTATATTCTTGTATACTATGGTGTCAATATGTGCTTGCTAGGCGCCGCAGTGATGGACAGTCGGTGAGTTGGACTCGAGCCGACGGTCGGCTAAGTTAGACTATAGCCGAAACCGAGTATACCTGAACCTACTGGGTCGCACACTTAAGGGGATAGAATAGATATTCGAGTTGGACTCGGATATGGCTCGATCGGATAGGGATCCGATCGGATAGAGTTCTATGGGCTAACGACGTATGGGCGGCCAACTCTGTGAGATTCGGATAGGATCCGATTTAAAATAGAGTCCTGATCGGCCACTAGTCCCAGTCGGCCAACTCTATATAAAGGGGCGAGGGGTGGAGAGTTGTTGTATCGCATTGAACTGAATCCGCAACAGAAGTCGTCGAGATCAATCTCCACGGAAACCCTCCCCACCTTCGAGCCAAACCCTAGCCTTGCATCGCGTGCTAGCACACGGGTGTTCGGCGTTCTGTCCCCGGACATGTGGATACCGGTAGAAGCGCAGCTACGTTGTGCGCTGTTGATTGGCTACGGATCGGCTGTGGTGGAATCGGCTGCGGTCGAGCGCATCGGAGCGAGGCGCGAGAACGCGGTCAGACGACTCAGCGAATCAACTACATCGGCGAATCGGCTGATTGGTGAATCGGCTGTCCCCAAGAATTGGCTGCCGGCTTGCGGGAATCGGTGTCATCGGCCGGCACGGAGTTTCAGATCGGATAGCCACGATTGGTGTTTCATTGCATACTCCAATCGGTAACAATCTATCAGCCCTTACTTGCAAGTGTTCCTGGTTTGCACGGTAGAAAAAGTTTTGTTTTCGGCTAGCGTAGCCTCCACGTAACCCAACAGGTCTGGTCCTGGCTAGTGGCTTCTTCCTCTTCATTGACGAACTCTTTAATGTCGAATGGAAGCAAATCGGCTAGAGTATGCAGAAAGGGTTTCACAATTAAAATAGAGCATGCCAGCCGATCCCAAACTTTTGAGGAAGAAGGAAAGCAAACTTACTCGTACAGCAGGAGCTGGCACAACTACTTCTTCGGTGTGATGGCTGCCCGTAGCCAATGGAGTTCGCTCGGTCGATACTTGGGGGCAGCCAATGGAGACCGAGGGGGCTACAAAGAAGACAAGTGTTAGTGTTGGTTAGCCAAAGGGGAATAAGCAGAAAGAAGAGATAAGTTCAGAAACTACTGGTGAAGCTGGACGAGGAAGTCGATTAGCTAATCTCTTGAACTACAAGGATGATTTGGTCAAGACTTGAATGATTATAGTTTAAAAGCCAGATTTTAAAAGGCAAGGTGCTTACCGGTCATTTCAAAGTAGGAGGGCTTGGTGGAGTTGGATCATCGGCCGACGGGCTAACCGAGTTATGGCTTGAGCTGCTCGATTCGGCCGCTTCTTTGACAGCTTATGAGATGTCCTCATCCATGACCTCCTTATGGAGGGCTTTGTCAATGCTAGGGTCGAGGGAAGGCAGGCTATCGGCTGGTGCGATCGGCTTTGATTTCTTTTGCTTCTTCACGAGGACAGCCGACGGTCCCGCAGCCGATGGGGCGGCCCTTTTCTTCCTTGTCACCGCTTGGCGAGTCTGGCCGTGCATTGAGGACTTCAACTTCGGCGCGTGCCAGCTGATGGACGATGGAGCATATCCACATCCGTTCGCGAGAATGCCCGAGCGGTACTCAATGGCAATGCCATAGTTACTCACTGCGGGGGTATCCAAATCTGTCGTCTCCAAAAGGAAAAAATGTCTAAAGTGTTAGCGAGAGACGACAGACGATTGATCAAGAAGAAAGATACTTAGAAACGAAAGTACTTACAGAGGGGATTTCATCTAGCAGGAGGGTGGTGAGGTACATGGAGGCACGTTGATGGAAGATATGTTGCTTAATCTCTACCCACCACTTGTCATAGGCTGCGCTCCTCTTGTGGGCCAACTCCAAGATCCCGATGCTGCTGAGAGGTGGGCTCTCTATCTCCATTAGTTTGTTCATGACCAACTTTGAGTCGACCACTCCTCAGGTCTCAATCTTGTCGGCATAATAGCAGCCGATCGGCAGCTGTCCAAGCCCAAGCTGTCTTCCAGCCGACATCGGGTAGTAAAATTCATAAGTCTTTGTCACATTGCGGCCTTGATGTACCCCAGTTGGAAAGATACATGGAGTGAGTGCTATGGCGAAGATTTCTCTACACTTGGGGTATTTGTTTGAGTTGATCTCATCCAAGTTTAGATCAATCGGCAACTCGAATTCCATTCGGTCTTCATAGAAGAACCAAGTCTGATTGCTTTTGGCCAGGCCGTCATAGAGGGAGATGAACCACTCGGCCAGTAGTTCACTTGATTGTTTTGATCCATTGTGAGTGGCTGTGACTTCCTCGAAAGACAGACATCTCTTGGTTGTCACTTCATGTCCCTCATCGTCCTCAATCGGCTCCAGGAGGGGGAAGTAGGCGTCGGTTAGTCTCGGTCGACCAGATACTTTTTGAGTTAACAGCACAAGCCAGAGTTGCAGAAACCACCAAGGGCCTCCGGTGCTAATGGTTGCATCGGCTGCGATCTTGGATACGTCTTGGCTCAACATTTGATAAAGGTAGCCGAGAAGGAATTTGCCTAAGGGAAGTTTTTTCTTATCTACCAAGGCTTCGGCTAGTACTTGCCAGTTGACTATGGGACCATAGCTTGATCCGCAAAATATGAACTTTTCCAGCCACATCATCAAGAAGGCAGTGTGCTCTCTAGCATTAATCGGCCCAGTTCCCATATTCATGGCCACATACCCGTTCCAGCCCCCAATTGCCTTGGTCTTAAAAGAAAACTGGCCCTTGTTGTCCAGTTGATTGGGGTTAGCTGATGACATGATGTCAAGTCCTGTTAGCATGAAGACATCGGCTAAGGTTGGGGTCATTGGGCCTTGCTAGAAAAGGAAGGCATTCAGAGTATTCCAAAAGTATGTAGCAGCCGACACTAACGGTTCATCCTTGGGCATATAGGCTACTGAAAGGGATAAGCATTGAGCTATTCCGATTTCTTCCTAGTGACTCTATTTGCTAGCTTGCATCCTTTTATACCATGATGACCAAGATTTGCCAGTTGAGGGCCACGATTTAAAGGTGTCGTTCCAATGGCCTAGGTTTGGGTTCCTCATCCTGTAGGGCACTCTATTCGTTTCGGCTATGATAAAATCAGTGGGATCCTTATTGCCGATAGGCCCTAAATAGTATCTCTCGTCGCTGATTAGGCTTGGAATTACTACTTGATGCATGAGATACTAAAATCGGAAAAAGAGGTGGATTTTAGATTCGGAAGAAAATCAGATTTACGGCTAAGAGCAGGAGAGAAAAAGGGTTTGGCCGATTAGGCGTACCTCGGGGAACTCGGCGGGAGAAGAGCCTGACTGAGCAGCGGGGGTCACCATTGCTGCGATTGAGGTCGCCAGAGAGAGGGGATCATCGCGGCGGAGTTGAGGAAGCCGAGGAAGTTGCCGGAGAGCTCGAGGGCGTTTGCTGGCTTGTGGATTGTGTTGACGGCGTGAGCTGTTTGGCACGGAAAGGCGTTATTTAGAGGGTTTTCATAACGGCTGAAACAGACTCGACCTAGGGTTGTGCTGCAAATAGGATTGTACAAAATCCGCAACATTATCGTTGCTGCGGACTTGGGGGCATGTGTTAACGACCAAATTTGCTAAGCAAATCCTCAAGTTTGAAGCAAGGTTGAGGCGGAATTGGAGGAAACGCACGATCGGTGAAAACAGAGGTTGCATCGGCTGAGTCCGAGTTGGCTATGAAGCTAGTCAGTTGAGTCCGAGTCAAAACAGGATAGCCGACAGCTGATTCCGATTGAAGACCGAAGGAGGGGCCAATCCCGAAGGAAAGCTTAAGAGATAATTATTGGATCTTTAAGTGCTTCAAAGATGTTGCCATCTGCGGATAAGGTCCTACAACAGCAATTGTATCTTTAAGTTAGTATGTTTTGTATAGTTTTCTTTATAGATAATGTCAATTTGTTTAGAGATATTTGAGATTTAATCTGTAATAAGAATCATGTCCATTACGGACTCATTGTATATCCGGGTATAAATATGACCCGAGACCTTACAAAAAAACAACACACCTCAATACAACTTCGGCGCATCGCCAACCTTTCTGTTTTTACGTTTTCTCGATGAGTTCGCATCGGCTTCGATCTCCGAACAAGGTAATTTCTTATTACAAGTGGTTTGTATCATCGGGGTTAGTGCTTCCATCGTCATGATACTCTAATTCTGACGTTATAAACTGCTTAATTTATCATATACGACATATAATTTGGATCAATGTCTAGATCTTTCTCGCGATCGGCTAATATCTTCTTGAAGATCGCAGCCAACAGAGCTAGATCTAGGGGTTGATTTAGGTTATATGGCGTATCTACCATCTTGAGGAATTCTCATTAGCCTAAATAGATCTCATGCTTCTTTTGGTACTTAATGTTGCATCTAATCGATCTATTAAGTCGCCTTTAGAATTATACAGATCTTTTTGGCTCAATGTATATTATTAGAGATAGTGTCGGGGTTTCAGCCGGTCTTACCTGTTTTAATTATCTTCTATGTATTACTACTGTTAGATGAATTAGAGCTGCCTTTTATATTAAGATCTTAATCTCCTTAAATGTGTTAAGCCTGGTATTAATCTGTTAAATCACATTAACAGTCAATTGATCTTGGCTTAACGTATTTAGTTCAGATTAATATCTTTCTATAAAATATATCGGAGTACTAGCCGATTTACATTAGATCTGCAACATCGGCTAGGTTATAAATATATATAATTATTATCCTAATGTACTTTTGGATCTAAGTGATTTATACTGTCTCGGTATGCTACCGATCTATCACAATCAGTTAATCTAAATGTGCTTTGGGATAACAATTGTATATTTATTTATATCCATGGCCGATCGAGTAAGATCTAACCCTAACCAAATGCCTATCTTTTTGTTTCTTGTTGGTTGTAGGATCAAACCAACTGGCATGCCCACTCAATCACCAAAGGCGACCAATTTTGGACCTTCACTGGAGTTAAGTAGATCTTCCACACCAGCACGTGGGAAAAATTTTCATCAACACATAGTCCTAGCCATTTCAACCAAAGAACGAATTTTCCTTTCAACAACACCGTTTTGTTGAGGAACCCGAGGAGATGAAAATTGATGTTCAAGACCTTTTTCATCACAAAACCTTTCAAAAGAATCGTTTTTGAACTCACCACCATTATCACTTCGAATAGTTCTCAAAGATCCTGGAAATTCAAGAGCCAAACGAAGATACAAATTTTTAAAGTGTTCAAAAGTTTCATCCTTAGTTGCCATAAAATAAACCCAAGAATATCAAAAAAAAATCATCAACGATAACCAAAACATACCACTTTCCTCCAACAGATTGCACTCTAGCTAGACCGATAGTGTCCATGTGTAAAAGCTGTTCTGGTGCATCCGTCATCACAGAAAATATAGGAGTATGTGAAGAAGCAATCATCTTAGTATGACGACATGGAGAACAAACCAAATCAGGATCTTTCTTAAGTTTAGGCAAACCTCAAACAAGTTCTGAACCACTAATCCTAATAAGATGATCAAAGCCATCATGTCCAAGTCTACGATGCCAAAACATCAGATCTTTTGAAAATTTTGCAACAAGACATGTAACTACAGAAGAAACGCTATTTTCAAAATCCGCCTTAAAAACTCTTCCGTATCGAGAAACATTAAGCACAATATCACCAGATGAATCAAAAACTTTACTTCCACTTTTCTTAAACAACACATCAAAATCTTCATCCATAATTTGAGAAACGGAGAGCAAGTTGTACTTCAAATTTTCAACCAAAGCGACATCATTCAATGTAAACTTGTCACTTACCTTGATAGATCCAGTTGTAGTGATCATGCTAGTAGAAGCATCACCGAAGATGATTGAATCCTTCCTTGATGCCTTGACGAGGGAGGGGAACCGACTTTTATCACCAGTCATGTGTCGTGAACAACCGGAATCAACGATCCACACGTTCTCCCTCCTCGCTAAAAGAGCCTACATACAAGCAGATGTCGAAGTCTTAGTACTGGGATTAGATAATAAAAACTTAGGAATCCAGTACTGAGACACATGACCAGAACCAACAGGAAGATAACCAATAGAAAATTCAACACGTTTCCTATTAGAAAAATTTGCCCGAGGCCGGTCTGACCACCACTGTACTTGCGGTCTAATCATCGGCTTCCCACCGGTCGGCCGGTGGTATAGCTCGTGCGACCGCAGGTTCATCTGCGGTCTGACCGCCTGCGTCGAGTAAAAAGCCGATTTTTGCCACTTTAGTTTCGCAAAAGCTATCTCCCGTTCTTTTTTTGTTTCCTAGCAAGTCTAAAACAGAAACCAACAGTATGTTCATGTTTACCACAAAAAGAACAGATATATTTTTCACGATGAGTTGAAGCACAAGTTGAGACAACAGGCTTAGCATTAACAGTATTTTTAGTACTAACAACAGATTTAGCAGTAAACACATGTTTAGTACTAACAACATGCTTTGTAGAACTTGATGCACTCAAAGAACTCATAATGCCAGCAGATTTAAAAACAGTGGGTTTAGGATCTGGTTTAGTCAAAATTTCACCTTTCTCAGTTATGCCCAAAACAGCAGGGGGATGTTTAGAAAAATGAACATAGCGGTCAAAACCTAAACCACGATTGTTCGTGCTAACGTTTGATTGATCCAAAATCATGTTGAGGTTCTTTTTACCATCAGAAAAATGTTGCAAAGAACTTTTTAAGTAAGCAATCTCTTGAGTCAAGGTACCACAATTTTTGCAAGCATCCCAAAGACCTTTCTGTTTTCTACAATTTTGACATGAAAACACTCCATCTTGCTTAACACTTCATAAGGTTGTGCAACTTTTAGCCAAATATCATATCCTTCATATGTTATGTAAGATTCCATCTTTTTCTTTCAATAATCAAAATCAGTTCCATTGAAAATATGAGGTTTGTTTGAAAACTTTTCAGACATGGCAAATAGATCAGAAAAGCAACAAATATCAAATGAAGAACGAGGCTCTGATACCACTTGTAGGATCGAACAAGACTAAACAAACATACCAAAAGGGGGTGAATGGTAGGGAAAACCAAAAACAAAAAAACTTTTAGCGGAAATAAAAGTTACCCTCGAATCAACGGAGTTCTCGACATAGTCCTGTCACCGCCGGTCAAACCGCTTTCCTGTCATCGGTCGGCCGTCGGCGCTGGTCGACTCGCCGCATCGCTGCCGGCCGACCGCCAAACACGTGCGGTCGACCGCCGCTTTCCCACGGCCGACCGCCGCCTAGCCTCGTGTGGTTAGGCGCCGGGATCCGAAACACCGGTAGATGACAAACTCGAAGAAGTAGATTAGAAATTTTGACTTTATTGCATCAACTAGTGTTTACAAAGTGCAACAACAGCACTCCTCACCAAAATCTAGACCCAACTCGAAACCCTAGCTATTCTATCAACTTCTCTCTTGCAAAGTGATTGATCGATTATCTAAGAGAAACACCTTCCCTCTCTATTTATACATTAAAGTAGGTCCATGAATTCCTCACGAATTAGGACTCCTAATCAACATAAGAAACCCACTCTTACCAGCTTCCACCTCATCTCTTTTCTTATCTCAATCCATCTTCCCGAATCCGGAATCCCTTCCAAATTCGACTCCTCTTTCCATACGCACACGATTCCTCTTTTATACCATATGGATTCTCCATCTTCCACGTGTTAGTGATATGCCCTAGAGGCAAGATGGAGATGTTTGATATCACGTCAATGTTTATGTATAAATGAATAAAGTGTTATTCAGTTCCATGAAATAGACATCTTGTATTGATCAATAAGTACGTGACTTATTTATGAGACTCTTTATGTATGAATCAATTTCTAAACGATCCCGATCATATGTCATATTGTTGGAACAAATATGATTCTAAGATCGGCATGTTTATTGATTGATGATCATGTCTCATAGATCATGGGTATGGAGATACCAAATCAATAAACATGGACACATGTGTTGGAGAACACATTGTTGGATAGACCCACCATGAGACACTACGGGAATTAATGTGCCATTAGTTGGTCTCGGGTAGTGTTGGTACAAAGTCCTTAGACTGAGATCACCATGGATTCCAACATGTGTAGTAGCCTACTTTGGGACTACCAAACGCTATTCCGTAACGGGTAGTTATAAAGGTAGTTTTCGGGTTCGCTATGAAACATGGAGTGGGATGTGAGTGATCAAGATGGAATTTGTCCCTCCTTTGGAGAGATATCTCGGGCCCTCGAGGTAATGGATTATGGAAATGCATGGCCATGCTAAGTTGATTGAGGAGTCAATCAACGGACACATAATCCAATACGGTTCGAGTGAATGGTTAAGCTATTGAAGGGATGGCACACATCTTGCCTATAGCTTAACTGGTATCGTGAGGCAAAGGGATTTGTGTACACATTACAGGTTCAGAGCCGATATTATTCTTGTATACTATGGTGTCAATATGTGCTGCTAGGCGCCGCTGTTGACGGGTCGGCTGAGTTGGACTCGAGCCGACGATCGGCTAAGTTAGACTATAGCGAAACCGAGTATACCCGAACCTACGTGGTCGCACGCTTAAGGGGATAGAATAGATATTCAAGTTGGACTCGGATACGGCTCGATCGGATAGGGATCCGATCGGATAGAGTCCTATGGGCTTACGACGTGTGGGCGGCCAACTCTATGAGATACGGATGAGATCCGATTCAAAATAGAGTCCTGATTGGCCACTAGTCCCAGTCGGCCAACTCTATATAAAGGGGCGAGGGGTGGAGAGTTTCTGTATCGCGTTGAACCGAATCCGCAACAAAAGTCACCGAGATCAATCTCCACGGAAACCCTCCCCACTTTCGAGCCAAACCCTAGCCTTGCATCGCGTGCTAGCACACGGGTGTACGGCGTTTTGTCCCCGGACGTGTGGATACCGTAGAGCGCTGCTACGTTGCGCGCGTTAATCGGCTGATTGGCGAATCGGCTGTCCCGGGAATCGGCGTCGGCTTGCGGGAATCGAATACACGGTTCCAGATCGGATAGCCCGATTGGCTATTTCCTGCATACTCCAATCGGTAACGATCTATCGACCCTTACTTGCAAGTGTTCCTGGTTTGCGCGGTAGAAAAATTTTTGTTTTCGGCTAGCGTAGCTTCCGCGTAACCCTTCAGTGGTATCAGAGCTAATCTTGCTTAGTTCGGGTTTTAGATTGGATCTGGAACAAGTTTTGCACACGGGTTGATTAGATCAATCGGTTTTACGGGATTTGTTGAGGAGAGTTAATGGTAATTGCGTTCCTTGATAGTGTATCGGAACGGCGTAATGTGATTACGTCGAAGCAATATCCATAGAACTCGGTTTGAGTCGGCTTTGAGATAGCGTTCCTTGATAGTGTATCGGAACGGTATAATGTGATTATGCCGAAGCTATCTCGTAGTCCGATCTTGTTAGCTGCCTCGCGCCTGCGCAAACCATCTCCCTTGATAGTGTATCGGGACGGCATAATATGATTATGCCGACATGGTTTCCGTAAGCGATTTCATAGATTGGATCTATGAATTTCGTGTGGTGTTCCGGCGCGTGTGCGCCCCCTTATAGGTCGTCTCGGTGCCGTATCTCTTCGATAGGTAGAAAACATTTCTACGCCTAACTTGTTTTTGCAGAGAATGCTTTGAGATGGTATGGCCCTATTGTATGTATGAGATCCATGTGATGCATGTAATATTCTTTCATATGTGCAATCCCCTGTAATATTCTTTCATACGTGCAATGCTTGTAATATTCTTTCACGACTGCGAGTCGATGTAATCTTCAATTAGAGCTTCTATAGTAGTAGCTTAGTTTGAAGAAATCAAGCATCATGCACATTGGAAGATGGTGCCGAAGATGGAGATCCTCGGCGCCGACATGGAGATGGAGATCACCATGTGAAGGGGGTCATACTATTTCATTATATGCTATTCTACCTTCTTTCATATATGTGATATGTTTTGTTTGATAGGATAGCATCCCTCGCAAAATTAAGTAGTAATGATGCCCTTCCAAATGTTGCACCCGTCACCGTTATGCTCGTCAATGGTGGGTGCGCCAAAGCGAGTGCCATTCTCTATCATAACACGAGGGGGTATATGTCGGACATATACAGCAGGAGCATTTGGTTTACTTAACAAGGCTATCAAAATAGTTTTGGGCCTTGGGGTATAGGTTGGGGCCGGGGCATGGAGATGCCACACCAACAACAAGAGTCACATAGAGATGTGATTAGCAAGGAGTTGCTTACCGATGTTATTAATTTTCTAGTAGTGATGCCAAAGCTCACTAGAAAATTAATTAACATGTGGATCTTGACCCAATACATAACCTAGAGGGAAGGTGGAAAATACGTAATGGGAGTATAATGTTAAATTGTTTAACAATAGACATAGCATAAACATTGTGCTAAACTTTGCTTTTTACGTTATAGAATAAATGGCGGCTAGTACTACACCCGTACCTTTAATTTGTGATCTATTCTCGAAAAGGAAAAATTAAATGGAACAAACTTTATGGATTGATATCGCAACTTGAGAATTGTTCTCAAGCAAGAGCGTAAGGAGTACGCTCTTGAAGTACCCTATCCCGAGGATTTGCCAAATAATGCCAGCAACCGCACGGAGGGCTTATGAGAAGCACACTAATGATGCCCTAGACATAAGTGTCTCATGCTTGCTACAATGTCCCTTGAGCTTCGAAGCAATATGAGAGCAGCGATGCTCACACTATTATTCGGGGTGTGTGGTATGCTCGGGCCGAGAGGTTCAACACCTCAAAGTCCTTGTTTGCGTGCGAGCTTGTTGAGGGAATCCCGTCGGATCCGCATGTGATAAAAATGATTGGCTACATTGAGAGTCCGGAAAAACTAGGTTTTCCCCTTAGCCAAGAGTTGGCTACTGATGTGATTCTCCAGTCGCTCCCTCCGAGCTTCGAGCCATTCATATTGAATTATCACATGAACAATATGGATAGAACCTTGGCTGAATTGCATGGGATGCTAAAGACAGCTGAGGAGAGTATCCAGAAGAATGGTCATCATGTGATGATGATGCAGAAGGCTAAGCGCAAACCACCTGTCAAGAAACTTTGCACCAAGAGGAAGTTAATTCCCGATGAGATCGCGAGTGCCTCCAATGCAAAGAAGGGCAAGAAGGGGTCGGCGGCATCGATGCCGTTTGCTTCTTTGCAAGGAGACAGAGCCCTTTGGAAGAGGAACTGCAAGAAGTACATGGAGGATCTCAAAAAGAAGCAAAGTACGACTTCGCCGGTATTAATGTTATAGACATTAATCTTGCTACTTCACCTACGACTCTTGGATATTTGATACCGGATCGTAGCTCATATTTGCAAATCGTTGCGGGGAATGAGAAGAAGTAGAGGATTGAGAAGGGGAGGTGAACTGCGCGTCGGCAATGGAGCAAGCGTTGCTACGTTCTTGTCGCACGATACCACTTCATCTACCTTCGAGATTAGTTTTGGAATTGAATAATTGTTATTGTGTTCCAACACTATGTCAAAACGTTATTTACGCTTCATGTTTGCAAGCGGAAGGATATGATTTTAGATCAATGGACAATGGTTGTTCAATATATCTTAGAGATATATTCTATTTTCATGCTCCATTGGTGAATGAATTATACGTTTTGAATCTTGAAGCGTCTCGCAACTATAACATTAATATAGAAAGGCAACTCTCTAATGATATAAACCCCACATTTATACGGCATTGTCGCTTAGGCCATATAAATAAGAAACGCATGGAGAAGCTTCATAGGGATGGATTGCTTCACTCTTTTGATTTTGAATCATTTGAGACATGTGAGTCTTGTGTACTTGGTAAGATGACAAAGGCACCTTTCACGGGACATAGTGAGAGAGCAAGTGACTTATTGGCACTCGTACATACGATGTATGTGGACCAATGAGCTCAACGGCCGAGGTGGTTATCGTACTTCATTACCTTTACCGATGACTTTAGTAGATATGGTTATATCTACTTAATGAGGCATAAGTCCGAATCCTTTGAAAAGTTCAATGAATTCCAGAATGAAGTACGAGAATCATTTAGGGAAAACAATCAAGTTTCTACGATCGATCGTGGAGGAGAATACTTGAGCCAAGAGTTTGGTAATCATCGAAAGATTGTGGAATTGTTCCACGGTTGACTCCGCCAGAACTCCACAATGGAATGGGGTGTCCGAACGGAGAAATCGCACCTTGTTGGACATGGTGCGGTCGATGATGAGCCAAAGTGATCTTCCGTTATCCTTCGGGGTATGCTCTTGAAACATTGCGCTCACACTAAATAGAGTTCCATCTAAGTCGGTTGAAAAGACACCATATGAGATATGGACGGGCAACCCCTAGTTTGTCTTTTCTCAAAATTTGGGGATGCGAAGCTTATGTAAAACGTTTACGATCGACAAGCTCACACCCAAATCGACAAGTGCTTCTTTGTGGGATATCCTAAGGAAACTAAGGGATATTACTTTTATAATCGGGAACAAGGCAAAGTGTTTGTCGCCCGACACGGTGTTTTCTTGGAGAAAGAGTTTCTTTCAAGAAGGGTTAGTGGTAGCGGGTGCATCTTGAAGAAGTTCAAGAAACACCGAAAATGTTTCGGCGACCACGGAACCACAACGGGAGGAGCAAAGTGTTGCGCCACCGGTTGTAGATACACCAGCCCCACGGAGGTTTGAAAGATCACGTCGTGCACCCGAGCAGTACACAGTGCGGAACAACATGATATATTGTTGTTGGACAACGATATACCTAAGACCTATGACGAAGCGATGGTAGGACCCGATTCCAACAAGTGGCTTGGAGCCATGAAATCCAAAATAGAATCCATGTACGACAATCAAGTTTGGAACTTGGTTGATCCACGATGGTGTCAAAACCATTGAGTGTAAATGGGTTTTTAAGAAAAGGCCGATATGGATGGAAATGTTCACATCTATAAGGCGCGATTGGTGGCGAAAGGTTTTAAACAGATCAAGGAGTTGATTATGATGAAACCTTCTCGCCCGTCGCAATGCTTAAATCTATTCAGATTATCCTAGCGATTGCTGCATATTTCGATTATGAGATATGGCGAGATGGATGTCAAAACGGCTTTCCTAAATGGAAACCTAAGCGAGGATGTATAAATGATACAACCTCGGGGTTTTGTCGATCCAGAATCGCTGGAAAGATATGCAAGCTACGAAATCCATTTATGGATTGAAGCAAGCATCTCGGAGTTGGAATATTCGTTTTGATGAAGTAATCAAAGGGTTTGGCTTCATCAAAAATGACGAAGAGGCCTGTGTTTACAAAAAGGTCGAGTGGGAGCGCAATTGTATTTCTAATCTTATATGTGGATGACATATTGTTGATTGAAAATGATACCCCTATGCTAGAATCTGTCAAGTCTTCATTGAAAAATAGTTTTTCCATGAAAGACTTACGGAGGCACATACATATTGGCATTCGGATCTATGGAGATAGATCCAAGAGGCTAATTGGATTAAGCCAAAGTACATACATTGACAAGGTGTTGAAAAGGTTCAACATGCATGATTCCAAGAAAGGTTTCTTGCCCATGTCACATGGCATTAATCTTAGCAAGAATCGGTGTCCTCGGACACATGATGAGCGGAATAAGATGGGTATGGTTCCATATGTTTCGGCAATTGGATCCATCATGTATGTCATGCTTTGTACACGCCGATGTCTCGTACGCTTTGAGTGCTACGAGCGGATACGTCGAGATCCAGTGAAGGTCACTGGATGCCGTAAAGAATATCCTTAAGTACTTGAGAAGAACTAAGGATATGTTCCTAGTCTATGGAGGTGAAGAAGAGCTCGTTGTAAGTGGTTACACCGATGCTAGCTTTCAAACAGACAAGGATGATTATAGATCGCAATCGGGTTCGTGTTACGCCGAACGGAGGCGCGTCAGTGGAAGAGTTCCAAGCGGGATACGTTGCGATTCTACAACGGAGGCCGAGTACATTGCGCTTCGGAAGCCGCAAAGGAGGCTGTTTGGATCAAGAAATTCGTTTCGAGCTTGGTGTGATGACTAGTGCGGCGGTCCAATGTCTCCCTATTGTGACAATAGTGGAGCCATTGCGCAAGCCAAGGAGCCGAGGTCACATCGAAGTCCAAACACATACTTCGACGATATCATCTCATCCGCGAGATAGTGGACAGAGGTGATGTCAAGATATGCAAAGTGCACACGGATCTCAACATAGCCGATCCGCGACAAAACCTCTCCCTCGTCGAAGAATGAGGCGCACACAAGAGCAATGGGTATTAGATACTTACATGATTGACTCTAGTGCAAGTGGGAGATTGTTAGTGATATGCCCTAGAGGCAACATGAAGATGTTTGATATCACGTCAATGTTTATGTATAAATGAATAAAGTGTTATTCGGTTTCATGAAATAGACATCTTGTATTGATCAATAAGTACGTGACTTATTTATGAGACTCTTTATGTATGAATCTATTTCTAAACGATCCTCGATCATATATCATATTGTTGGAACAAATATGATTCTAAGATCGGCATGTTTATTGATTGATGATCATGTCTCATAGATCATGGGTATGGAGATACCAAATCAATAAACATGGACACATGTGTTGGAGAACACATTGTTGGATAGACCCACCATGAGACACTACGGGAATTAATGTGCCATTAGTTGGTCTCGGGTAGTGTTGGTACAAAGTCCTTAGACCTGAGATCACCATGGATTCCAACATGTGTAGTAGCCTACTTTGAGACTACCAAACGCTATTAAATCTGGATAGTTATAAAGGTAGTTTTCGGGTTTGCTATGAAACATGGAGTGGGATGTGAGTGATCAAGATGGAATTTGCCCCTCCTTTGGAGAGATATCTGGGCCCCTCGAGGTAATGGATTATGGAAATGCATGGCCATGCTATGTTGATTGAGGAGTCAATCAACGAGACGGATAATCCAATATGGTTCGAGTGAATGGTTAAGCTATTGAAGGGATGGCACACATCTTGCCTATAGCTTAAGCGGTATCGTGAGGCAAAGGGATTTGTGTACACATTACGGGTTGAGCCGATATTATTCTTGTATACTATGGTGTCAATATGTGCCGATAGGCACCGCTGTTGATGGGTCGGTGGAGTTGGACTCGAGCCGACGATCGGCTAAGTTAGACTATAGCCGAAACCGAGTATACCTGAACCTACGTGTCGCACGCTTATAGGGATAGAATAGATATTCGAGTTGGACTCGGATACGGCTCGATCGGATAGGGATCCGATCGGATAGAGTCCTATGGGCTTACGACGTGTGGGCGGCCAACTCTATGAGATACGAGATGAGATCCGATTCAAAATAGAGTCCGATTGGCCACTAGTCCCGTCGGCCAACTCTATATAAAGGGGCGAGGGGTGGAGAGTTTCGGTATCGCGTTGAACCGAATCCGCAACAAAAGTCGCCGAGATCAATCTGCACGGAAACCCTCCCCACTTTCGAGCCAAACCCTAGCCTTGCATCGCGTGCTAGCACACGGGTGTACGGAGTTTTGTCCCCGGACGTGTGGATACCGGTAGAGGCGCTGCTACGTTGCGCGCTGTTAATCGGCTGATTGGTGAATCGGCTGTCCCCGGGAATCGGCTGTCGGCTTGCGGGAATCGGCTACAGTTCCAGATTGGATAGCCCTGATTGGCTATGTCCGCTGCATACTCCAATCAGTAACGATCTATCGACCCTTACTTGCAAGTGTTCCTGGTTTGCGCCGTAGAAAAATTTTTGTTTTCGGCTAGCGTAGCTTCCGCGTAACCCTTCACCACGTGCATTATCCTCTGGCCTTTTAGTATCCCGCGTGATCTCTTGATATATATGAAAATATTGTTTTGAGCATATGTTTATGTAAAAAGAGAAAATTATTTGTATATCCCCAAATAACTAGCTAATCCCTTTTATGCCCTTGAGTATTGCTCAATGCTCCAATCCTTTCATACCCCTGAGTTTCTATATTGACCCCCTACGCTTCCATTCTATTAGTTGACCGTCAGTTTAATATTTTCTAAAATAACCATATTCCCCCTATACAAAATTATAAGCGTTCGGTAACAATCCCGCCATCCCTTTAGTAAACTGTGAAATAACATTTCTTCGATATCTTTCAGTAGACATCACATTTTTTTTAATTTTCTCCTCACAATGTAACCCATCTGATTGTACATCTTTTTGCAAATAAATTTGATTGTATCACAGATATAGAAGTACTTTGCTCTTTATAATATTTCTAAAGTACAATTCTGCGAGGGTGAGATCTCTGAATGCCTCAAGGTTTTGTCGATGAAAAGGATCATCGAGTTGCAGTTTTGAATTAACTGGCCCAACTTGAAATGCATTTACTCCATGTCTTTAATCCCTTCCTCAAGCTTTTGAGCTTCAGTCTAGACATGTGCGTGACAGTGGATTAGCATGCTGTCAATTTGGTTCTGTACCTCTGGCAGACTAATTTCTCCTGCTTGAAGACTAACTATTCGTAGTATGGAATATTGAAGACTAGTATATTCCCCTTCTGTAGATAACACAGCAACCTGCCACAGAATGAACTGTGTAGTGGGAATGATGTAATCAGATTATCATTTGAAGGTAATGCATTTTTTCTCTTTTGGCAGGTAATGGAGATACTAATACCCTTGCACTAACGCATTTCTGTTCTCAAACTTATGGACAAATGAGATTTTTGGGACTCATAATTTCTTCTTTTAGGACAGACTCAGTCCCTGGTTGTATGCAATGCAATTGTTGTTCAATATCAATGGCTTCATATTATCCTAGCTGATTGTGGTAATGGATATGATGTTAAAATGAGTAATTGTGGATGGGCACTAATATATATTTTCTTGGTTTTGAGTGATTGGTCTCCATTGACATTTTGTTAGTAGTGTTATGTTCACTGGGGAATTATTATTATTTGTTATTTGTTCAAAATTTTCTTAATTTTTAGGTACTGTATGAATTTTGCAAGCTTTGTGATATTTAGAATTTTAGGGATCATTTTAGGAAGCTCTTAGAACTTTTGTGATTTTCTACAGAAATTTTGAATTTTAGGGATCTTTTCTGATTTTTTATTTTTTTAGAAAAAAATATATTAATATTTCAGATTCTGCATCGATTAATACATATGACTGTTCATTATTACAGTCTCAAACAAAATAATTAGAACTCTAAAAAGACAATAAGATCTCACTTCAGGAAGAAATAAAACTCAATTACGTTAATAAAACATCAGCCAAAACTTATAAACATCTTCATCATGACCGTCTCAATAAACATTTATTTTAAAAATTTAAGACTGCTTGTTCTAATTTGTTTTCTAAGTAGTACTTTGAACACCCATGTTTTTTTACTTTTAATTTTATTTTGTCTCTTACTTTTAGACAGGACGTCAGCGTCCAAACGTCCCTGTCAATGCAAATGGCCTAAGAGAATCAGCAAAAGCCCTTGGGGGAAGGGTAGAGAGGATTGGGTGGTGGGAGGGTTTCCACCCAATCCCTCCCTGGTGATGGTTTCCCTTGGAAAAATTCTCCCCATATGACGAACAAAGCCGAAGGGGGTAAGCTCTCTGTGGCTCTCGAAACGCTTTCCGAAGCGGACACGTCGCCTGCAACCTGCTTCCCCTCCCGTTGTGTAGGCTGAGGAGAAATTGAAATGACGTGCCGTCTTTGCAAAAATGGATCCTGCTCGTTGCCGCTGAATCCACCACCTTGGCTCTGGTGCGTATCCCCACAAGCCTTGAAAGCCTCTTCGCCCTCATCTCATCGCCAAAATCACTAGTACATAACCTTTCATCCATAACAAGTTCAAATATGCCTGAAGCACTTAGACCGTCAGAACAAAGTCATTTTAATCGGACCATCATTTGCACCGTTGTAGATGTACTCGTACAGCCCTAATTGCAAATAGACCGTCAGTGATGAAACTCATCTGTGACGGGCTCAGATGTAAGCCCGATTAAGATAACCTAGGATATCTCAATCGGGCCATAATACCAAGCCCGATTGAGATGTGTCATCCGTGACGGGTGTTCAACCCTACTGGTTTGACTTTCAAACTCATCTGTGACGGACATTTTTTATGGCCCGATTGAGATAATGTACATCCGTGACGGTCTTGTGCCCGTTAAAAATATTATCTCATATCAGTGACCTTTTCACAGTGACGGGAGCCAACCCGATAGAGATGAGAGTTAATGCCCGTTAGAGATAGCCAGTGCCGATGTAGTGAATAGGGAAGAAATTCATTATTTGATGCGTTATATGCGGTGGGAGCGCTTGCATGTCGTTACATATTGTATTGCATCGTTTTGATTCGTCAGAAACAAAAACAAACAAGCTAGTGCAAACTCAAAACGTGAACACTCAAATTGCACGATGTCAAAATATGGAATTCGGTAGACCGTAGACATGGCCTTGTACAACTGTCTGAAACAAAACGCACATAATGTGCCCAGTCATAAATGTGCAGACACAAGTCATAAAAGGACCAAGGTTCAACAAAACATAGAACCTTGGATACTAAAACCCTAAATTCCTCACATACTACCAATTAGTACTTAGAACATAGTAGTATTCAGCAAGTGTAGCAATAACCGAATAGATAAGTTCTTTTCTAGCTATCGTGGCCACCTGCGTAAGCCAAGCCATCAGGCAGATGCTTCATGTATGATACGGGAAACAGCACATTCATCGAGTGTCCGAGTGTTTGTCGAGTGCATTTTATCAGGTACTCGGCAAACACTTTTTTGCCGTGTGGGCACTCGGCAAACAAATACACTCGACAAAATATCATGTTCGTCGAGTGTCTACACTCGGCAAAAAAACACTTGGCAAATTAGGTTGTTTGCCGAGTGTCTTACGAAGGCACTTGGTAAACAACCCAATTTGCCGAGTGTTTTTTGGCACTCGACAAACGCTTAATGACCGTCACTCTGTTACCCTATCTGTCGTTTCGTGGACTAGTTTGCCGAGTACCCCACCTTGGCACTCGGCAAAATGCCTCTTTGCCGAGCGTCTAACCCTGGCACTTGACAAAATGTTCTGTTTGCCGAGTGTCCCACACTGGCACTCGCAAAATTGGTCTCTTTGCCGAGTGTTTTTCTCTACACTGGGCAAACTTTTGAATTTTTTTCCTCCTCTACCCTCCAAACTTTCTCTGCTCTCTAAATACAACATGTGGTCTTTAATTTTAAATTTTGGTATTTTTATGGATATGTTTTTCCATATTTAATTGATTTATTGTATTTATAGAAATTTTCTGAGAAGTGTCAAATTTAAACTGCAAGTGATTCAAATAATGGAATAAAATAATTGGAAAAATGATATTCATGTTATTTAGTCCAGTTTGAGACATATCCGGAAAATAAAAAGAAATTTCGAAATTTTCGAAACCCGATCACGAACGTGGACCGAATGGTTTTAAAATTGTAAAAATAGCAAATAAAGTAAAAAATCATAAAATTTCTTAGGATGTCATGATATCATACGTTGAGGCCGTGGTAAAAAAATGAGAAGGTTTCAATTATTTTTCACGTACGACACTCACAAACCGAAGCTTCTTCGAAGAAGATTAGAAGTGTTGAGAAAGATCGGTCGGATTTGGAGACAAAGTGACGGTCAAATTGGGGTTTGACTTCAAAACTTTTTATGTATGCAATAGTTAGCATAGATTAGTTTGTGTCAAATTTTGGTATTTTTTCAGATCCGTTTGATAATTTTTAAATTATTGGTTGCATGAAATATAGAGTTTTTTTTGTCGAGCGTAGCTGTCGAAAGTTGGTTTCGACAATAGAAATTGGGGGTGCAGTCAAGATTGCCAAACACGATGGGTTAGGTGGAAAAAATGGTTTAGACAGGTTCAGGCCCTCTCGTGAGGTAATACCCTACTCCTGTTTCGGGGATTCGATCCGCCGAGTGTTGTATTGATCTCTTGATCTCGTGCGTCGAATATTACATCTATTGCTCATCTCAGATATCCCTCAAGGGACGCCCCTTACCCCCCTTATATAGTCCTGGAGGGCAGACTTACAAGTCGGAAACCCTATCATATTCTAAGTCGGTTTCCTCAATCTTACCAAACTATGACTATGAGCCGTTGCCTTATCTCATCGGCAACATAACACCCAAGTCATAGCCTATTACTAGTCGGATAAGCTTGCCATGAGGGTATCCGATTGTCATAATCTCCACAGTAGCCCCCGAGTCCTTCGCAGTCGACGAGATAACTTTGCCTCGAACCAAAATAACGCACAGCCAAACAACTCTTTGACCGAGTGCTTCTGGTGCCGAGTGGTTCCATCATCTGTGCCTGAATCTCCCGTGTGCTTTATCATCCGATAAAAAGACTGTGAAGGGCTGGAAAACATCTCAAAAATTCTCAAAAATAAAAACCTAGGTGCATCTCTTGATGCACCTAATTATGTATAGCCTCCGACTATATGGCTAGTCAAAAATAGACTAAGCATATAGTCAAGAACTATAAAAAATCATACTCATACAAAATGCTTAGCTCAAGCTAAAGCAAACATAAAAAAATCATATAACACATCACTCGGCAAGCTTATGCTTATCCGAGTAAATTTGCCCGAGTCATCTCGAAACAAATAATTTAATTAACCCTCATGGGTAAGAAATCAATTCACTCGGCAAGCTCATGCTTATCCGAGTTAACTTGCCCAAGTCATCTCAGAGCAAATAATTTAATCGACCCTCATGGGTAAACAAATTTTTCAGTCATATGAAAAATACGACCAAATTATTAAATAGCTCCTGCCATAATATTAGTCTCAATCTAAAAAGATCTTCACCAACGTGGAAAAATAGCATTGATATAATCATTTAATCAAATGCTTAAAGACCAAACAGTCCCTGTCATCAGGACAACCATGAAAAGCTTAACTATTTGTAACCTTTCAAATTACATCGTGCCAACTTCTCATGAAGTTGCGCAAACCACAGTATGAAAGGATTTTAAAGGTATTGGGCAATTTGACACGTGCATATTGCCAGGGCAAATCTGCTTAAGCCCATCCACTTAAATCCCTAAGGACACGCGTCAGGCCACACCTTAGCTGGGCTGCAAGTCTCTCATGGGCTCGGCCCACTTACAAGAGAACTTAGCAAAACCCTTAGTTCTTATCGAAGCGTCAAGGTTATCCCCGCCACTTCGTCTTCCCAAATTCCCCTTTCATGCTCCTGTTCACAGGTTCTTCGCAGAAACCCTAAACTCGTGCTCGCTCAAATCCATCCATTCAAGGATTCAAGCTTCCACCGCAGCTCATCACCCGCATCCAGCTCCCCACACTTCCTTAAAGAGAAAACCCCATCTTCCGCACCAGATTCACTCTCTCTCTGAGCGCATCCATGGCGGAGAAGACAGAGATCCCCTTTGAGCAATGGGCGACCTCGGATATGAAGGAATCCACACTCCAGGAGATGGTGAAGAACGGAGTTCTTCCACCCAAGGAAATCATCGGCTGGCGTCCTGCGGCCGGTGAAGAATTCCCCACCCCAAACACTGGTGAGATCGTCGTCTTCACCTCTTTCTTCTACTGCGGCTTCGGTCTTCCTGCTTCTGATTTCTTTCATGGTACTCTCGAATAGTACGGCCTCCAAGTCTATCACTTGAATCCCAACTCTATGCTTCATATCGCAATCTTCATCCACGTCTGTGAAGCTTTTCTCGGTATTCTTCCCCATTTCAATCTTTTCCGTCGTATGTTCTATGTTAAGCCCCACCCAAACAAAGATGACCCTTGCGTCGTCGGTGGAAGCTTCGCAAAGATTACTCCTCTCTTCCTCTGAAATCTTCTAACAAAGGCTGGCACGCAAACTGGTTCTATATTTTGAACCCTCAACCCAGTTTGCCCAACTTCGTCGACCGTCCACCGATCCAAAGGGCCAACTGGAGTGCAATGCTAGAAAACCAGGACTGGGTAGAAGCAAACAAACTCCTGGCCAACATCCTTGAGCTGAAGAAAAAAGGCCTCCAAGGAGAATTAATCACCCGGCATTTCAGCAAGAACAGGCTGGCGCCTATTAAAGAAAGATCCAAGCCAGCCTTCGAGTATGAGGGCGAACAAGACCCTAGTCGAGAGGGCCGCGATCCCCTGAGCTATGAAACCTTGTGCACTCGAATGTACAAGATCTTCTCTTCTAGGATCGTGGTTGAGCGCAACCACAAGATGCCAGTCCTTCCATACAGTCTGTTCTGTCCTCCTCCTCCAGTAAGCTAACTCAGCTTCTTCAGTTCCTTCAATTTTCATATTTCTCGATATATCTCAAAAATCTCTCTTGTAGGAAAATGCCCTCATTATTTCTCGACCATATAAGGTGGACCACGAGGATGCGCCAGCTCAACCTGCCAAGAAATCGTCTGGCGGCCCCAAGGTCGGAACCGAGCCTGACAACCAAAAGGCTGCCGGCAATGAAGATACCAGCAGGCGAGCAAGTAAGAGGAAACTGGTGATTGATGACTCGGACAATGAAGCGCAAACTCCTCTAGCTGACATAAGCCCTCTGAAGCTGTCCACTAGATCCGCTCCAAAAATCCATCGGTCAAACAGGTACATTTTATAATCAAGATTGCCTTCTCTGAAAATATTTCCATCTCTATTCCGATTGTCTTTGTCCTCTTTCTCGCAGGAAACCCCAGGATATAGATCCTAGCAAAGAGGATGCGGCCTCGACGCTAGCTGTAGCAACCGAAGAGGCGAGGCCTGCAGAACAAGGGTCTCAAGGCCCTTCCCCGAGTGAAAGCCCCACGAGAAGAGCCCCCGCGGCCGGGAAGCCCCTGCTAGAAACCGGTCGATCGAAGAAAAGCTCCCGGCGCTGATCAAGATGTCCCAACTAGGAGCCAGTCGGACGTGAATCAAGCAGGGACGAGCAGTCGGAGCGCCCCGGCTGAGGACTCGGCCGCCAGCACTGGTAATCCTGAAAGTAGCCTTTTGTCTCTTGTCTTCAGTACATCCTCTTCTTCTATCTTCATTCGTCTCTCTTGAATTGATCAGCCAAAGAGGAGGAGATCCCCAGGTTACAAGCATCAGAGAACTGGATCCCTCCTATCAAAATCGAGTGGCGTGACTCCGAAGGCTTGAAGCAAGGCATCATCCTGAACAGGCAAAAGGAAAATGAGGAACGGGATATGCTTGTGGATAGCCTCAACGAAGCGACCCGACTATTAAATGTGAGTATCAATCTTCTCTATCATGACCTCATGGTTTCTTTCAGCCAAGTGACTCTAAACTTGCGTGCAGAGAATATATTGCCGGTCAATGGCCAAGACGGATGCCCTTGAGAAGCTGGTTCCTCATGTAAATTCCCTGGAGAACATCCAACAGGACCTCAAGGCTCCTAGGGAAGAAGCCATGGCTAAGGAAGCCGCCTTGCGAAAGGAAACCGCCATGCTTCGGGATGAAAATCTTGACCTCCGGGGTTCGATCGGAAGTAAGTTTAATCAACTTGATCTTTTCACACTTCTATATGTGACCTGTCTTGATCTTGATGCTAAATGTTTGTTGCAGAGAACTCGACAGAAGTTGATGCTCTCAAGACCCAGTTGAAGAAATCAAGGGCTGAGAAAGCTAAGTTGGAAGCTGACAATGAGCGGATTCAAGAAGAATTCGAAGGTAAGTCTTTTAAGACAGCACTCTGCATCTTGCTCAATTTTGGAATTTTATATGATCATGTGTATCTCGCAGCTAGTAAAATCAAGTCCCAAGCACAGTTCAACGTTTTTGCCGAACGGGTCCGAAGAGCCGAAAGTGTCAGGGATGACATTGCCAACGCAGCCACGCCCATCCTGTTGGCGTTATACAAGCACGGGCTCGGGTCGAGTTCGCTGGATGCTTTTAAAGTCTTCGACAAGCTCAGGACGGCCCCAGAAAAGTACATCGCAAACATCTCTGACGCGGCCGTCATGGTTGCAGGCTTTGCTCTTGCACAGGCTAAGTCACTCTATCCTCAGATAGACGTTGACTTTGTTGGAGAGGGCTTCGCAGACGGCACCACAAATGAACAAGCCCTGCAGCTCATAAATTATGCACATGAATCGGCAAGGAAAGTGGCTGCTGATGTTGTTGATAACTTTCAGTCTTGATTGCTTTGCTGACTTTGTATGTGACTTCTGATGTGAACTTGTAAATACTTAGCTTATTTATGTTCATGCCTTGATCCGAGTCTTTATGTCCAATTTCTTAAGTAATTTTTGTCCAACTCTCATCAAGCCTAAGCTCGATTAGATCATCAAAAAATTCTCAGTCCTTATCTATTGAACTCGAATCAAAACACCAAATAATGATAAACCAAATATAAACAAGTTGTCGAAGAAAACCATGCTTTGTTGACGCATGTATAGCCCCCGACTGTCAACTCAAGAAGTAATCTTGCTTGAGGTTGACAGTCGAGAATTACATGAAACTTAAAACAATTTAAGCATAGTATCATCGAAGATGTTCGATATTCCAGGAATTCTCCACCATAGATCCATCTTCACGCTTTAGTCGATATGCTCCTGGCCGAGTCACCTCAGCGATTATGTATGGTCCTTCCCATAGTGGAGATAATTTGTGATGGTCTTTGGTGGTCTGAATCTTGCGTAGAACCAAATCATCGACAATGAAGGCTCACGGTCGAACATTGCGACTATGGTATCGTCTATCTCCTTGGAGGTATCTTGCCGACTGGATCAAGGCTGCCTCACGAGCCTCTTCCAGTCGGGTCAGGTCATCCACTCGATCTTGATCATAGCGCTCGTCATTGAAACTACGGACTCGAAGAGATTCATACTCCATTTCATTCGGCAACATGGCTTCTTCCCCATAAACCAGGAAGAAAGGAGTTTGGCCGGTAGCCCGACTGGGCGTAGTCCGCAGTGACCATAGGACCGAAGGTAATTCTTGAACCCATCTGTCGGCGTAAGGTTTGAGCCTATCAAATACTCGGGCCTTGATGCCTTGAAGAACAATGCCATTGGCGCGCTCAACATGCCATTGATTTTGGGGTGCGCGACTGATGCGTAGCAGATTTTGATGCCGAAATATTCACAAAATTCCTTGAAAATGCCTCCAGTGAATTGAGTCCTATTGTCGGTTATAATTCTGTTTGGGACGCCAAATCGATGCACGATGCTGAGGATGAAGTCTTGTGCCTTATCAGCGGTGATCGTAGCAACCGGTTTAGCCTCGATCCACTTGGAAAACTTGTCGATCGCGATGAACAGATGTGTGAATCCTCCTGAAGCCTCCTTGAAAGGGCCGACCATATCCAGGCCCCAAACCGCGAACGGCCACAATATTGGAATCGTCTGTAGCTCTTGGGCCGGAACATGGCTTTGCCGAGCAAAGAACTAGTAACCTTCACACGTGCGAACCACTTTGTCAGCGTCAGAGACCGCCGTAGACTAGAAGAAACCTTGTCTATAAGCTTTGCCTACCAAGGTGCGTGCCGCCGCGTGACTTCCGCATACGCCCGAGTGGATATCTTGGAGTAATTGTTGTCCTTCCTCAGGTGTGATACATCTCATTAGGACTCTAGAAGGGCTTCTCTTGTATAATTCGGAGTCGACCATGACATAGCCCCGACAACGACGTCAGACTCGTTCCGCCTCATCCCGGTCTTCCGACAGCTCTTGCTGAGTTAAAATTTTTATGAGCGGTGTCCTCCAGTCGGCATCGAGCATGGCGACATGGTCTACAGCTTGCTCGTTGAGAGTTGATTTTGCTGCAACAGTCGGCTCATAGAGATGCTCTACGAAAATGTCTGTTGGGGCGGCTTCTCGCTTGGACCCGAACTGTGCCAACTCGTCAGCTGCCTCATTGTTATGTCTCAAGACATGGGATAGCTCCAGTCCATCAAACTTGTCTTCAAGCTTGCGAACTTCTTGTCGATAGGTTTCCATGGTGTCGTAAAATAGGACCAGTCTTTCATCACTTGGTTGACAACCAGCTGGGAATCTCCTCTCACAACCAACCGTCGTATCCCGAGTGAAACAGCAAGTCGCAGGCCATGCAGCAGGGCTTCGTACTCGGCGACATTGTGTGAGGTGGGGAAATGAATATGAAGAATGTACCGCAGCCTTTCTCCAGTCAGGGAGATCAGCACAACTCCCACTCCCAAGCCAGTGATCCTCTTGGACCCGTCAAAGTGCATGGTCCAGTATTGTAGGTCCTTCCTAGGTACATCTTCTTGTTGTTCGGTCCACTCGGCCAGGAAATCCGCCAGGGCTTGTGACTTTATAGACGTCCTCGCCTTGAAAGCTAAGTCCAGCGGCATCAGTTCCAGAGCCCACTTTGCGATGCGCCCAGTTGCCTCCCAATTATGGATGACATCGCCGAGTGGAAAGGAGATGACGATGGTGACCGAGTGACCCTGAAAATAGTGCGCCAATTTCCTCGCAGTTATCAGAACACCATATAATAATTTTTGTACCTGGGGGTAGCAAATTTTGGCTCCTGCCAGCACTTCGCTAACAAAGTAGATTGGCCTTTTAATCTTCTGGACTCGTCCTTCTTCCTCACACTCAACGACGAGAACCGTGCTGACCACCTGGTGAGTCGCTGAGACATACAACAACAGGGGTTCCTGAGGCTGAGGTGAGGCTAGGACGGGCGGTGTCGTGAGAAACTCTTTGAATTCTTCAAAGTCTTTGTGGGCTTTCGTGGTCCATTGGAAGTGATCGGTTTTCTTCAGTAACCTGAAAAAAGGCATGCCTCGTTCGCCGAGTCGGGAGATGAATCGGCTTAGCGCCGCAATGCAGCCAGTGAGCTTCTGGACATCTTTTTGGTTACTCGGGGGCTTCATATTCAAAATAGCGTTGATTTTCTCTGGGTTAGCTTCGATGTCGCGATGGGACACCATGAAGCTGAGCAGTTTGCCTGATGACACGCCGAATGTGCATTTCTTCGGGTTCAACTTCATTCTGAAGGCCCGAATGTTTGCGAAGGATTCTTCTAAGTCGGCAATCAAGTCTTCCTTCTGCTTGGTCTTGATGACGACATCGTCGATGTAAGCTTCCACGTTTCTCCCAATCTGCGTCTGAAAACATCTCTGGATGATGCGCTGATAAGTGGCTCCGGCATTCTTCAGGTTGAAGGGCATCATGATGTAGCAGTAAGCTCCAAACGGTGTGATGAACGTTGTTTTGAGGCAGTCGGATTCCTTCAAGCTAATCTGATGATAGCTCGAGTAACAGTCCAGAAAACTCAGGAGTTGATAGCCGGCTGTTGAGTCCATGACTTGGTCGATGCGAGGCAGTCCAAAGGGATCCTTAGGGCAAGCTTTATTGAGATTGGTGTAGTCGACGCACATGCGCCATTGCCCTGTCTTCTTCCGAACTAAGACCGGGTTAGCCAGCCAGTTGGGATGGTAAACCTCTTTGATGAACCCGCGGCTAATAGTTTTGTGAGTTCTTCCTTGATAGCATCTTTTCGATCCTGAGCAAAACGGCGTAAGCGTTGTTTAATAGGTTTCGCGTCATCTTTGACGTGTAAAGAGTGCTCGATCACCTCCCTAGGAATACCAGGCATATCAGATGGTTTCCAAGCAAAAAAATCTTTATTATTTTGGAGGAAGGTGACGAGCGTGCTTTCCTATTTAGGATCTAGCTCGGCGCCGATTACAGCGGTTTTGGAAGGATCCGATGGATCAAGGGAGATTTTCTTCGTTTTGGCGTCACCTTGTCCCGACTTAGCTATCTTCTTCGTGGGGATTTCACCCTCTTCAGATGTTGATGCAGCCAGTCAAATTTCTTCCTGGCCACGTGATTTCTCACGAGATTGGGCCATATTGTAGCTTTCTTTGTCGCAGGTGAAGGCTTGTTTGACGTCGCTGCGCAGGGTGATGATGCCGTTGGGGCCGGGCATCTTCATGCAGAGGTAGGTGTAGTGTGGTATCGCCATGAACTTGGCGAGCGCAGGTCTCCCGATGATTGCGTGGTAGGCCGCTTCGAAGTCGGCCACCTCAAAGGTGATGTTCTCTGTCCGAAAGTTCTCCCGAACTCCGAAAGTGACTGGAAGGTTAATGTGCCCAAGTGGCGTGGATGACAGCCCTGGGATGACTCCGTGGAAGGGGGCTGAACTCGGCTTCAACTCGGATCTTGGGATCTGCATCTCGTCCAGGGTCTTAGCGAATAGAATGTTGAGGGCGCTGCCCCCATCAATGATGACGCGCTTGAGCTTTATGTTTCGGATCACCGGGTCTAGTACCAGGGGATACTGCCCCGGGTGAACCACTCGGTCAGGGTGATCCGAGCGGTTGAACGTGATGGCCACCTCCGACCATCGTAGATATTGTGGGACTTCAAGTTGTGCCGCGTTGACCTCGCGGTCAGTCAGATTTTGCTTCCTCTTGGACTCATAAGCCTGCGGCCCCCCAAAAATATGGTTCAGCTCGCCTACAGGGTCTTGAAAAGGCTCTGAGTTGCCAGTCAGGTTGTTCTTCTTGGTTCCCGATGGGCCGGCTTCATCAGTCGCCTTCTTGTTTAGTTGCGTCGCGTATTGTTCGGCGAACTGTTTGTAGATGAAGCAATCCTTTGCCGCATGCTTGTGATGCGGATGGTGCGTGCACTGAGCGTTCATGATCGTGTCGTAGGCTGCGACTCGGGGACGGCGTTGGGAGTTGGACGTTGTGGCGACCAGATCCTCGGGCCGGCGCTTGCGATCTTTCTAGCTATGATTGTTATTGCCGTTATCCTTCTTAGTATGCCAGCTGCCTGCTGACTGCTTGTCGTCCCTTTTGTTGTGCCGATCTTGTCGGGCCGCCTTGATCGCGTCATTGGATTTCGCATAAGAGTTTGCTGTCTCGAGCATCTATTTCACCGTCTTCAGTGGCTTACGCCCAAATTTTCCGATCAGCAACTCGTCATGGACACCCTTCTGGAAGGCGGCTATTATGATGTCGTCTGTGATGTTGGGGATCTTGTTGCGCTTCTCCGTGAAGCGTCGGATGTAGTCCTTCAGCGGCTCGTCTGGTTTCCGGATGACGTTGTAGAGATCGAAGTGGGTCCCAGGTCTTTCAAAAGTGCCCTCAAAATTGGCGATGAAGTGGTCCCGGAGCTCACTCCACGAACTAATCGAGCCTCTTGGTAAGCTCGTGAGCCAGTTACTGGCTGAGTCGGCGAGGACGACGGGCAAGTAATTGGCCACGGCCTTGTTGTCTCCTCCTGCTGCGCAGATGGTGAGAGTGTACACAGTCAGCCATGGGGGTCGGTCTTCCCGTCGTACTTCTTGATTCCTGTGGGCTTGAAACCACTTGGCCAATCCACTCGGCGCAGGTCCCGAGTGAACGCAGGCACTCCATTGTCGTTGCAGTCGGGCGATCTCCTTCGGTCTTCGTAGGGGCGCTGCTCATGCTCTTGATGGCGCTGGTCAAGGACTTCCCGCAGATCACTCGACGGGGTTTTTTGTAGGCTGCTACGGTAGTCGGAGTTGTAGCTGCGATGGATCCGGTCGTGGACGGGTGGTCGTCCATGTCCTTTTTCGCCAGAGTCGGCCGATTGTTCTGGGTGCCTCCGTGTTGTCTCGTGGCGGGGGTCTCTTGACCTAGTGGCCGTCTTGGCTTGCTCGGGCCTCTTGTAGTCCTTCGACCGTAGCGGCGGAAGTCGGCTTCCGTCGGGTGTTTCAGCGACGGACTCAGTCGGCCTTCGTGCTGAGGTGGAGGGAGAGGAATTGGCTGTAGCCGTGACGATGGTCTTGATCTTGTCTAGGATTGGTGTTACCTTAGCGGGTACTGCTTCGATAACAGTGTCGAGGAGGTTGAGGGCGGTAACAGCGTTCTGTTGAGGCGTCTGGAAGATGTTTGTGTTGTCGACACGTGTCTGAAGTATGGCCTCTCGAGCAGATCGCCCAGTCGCCCTTAGGTCTCGCTTCCTTCTATCGGCTTCTTCCTTGCCCCTATTCTCTTCCTCCGCCAGCTTGCGCTCCTGCTCAAGCCTAGCTTGTTCTTCTTCTGCGATTCTGCGGGCCATTCGGTCTCAGCCACCTCAGCCATGAGAATGTCGAAGCACTTTGGCTCATAATCCTTGTCGAAGTCGGAGTCGTTGGCCTCGTCTGAGGAGATGCCATAGAGATCGTCGAAATCTGAAGAGCTGAGGTACTCATCAAGCTCCGTGGATGAGCATGATCCAAACAGTTGGAGGATAATGACAACTTCCCTTAAGCCCGGATTGCTTGAATCTGGATCGTTCCAGTCCGGGTCATAGCTAGATGATGATGGTTCTTCCGAGTAGATTGATTCCAACTTGGGAGACAGAAGACTGCAATAGGTCTTAGTGGCGTTCGGTAACCTGAACGGCGCCGAGAGATTTTCTCCTCTCAAGCGGATGGATTCCAACTCGGAAGTTAGAAAGTTGTAGTAGATCTTGGCGTCGTTTGGTAGCCCGAACAGCGCCGAGTGGATTCCCCTTCCCGACTGGTCCGAATCCGAGTCGACGAGGGAGAGCTTGTCGAGTTTGTCGGCGGTGAAGTCGTTGATGCCTGATGAAGATCCCATCGCGCTTGTCGGCGAGACGAAGAAGAAGTCTTGACGCGCGAGCCCCTACCTGGCGCGCCAACTGTCGAAACTTGGTTTCGGCAATAGAAATTGGGGGTGCAGTCAAGATCGCCGAACACTATGGGTTAAGTGAAAAAAGAGTTTAGACAGGTTCAGGCCCTCTCGTGAGGTAATACCCTACTCCTGTTTCGGGGATTCGATCCGCCGAGTGTTGTATTGATCTCTTGATCTCGTGTGTCGAATATTACATCTATTGCTCATCTCAGATATCCCTCAAGGGACGTCCCTTACCCCCCTTATATAGTCTTGGAGGGCGGGCTTACAAGTCGGAAACCCTATCATATTCTAAGTCGGTTTCCTCAATCTTACCAAACTATGACTATGAGCCGTTGCCTTATCTCATCGGCAACGTAACACCCAAGTCATAGCCTGTTTACATAATCCTTAGGCGTAACCTATCCCTATTACTAGTCGGACAAGCTTGCCATGAGGGTATCCGATTGCCATAATCTCCATAGTAGCGCTCGGAAAAAAAGCACACAGCGAATTATATTTTAACTACGAAGCTGGAAAATAATAAAAACTTTACCGAGTGCTCGTGATCTGGCACTTGGCAAAAGTTGTCTTCACCGAGTGCCCGCGGTGTGGCACTCGGCAAAGGTTGTCTTTGCCGAGTGCCAGGTCACGAGCACCCGACGAAGATTTGTTTATTACCCCTCATCTATAGGACTCGGCGCCACTTAAACAAAACAAAAACCGCCGCCGCCCATACCCATCCTTCACCCGCCACCGCCGCCATTCCCGCTCCCCGCTGCGGCCTCCGAGCCAATGCCCCCTCCCCCGCCGTGGTTTCGGTCGGCCGACGCCCCTCCGCCGCGGGCCCCACTGCGGCCCCGGCCGTTTGACACCCCGGCGCAAGCCCCCTGCTGCAACCCTCGGCCGGCCGCGCCCCTCCACCATGGGCCCCCATTGCGACCCCCTCTGCGGCCCTGCCGACACCCCCCGCCGACGACCCCTCCCGATGCCCCCTACAAGGAATTTGGGAGAGCACTCCCAATTTTCATGTAGTGATTTGTTTAGAACTTCAAACATTGAATTTTGGTCACAAATGTGAGATGCATAACATACCTAGAGACACCAATCACTGTGATGATGACATACAATATCTTCATATGTGTGTAACAATGTTGTATAATCCACCAAATGATCTAGAAACATATAAATGTGAAACCTAATTTTTCATATTCTTGTCAGCTATTTTTAAAAATCTCAAACTCACTAAATAGAACTATGGATTAGAGAGGAGCATATAAAATGCAATTGCAGGCAGCAGCTAGGGACATACATGCATGAATGCCATTGGCCTCGAAATTCATAAAAATTGTCTATCTTGTGTCTGAGCAGTTGTGGCGAGTTTCAAGTTGAATTTTGGATCCACGCTGGTCCCGGCCCCGACCCTGCCTTCAGTATCGCGCCGTCTCCGACAAGCCCTAAGGTGAGCTCAACATTCGAAGCCTTCATTTTTGAGCTGAGGAATGGAGTCGCATCGTGTAGCCCTGCCGTCGCTTGTGTGCCGGCCATCGAGCCATGCTTCCCTGTTCTACAGGTCCCTAGAGGCAACATGGAGATGTTGGATATCATGGTCAATGTTTATGTATTAATAAATAAACTGTTATTTGTTCCATGAAATAGATAATTAGTATTGATCAATAAATACATGACTTATTTATAACACTTTTTATGTAATATAAATCTATTTCTAAATAATCTCTGATCATATATCATATCTATGGAACGAATATGATTCTAAGATCAGCACGTGTATTGATTGATGATCATGTCTCATGGATCATGGTATGGAGATACCAAATCAATAAACGTGAACAAATGTTGGATAACATGTTATTGGATAGACCCACCTTGAGACACTACAGGGAATTAGTGTGCCATTAATTGGTCTCAAGTGATGTTGGTGCAAAGTCCTTAGACCTGAGATCATCATGGATTCCAATATATGTAGTGGTTTACTTAGGGACTGCCAAACACTATTCCATAACTAGGTAGTTATCAAAGTAGTCTTCGGGTTTACTATGAAACATGTAGAGGGATGTGAATGATCAAGATGGAACTCGCCTCTTCTATGGGAGAGACATCTTTGGGCTCCTCGATGTAATGGATTATGGAAGTGCATGGCCATGCCGATGTGATTGAGGAGTCAATCATCAGATACATAATCCAATACGAGATCGAGTGAATAATTAAGCTAATGATAGGATGGAACGAGTCTTGCCTATAGCTTATTTGATATCGTGAGGCAAAGGGAATTGTGCACATATTACAGGTTCAGCCGATATGATATTTGTGTATACTTTGGTGTCAATACGTCCTGCTAGGGGCCGCTGTTGACAGGGTTGACCGAGAGGTGTTCTCGTGCCGGGACCAAGTATACACGAACCTATTGGGTCGCACACTTAATGGGTTGGAACAGGCATACGAGTTGACTCGAATACGGCTCAGTTCGGATAAGATCTGACTCAATATAGAGTCCGGTCGGCCAACTATATATAAGGAGGGCAAGGGGTGGAGATCAAAGAGCACAACTTCTAAGCCAGATCAACTTCTCCACGGAAACCCTAGTTCACGTCCAAGACAAAACCCTAGCCATGCATCACATACTAGCACACGAGTGTTCGGCATTCCTTCCCTGTATGTGTGGATACCGGTAGAGACATAGCTACGTTGCGTTGTAAGTCGGCGACATCTGAAGATCCCCGAGTTCCAACTAGCCATCCCCTTTATTCGGTAGTTGGAAGTCGGACCGGTCGGGTAGATCGGAACGGCCTCAGCGAGATTAGGCGGAACGAAGCGACATCGGCACGGTCGGGCGAATCGAGTCGTAGTCGGCGCTGTTGCAAGGTTGAACGATATGAGCCGAGGTCGACGGGGTCGGGCGAATCGGACCCGAGGTTGGCGAGGTGCTATCTGAGGTCGGCAAGGTTAGCAAAGTGTTGCTCGAGGTCAGCTAGACTTTGATTGGCTATTTTAGCTACACTGCATGTCTTTTGGTAACATTCTATAGACCCTTACTTGCAAGCTTTCCTGGATTACACGGTAGAAAAAATTTTGTTTTATGCTATCATAGCCTACGCGTTATCCTTCATATTATTCGTCCGTATCTGCTTCGTTTTCATCCCTATGCTATCACTACTACAGAACACCTCATAGGTGCCGGTTGGGAAACCCCTTTAGGTGCCGGTTTTCCCAACCGGCACCTATTGGTCGACACCTATTTGAAGAGAAATAGGTGCCGGTTTAAGAATCAGCACCTATTAGGTTTCAAGGATCAAAAATAATCCGGTTCGTCGGTTTGAGCCGAGCTCCACCACATCCATACACAGATCCAATCAACAACACAAATCCACATATCTATCCACAACCTTCATAGATCAATCACAAAAAAACAACAGATAAATCTTCCACAAATCAATCATCCATAGATCAACACATAAATCCATATATCAATCATCCATGATTCATCCACAGATGCATAGATAAATCCTCCACAGATAAATCACAAAAAAATCAACCATCCACAGACCAGATCACAAAAAAAACCTCTAGATCGGTCGTTGTCCCACCATCGTCGTAGTCTACGAGCCTTGGCGCCGCTTCCACGAACCCCACCGCCTCCGCTCCCATCGGATCTGGCGGAGGGGAGGGCTCCTCCGCCTGTCGCCCCTCCTGCCGCCTGCCCTCCCATCTCCCGCCGCCCCTCCCGCTGCCCCTCCTGCCTCCCGCCGCTCCCGCCGCCACCCCTCCCACCTTCCTCCCCTCCCGCCTTCTGCCGCTCCTCCCGCGCTCTCCTCCCGCTGCCCCGGGCAGCTAGCCTCCGTCGACGATGGCACCGGCGCGACGGTCGTCCGCCTCGACGCAAGGGTCGAGCGGAGGAGCAGCAACGAGGAACGGAGGAGCGGTCGACGCCTCGCCGGGTGCCCGCTCTGCACGGGGCTCCCCGAGGAGCGCCGCTTCACGCGCGAGGCACTCCACCACGGGTACGCCGTCCTCGCGGTCTTCAGCCGCGCGGAGTGGTGGAGTGGTGGACTACGACAAAGAACTAAGAGCCGTGCCTGAGAGAAGAAAGAGAGAGGAGTGGTGGAGAAGAGATAAGGAGGAAGAGATAAGGTCGGTTTAAATAAAATGCGTCCAGTTGGCTCGGTTTTTAGGTGCCAGTTTTATTAAAAAACCGGCACCTATAATATATTATAGGTGTCGGTTTTTTTAAAAACCGACACTAATAGTATAGGTACCGGTTTTTATTTTGAATCGACACCTATAATATATTATAGGTGCCGATTTTTTTTAAAAAAATTGTCACCAATAGTGTAGGTGCTGGTTTTTTAGAACCGACACCTATTGTTTCAATAGGTGCCGGATTTATTTTGACCGGCACCTTTTGGGGCGATACCTATGGGCTTTTTTTAGTAGTGTATAGTGCTAGCTAGCACTGAGAGTGAATTCACCTCGTCCAAATGGCTGGTCTCAGCAATAAGCCATATACTCATTACACTACTGGAGAAACCATCATTGGTTGAAGTGGCAAAAACCACAGTAGTCCCGGTTTGAGTTGCACCCGGGACTAGAGATGATCTCTAGTCCCGGTTTAAAAAGTCTACGGATTTCTAGGAACATTAGTCCCGGTTCGTGTCACGAACCGGGACTAAAGATCACCTCTAGTCCCGGTTCAAATGTTGTCAGAGCCTGTCAGAGCGCCGGACACCTTTAGTCCCGGTTGGTAACACCAACCGGGACTAGAGATGCTACCTCTAGTCCCGTTGGTGCTACCAACCGGGACTAAATATGCCTGGCACTCTGACAGGTTCTGACATTCTCTGACACCATCTTTAGTCCCGGTTGGTAACACCAACCGGGACTAAAGATGATATTTTTTGTCCCGGTTGAGTTTACCAACCGGCGCTAAAAGATAATTTTGATCTTTAGTGCCGGTTGGTAAAACCAACCGGGACTAAAGATGGCTTGCTTTTTATACTCCTTCCTCCTCTAGCCCGAGCCTGCTACACTTGTCTTCAAAGTTTTTCTCTAGCTAGAGGGGAGGTGCTGCCAAAATTTTTTGTGATTTTGTTTTGGTGATAATACATAAATCTTTGCTATCTACAAGGTTAGCAACTTCTTTCTCTTATGATCTATGCTTAGCACTTTGTATTTTACGGTTGTTTTCTATACCTTAATCATCTGTAGATTTTTTTTTAAACATGAGGAGAGAGAAAATTTGTTTGGACTAATTATTTTGCTAAGCACATTATATTGTGTTGAGAAAAAAGGTGGGGAAAATAAAGAGGAAGAAAAGTAAGCTTAGCACGTCACAGTTATAGGAATTTAGTCCGTACAATTTTATCTCAAAAAATATTTATGGAAAATGATGAGAGAGAATATTTTGGAGAAAAAAGTTATAAAATAGATGACAAAGGACCTTTTAAAATAGATGAAAAATAATTAATTAATTTTATGCTTATCACTTTAAAAGACCTTTTAAAAATAATTCTATTTTTTTAGAACAACACATTACGTATATTGGATTAGTATATAATAATTGTCTGATTATATACATATAAGTATTGATGTTATATTGAAATGATTTGAATTTCGTGGAATTTTCTTACGATTTTTGTGCATTCCATGTAGATGGATCGGCAATGGATGTACAACGCGGATCGACGGTCGAGAGAGTTTATTCAAGGCGTCCATTATTTTTTGAGTGTGGCCGATGCCAACAAGCATAAGGGTTTCATACGTTGTCCATGTAAAAAGTGCAACAATGAGAAGGAGTATTCTATATCAAGAATTATTCATGCCCACTTGTTTCAGTCGGGATTCATGGCTCACTACAATTGCTGGACATCGCACGGAGAGGTGGGGGTTGCAATGGAAGAAGATGAAGAAGATGACGACAACATTCCGGACTGTGGTCAATACGGTGGGTTTGAAGAGAATACAGTGGGCGAGACGGGCGGGGATCCTGAAGAAAACGACGGTGCCGATGACCTTGGTCAGATGTTGCGCGATGTACAGGGGGACTGCGAAGGCGTAAAGGAAGTGCAGAAATTGGAGCGTATGTTGGCGGACCACAAAAGGTCCTTGTACCCTGGCTGTGAACAGGGGCACAAAAAGTTAGGTACCACGCAGGAATTCTTACAATGGAAGGCCAAAAATGGTGTCAGTGACAAGGCATTTGGCGAGTTACTAAAACTCGTGAAGCACGAACGGCATGAATCCTTTTGGAGAGATGAGCAGCGGGCATAGCACTTGGCCTGTGACGATGTGTATCTACAACCTCCCGCCTTGGCTATGCATGAAGCGAAAGTACATTCAGATGCCAGTTATTATTCAAGCCCCAAGCAACCTGGTAACGACATCGATGTGTACCTGACACCGCTGATCGAAGATCTAAAACTGCTGTGGAATAAAGAAGGTGTCCCCGTGTGGGATGAAGATAAACAGGAACAGTTTAAACTACGAGGGTTGCTGTTTGTTACCATCAATCATTGGCCTGCACTTGGCAACCTACCCGGACAGTCAAACAAGGGGTACAACGCTTGCACCCACTGTATGGATGAGACTGAGTGTACATACCTGAAACATTGTAAGAAGGTAGTGTACATGGGCCATCGTCGCTTTCTTGCTGCAAGCCACCCTCTCCGGAGAAAAGGGAAACATTTTGATCAAAAGGCAGACCATCGTTCTAAACCAAAGCATCGCAACGGAAAGGCCGTGTTTGCCATGGTGAAAGACCTCAAAGTAGTATTTGGAAAGGGACCCGGCAACCAATCTATAGCAAGTGAAGGTGGTCACGCGGTGATGTGGAAGAAGAAGTCAATTTTTTGGGAGTTGCCCTACTGGGAAGTCTTGGACATCCGCGACGCAATCGACGTGATGCACCTCACCAAGAACCTTTGCGTAAACTTGCTTGGCTTCCTAGGAGTATACGGAAAATCAAAAGATACACTTGAGGCACGTAACGATCTGAAACATATGGCACAACGCGACGGCCTTCACCCGCAACCAAAGGATAAAGGAGCCCAATACCTAAGTCCAGCTAGCTACACTCTGAGCAGAGCAGAGAAGGAAATAATGTTTGAATGCCTGGAGAGCATCAAGGTACCGTCTGGATACTCCTCGAATATAGAGGGAATAATAAGCACGAAGGATAAGAAGTTCACAAATCTAAAGTCTCATGACTGCCACGTGCTGATGACACAGCTGCTTCCCGTTATAATTCGAGGTATCCTTCCGGATAATGTCCGGCAACAATAACAAAGCTATGTGCTTTCTGAACGCAATTTCACGGAAGATCATCGATCCGCATGACTAGAAGACTTTCAAAATGATGTGGTCCACTGTCTTGTCAGCTTTGAGATGATCTTTCCGCCTTCCTTCTTCAATATCATGACACATCTCCTATGCCACCTTGTCAAAGAGATCCGTATCCTCGGTCCGGTATTCCTACACAACATGTTCCCCTTCGAGAGGTATATGGGCGTTCTAAAGAAGTACGTTCGTAACCGTTCGTGTCCGAGGCCAGCATCGCCAATGGATATGGAACAGAGGAGGTGATTGAGTTTTGCGTCGACTTTATTGAAGACCTCCGTCCCATCGGGTGCCGAATCAAGCCATGAAGGTAGACTACGGGGAAGGGAACTCTTGGAAGGAAGGCAATAATGAACATAGACAATGACTTGTACAGAAAGCACATTGGACCGTGCCGCAACAATCTTCATTGGTGGCTCCTTACATTGAGGAGCACTTGGCGATTGTTCGCTCGGAAAACATCGGTAAGACGGATGCCTGGATTACACGCCATCACATCGATGCATTCCCTAATTGGATGCGACATCGTCTCATGGGCAACGCGAGCATTGAGCAACAACTAGCCTTCTTGGCGAGGGGTCCATCTTGCTCGATCACCACATTCCAGGCATATGAAATCAATGGGTACACATTTTACACACGGGCCCAAGACTTAAAGAGCACGAATCAGAACAGCGATGTCCGCATCGATGCCGTGGGATACGACGGTACGGCTAGCACATATTACGGCAGCATCGATGACATATGGGAGCTGGACTATGGACCTCTGAAGGTCCCTCTGTTTCGGTGCCAGTGGGTTAGGCTTGGTGGTGGAGGCGTAACCATTGATGCAAATGGGATGACAACGGTCGACCTGAGCAAGGTTGGATACTCAGACGAACCTTTCGTACTTGCCAATGATGTACGACAAGTTTTCTATGTCAAGGACATGGCTAGCAAATCAAAGAAGGGGAAAGGGTCCGACGAGCCAAAGCGCCATGTGGTTCTCCCAGGCAAAAGGAAAATCGTGGGAGTCGAGGATAGAACTGATGAAGATTACGATCAGTTTGACGGGCAACCTCCGTTCACGGTGGCGGTTGACCCGAGTATCCTCCTATCAATTGATGACACCCCTTACTCACGCAACGATCATAAGAAGGAATAATTGTGCGGAGAAAGTACGTGAGGACAAATGTTACATAGCTAAATTTATGTATGGACGATGTAAATTAAATTGAATCATTGAATATTATCCCCTGTCTTCCACTTGACCTTATTCAAGATCTATAATTACATCAAGAACCTTGGTACATACTATCCATAGAATAGGGACTTTTATATAAATACCTGATCTTTTACTGAAACACCATGTTAAATTATATATAAACATATGTTAATTATATATGAATATAAAATATATTAACATATGAACATTATAATTATACATGAATATAAAATACAATAGAATAGGGAATTATAATAATTACTCCCGGTTTGTTACAAAAACGGACTAGAGGTGAATTTCATTGGGCGGGAAAACATCTTTAGTCCCGGTTTGAGCCATCAACCGGGACTATTGATGTCGACCGACCTGCGCCACGTGGCTGCCCCGCAATCTTTTGTCCCGGTTGGTGGATTCAACCGGGACAAAAGATATGATCTTTACTCCCGGTTGAAGCCACCAACCGGGGCAGACATCTTTGCTCCCGGTTGGTGGCTTCAACCGGGACTAATGTTTGTATCTGTTGTCCCGGTTGGAGCCACCAACCGGGAGTAAAGGATCTTCTGTACCGGTTGTTGGATTCAACCGGGACAAATGACGCCGTGACTATATATAGCAAGGGCCTTACTGGGGATCCAACACTTAGCCGTTTTCGCACTTCGGAACTGCATCGTCTTCGTCGCCGTCGCCGAGCCCCAGGTCGACGCCGCAGCACGCCGTCTCCGCCGTCTTCGTCGCCGGAGGACCTCCGCTCCGCCGTCTTCGTCGCCGTCGCAGGTTAGCGCCGCCGCGCCCCTAAGATTTCCCGACATTATGCGCTAGGGTTTGGCCGCCGTCGACGCCATCGCCATCGCGGCCATCGTCGCGGTCGCCGTCGCCGCCGCCCCCTCCCCACGCCACCCAGTCCCCTTGCGCCCCCTCCCCACGGCCCCCTGAGCCGGCCGGCCCCTAAACCCTAAACGGCCGCGCGCCGCGCCCTCCACTCCACGCCGCCGCCGCCGCACTCTGTGAATGTTAATGAATTTTGAGTATATGTGTATTTTGAATATATGTGTATTTTGAATATATGAATTTTGTATGTATGGGTATTTTGAATATATGATTTTTGTATGTAAATGGACTGTTATATGTAAATGGACTGTAATTAGAGTTCTTGAGAATTTTGAATATTGAATATGTATTTACATATGAAATTTGAATGTTTATGGGAATTGTGAATTTTGTATTTTTGAACGAACGAGAACGCTAAAATCAACAAATGGTCGTGAACGAACAAACGGACGAACGAACAAACGAACGAGTGTTCGTTCGTTCGTTCGGTCGTGGACGGACGGACGTTCGCGAACGGACGAACGAACGTGGACGAACGGACATCTCCTTTCCTCAATTTTTCATTTCCTCTCCAATGATATAACCGAATAATTTTTTTTCAGAACTCTTTGATTAAGATCTCAACCCACAACAATCAAATGGCGGATTGTAACGAGGAACAGCTTCTCCATGATGAGATCGCACGAGGAACAGAGGTTTACAACGAGGAGGGGAATGAAGATACAAATCAATACCTCAACGAGGAGGGGGACGTGCAGGGGTACGATGAGGAGAATGAGGGCTTCGCCTCCGCCTCCGCCTCCGCTGGACAGAAGAGGGCACGCGGGCAACGCGGTGTCAACAAGCGCATAGAGGGTCGACATGTCATAACGGAGGTAGAATCGACGGTCGCCCTATTGCCCCGCAGGACGCCGCAAGGAAGTTTGTGGCGCACGGCGGATGGGTGGTGAGGGATCACGTGCCCGTAAGCGTTGCCAAGCGGAGGCGATCAAGGACGGGAGGAGATGAGCGAGCTATCTCCCGCACTCGAGAAAGAAAAGCTGTGGACTACAATGCTGCAAACGTTCACCATCCCAGACTCACAACAAGCAAGGGTCAAGGAATGGACGTTAAAGAAAATGGCAGAGCTCTTCAGGAACTACAAGAAAGAGTTATACAAGAAATATATCCTGAAGGGCCAGACCCTGACTTTGACAAGTTCCCGAAGCTCAGAGATCATTGGGATGCTTTTGTTGAACATAAGACTGGGGAAGAAGCACAAGCTATCATAGAAAAGAACAAGGCCAATGCAGCTAAAAAAAAATACCATCACAAGCTTGGGTTAGGCGGCTATAAGAAAGCAATGGAGAAATGGGAGAAAATGGAAGCCGACCTTGAAGCGCGAGGTATCGTTCCAGGCACAACCACCTGGCCGAAACGAGCAAAGCACTGGTTTTATGCTCACGACGGCTCACTTAATCCCGTCGATGGCACAGTTATCTTTGGTGATGAAATTCAAGAAGCCGGACGGAGGTTAGAGGAAGCGTTGCAGGCCACTTCCTTGGGCGCGTTCAGGCCCGATAGAGAGAAGGACGAGCTAATGCTCGCCCTCCAAAACCCAGAGCACCCGGGGCGAACGCGAGGAGAAGGCGTCGTCCCCTGGAAATACGGGTTCCAAGCTGACGTCGACACATATAAGAGCCGAATGAGGTCAAAGCGAGATAACGATGCGAGGTTCGCTGAGATGGAAATGAGGCTCTCGCAGATTGATCAGATTGTGGACGAAAGGGTGGCCATAAGGTTGGCAGAGGAGCGGAGCCATTGGGTTAGCCAACAGCTGGCTCCAGCAACAGCCGCTCAACTACAGCAGCAGCGCTGCAACTGCGCTTCAACTGGAAATGAAGACGATTTAGCCCCACAAGCTGAACCGTGTCCGCCATGCCCCGTTGATGACATCACACAACGAACACCATGTGAGCTGCACATTCCGCTAAAGAACATAACAATAAAGGTATGTTTGTACTTTTATGTTGTACGTATATTTCGTTGAATAACTTGTCAATCAATGTTCATTACTAACTAATAAACAATCTTCTCGAACAGGTCGTGTCGGGCATGGCCATTCCAGTAGAACGAGACGGCACCTACCACTCCCGACCCGTTCCACCTGCGTACTCGAAAGTTGAAATTAAATAGGTGGAACGAGGCTATGAAGATCTCGAGCTGGATATTGCCGGAGGAGACGGGGAGCTGACGCTAGGAGAAACAGCTAACGGAATATTTCTCTGGAGGAAGATCTTCATAATATTCCCCGGACGTGGGTCGTCTCCTCCGTCTCCACGTGGGCCGTCTCCTCCATCTCCACGTGGGCCGTCTCCTCCGCCTCCACATGGGCCGTCTCCTCCGCCTCCTTCACCGCCTCCACCTCCTGTGTCGCCTCCACGAGCACCGACTCCTAAACGGTCGTCTCCAACTCCACCACCTTCTCATACTCCTCCGTCGCCACAATGAGCACCGACTCCTAAACGGACAACATCTCGAGCCACGCGGTCAAGGTCAACCAGCAGTGGACCAAGAAGCAAGAGGCCTAAACTTGACCCGCTCCCACCAGCCCCAAAGGAAACGGCGTACGACATGACTCCAGAGGAGCTGCACGAGGCCGTCCAAGCTGAAGTCAAGGCCCACTTCAGAAAGAAGTCTCCTGAGAAGCCTCCTGAAATCCCCCAGGAGACCAAGGACTTCTTCAAGAAGACGTACCTAACGCCACAGCCTAAACCGTAACCTCAACCGCAGTCCGACTACGACAGGACTATTCGGAAGGCTGCTGCCAAGGCGAAGAGGACGGGCAAAGATGTACCCCAGTTCAGTGTTCCAAATGTCAGATCAGACTTAAGACAATTTATGGAATCTGCTGGAATTTCAATGGATCAATTACACGGCCGTGCTCCCCTGGCGAAGGCTCTGCTGAAATACAAGTTCAAACTTGGAAAGCCTCTTGTTAAGCCGGATCAAGTGAAAAAGCTACCAACACAGATGTACCGCTTCCACAAGTGGTACATGCAAGAATCCAGCAAGGGTGGAGAGATGGTTACGAGCAAATATTCACAGTACTATTTCGTCGATGGAGGTGACAACTTCTATATCCGATTCGAAGACATATTCGACCTCTACCAGCTTGATGCCCTTGACGTCTCACTTCTAGCGACGCGGGCTCTGTAAGTTTCGTTCTGTTATTTCGTTTCTTACCTTCTTGTATTTAGCTGACTCAAATTCTTTTTAACCGTTGTAGAATGGCGATGCAATACTGCAACATGCACGACTGTAGCAAACATGGATTCATGGATCCACGCAAAATCAACGACGTATTGGTTGATCATTTTCCTGATCCAACACTGGACAACATTTACAAGTCGCTGGTGATAAACCACTATCGGTCATTTATCCTTCTGTCCTACAACACTGCGTAAGTATTTTCTTCCTTCCGTACCGATTTCAATTCCGTGTGCATACATAAATTTTTCATATGTGTCATCTAAACCACTTTGCAGATTCCACTGGGTTCTATTAGTAATTGACATGGATAACTCGCGGATCCATGCCTTTGACTGAATGGATAAACCAGAGTCCACATACACAAAGATATTTGAACTGCTAAATAGGTAATGCCATCTTACTTGCTAGCTGTTGCATATATGCGGTTCTCTGATAATTACTAGCTAACTTTTAACTGCACGTAGGGCATGGGAACGGCTTCGGACTAATGTTCGCGAAAATTGGAAAGATAAGCTCTCCGTGAGGATGAACTTTCCAGTGAGTTACATGCTCCAAAGTTGTTTTGAATTATTACTTTGTTCTAAAATATGAAATGTATATTAAACTTGTCGTCGTTTGTTCTTTAGTGTGCAAAACAGTCGCAGGGCACCAACTTATGCGGATACTACGTCTGTGACTACATTCACTGCTTTGTGACCGATGTCACAACTATCGACGATATAGATGTACGTATAACAGCTATTCATACATTACGTACCGATTTCTTATTAACTTCATATATTTATTTCTCGTTTGATCGAATTAATGACAGCTTATGCAAGTAAGAGACAACCTCCCCACGAGACTTTCATACAAGCCGCTCGGGAAGAATTGATGGGATTTATAAACGAGCGAGATCATTGATCCCACTGGGGAGTTCTATTTTAAATTAAGTAACTTAACCACCGGATCCACAAAATAGACAATGTTTTATAACATACGAAATATATGTGGATATTGTACATATGTGTATATGTTTTGGTAATATATTATATGTATTTTTTTTCTTAAGTTCATTTATATGTGTGTAACTTATATATTTATAAATATATATTATATAATATATATTTATAAATATATGTGTGTAAAATAATAATATGTGTGTAATATGTAATATGTAGCACTGTTGGTGAAAGAATAAAATTTAAAAATATAAAAATTCTTTAGTCCGGTTGAAGCCACCAAGGACTAAAAGATGGCGCAGCCGGCTATGTGGCTCCGCCATCTTTAGTCCCGGTTGGTGGCTTCAACCGGGACTAAAGTTGCACATTTAGTCCTGGTTATTTAACCGGGACTAGAGATCGTCCATCTCTAGTCCCGGATTCGTAGTCCCGGTTTGACAACCGGGACTACTGGGGGTTACGAACCGGGACAGTTGTGGCTTTCTCCAGTAGTGTTAATCAACAATAATTTATTGTTTCTAATAAAGAAGTTATCTATTTTCTTCTGGAATAGAAATACTTTATTCGTAAACTCATAAAAATATAAACATTAAACAATTATCTCCACAGTTATATGGCATATCACTAACAACATGGACCTTGATGTAATAAGAGTTGAATATAACTCCTTTTTGGTTGGATAATATTTATTTCAGACTTCTGTAAACACACTGTCAATACACTAGCTAGAAATCTTATCTTCATGGAAATATGACTTCGTATATATCAGATATGGTTGTGTAGTTTCACTACTTAGCGTCTCGAATGCCAGTTCTCATCCAGCACTAAACTTTGGGCACTGATGAGGGAGGGGGGAGGTCATTAGTGCTATGCTGGTTTCAAAACAAACGCTAACGAATCAACACCGATAATACCGATCCAAATTTAAAATTTGGGCTACAAAAAATTAAAAAATATATATTTTAATACTACTACCATGCATACCCATATATATACCCGGCCCCAATTGCTAGTCTATTTTTTTTCAAGTCTACTTACCGTGCGGAAATTCAAATCCGACACCTCTCCTTCGTGTGTACCGACCCTTATCAACTCACCTATACATCAATTCTGTTAGCAAATGGATAGTTTTCCCTTTTGAGCCTTTCTAACCAAGATTTGAATCATGAATTTGAATAACTAAAAACTTCAAATGAAAAGGTTATAGCCTACAAAATCATAGATCTCATTGAGAGATACAATTTTCATATACACTTTGTCTCTATCCAAGCTTGTATGAAAAATTTAAGTTCATATCCGAAACCGGTAAAAATATAGTTAGGGCCATCAGTGCTAGTTAGTAGCTACAAGTGTCACACAGATGAGGCATGTATTAGTGCCGGCTTATAGCTCCAACCCGACACTGATAACCCTGATTCAAATTTGAAAATTTTACCACCGCAAATTCTTACTAGCGCCGGTTATACCAACGAGCTGACACTGATGAGTGGTACGGTGCTGGCTAACTATACAGACCAGCACTAATTGTCATCAATGCCGGTTCTTGCCAAGAGAGGGCACGCGCGGGTTCGAGGGAGAGGGAGAAACCCTTATCAGTGCCGGTTTCGACGCAACCAGCACTGATAGGTTGTTCTGTTGTAGTAGAGCTTGTCAGGTTCGCGAAAAAATTTCTTTACTGAGATGCTTAATTTTGTTATGAATGAAACTTGATTGTTAAACAATGCAATATCTAATACTCGAAACATGTCTTCTGTACTCTATATCTCAACAATACGTGGGAATAAACGTCGATCAACGAAACTAAAATTCCATACGGAATTAATACAAGCACATCCACATGCATGATATATTGGTGTAATTCAGTAATTAACAAATGAGCAATATATCTATCCTAAAATGTGAACCACAATCACATATATGATATATGTACACCAATTTATAAACAAATTAGCATGCATATACATATATAAACAACAAAAGAAACAGCAAAGAGAACAAATGCACCCAGTAATTAATAAACACGTACATATATATGAATATCATTGACATGAAGAATATACCATACATATAGCGTTGCATTGCCATGCAATCACTGGTTCAATGCTTGCTGTGACGCCCGAGCCTGAGCTCCAAGTCGATCTCCCTCTCCGGCAGCTGACCTGCAACCTGCTGCTCTGATCCTTCCGGTGCCTGCGGCTCGCCGCCGCCACGGCCGACGCCGAGGTGCAAGCCGTGATCGCGAGCAGTGGCCTCATCGAACAGGCTTAGCTCCCTTGGGCCCACGACCGCCTCCTCTTCGGCCGCGCTACCGTAGTACATCGCGAAGCTGCTGCTGCTGCCTGTGCTGGCGCTGCTGCTGCTCACCACGGGCGTCACCGCCGGGGGGTACGCTGCCAGGTGGCGGTACTGGCCATAGCACTCGACGCTCCGTGACACCATCCTTATGGCGGCGGGCGTCGTCGTGGACGTGTCGCGGGGGGCGGCGCCGGGCTTGGCGCGGTCGCGGCGGTGGATGTTCATGTGCCCCCCAAGCGCCTGCGCCGTGGTGAACCCGCGCTTGCAGAACACGCACTCGTAGTACGGCCGGGCCGTCGCCGGCGGCGACGACGTGGGCGCCGCCGCTTCACCTTCGTCCCCAGCCCCCGCCACCGCCGCCGTCTGATCGTCCGTGCCAGGTGAGCTGACGCTCTCGTCGACTCTTGAATCCGCCGCCACGGATTCCTTGTTACTTCCAGTCTCCATGTGGTATGATGATAAATCAATCGAAAAGATCAATTGAAGATCTATGGTGAGTCGTGAAGAATCGGGGATGGACGGGGTTAAAGAGGGAAGCATTGGTATTATCAGCAGTTTTGCGAATAAATTAGGGATGGTACACACGGTTTTGACAGGATAGTTTTGGAGGGCATCTGCTCGGCCGGCCTTGGTGCCTAGCAGCTGCTTCGCTATCCATATATTAGACTAATATTTACTGTGACCTAGCTGTACTGTACCTTCTCCTGCAGTGAAATGAGCAATGAAGGTGCTTCACAAAAAAGTCTCCAATAATTGAATCTATACTAAAAAATCGTTTTTGCACACGGTCAAAGTCAATTTTTGCAGGCGGCTGGGTGACCCGCACCTGCACCTAGGTGTCTGCGAAAATCATATTTTTCTACGCGGCCAGCACAACCGCAGGCAAAACAAGGTTTTCGCATGTGGTCCCTTATACTGATCGCTTGCGAAAATAATTTCTGTAAAAAAAATTCCAAACCACCAAATCGGCTGAAACAGCCGACCAAAACCCTGGCTCCCGAAGCCGTCATCATCGCAGCCGCTACAGCTATCGTGTCATTGTCGTCGTCATCGTCGTAGCCACCGCCGCCACTCCCACCGTGCCTGGCCGGACTAGGAGGATTTGCTGCTCTCACAGGCGCCTGTGGCGGATCTATCCGCCCAATTCGAGGCTGCAGCCGCCGGCCGAGGCCATTCCCGCTACCCCAAGGCTACTAGATCCATGCTCCGGCGTCGCTCCCGAGGACGGGGGTGATGGATCCGCGCATCGTTGTGGCTCTCGAGGATGGAGGCGACGGATGTGCACCGAGGCCACTGGGTCCTTGCACCAGAGCCGCTAGTCTCCCCGAGGCGCCGGATCCGCGCTTGGAAGGAGAGGATCCACACGTTGGCGCCGCCCATTTTCCTAGTCGTGTATCCGTGCTGGGAAGGAGAGGCCATCGTTGATCTGTCACCTCCGTGCTCGGTCACCATCGGAGGGGAGGGGGAAAAGTGATGGGAGAGTGGGAGAGACCGTCGTCGATTTGCCATTGCCATCGTCGTCCTCCGCCACCGCCGCCAGCTGCTGGAGAGAGGATGCAAAGGAGAGAACTGAGAGAGAGATAGGGAGAGGTGGAGACTGGAGAGAGAGGCTGAGAGAGAGAGGAAGAGACTTAAAGAGGAGAGGGAGAGGTATAGTATTTTTTAAAGGAGAGATGCTGTTGGTATGTAATTTCATCGTGAGACCTCTTATGGGTCCGCCTAAAATAATCGTATTATCACAGGTGGCCCTTGAGCCATCCTTCGGGGAGCAATTTTTGTAGGTGAGAGTAGTTATGGTCTGCCAGTAACCTACAGTGGTGTTCTCATTCAGAAATATCGGTTTTCTAGTAATGAATATTACTATAGTAAAGCTTTCGCTCTCGTGATCAGTTTTAGGGCAGGTTGGCTTTCTTGCATAGTATAACTTGGTTTCGTGTATGTTAAAAGTTGCTAATTTCGTTCGTTTCTTCGCTTGGTAAGATCGTCGATAAAGCACTTTGTTGCGTGATAGGATTTATTGTACTTCATCTATATTTCTCGAGTTTTGCACCGGTGATGGAAAAAGTAGTAGAATTAAATGGGGATGGTTTTGGTTGATCAATAAAAAAGGTCATTATAGAATCCAACATAACCTGATATGGTCTTCTCGGGAGAAGGACAATCCACACGCAACTCTTGACACCACAGGTCGAGCGCGCTACAACACCTTTCAAGATAAGCCTAGATCCAGACTTCTCTTTCATTCAGGAGTTAAACATCTTGGCTTATCTTCAAGTTGTCGGCAGTTTGCACCAGTGTCTCTCGTACTTGGTCTCCCAGTACTTCGCTTGCAGTCTCATTTCTTCATAGGAGTTCTCGAGGCCTGATAAGAACGTGATATCTTTAAGACAACTTTCAAGTTTGAAGAGAGCCTAAAATTTGGATAAAGAGAGGAGCACTTCTTACTCTGACACTGCGTCTGGAAGAATTTGAGTTGTGCTTCACATGAAGCCAAAGCTTGGGTAGAGGCGTTGTCAAGAGCACCAATAGCCGGCAGGAGGTCACCACTCCCCGAGACCAAGGACACATCAGACGAATCCAACATGACTACAAGGTCAGTGGATCGTCCGTTTTGCTGGACGACCACGACATCATCATCAATACATCTACAAACAACATGGATCAAGTTACTTACAAACATAGTCTGGCATGGTTGTTCTGACAAAGCAGGACCGGAATTGTTTTGTAAGTATAATAGAGCAGAAAAATCTACTCTTCAAATTAACCGATGACAGATTGCCATCATCCTCCACCTTTTTCATCATGTCTTCACTTCGTTCATCAGCCCTTCCCCAATTGAGCATGTCTTCGATGTCGATCTCGGGGTGAGCGAGCTTCTAGTAGGCAAGGACGTGGCATGGCTGGTCTTCAAACTAGTTTGTGTGGCTTCGGCGATTTGAGTGGAGTGGGACACTAGGACATCCTCCAGTTCGGTGATCAATTCCCCTAGTGAGGACAAAACACTTGTTTCTTCCAAAAACTGGGGATGGGGATGACCATGCCGAGGCTCAGGGCGACCTCATTGAGGTGTGTGAAGTTTGACTATTTTGTATATAAATCCATGTCCAAAATCAGCCGGGGTACACAAAACAACAAATCAATATATAGATCCAAATGTAAATAAAGCGTAAATATTTACAAAAGAGGCACTTAGTCCTCACACTGAAAAGAAAACAACAGCAGCGGAAAAGGGGACCATCCTAGTGGGGCTTTGGCTCCACTTTATAGGCAAATCTCAACTGAGGTATAAGTCTTGGTCCTCTAACTTCGTTTTCAACTCAGAAGCACTAAACTTCGAAAAGGGGATAATATAGCAAGACTGAGTACAACCACTGTACTCAGCAAGCCACACCAATAATGCTGATGTGCAAGGAGAGACAAAGGGAGGCTTGTGGCTATTTGCATAAAGGCGGTTGTAAACGTTTGTAGTTGAAAACATTAAAACAGTTGATTAATTAAGGCAAGATTAATATTCACTAAACAATGCTACACCACGTTGAACAGACCCAACCATTTCACCTAAACAACACCATTAAGCCATATTTTAGTTTGATAATTATGACCAATAAACATGGCTAGATGTCTCGAGCTCACAACTCATACTAGATGTATGTAATGTGATTATGCCATTAAGTGAGCTAGTGGTAATTATACATGGCTAAACATACCTTAATTCTAGCAAGGTCAACATAAGTAACAAGAGCTTGTCAAATTACTACCCAGGTTTGACAAAGAAAGGATATCAAGTAAACATGGCACAAACAAACAGATAGAAAAACCCTATTCCCATGTAATTAGCAAAACATACAATTTATTTGCAAATGGTAAAAAATTTTTAAAATTAGGTTCAACATGCTCATGGAGGAATATGTGAGTTCCCTTGCTTCTTCGATCAGTCTTACGGACTTTTTTCCTCATGGTCGCAAACTTCCGAAACGACGGATTCTATACACTCACAAGCAAAATGAGGAAAAAACCTAATAAAAGTAAATAAATAGTATATCAAAAGTAAACAAACATGTAGATATTGATTTTTGATGAATGTTGCAAGTTGAATGGCTCAATTTGGAGTTCGTATGAATTAGTTTTGATTTTTAGAAGTTTTGAGCTATTTAAATGAATTTTGGAAAGTAATTCGGTTTATTACGCAATTATTAGTTATTTTCTTAAAGGAAATCAATGATTATTGCATCAGCAGAGGGGACCGGCATTGACAACAGGGCTCCATGCATCAACGGCTAAATGGAGGCCGACCTACCGTGGACCGAGTCCACAGAGGCATCGGCACGGGCGCACCACGGGGCGGCCACGTGGTGGCCATGGTGGCCCGACAGGGTAAGGTGGCACTGATAAGGCGCCACGATGACACCGACATGGGACAACACAGTAAGGCCATGTGGATGGCCCGGATTCACTCCAGGGCAAATCGGACGGCCGGGGCAAGTGGGAGCGGGCCTCGTCGGTCGGCCGGCCAGGGAGCGACGGCACGAGGCCCGATGGTCGTCGACGGTGGCCATCCGGCGTAGCGACGCACGGCGAAGGCGGCGAAGGAGGAGGGTGCGAGAGGGGGACTCACTGAGGGATTGCTACAAGGATGGGGCACGGTGGTAGAGGGACGGCAGTGGCGGGCTCCTCGGGATGGAGTGGGATGACACTTCTGCGGCTTCTAGCAAAGGTGGAGGGGCGGCCGAGGATTGCTGCAACCTAGGAAAGACGAGAAAGGGGTTAGGAGAGGTAGGATGGCCAGGGAGCGGTGAGGAGAGATGGCCGAAGATGGAGCTCGTGGCAGGGCTCACAGGGTGACGAGGAGAGGGGGGTTTCGACGGCTCTCGTCGGTGGAGAAAGTCGTGGCCAAGGGGCTCCTCGACCCTGTAAAGGTGGTGGGGCGATGATGTGCTCGACACTAACTAAGACGGCGGAAATGGCGGCCCGGGGAGGGGAATGGCGACGACGACGGCTTGGGTTGTCGGTGGAGACGATGTTATAGTTGTCTTTTGGTGTCACAACCCGATTTTCGTTCGGGATTAAAAATCATTAAATAATACATTCTCTAGAAATTAAATAAAATTAAAAGAAAAGTTATCAAGTGAAAATAAGAAGGAAATTAAATTTTCCTTTAAAAATCATGGCTAGAAATATTTTTATAATATTCTCCATGATATAAAGTATTCTTTGAAAAGTTCAGTTTGCCTCCCTTTTCTCTTTCAAGCCCGGCCCGTTCCTCTCTCTCCCGTGCCCGTGCTTGCCTCTCCTTCCCGTGGGCTGGCCTGTTTGTTTTTCTTTCCCGCGCACAAAGTCCATTTCGCATCCTCCACCTCTCGAGACAATGACAGGTGGGGCCCAGCTGTCAACTTTGTCTTCCTCGGGAGACTCGGCCGCCGTGCCATCGCCCGCTGCTACTCGCGTCGCTTCACTCGCATCATTCTACACCCTCCTCCCCGCCCGTGTCGCTGCAATCACCGCCCGCCTTCCCGCCCGTCCCGCACACGCCATGCCCACGAAATGGTGGGATTCGAATTTCGAATCCCGGCCGCCCGCCATTATCACCGTGCACCGTCCCGCCGTGAAATCCGCTGCTCCCCGGCCAAGTCCACCCTCCCCGCGCTCCTATAAAGACCGGCCGCACCCCCTCTCTGTTTCCCCTTTTCCGCACAAGGTTGTCGCGCCTAGCGCTCTCCCCGTGTTTCTTCTCGCTCCGCCGCTCACCGCCATCCTCTGGTTGCGTGCCGTCGCCGTTCCAAGCACCGTCGGTTTGTGCCAAGGCCACCTCCACCTTCCCACATCCCGCTGCACCACGGCCATCGTTCCACGCCCTCGAACCATCGCTGGAGCCCCCACCGCGATGCTCCCCGAGCCGCCGCCATCCTTTTCACCGCCGGCCACCGCTCCCTACCATCTCGCCGCTTCCCAAGCTGAGCCGTTTTGCCCTCTTGCTTCGCCGCGCCGAGCCGCTCCTCGGCCTCCCCTCCGTCGTCGCCGGGAGCCAACGGAACACCGTGTCGCTGTCATCCCGAGTGCCGGCCGCTGTCTCCGCTCACTGCCTCGTCTGCGCCGCTCCGTTCCCGCTCGTGCTCGGTAAGCCGCCTCTCCGCCCTCTTCTGCCTCTTTCCGTGCACGCCGCCGCGCCGATGGCCGCCGCTGGTGATCATCAGGCGAGTGCGTTGTCGCCGCGCCCCGCCGTGGCCCCGCCGCTCCCTAGCCATCTGATCGGCCGCTTCGCAGATCAGGTGTTAACGACAAAATTTGGTAATCAAATATCCAGGTTTGAGGCTGAGATTGAAGCGGAATTGAGGGAGCACGCGATCTGCGATAAAACAGAGGCCGCATCGGCTGAGTTTGAATCGGCTACAGAGCCAGTTGGCTAAGTCCGAATCAGACCAGGACAGCCGATAGCCGATTCTGATTGGAGATAGAGGTGAAGCCAATCCCAAAAGGAAAACTTAAGAGATAATTATTGGATTCGATTTCCGAAGTGCGTTAAAGATATTATCATCTATGGATAAGGTCTTGCAACAGCAATTGTATCTTTCAAGTTAGGATATCTTGTATAGTTTCCTATTGTGATAATGTCGGTTTGTTTAGAGATTTAATCTGTAATAGGAATCGTGTCCATTACGGACTTATTGTGTATTCGGGTATAAATATGACCCGAAACCTTGTAAAACATATCAACATACATCAATACAACCTCGACGCATCGCCAACCCTTTTGTTTTTACTTTTCTCGATGAGTTCTTGCTCTGTTCTTGGGCTGCATCGACTTCGATCTCCAAGAAAGGTAATTTCTTGTTATAAGCAGCTTGTGGTATCGGGGCTAGTGCTTCCATCATTATGACACTCTGATTCTGATGTTGCAAACTGTTTAAGTTATCATATACGGCATATAATCTAGATCAATGTTTAGATCTATCTTGCGATTGGCTAATATCTCTTTGAGAATAGCAGCCGACAAAGCTACATCCGGAGGTTGATTTAGGTTATATGGCGTATCTACCATCTTGAAGAGCTCTCATTAGCCTATATAAATCTTATAATTCTTTTGGTACTTAATGCTGCATCTAATCAACCTATTAAGTCGCCTTTAGAATTATACAGATTCATTTGGTTCAATATTTGCTATTAGAGATAGAACCGGGGTTTCAGCCGGTCTTACCTATTCTGATCATCTTTATGTGTTATTACTATTAGATGTATTAGAATTACCTTTTATATTAAGATCTCAATCTGCTTAAATGTATTAAGCTCGGAATCAATATGTTAGTTTGCACTAACAACCGATTGACCTTGGTTTAATGCATTTAATTTAGATTAATATCTTTCTATAAAATATATCGGAGTACTAGCCGATTTACTTTAGATCTGCGACATCGGCTAGGTTATCAATATATATAATTGTGTTCCTAACGTACTTTTGGATCTAAGTGATTTATACTGTCTCGGTATGCTACCGATCTATCCCAATCACTTAATCTAAATGTGCTTTGGGATAGCAATTGCATATTTATTAATATCTATAGTCGTTTATTAATATCTATAGCCAATCGAGTAAGATCTAACCTTAACCAAACGCCTACTCTTTGTTTTCTTGTTGGTTACAGGACCAAACCAACTGACACGCCTGCTAAATCACTAGAGGCCACCAATTTGGACCTGCACCAGAGTTAAGCAGATCTCCCAGGTCAGCGCGTGTAAAAAATTTACACCAACACTCTTTTGGCACGCCCAGTGGGACCACATCTTCCGGATCCAGCGCAATGGTGAACGTCATATCGGTTGATCTCGACCAGGAAAACGTCATCCCGGTGACTATGGATAAGCTTTCGGCTGAACAGAAGGCCGAATATCAGCAGATGGTTGAGAGGCTGCAAGCACATTATCTGCAATCTTTCGTCCAGACCAGATCTGGGGCAATCCTCCAGAAATTCACGTTCAACATTGAAGACCTTGATACTTCTTCCGGTGAAGACAGGAAAGGGAAGAAAAAGATGGAGGAAGTCAAGCAGGAGCAGGACGATTCAGAGCTCCACGCGCTGCAATATTGGATCGACTCGGTTGTCCACCATGCGCTTGTCAACCAGTAAGGAATATTGGTGAACACGTTAAACAACATGATAAGCACCATGGTTGATTCAAAGATAGCCGAGCAGCTTCCGAGAGGGCCGACATATGTCACTGATGGCCAGTTCCCACCATATAGAACGCTGTCAACGCACGGTTTACCAGTCCCTCCGCTCGGGCAGCCGATTCCTCCACGGGGAGCCTCGATCCAGCCGAACGCACAGTTGTCGGCTACGCGACCGCATCCCAAGGTTCTGGTTCGACAGCAGTCTCAACATGAGGGCCTCGGCATCCCAGTGACGACTCAGGAGCAGGCGAAACACATGTTTAACACCAATCGGCATCCCGTCATACATAACGTGCCGATTGGTAACTATCTGCCGGATCCACCTCACAACTCCGGCGGCAATCGGCCTCTCCCTGAGCAGACGCAACCACTCGTTTCTCGTCAGCCTCCTCCTATGAACCAGTTTCATCATCAATTTCCAGGGGGCAGCTACGAACAGCATTATCGGCCTCAGACGCCACCAATGCAGTATCGGCAAGGGCCTACCCACCACGAGCAATACGAGCCGATACCACCATTGCAAGAAAACAGATCGTGGGTCGATTTGATTACAGACGTGATGCGTGATCAGTTCGACCTCAAGCCAAAAGACTCTGGTAACAAGTACCGGTACCCATATCCAGAATATTTTGAAAGGGTACCCCTGCCAAACTGGTACAAGGTGCCGGACTTTTCAAAGTTCTCTGGCAAGACAACGTATCAACCTATGAATACGCCAGCCGATTTCTGGCGCAATGCGGAGAAGCATCGGCTACTGACGCGCTCAGAGTGCGTTTATTCCCACTATCACTCTTGGGATCGACCTTTACATGGTTTTCATCTCTGTCTTACAACTCGGTCAAGAGCTGGGCCGATCTTGAGAAGCAATTCCACAACTACTTGTACTCTGGCACGCACTAAATGAAGTTGTCGGATCTGACCAGTGTCAGGCAGAAGCACGAGGAATCGGTGCAAGATTACATCCAAGCGGTTTAGGGACATGAGGAACCGCTGCTACAGCCTGGTACTGTCAGACTATCAGCTGGCCGATTTAGCCTTTCATGGCCTTTTGGCCCCGATCCGTGAGAGGTTTTCGGCTCAAGATTTCGAGAGCTTAGCCCATTTGGTTCAGAAGGTGACGGCCCACGAACAAAGATTTCAAGAATCAAAGAAGGCCTTGAAGAAAGTCACCCATGTCGCCTACGCAACGGATTCCGATTCAAGCGACAGCGACACAGAAGTTGCAGCAGCCGAATGGACTAAGAACAAAAAGGCTATAACATGCCAATGGCTGAAGAAATCAGCTAAGGAAGAAAAGTATGATTTTGATATAACCAAAGTCGATAGGATCTTCGATCTACTGTTGAGGCAGAAACAGATACAGCTTCCGGCCAACCACGTCATTCCATCGGCCGACGAGCTCAAAAAGAAAAAGTATTGCAAGTGGCACAACACCACCTTCCACAGCACCAACGATTGCAAGGTCTTTTGTCAACATATACAGTCGGCCATCGAGGCAGGGAAGATTATGTTCAAGGAATCGGCTAAGCCGATGAAAATTGACAGCAATCCCTTCCCTGTCAACATGGTCCAAGCCGGCCCTAGGCGAGCTGATCGAACAGAATGGCATACAGCTCAGCCGAATCCCAACAAACAACCGAGGCCGCCTTGGAACAACAGGAGCCAACTGCGATGAATGTCGCGTCAATCCACATGGTTTACACCAGTGGCCGATCAGCCGATCGACACCCCAGACAGACAGATAGCCGACTGCGGTTCCAGCGTAGGGTTCATGAAGAAGAAGAGAATCAACGCGACAAGCCGTACCAGAGGACGTCGGATCGGCTAGGAGTGGCATACTTTCGCCGCCATGACGGCTGTGATCCACATTAGCACTACGAGTTTTTCCGATTCTGTTGGGAATCAGGAATGAGGCTGCCCACCCTTGAGAACTGCCCGGCCTGCAACAAATATAGGGAGGACGAATACAGAGATCCACCGATGGAAAGCTCAAGCCGATTCTTTCCCCGAGCCATTCAACTCAACCAACGGAAGCTTTCCATCAACGATCGGCTCTGTCCAATTCACCAAGACTTTTTCTAAGAAGAACACAAAGAAGACGATGAAGAAAAGGCTGAAAAAGAAAAATCGACCAAACCCCAATGGTGTCCTTCAGACCTGTTCACCAAAACACAGAAAAGAAAAATTCAGAGGCTGAAGAGCGAAGGACAGGAGGAAGAAGCCCAGCAAATGATTCAACGGCAACAACGTTGGTAGGGCAGAAAACAATGGTGTATCAAGGAACATGCAGCCCCAGCCGACAAAGCCAAAAGGGCAGAAAAAGGCAAAGGAGTGGCCTCTGCATCGATCAATATGGTGTTCATATTGCCAGCCGAATTCGAGGCTGTCGAGGCCGATACAGACACAGTCGAGAAACCCGAAGGGACAGAGAATCGACATTTGAAGCCCCTGTACATCAAAAGATTCGTCAACGGCAAGCCGATGTCAAAGATGTTAGTCGATGGAGGGGCTGCTGTCAATCTCGTGCCCTATGCAACCTTCAGAAAGCTAGGCAAGGAAGCCAATGACTTGATCAAGACCAACATGGTACTCAAGGATTTCGGCGGCAACCCATCGGAGGCCATGGGAGTTTTAAACGTCGAGCTGACCGTCGGCAGCAAAACCTTACCCACAACGTTTTTCGTCATCGACGGGAAGGGGTCGTACAGCCTACTGCTCGGAAGGGATTGGATCCACGCCAACTGCTGCATCCCATCCACAATGCATCAAATCTTAATCCAATGGCAAGACGACAAGATAGAAATTGTGCCAGCCGATAGGTCAGTCAATGTCGCTAACACCGACATAACTTTATGGGAAGTCGACGACATTGATTGCCTGTCCGACAAAGTTTGGCAGGCCAATTTTCTCAAGGTGTACGATTCTGACATGCAGCCAATTGGAGACGAAGAGCCTCAACTATTACTTTGAGGGTGTCGTGGAGGGCTCGAACATCTACAACAAGGACACCATGGACGACATCGACGGTAAACTCGGGCAAGGTTTTATGCCGGTCGACGATTTGGAAGAAGTAGATATAGGTCCAGGAGATAGACCTAGGCCGACATACATGAGCAAAAATTTGTCTTCTTATTTTAGGACCAAGCTTATTGATTTATTGAAGGAATATAAACATTGCTTTGCTTGGGAGTATTTTGAGATGCCCGTCCTTAGCCGATCTATTGTTGAACATCGGCTTCCTATTAAGCCTGGATATCGGCAGTATAAATAGCCTCCCAGGAGGTTTAAAGCCGATATGTATGAGGAAATTAAAGCTGAAATCACTCGGCTATGTGATGTCGTTTTATTCGGCCCTGCCGATATGCAGAGTGGGTTTCACGTTTGGCTTGTCGGCTGGCCAATTCTTGGGATTTCTTATTCATCAGAGGGGAATCGAGGTCAACCAGAGAAGCATCAATGCTATCAAGACTATTCAACCTCCGAAGGACAAGAAGGAACTGCAGTCATTGATCGACAAAATCAACTTCATCAGACGCTTTATAGCCAATCTGTCAGAGAAGATGGAGCCATTCACACCTCTGCTTCGGCTGAAAGCCAATCAAGCATTCATTTGGGGGGCAGAGCAGCAGAAGGCTTTGTACAATATTAAGAATGATCTGAGTTCCCCTCCAGTATTGATTCCTCCACAAAAGGGAGTGTCGTTCAAGTTATACCTGTCAGCCGACGAGAAGTCTATCGGCTTGGTTCTGATTCAGGAGATCGAAGTGAAAGAAAAGGCAATTTTTATCTTAGCAGAAGACTTCTGGATGCAGAGACAAGGTACTCTCCCATGGAAAAAATTATGTTTGTGTCTGTATTTTTCATGCACGAAGTTAAGGCATTATTTGTTATCCAACGAATGCACTATAGTTTGCAAAGCCGACGTAGTAAAGTATATGCTATCGGCTCCAGTCCTGAAAGGACGAGTTGGGAAATGGATATTTGCTTTGACGGAGTTTGATTTAAGGTTTCATGCACTCAAGGCAGTAAAAGGACAAGCTATATCCGATTTCATAGTGGAACACAGAGATGATTCAATCGGCTTAGTGGATATCATGCCTTGGACTCTGACTTTTGATGGCTCGGTCTGCACCAACGGATGCAGCATCGGCTTGTTGATAATCTCTCCCAGGGGGGCAAGCTTCGAGTTTGCTTTTTTCCATCACGCCACATGCCACAAACAACCAAGCCGAATATGAAGCCATTCTCAAAGGGTTACAACTGCTCAAGGAAGTCGAAGCCGACGCCATCGAAATAATGGGCGATTCACTATTGGTCATCAGCCAGTTATCAGGGGAATACGAATGCAAGAATGACACGCTGATGGTCTACTATCAGAAATGCCAAGATTTGATGGATAACTTTCAACTGGTAACCTTGAAACACATCCCCAGAGAGCAGAACTCAGAAGCAAATAATTTGGCCTAGGGGGCATTAGGCTACAAACCGATGACAAAAGAAACTGAAGTGGAGATTGCAATCATCATAGCGATGACTGGAGGTTTGATGTCTACAATTATCTACAAAACCCTTCTCAGTCGGCCTCAAGAAAATTACGTTACAAGGCTTTATGATATGTCTTGCTCGATGAAGATCTATATTATCGGACGATTGATGGCGTGCTTCTTAAGTGCCTAGGTGCCGATCAAGCAAAGGTTGCTATAGGAGAGGTGTACGAAGGGATCTGTGGCACTCATCAATCGGCTCATAAGATGAAGTGGCTACTTCGGAGAGCAGGATATTTTTGGCCAACTATGCTGGAAGACTATTTCAAGTACCATAAGGGCTGCCAAGATTGTCAGAAATTTGGGGCTATACAAAGGGCACCAGCATCGGCCATGAACCCTATCATTTAAGCCTTGGTCGTTCAGAGGTTGGGGCATCGACATGATCGGCCAAACCAATCCACCCTCTAGCAAGGGACACAAGTTTATATTGGTGACAACCGATTATTTTACCAAGTGGGTGGAAGCAATTTCTTTAAAAAAGGTTGACTCCGGGGATGTGATCGAGTTTGTTAAGGAGCATATCATATACAAATTCGACGTCCCTCAGACTATAAGTACATATCAGGGATCTATCTTTGTCTACGATGAGTTTGTTCAGTTTGCCGATGGCATGGGGATTAAATTGCTGAATTCGTCACCATACTATGCTCAGGTTAACGGGCATGCCGAGGCTTCCAATAAAAGTTTGATCAAGTTGATCAAGAGCAAGATCAGTGAGTACCCAAAGCAATGGCATAGCCGATTGGTCGAATCACTGTGGGCTTATCGGATTGCTTACCACGGATCAACCTAAGTGCCTCCATATAAGTTGGTATACGGACATGAAGCAGTTTTGCCGTGGGAGAATATCATCGGTTCAAGAAGGATTCAGTTGCAGGATGAATTGATAGCCGATGATTACTATAATCTGATGATGGATGAGTCCGAAGACCTAGTTCTGTCTAGGATGCGTGCATTGGAAAAAGTGACCAGGGACAAGGAATGGGTGGCTCGTCATTACAACAAGAAAGTTGTGCCCAAGTCTTTTGAAGAAGGCAAGCTTGTTTGGAAACTGATATTGCCGATCAGCTCAAGAGATAGCAAATTTGGTAAGTGGTCACCTAATTGGGAGGGACCTTTCAAGATCCACAGATGCGTCTCTAAAGGAGCCTACATGCTAGAAGGATTAGACGGAGAGGTATTTGGAAGGGTTCTTAATGGCAAATACTTGAAAAAATATTACCCAAGTATTTGGATCAACTCATGATTCGGCTAAGCCCTTGCCAATCCATGCTAGCCAATGTGTCATACACATCGCCTTTAGGACATCTTTGCTCTATGTTCTTCCCTCCTAAGTTCTTCTAATCGGCTGGAAAGAGCCGACAGGTGACGCAAAGCTTCGTCTTATAATTTTATCAATGTCGAGGACTACATTGAAAAATTAGGGGGCATATACTATACAAAGTCACAAATTACGGACCGACGGAGTCAGAAATTACGGACCGAGGACTCAAAAAATTTTTCTTTCAAGTTTTTCAAAGCATTCGGGACATAGAGACAAGTGAATCGGCAGAAGGCACATAATTGGAATTAAAGACGTAATGAGCAGAACACAAGTTACAAGTTACAAATGTTAAGAGTTTCTGAATGTTGCGTCCTATTACGCCCCCAAGAAGTTGTCTATGGCTGATATCGCTTGTAACATCCTGAAAATCGAAGAAACTGAAATCGGAACGTAAAAATCGGAACTTTCAAAAACCTTCGCTTGTTGCTTCTTCCTCGGGTTTGTTGCTTCTTATTTGCCAGCTCAGTTGCATAAATCTAGTTGTGATCAATTCCCTTTCGGTGTTTGGGGATGATTTGGAGTCTGTCGGAAAGAAAAATGCGAAAGTCCGTATTAGGGATTTTAAAAGAAATCGAAGATAGGATGTGGATTTATGAAAATGCGAATTTGTGAAATAGAGTATTAATTGTGGAGGGTGAAAGATAAATTAGGACACAAAATAAATAATAAAATATTTGGAAGTCGTACTCGGAATCTGGGAAATTTTTGAAAAATAAAATAGGGAATTATGAAATTAGGAAAAATGGATTTAAATAAATAAATATGAAAAATATGGTGGGAAAATAAAAGTGGAGAAAAAGTTGAAAATATTATATTAAAAATTATTTTTGAAATATAGGAATTTATTTTGGAATTTTTAGAGGAGAGGAAAATTGAAATAGGAATTAAAAATCAAAAATCGGGAAAATTGATAAATGACACTATTCATATTGCGCCATGTGTTTGACGCCGTACCGCGCCGCGCGCCGCGCGCGCGACACGCGCGCGCGCCGCCGCGCCGCCGCCGCCCTCGCATCGCGCGCGCGCCGCCGGCCCCTACCCCGCGCGCGCCGCGCGCGCGCCGCGCACGCCCGCGCCTTGGCTCCGCCGCGCCGCGCGCCCTCTCCGCCACGTGCCGTGCACGCGCCCGCCCCGCCGCGCCGCACGCCCTCGCCGCCACGCGCTCGCCGCGCCGGACCCCCAAGCCGCGCGTGCATCCCGTCCGGACCCCGCCGCATCCCGCTCGCCGCGCCACGTCGCAAGCGCCGCGCCGCCCGGCTTCTGCGCCGCCGCATGGCAACCACCGAGCCGTGCTGCGCCGGCCCCCTCCTCTTCTCCCGCCTCGGCCGCGGCTATAAAGGGGCGAAAACCCCCACTTCTCCTCACACCGCCGCCGCCCCTCTCCCTCCTTCCCAAGCCAAAAGCGCCGCCGCCGCCGTGCGCCGAGGTCCCCGTGCCCCACCGCACCTCCCCGAGGTCCGTCATCGCCGGTAAGCCCCGCCGCCGCCCTCTTTTCCCCATGCGCTCGCGCCGCCGCCGCTCTGTTTCGGTCGAACCTCGGTCGAACACGTTAAGCGCAATGAGCAGTGGCGCTGGAAAAAGAAAAAAATAAAATAAAATAAAATAGAAAAAATTTGGAAAAATTTTAGAAAATTTGGAAAAATATTTTGGGAAGATTTGAGTAAAATTTTGGGCAAAATTAAAGTATATTTTTGTATGTTTTCGGTGCGAAAATTTGGAAATCAAATCCGGACTTTTCGAAATTCCGTTTTGCGACGTTTTTGAATCCGAATTTCGTTTAGATCTTTCTCGCCATTTAAAAATGTTTCTCTTTTATGCTCGGACCTTCAAAACCTCTAGCACCAATCCCTCCGCGGATATTTTCAAATCCGTTTTCTTGAGCAAATCGCGATCGTCATTTTGCGAAAACCTAAGTCATCGACCCGATGACGAAACTTGGAGTTTTAGGGCGATCGTAGTACAAACTTAAGTAGGAAGTTGGGCTTAGCGCTTGGAATCATTTCGAGACTTTTCGAATCTTTTTGACCTTTTGGTGTTATATGGGATTCTAATCGGAATCGATTGATTTTTCGCACGTACGAGTAGCACTGAAGAGACCGGCATCGACCCGTTGAAGACACCACCCCTCAAGCGTGCGAGCAAGGCAAGTCATCACACTCTTTGAACATATTGATCCTACTTTGTGAAATGATGTTGATTTTAATTGCAAATTGCATGCTTACACGAGATATGTACCTATGCTTGATATTCCCGCCTTGATGTTGATTACCATTAGAATTATTCTTTGTAACCTTCGATGTGATATGACCAGAGGCTAACCCCGGTAAAAATGCTTAGCCCTGCGTATACTAGATCCCCTGCATACTCATGATTTTACAAGAAAGCTTTGTGCTTGGGCAACTACCTTAGGGAAGGTAGTCGAAATGCGGCCTGTGGAGACATGAGCGCCACATGGCCATGAGAATGATGAACTAAGTTTGATGAAAATTAAAAATGCTATACAAATGTTTTAGACTGGGGCGGCTGGATGATTTGGGTGGATTCCGGAAAAGGCAAGTGCCGACCCTGGTCAATTAAGGACCGAGCCATGAGATAGTCGGGAAACGAGCTAGTACAACCGTACTTCTCGAATGGGTATAGACCTAGCTGACTAGATAGCCGAGCGGAGGCAGTATCCTTGCATAGATGGTTCTTTATGATGTGGTTTATGTGATGAGGATGAGGCTGCGGCCTATGCTGTGAATGGTGGAATTAAATCGATATTAATTGAACTTAAAGATTAAGGAAGTTTTCTCTTACCCCGGGTGCGCCAGAACTCCTCTCACTGCTAGAAAATGACGGCTAGAGTGCATGAGGGCTTAAGTTCATGGAGCGGGTACTGCCAAAGTGAGGTTATTGAAAGGCTTTGCTGTGACTGTCTCATGTGTTGGGACGTAGGCTCATTCGTTGGGCTGTCGCGGAGTGAGGGTAAAGTGTACATCCACTACAGTGTGAATGAATCAATCTATTCGAATAGCCGTACTCGCGGATATCGAGCATCGTGACAAGACTTTCGCTTGGCTAGACTTTAAACTTAAAACTGCTGGGATGGGTTTTGCATGATGATTTCATTCGCTGGTGGATCAACTTCTCGAGATGTGAGAAGGGGTGGATTCCCCCAGAAAATCATGACGAATCGGAGGCGGGAAGCCATCCTTGGAATCACGATGGATGGTAGATAGAACCGTCGCCGAATTAATGAACTATGGAACTAAAACTTGACTTGGCTAGTTGTTAGGCTTGTGAAAAGAATTGTGAAAATTGGCTTTATGCAAAAGAGCTCCAGCCATTCCTTGGATAACCCTATCATATGCATCACTTCTGTGTTGACTTGCTGAGTACGGTTGGTACTCACCCTTGCTATACGCACAAACCTTCAGATGGTGGGAATGAAGAATCGGAGGATCCTTATGCCTACTACCAGGGAGGCGAAGATGTCGATGGCGCTTACTAGGTCTTAGCCCCGGTCGTTGCCTGTGGCAACTGACATGCCGCTGCCTCTATTCCGCTGCCGTATCTAATTTCTGCTTTTGTGTTGTATTCGGACCATGAGGTCCTGTGTGTTGAACATTGCCTTCGGGCCTATGGTTGTAATAACTTCATTGTAAGACTATTCATGCATGCACACCTGATTATTTAGTACTGTATTCATGGGTACCAACTACTCGATCCAGGGAAATGGTACTAAGAACACGAAAGATTCCCGTTCCAAAAACGGGGGTCCACAGAGCTGGTATCAGAGCCATGTGACCGTAGGATAAGACCAATTGGCGCCCTACCCCTGACTAGTTGGTTAAAGGGAAGTATCTCTACGTAGGACCATTTCCCAACTATTATTTCCAAAAATACTTATATCTTTTCTATATCTGTATTTCCATTTCTTTACCAAATGGTTTTGATGATAGCTCTCTCCCTCTAACCCTAAGTTGCCTTCAAAAGCAGATGTCGAACCATGTGGGAGCACTGGGAAATCACCATCCCAAGAGACGAGGGATTCGTGGCACGGCTTCGAGTCATTCTTGTGGTGTTTAAGATATCCAGGAACCACCCACTTACCAAATCAAGAGGCATGTCTCTGAAGGATATCCAGCATGGGAAGCAGCAGTCTCCGTGGAAGCCCGCATGGGAAGTGAAACACCTTTCTGCTTTCACACCCGCTACCACCGAGATTTAGCGGAAGCAGCCATTCAAGATGCGGCCCGCGAAGCATTTCTTCGCCTTAATGCGATACACCGTGCTGAACTTACGGTGACGAGTTCGTGCACCATCCCTATCGCGAGGAAGGCAACCCGGTTGCACCAGTGGAAGCCACCCCCTGCTGCTATAACCCTATGGTCACACGTCTACCACGCTGGGCGGAGACGGCGGATGACTGCTACGAAGAAGCCTTGCTCGAGATCAACGACCAGCAGCAACGCCTCAATGATCTGGTCGAGAGCCACCAGGGCTGTGGGGATCAGATCAACATGCTGCAGTCTCAGCTGCAGGCCAACGGTGCCCAATATGAGCAGCTCTCGGACCGTTACATGGCCCGTGGGGAAGCCCTGGTAGAACTGGAGGAGCAGCTCAGGAGGAGCAAGCAACAAGTCGACCAGCTGGAGGAACAGCTGCGCTCCCGCCCTGTTCATGCTGCAGGTACTTCCACCGGAGTTGTACCAACACCTCCTGCTCTGTGCCCGACCACTACTACCTTATGACTCCAGCATGCTTGGATACCTTTCAAGCCATGATGGAGCAAGCTTTTATGTCGAGCACAGAGCCGGCGCCGTTCCTGATAGACCCCACAGCTGCCACTTCCATGGGGCCCACCTCGAACTCAGTAGCAGTGCCATCCGAGCCTGGATCGGGAGAGGAAGACCCCATCCGGATCCACACCGACTCTGAGTCTGAGGCGGAACCTATGGAGATCAAATGGGAGTCCAGCGACACCGATCCAATGGAGGAGGAAGCTCCCACTCGTCGCGACTCACACCGGAGGTCCCTTACCCGCAAGACCGCTCGCAAGAGTACACGGCCACCGAGCGGGAAGATGGCATGACTTCGAGGCCACCACCTCCGAGCCATGGGGACTCCGATTTGTTTCAGTAGAGGATCACCCCCTTCCTGCACCTGGCTCCTGCGGATGGTTGGAGGATTAGGCGAGAGGACCACCCTAGCTTGGTCTCGTTTTGGACGGTTCGGCAGCAAGGACCACACTCTATCACCCCCTTAATAGTTAATGCAGTAGGACGATGTAGTTGTTGTATCATGGCATGAGGGACTGTGCATGTACGATCCGTGTACCCCTTTGATGTAATATGATGGACCTAAGTATCGGTTTGTGGTATCCTAATTAATGAGCTTATTATTTTACCATGCTTGTTGGTTGAAGATCATTTAAAAACAACTTGAGGAAAAATCACCTAGGAACCATGACCTTAACGGGTCCGATCTCTTAATTCATCTATCTTCTTCGGATGGTGCATCGCCGCGAGCCGTAGCCACCATCGAGAACCCGCCGGAGCCCAACCCCTCCACTCTGGCGGAGGTTATGGCTTTACAAACCCAAGCTGCTCCAAGCAATTGCCAACAACCGGGAAGTCGAGGAGGATCAAGTTTAGGAGAGTTCATGCGAGCTAAGCCACCAACCTTCTCCACGGAGAAGAACCCATGGATGCGAGGATTGGTTGAGGGTGATCGAGAAAAACTAACTCTCGTCAGGAGTTCGAGAAGCGAGATAGAGTTTTCTTCACCACTAGCCGGCTAGAGGGTCCCGCAAGTGACTGGTGGGACACCTACAAGGAAACGTGAGCTGAAGATGCCGGAGAACCGACATGGGAGGAATTCACGGCTGCATTCGTGAAAATTTCGTACCATCGAGTTATGAGGATGAAGAAAAATGAGTTCCGCGAGCTGCGCCAAGGAAACACCTCGTACAAGACTACTGAACAAGTTTACCCGGCTTGCCCGTTATGCCACAAGTGACGCGGGGACGAGGAAGAGAAGATGGATAAATTTATCGAGGGACTAAACGATGAGTGAGAGGACCGATGATCGGACAAGACCACACCGGCTTCCAAAGCCTCATCAACAAGGTCGTACGGCTTGAACACGACCAAAAGATGGTAGAAAATAACCGCAAAAGGAGGCACCCGCCCAATTCGGGGAGCGCAACAACGTCCCAAGGGAGCCACCCCGTGCGGATGGAAGCCAAACGTTCGGCGGCGGTCGTTCCCCGCCCCGACCATGCAAACAGGCCGGCTACACCTTAGTTTCGTACACGACGCCAACCCTAGCTGCTCCGGGAAGAAGGAACGTGAAGCTGCTTCAATTGTGGAGAATTCGGGCACTACTCCAATAGCTGCCCCAAACCACGCAACACTCTGTGCGCACGGCGCCAATGCAACGGCCGTCGAGGAACCCCCCCCTGCTGCGGGACGCGCGATGCATTCGGAGACCGCTACCTAACGAGGCTGCCACCGGGTTTCGACGTGGCCGGGTGAATCATGTGCGGGTGAAGAAGCTCGGGAGGATCGGAGCGTGCGATGGGTATGTTCTCTATCAACTCTACCCCAGTTAAAGTCTTATTTGATTACGGAGCCTCGCATTCATTCATATCTTCCCAAGTAAGCAAACAACACCACCTACACCAAGTAGAACTTAAGAGACCTATGTTGGTACAATCACTTGGGGAAACATAACCGTACCCCATGCTTGCATCAATGTGCCCATACGGATTAGGGACGTGGTGTTTCTTTCAAACCTTATGGTACTATCACCCCAAACCATTGATATCATACTCGGGATGGATTGGTTGACCAAGAATAATGGAATCATAGACTGCAGTCGAAGGGAAGTTACGGTATCCACCCCATGGGGATCACCAATGAGCATAACTATGGACCAAAACCCGAAGCTATGCGAGCAAGCTGCGGGAGTATTCACCATGCTACCTCTAAGCGGGATGCCAGTAGTACAAGAATACCCGGACGTATTCCCCGAGGAATTGCCCGGAATGCCCCCGGATCGCGACATAGAGTTTATCATCGACCTAATGCCTGATACTGCCCCGATATCCAAGAGACCTTACCGAATGCCGGCCAACGAGTTAGAAGAACTCAAGAAGCAAATCCGAGAACTACAGAAAGGATTTGTACACCCCAGTTCTTCTCCCTGGGGAGCTCCAGTACTCTTCGTCAAGAAGAAGGATGGGAGTATGAGGATGTGTGTGGACTACCGAACGTTGAATGAAGTGACTATCAAAAACAAGTACCCACTACCTCGAATCGATGACCTATTGATCAACTTAAGGGTGCGCAAGTGTTCTCAAAGATTGATCTTCGGTCGGGATATCATCGATTGAAGATTAGAGCCGGAGATATTCCCAAAACGGCGTTCTCTACACGTTATGGCTTATACGAGTTCACGTAATGTCCTTTGGATTGACCAATGCCCGGCATATTTTATGAATCGATGAACAAGGTATTCATGGAATACCTGGACAAATTCGTGGTGGTATTTATCTACTCCAAGAATGATGAGGAGCATGCGGATCATCTACGACTGGTACTGGAAAAACTACGAGAGCACCAGCTGTATGCAAAATTTAGCAAATGAGAGTTACGGCTCAAGGAAGTCGCTTTTCTTGGCCACGTGGTCTCGGTAGGAGGAGTAGCGGTAGACCCGCCAAGGTCGAAGCGTCACGGAATGGAAGGCACCCAAGTCAGTAACGGAAGTTCGGAGTTTCTTGGGCTTGGCCGGGTATTACCGAAGGTTCATCGAAGGGTTTTCCACCGTAGCCCGACCTATGACTCAACTTCTGAAGAAGGAAAAGAAGTTTGAATGGAACGAGAAGTGTCAAGAAGCCTTTGACCAACTAAAAGAAAAGTTAACCACCGCCCCAATCTTAACTTTACCTGACAACCGAAAGGATTTCGTGATGTACTGTGATGCGTCTCGGCAAGGACTAGGAGGCGTGTTAATGCAGGATGGGAAGGTCGTAGCATATGCCTCGCGACAGTTATGACCCCACGAGGAGAACTATCCCACACACGACCTGGAATTAGCCGCGGTTGTTCACGCATTAAAGATCGGAGACACTACTGATCGGGAACCCGTGATGTATATACGATCACAAGAGCTTGAAATACTTCTTTACTCAGTCCGATCTCAACCTACGACAGAGACGATGGTTGGAATTGATCAAAGATTACGATCTAGGAATCCATTACCATCCCGGCAAGGCAAATGTAGTGGCCGATGCGTTAAGCCGCAAAGCCCAGTGCAACCATATGGGAATGGAAGGTATGGCGGTGAGCTCCAAGAAGAAATGGCTCGACTTAATGCACCGATTCCTCACGAGAGAAGCAAACTCGCTGGAAATCCAACCCCTTCGAGGACTCAAATAGAAGAAGCCCAAAAGGGAAATGAGGAAACCGGAAATCAAAGAACGCATGGCTGGGACGCGCTAAGGAATTTTCGGTAGACGACAAGGGAATCTGTGGTACAAGAAAAGAATCTGCGTGCACGAACAAGGTGGTTTGAGAGGGTTGATCTTAAAAGAAGCACACGAATCGACATATTCGTTACATCCAGGAAGCACGAAAATGTACCGGGATTTGAAGGGAGAATCTTGGTGGCCCAATATGAAGAGAGATGTAGCCGAACACGTAGCCGTGTGCGATGTATGCCAAAGGGTGAAAGCTGAGCATCAACGACCGGCAGGCTTACTACAGCCGCTCAAGATTCCCGAATGGAAATGGGACGAGATAGGCATGGATTTCATAGTTGGACTACCCAAAACTGCGACTGGTTACGATTCCATTTGGGTAATAGTAGATCGGCTCACCAAGACCGCCAGGTTTATTCCTGTAAAGACTAACTACAACAGTGCCAAGCTAGCAGAACTATACATGAGTAGGATTGTATGTCTCCATGGTGTACCAAAAAGGATTATATCGGATCGTGGTACCCAATTCACGTCTTATTTCTGGAGCAAAGTTCACGAGGCACTCGAAAGTCACCTTGCCTTCAGTACCGCTTACCACCCACAGACCGATGGGCAGACTGAAAGGACAAATCAAGTGTTAGAAGATATGCTGAGAGCCTGTGCGTTGGATTTCACCAAGGATTGGGAGAAATGTTTACCGTACGCCGAGTTCTCCTACAACAACAGCTAACAAGCCAGTCTGAAGATGTCACCAAACGAAGCCCTATTTGGTCGCCGATGCCGGACCCCATTGATGTGGTCAGAAACTGGAGAACGAGCCGTATTCGGGCCTGACATAATCAAAGAGGCCGAAGAAAAGGTTCGCTTGATCCGGGACCGATTACAAGCTGCCCAATCACGACAAAAGAGCTACGCGGAGACCCGACGAAGAGAATTAGAATTTAAAGAAGGTGACTATGTGTATCTGAAGGTCTCACCACTACGGGAAACTCAGAGGTTCAAGGTCAAAGGGAAACTCGCACCAAGATACGTGGGCCCATTCTTAATAAACGCTAGAAGAGGTGAAGTGGCCTACCACCTGGAGCTGCCCGAGAACCTCTCCGATGTCCACCCAGTATTCCACGTGTCGCAGTTGAAGAAATGTCTGCGGGTGCCAGAAGAGCAAGCTCCTTTGGAAACCATCCATGTCCACAGTGATCTTACCTACCCAGAGCATCCAACCAAGATACTGGACGAGGCAGAAAAGAAGACACGGACCAAGTCGTGGCACATGTACAAAGTGCAATGGAGCAACCACACTGAAGAGGAGGCTACGGGAGAGCGAGGATTTCGAAACAGAATACCCACACTGCTCAACAACCGGTAAGAAATCTCGGGGACGTGATTTATTGTTAGGGGGTAGGTTTGTAACATCCGAAAATCGAAGGCGAAATCGGAACGTAAAATTGGAACTTTTAAAAACCTTCGCTTGTTGCTTCTTCCTCGGGTTTGTTGCTTCTTATTTGCCAGCTCAGTTGCATAAATCTAGTTGTGATCAATTCCCTTTCGGTGTTTGGGGATGATTTGGAGTTTGTCGGAAAGAAAATGCGAAAGTCCGTATTAGGGATTTTAAAAGAAATCGGAGATAGGATGCGGATTTATGAAAATGCGAATTTGTGAAATAGAGTATTAATTGTGGAGGGTGAAAGATAAATTAGGACACAAAATAAATAATAAAATATTTGGAAGTCGTACTCGGAATGGGAAATTTTTGAAAAATAAAATAGGGAATTATGAAATTAGGAAAAAGGGATTTAAATAAATAAATATGAAAAATATGGTGGGAAAATAAAAGTGGAGAAAAAGTTGAAAATATTATATTAAAAATTATTTTTGAAATATAGGAATTTATTTTGGAATTTTTAGAAGAGAGGAAAATTGAAATAGGAATTAAAAATCAAAAATCGGGAAAATTGATAAATGACACTTGTTCATATTGCGCCATGTGTTCGACGCCGTACCGCGCCGCCGCGCGCGCGACACGCGCCGCGCCGCGCCTGCGGCGCGGCGCCCCGCCCTCGCACCCCGCGCGCGCCAGCCCCTACCCGCGCGCGCCACGCGCGCGCACACGCGCGCCCGCGCCTTAGCCCGCTGCGCTGCGCGCGCCTCGCCGCCACGCGCTGGGCGGCTGGATGATTTGGGTGGATTCCGGAAAAGGCAAGTGCCGACCCTGGTCAATTAAGGACCGAGCCATGAGATAGCCGGAAACGAGCCGTACAAGCTGTACTTCTCGAATGGGTATAGACCTAGTGACTAGATAGCCGAGCGAAGGCGTATCCTTGCATAGATGGTTCTTTATGATGTGGTTTATGTGATGAGGATGAGGCTGCGGCCTATCTTGTGAATGGTGGAATTAAATCAATATTAATTGAACTTAATGATTAAGGAAGTTTTCTCTTACCCGGGTGCGCGAACTCCTCTCACTTGCTAGAAAATGACGGCTAGAGTGCATGAGGGCTTAAGTTCATGGAGCGGAGTGCGCCAAAGTGAGGTTATCGAAAGGCTTTGCCGTGACCGTCTCATGTGTTGGGACGTAGGCTCATTCGTTGGGCTGTCGCGGAGTACGGGTAAAGTGTACATCCACTACAGTGTGAATGAATCAATCTATTCAAATAGCCGTGCTCGCGGATATCGAGCATCGTGACAAGACTTTCGCTTGGCTAGACTTTAAACTTAAAACTGCTGGGATGGGTTTTGCATGATGATTTCATTCGCTGGTGGATCAACTTCTCGAGATGCGAGAAGGGGTGGATTCCCCCAGAAAATCATGACGAATCGGAGGCGGGAAGCCATCCTTGGAATCACGATGGATGTTAGACAGAACCGTCGCCGAATTAATGAACTATGGAACTAAAACTTGACTTGGCTTGTTGTTAGGCTTGTGAAAAGAATTGTGAAAATTGGCTTTATGCAAAAGAGCTCCAGCCATTCCTTGGATAACCCTATCATATGCATCACTTCTGTGTTGACTTGCTGAGTACGGTTGGTACTCACCCTTGCTATACGCACAAACCTTCAGATGGTGGGAATGAAGAATCGGAGGATCCTTACGCCTACTACCAGGGTGGCGAAGATGTCGATGGCGCTTACTAGGTCTTAGCCCCGGTCGTTGCACGTGGCAACTGACATGCGCTGCCTCTATTCATTGCCATATCTAATTTACGCTTTTGTGTTGTATTCGGACCATGAGGTCTGTGTGTTGAACATTGCCTTCGGGCCTATGGTTGTAATAACTTCATTGTAAGACTATTCGTGCATGCGCACCTGATTATTCAGTACTGTATTCGTGGGTACCAACTACTCGATCCAGGGAAATGGTACTAAGAACACGAAAGATTCCCGTTCCAAAAACGGGGGTCCACATCGCTGCATCCTTGATGGCATTTACTTTGTCAACTACGGCCATATCCTCTTTCTCAGTGCCATGGACTGCTTTGGCCGATTTATTCAGCTCCTCCAAGTGCTTTATGGTGGCAGTCACCCTGCCCCTTTGGTTGTCTGCAGCCTTCGGGAGATCGGCCATCAATTGTTTCTTAGCGGCAATCATTGCCCTGCACTGCTCCAATTGCAACAGCAGGCCAGCTTCTTCTAGCTCAAGTTCATTGATTTTGGCCTGTGTAGCCGACGGCCCAGCCAGGAGTTCGTCTAATTTTGCTTTCTCGGTAACCACATTCTTCACCATGGCGTCGATCCTGGCCGTCAGGTCAGTTTGAGCTTGCCGCTCAAGCATCCTGTACATTGCACGCTCTAGCCTGGCCCGATGCTGGTCGATATAGACGGCCTTCGAGATCTTCTTGGCCAAGTCATCAGGAAGCTTGTCTTTGATTTTGTAAAAACATGATCGGGTCGATCCACATTCCACGACCAACCGGTCTACATCGATGTCTAGCCGACGACGGATATCTTGAAGCGTGTCTGTAACTTCGTCGGCTATGGAGGCCTTGTCCAGACTGGTGACTTTCGCTTCTTCCTCACCGATGAACTCTTTGACATCAAAAGGCAGTAAATCGGCTAGAGTCTGCAAAAGAGATTGGAGCGATTAAGGAGGGAAGGAGACGGCTGATTCTTAAGCTTCTGAGAAAAAGAAAAGTGAGGCTTACCCGTACGACAGGAGTTGGGGTGGCTACTTCTTCGGCACCTGGGCTGGCTGGAGTAGCAACTTCTTCAGCATCATGGCTAGCCAAAGCAGCCACTTCTTTAGTATGTTGGCTGGTTGGAGCAGCAGCTTCCTCAGCGTCATGGCTGCCTGTAGCCGACTGAGTTCGCTCACTTGAAGTGTGGGGGACAGCCGATGAAGACCGAGGGGGCTGTATAGAAGACAAGTGTTAATGATGATCGGCTAAGTATAGAAGAATAAGCAAAAAAGGGATGAGTTTAGGAAAACTACTGGTGAGACTGGACGGGGGGTGCGACCGGCTAATCTCTTGAACTACAAGGAAAATTTGGTTAAAGCTTAAGTGACCATGGTTTAAAAGCCAGATTTAAAAGGACAAAGCGTTTACCGGCCATTTCTAAACAGGACTTGAAGGGGTTGGATCATCGGCTGGCGGGCTGACCAAATTGTGACTTGAACTTCTTGCTTCAGCCGCCTCCGCGATGGCTTGAGATATCTCTTCGTCCATGACTTCTTTATTAAGGAGCTCATCAACGCTTGGGTCGATGGACAGAAGACTGTCGGCTGGTGCAGTCGGCTTCACTTTCTTTTGTCTTTTCACAGGAGCAGCCGATGGTTTTACAGTTGGCGGAGCAGCCCTCTTCTTCCTTTCTATGGGTTGACGAGTTTGCCTGTACAACAACGTTTTTAGCTCTGGCGCATCCCAGCCGATGGCTGATGGTGCGTATCCACAGCCGCCTGGAAGGACACCAAGACGATACGTGATGGTAACGCCAGAATTGCTCACCGTCGGCGGGTCCGTTTCTGTCATTTGTAAGGGGAAAAAGTTTCAAGTATTAGACAACCGATTGTTCAAAAGGAAAAGTACTAAAGGGTGAAGAGCTTATCGAGGGGATTTCATCAGCAGTATGGTGGTGATGTACATGGAAGATCGATGATGGAAGATATGCCTTTTTATTTCTACCCACCACCTGTCATAGGCTGAACTCCTCTTATGGACCAGTTCCATGATTCCAATACTGCCGAGGGGTGGGCCCTCTATATCCATCAGGCTGTTCATTACTAATTTGGAGTCCACCACTCATCGGGTTTCGATCTTATCGGTGTAATAGCAGCCGATGGGCAGTTGCCCAAATCCAAATTGTCTGCCAGCCGACACTAGGTAGTAAAACTCATATGTCTTTACAACGTTTCGGCCTTGGTGGATCCCAGTCGGCAGTATGCATGGGGAGAGCGCTGTGGTGAATATTTCTCTGCATCTGGGGTGATCAGCCGAATTGATCTCATCAAAGTTTAGCTCAATCGGCAACTCAAAGGATGTTCTATCCTCATAGAAAAACCAGCACCTATTTTCTCTGGCAAATCCATCATAAAGGGAAAGGAACCATTCGGCCAAGATCAGTGTTGTTTGATCCAGCGTGTGTGGCTGCCGCTTCTCCAAAACATTGACACCTCCTGGTGGTCTCCTCGTTTCCGTCATCATCGTCGATCGGCTCCAGGAGGGGGAAGCGTGCTTCGGACAATTTTGGTCGACCGGATATTTTCTGGGTCATTTATACAAGCCAGAGCGGAAGAAACCACCAGGGGCCTCCATTATTGATATTGGCATTAGATGCAATCTTCGATACGGCCTGATTCAGTGTTTGGTAGAGGTAGCTGATGAGGAATTTACCTAGAGGAAGTTTTTTCTTATCAACTAAGGCCTCGTCTACTATTTGCCATTGGCTATCGGCCCACAGCTCGATCCGTAGAAGAAGAACTTCTCAAGCCACATCATGAGGAATGCGGCATGATCCCTGGGGTTAATCGGCCCATCTCCCATGTTCATTGCCACATAACCATTCCAACCCCCTATCGCTTTGGTCTTAAATGAAAACTGGCCTTTGCCCTGCAGTCTGTTCGGGTTAGCCGATGATAAGACGTCCAATCCAGTAATCATAACTACATCGACTAAGGTGATAGTCATGGGGCCTTGCTAGAAAATAAAAGGATTCAGGGTGTTGTTCCAAAAATATTTGGTGGCCGACATTAATGGTTCGTCTTTAGGCATATCGGCCACCAACAGTGCAAGGCATTGGGCTATTCCCATTTCTTCCCAATGGCTCTGCTTGGCCGGCTGCATCCTCTTATACCATGCCGGCCAAGATTTATCCATGGAGGGCCAAGATTTAAAAGTACATGCCCATTTGTTCAGACTTGAGTTCCTTATTCTATAAGGCATTCTGTCGGTTTTGGCTATGATAAAGTCAGATGGGTCCTTAATACCAATCGACCCTAAGAAGTATCTTTCATTGTTGAGCAAACTTGGGATCACTACTTGGTGGATGAGATGCTACAATTGGAAAGGAAGAAAATTTTAGAGTCATAAACCCTAAACATTCAGATCTACAGCTAAGAGCAAATAAGAAGAGAGTTTTAGCCGAATGGGGTGTACCTCAGGAAAACTCAGCGGGGGAGGAAGCCGATGGTGCGGCGGAGGTAGCCATTAGAACGCTTGGGGTTGCCGGAGAAGGGAATCGCTGCTGCAAGCTCGGGGAAGCTGAAGACATCGCCGGAGAACTTGAGGGTGTTCGTTGCTGTGGATTTGCTTTGACGGTGTGAGTTGCTCGGCTCAGGTGAAGCGTTATTTAAAGAGTTTTTGTAAGGGCCGAACACCTTAACCAAACACCTACTCTTTGTTTTCTTCTTGGTTACAAGATCAAACCAACTGGCACGCCCGCTAAATCACCATAGGCGACCAATTTAGACCTGCACAGGAGTTAAGCAGATCTTCCAGGTCAGCGCGTGTAAAAAATTCACACCAACATCGGGGCCATCCATCCGGCTGCCAATGTGGCTCCTGCGTGGCTGCCGAGTTTGCGCCACGTGTGCTCCACTTGGCACGCCAGCCCGTGGACTGTTGTGGACTGGGTCCACGGTGGACCGGCCCGTGGACCGTGTCGCTGCCACGACTGACGTGAGCTGACGTCATCCCGCCCCTTTTTCCTTTGAAAAAAATAATTAAAAATTGCGCAATAAATCGATGTAATTTCTAGAACTCATTTAAATGGTCCAAAACTTCTAAAATTCATATCTAATCCATACGAACTCCAAATTGGGTCATTCAAATTGCAAAATTCACCTCAAATTGAGTTCTACATGTTAGTTTATTTCCATGTACTGTTTATTTGGTTTTTATTAGGGTTTTTTCTCGTTTTGTGTGCCAGCGTGTAGTTTCAGCCATTTTACAGGTTCGCGCCCGCGAGGAAAAGAGCTCAGAACATTGTTTGAAGAAGCAAGGCAAGTCACACTCCCCTTGAAGCATATTGATCCTATTTTATAATCGTTTTACTGTTTGCAAATGAAATTGCATGGTTGGCTAATCACATGGGATGATGGAATCACCTATCTGTTTGCTTGTGCCATATTACATATCCTTTCCTTTGTCAAACATTGGGTGATAATTTGACTAGCTTTAGTCACTGATGTTGACTTTTGCTAGAAACATGCTTACCATGCTTAATTACCACTAGCTCACTAAATGGGATAATTGCACCATGTACACTTAGTCTTTGTTGAGCTGCAAGCTCGAAACACCTGGCCATGCTTTATTGGTCATAATCTCCAACTAAAATATGACTTAATGGTGGGCTGTGGGTGCATGGTTTTGATTGTCGCACCGATGACAATTAAGGACTGGTTCATGGGAAACCCTTGAAGACAAACACGCTTACCACAAGCAAGAATGGGCAAGCTTTGGACTCATAATGTTGCTTTCCTCTAGCCGACGTTCCCATGCAAGGGTGGGCGTGAGGGAGTTGCAGTCAGTCAGGGTTAAACCGGTTGCTGGGCTTCTGGATTCACCGCGACACTCGAGGAGGCGGCCCACTGCCTTTCAAGGGGTGGGGGCAAAACCTTGGTGTGGTACGATTGGTTAGGGGAAGTTATGCCAAAGGTCTTGTCACGATTTCCCCCTTTGCAGTATCATGGTGATACTTCGGGGTATGGCAACATGTGTGAAATCGTGTCTTGTGGGTAAAGTTGCGCACCTCTTATCAGGGTAAAACTATTCAAATAGTCATGCCCACGGTTATGGGCGATCAACCAGATTCACCATGATTAATCTCTCCCTTAATAATGTCACCTAATTGTTGACGAGAAAAATCAACACGCCGGCCTGGGAGGTATGCTTAGCTCCAGTGCAGGTCCTAGAATCGATGAAGCGCGGGAGTGCCAGTCAGTTTGATCTTGCCACTGAAAAGATATGTAAAGCAATCGATTATAAAATGTATCAACCGATCGGCTAATATCCAGAACAGCCGATTGGTCGACAACCGATGCTGATATCAACCAATGTAGTTAAGAGTCTTGATCCATCGGCTGTGTACTTAACAAACATCTATATAAAGGTGATCGGCTGACAATAACATGATGATATATAACATTGCATGAACCAATCACATGATAAAATAGATATTGATTTAAAGCACATATCGGCTGGAAGTCCAATATCATAAAAACCAAATGATCGAATATTCAATGATGCCTCCGCTGCAATCGGCTAGATCCAACTTGTATACAATCCTTGCAAGCCGATGCAATACGCATATAACTCACCGGCTGAAACCCCGATGAAACCCTTAGTGGCAGTCAACAGGCAGGCTAGATATTACGGTTCTAATCACGACTTAGTAGATCAAACTGATGCAGCACTAAGTATGAAAAGAAAAGCAATATCTAGACGATCAAGTCCTTGGCTGAATTTCAGGGTGGTAGATGCCTAAACCAACCTAATCTAGTAAACAGTTTAGCCGATAACGACAGAGACCCTAAAACGAGAAACAGCCGATAGGGCTAAACTGAAATACTAAGACTAGATTAATAGAGACATATGATAAATATTTAGGCAAAGATATCAACCGAATAGAAGCAATCCAAGAGGTCGAATGTATTAATGCAGCCTTGGACGATGCCGACGTAGCCAATACGATTGCCTCAGCTGGTGGGACCTTGGACTTACCCTTTCACCAGACATCAAAGCCAATGCAGCCCCGCGTCAGGTGCCAAGTTCTGCCGGATGATAAAGTAGAACAGATAAAAGAAAGGTGGCGATGTGCCAAGTTGTATTGATCGAGAGATATCTTACATGAACCCCGGGTTTACATATTTATACCCATGGGTTAACAGAGAAACCAAGATCCTAATAGATTACAAATCCAAACTTTCCTAAAGATAAAAGGAAATAGATAAAGTCGTTATCGGACACTAAACGGACTTTCCTAAAGATAAAATAGGAAACTAACAATCTCTTCCTAATTAATAGATACAAGCCGTATCCTCCCTGGACTCGGTTTCTTCTGGATAAGATCATCTCAAACCGAATCTAACAAGAATCCGACTGCTGGAGATATGAATAACAGAAAACCCCCATCGGCTGATGCAGAACTCCAAGCCGATATTGACTCTGAGCCGATCCTAACCCTTAGCCGATAAGGACTTTGGTGCTTACCAAATTTTGGCGTTAACACTATTAAATTGGTTTAGTTTAGGTGGGAATGGTTAGGCTTGTTCAACGTGGGTATAGCGTTGTTTAGTGGGGAATTAATATTGCCTTAAATGCTCAACAATTTTCCCATTTTAAAACAACAAATGTTTGCAACCGCTTTTCCGCAAAATAGCTGCAAGCCTCCCTTTGCTTTCCCTTGCACGTCTGCATTCCTTGGTGTGGCTTGTTGAGTATGTTGGTTGTACTCAGCCTTACAATTCTTCCCCCTTTCGGAAGTCCTATACTTCTAATTTAAAGACGGAGTTAGAGGACCGGGCTCAAACCCCAGTTGAGTTTTCTGTGGAGTGGAGTGAAGCCCCGCTAGGATCGTCTTTTCTCGCTTTTTTGCTTTCTTTTGAGTCTGAGTACTAAGTTCCTCTTTTTCCTATAAGTATTTATATACTTTATTATACGCTTGGATCTGTGTATTAATTTGTTGTTTTGTGTACCCTGGTTGATGCCTGGACACTGATTTAATACACAAAATAGTCTGAAAATTTGGGAAAAATTTTTAGGCGTGACAAGTTGGTATCAGAGCCATCTTGATTGTAGGTTGTGCCAAATGGTCAAACCCTTAAGGATAAGTTTTGTGAAAAATTTATTGATGAAAATATCTCTTCTATCCCTCTGGAGTCTTTGCAAAGTGGTTTGTGAAAATTTCTCTCCTTTCCCGTCCAACTCTATAGCTGTTAAACCTAGAAGACAAGCCTAGTTGCTCGTCGGCCGGTGGAAGTCAAGTCAAGCCCCAAGCTTCGAGCAAGCAGATCAAGCCGAGCATATCTGTCAACATTTTCAAGTCAAGAGAAGTCTTCCTGTAGTTTATCTAAACCCAATCCTTCCTGGAAGAGTAGCATCGATAGTTTCTAGGTCGTGTGTTGTTTGATGTGTGCAGGTGTATGGTTTACATCAGTGGTGGGGATGTGATCATACTAGGTTTTTTTCCTAATAAACTTGAACAATAAAAGTTCCCTCACATCAGATCAGTAGTCAAGTGGGTTAAGCTCTTATCTTTAGCAACCCCATTCTTCCACCTCTTTTGTCTCGGCAGTAATTGGTCTGTACCAGAGAGAATAAGGACGACAACAACAACAGTACCAGCAGCAGTGTGTTGAAGACAAAAAAACCATTGGGTCAGAGCAAGTAACAATCTACAGCCTATGCCGAAGACCCCGCTCTGGTTTAGTTTCTGGTCCCATAAGGTCAGATGATGAATGCGGAAGCTGTGGATGCACCAGATACAAAGTCAGACACAGAAAACGCAGTAGTAATACCAATGATAGCAGATGCAAGCTCAGAATTGGAATCAAGATCAAATCCAGTGCATTCCTATGCAAACACCTACGGTTACTGTCAGTATATAGCTGTGACCCCAGCAAACCAACACATGTAAGCCGTCCTCAACTTCAGGACCAACATCAGCAGGGCAAGCAGTGTCATGAAAGATAGTTGTCTAGCCCCAATGCAAAAGAGATAGCACAATTCCCCACCTAGACCTGCCAAATAATGTCTCAAGCACCACTTCACCTGGTTGTCGTCAACATCAGCCATGCACCCCATGTTGTTCCAACTCAACAGCCTAGCAAGAAATCATAGGAAAGTGGAACCAACATTAAGAAGGTTATGTCTGTTCCAGCTACTAAGAAGATTGACACTCCTCCAAGAAAAATCAATAGTCAAGACAAGTGTTCTTGTTGGAACCTCAGTCAGTAACCAATGGAAGCATAGGTCAACCATGTTAGGACCACAAAAGGAAATACTTAATCAGAATTTCTTCCAGCGAAGGTCAATAATGGTCTATGAGTCTTTGATGTTCAAGAACCGCTCATGACACCCAGAAATTTCATGGCAGACATGTAATACAAAGATAATGTTGAGCAAAGCATGGGTCAACCTATACACAACGATGGGACAAATCTACCAGGTCAGAATCACGAAGGGCAGATTTCATACCTATCAGCAATTCTACAAACAATTGGTTGGTGTTCAAGTATCTTCTTTGTGCACAGAAGTTTCATTACAGCTAGATAATTGGAAGAGAAAGTTGAATAAGAGGACGAGGCATACAAAATTTTTTCTTCTCTAATGGTTCATATTGAGCAGCCAGACGGTGGATCGACTTGTGTTTCTGACAATGTCAAAAGGAACCTATAGTTTCTTTGTCAAGACCGACAATCTAATTGCCAACAGAGAAAAGAATTGGTCAATCAGTGAAGTGAGAATGGTTAGACTGTAGCGGCACTCGACATGGCGATATCTCTTTGAAGGACAATGTAAGTGATACCTCATGAGAACGAAAAGGGTATTGAAATAGTTGAAAGCAACATCATAAAAGGATTATTAGAATAGTAAGTGGTAACTGCACCCTAGCGGTGAATATAGGTCAAGAATGGTTATCCTTAGTTCAAGGCAACCGTTACAGTCTCTGGAAAACCACCTTGGTGCTTCTTGGAAGAAGACAAGGGAATTGCTTCATCACCTTTGGCTGGAGTAAAGGGAAGCAGATGTCAGGCCATAAAATACAGCCCGCATAGCATGCGACGAGAATCATTCTTTGTGAATCATCTATACTCAAGGCTTGAAGTGAGCTTGTTTCGGTCAAAGAGTAGAAGCTCTTGGCAACATCAAAGGCAGTTTTCAGAAGACATGCAGATTCTGATGTTTGTGGGAGAAAGCAACCATAGGACTTATAGTCTATCAACCCAGAGAAGTCAGTAAAGGATAAGCGATGAAGTGAAATATTATATCATGGGAATAAACTTTTGAGCTTGATCCATAAAGTGACCAATGTTTGTTTAAATACACCATGCATTTAGATAGATGACACCGAAGTCAAGGCATAAGTGGAAAAGTCATACCAACAATTACAAGCAATGGAAAAGTTAATTGGGAGTCTATAGGTTCAAGAGTTGCATGAGAGTCATTCTTATGTGGGACCTCCCGTCATCATTTGAATATTGAGTTCCAAGAGTCCTTGGAATAAAGGTGCACAGTCTTTGCTTCATTTCGATCGACCGATGGAGTATCCAGTCTTCAAAGTCAAGGTCCTTAGTAACTAAGAGAAATGTGGGACAACCTCAAAGATGGTAGTGTTTGTTCGTGGTCAGGCGAAAGCATAACTACTTGTTGTAAAGATGAACTAGAGTCACTTTTACATGGAACTTTCCATCGTCAATTGGATCTTTTATTCTAAGCCTTCCAAGAATGAAAGAGCTTTGTCAAATACTTCATTTCGATGGAACGATGAAGAATCAGTTCTACATATCAAAGTTCCCTAGAAATCAGAGAGGTTGATTATTCTCAAAGGCAGTAGCCTCATCAGTCATAGTCGGATAGAAGCCCATCTACCTTGGTAAAGTAAGCTTGGTGATAAATTTGGTTTACCTAATCATCTCTCGTGGAGGTCCAGTCAACTAAGACGTTGGGCAGAATCCTGCAAATCCAGTTGCTGGATATCAGCAGGGTCACGCCAATTTCAAGCCAACAAGTTCGATTATAATGTGCACCTGATCTGCTATGTCAATGGTTCAGCTTAAAGAAGCAACATTTGGAAATAGTCACAATGCAGACAAAAAGAAACATCGAGCAACACACTGAAGTTTGTCATTCGCATCAGGAGCAGTCCAGAGCAAACTCAAGGTCTATGGGTGTTCTAAAGTCAGTTTCAAGGTTTCAAGAACAATTTCACTGGTTTCGAGTCAAAGTGAATTCTCAGAACATCGAAGGTGCTGTTGTTAAGAGTACAGTCTAAAGATCTTCAAACCCCTACAGCTAGATCAAGGTCGGAGCGAGCGGCATCGGCCGGTGTGAGCTAGAAGGAAACCGTAGAAGTCACGCGACCAACTCAATCCCATCCTACCTTATTTCTTTCTATCCCTTAATCTCGGGATAATATTCTGTAAGGGGGTAGATTTGTCACGCCTCGATTTTCGTTCGGGATTAAAAATCATTAAATAATCCATTTTGTAGAAATTAAAGAAAATTGAAAGAAAAGTTATCAAGTGAAATTAAGAAGGAAATTAAATTTTCCTTTAAAAATCATGGTGGAAAAATTTTTGTAATATTCTCCATGCTCTAAAGTATTCTCTGAAATTTTCTGTGAAATTTTGTAGCTCCAGAAATAATTTTAATAATATAAAGAGCATTTTAGTAATTAGTTATATTTTTATTAAATACTTTGAATGTTCATCTATTATTAGGATTTTTCTTGGAATTATTTGAGCATTGGAAGTATTTATGAAAATTCAAAGATCATTTCAATGATTAATTTAAATGGAAAACCAATTAAAATTCAATCCGTGTTCTCGGGCCGCTTTCGGCCCATCCTGAAAAAGTCCAATTTGCCTCCCTTTTCTCTTCCGGCCCGGCCCGTTCCTCTCTCTCCCGTACCCACACTGCCTCTCCTTCTCGTGGGCCAGCCCGTTTGTTTTTCTTTCCCACGCACAAAGTCCATTTCACATCCTCCACCTCTCGAGCCGATGACAGGTGGGGCCCACCTGTCTGCTCCGTCTTCCCCAGGAGACTAGACCGTCGCGCCATCGTCGCCGTTGCTCGCGTCGCTTCTGCCACGCCCTCCTCCGTGCGCGCCTGTATCGTCGCAATCGTCGCCCGCCTTCCCCGCCCGTCCCACATACGCCGCGCCCGCGCCGCTGTTGACAGGTCGGCTGAGTTGGACTCGAGCCGACAATTGGCTAAGTTAGACTATAGCCGAAACCGAGTATACCTGAACCTACAAGGTCGCACGCTTAAGGGGATAAGAACAGGCATTCGAGTTGGACTCGGATACGGCTCGATCGAATAGAGATCCGATCGGATAGAGTCCTGTGGTCTTACGACGTATGGGCGGCCAACTCTATGAGACACGGATGAGATCCGATTCAAAATAGAGTCCTGATCGGCCACTAGTCCCAGTTGGCCAACTCTATATAAAGGGGCGAGGGGTGGAGAGCTGAGATACATCAGGTATGTCAATTGAAGTTAATTGCGCCGAAATCAATCTGATCACACGCGGCTTTAGAAGTCGACGGGATCAATCTCCACGGAAACCCTCCCCACCTTCGAGCCAAACCCTAGCCTTGCATTGCGTGCTAGCACATGGGTGTTTGGCGTTCTCTTCCCGGACATGTGGATACCGGTAGAGGCGCTGCTACGTTGCGCGCTGTTGATCGGCTACGAATCGGCTGTGGTGGAATCGGCTGCGGTCGAGCGCATCGGAGCGAGGCGCGAGAACGCGGTCAGACTACTCGGCGAATCAGCTACATCGGCGAATCAGTTGATTGGTGAATCGGCTGTCCCCGGGTATCGGCTGTCGGCTTGCGGAAATCGGCTACACAGTTCCAGATCGGATAGCCCTGATTGGCTGTTTCCGCTGCTTACTCCAATCGGTAACGATCTATCGGCCCTTACTTGCAAGTGTTCCTGGTTTGCGCGGTAGAAAAGTTTTTGTTTTCGGCTAGCGTAGCTTCCGCATAACCCTTCAGTGGTATCAGAGCTAATCTTGCTTAGTTCGGATTTTAGATTGGATCTGGAACAAGTTTTGCACACGGGTTGATTAGATCAATCGGTTTTACGGGATCTGTTGAGGAGAGTTGATGGTAATTGCGTTCCTTGATAGTGTATCGGAACGACGTAATGTGATTACGTCGAAGCAATATCCATAGAACTCGGTTTGAGTCGGCTTCGAGATAGCGTTCCTTGATAGTGTATCGGAACAGTATAATGTGATTATGACGAAGCTATCTCGTAGTCCGACTTTGTTTGCTGCCTCGCGCCTACGCAAACCATCTCCCTTTATAGTGTATCGGGACAACATAATATGATTATGCCGATATGGTTTCCGTAGGCGATTTCATAGATTGGATCTATGATTTTGTGTGGTGTTCCGGGCGCTGCCCGGAAGCCCGCGAGGGGGCGGCTTCCCCCTTGACCCCCGCCCGCTAACCGGCTAGCGAGACCGCTGTGTGCGCCCCCCTTATAGGTCGTCTCGATGTCGTTTCTCTGCGATAGATAGAAAACGTTCTACGTCTAACTTGTTTTTGCAGAGAATGCTTTGAGATGGTATGGCCCTATTGTATGTATGAGATGCATGTGATGCATGTAATATTCTTTCATATGTGCAATCCATATAATATTCTTTCTTACGTGCAATGCTTGTAATATTCTTTCACGACCTACGAGTCGATGTAATCTTCAATTATAGCTTCTACAATAGTAGCTTAGTTTGAAGAAAAACAAGCATCATTACAAGATGTAATGATGCCCTTTAAAATGTTGCATCCGTCACCGTTATGCTCATCAATGGTGGGTCTGCCAAAGCAGAGTGTTATTCTCTATCATAACACGAGGGGGTATATGTCGGACATATACAGCAGGAGCATTTGGTTTACTTAACAAGGCTACCAAAACAGTTTTGGGCCTTGGGACATAGGTTGGCGCCGGGGCATGGAGATGCCACACCAACAACAAGAGTCACATAGAGATGTGATTAGCAAGGTGTTGCTTACCGATGTTATTAATTTTCTAGCAGTAATGGGAGTCTAATGTTAAATTGTTTAACAATAGACATTGCATAAACATTGTGCTAAACTTTGCTTTTTCTGTTGTAGAATAAATGGCAGCTAATACTACACCCAGTACCTTTAATTTGTGATCTATTCTCGAAAAAGAAAAATTAAACGGAACAAACTTTATGGATTGGTATCGCAACTTGAGAATTGTTCTCAAGCAAGAGCGTAAGGAGTACGTTCTTGAAGTACCCTATCCTGAGGATTTGCCTAATAATGCCACTGCAACTGCACGGAGAGCTTACGAGAAGCACACTAATGATGCCCTAGATATAAGCTGTCTCATGCTTGCTACAATGTCCCTGAGCTTCAGAAGCAATATGAGAGCAACGATGCTCACACTATTATTCGGGGCTGCGTGGTATGTTTGAGAACCAAGCTCGGGCCGAGAGGTTCAACACCTCAAAGTCCTTGTTTGCGTGCGAGCTTGTTAAGGGAATCCCGTCGATCCGCGTTGATAAAAATAATTGGCTACATTGAGAGTCGGAAAAACTAGGCTTTCCTCTTAGCCAAGAGTTGGCTACGACGTGATTCTCCGGTCGCTCCCTCCGAGCTTCGAGCCATTCATATTAAATTATCACATTAACAATATGGATAGAACCTTGGCTGAATTGCATAGGATGCTAAAGACAGTGAGGAGAGTATCCAGAAAAGCGGTCATCATGTGATGATGATGCGAAGGCTAAGCGCAAACCACTGTCAAGAAACTTTGCACCAAGAGGAAGTTAACTCCCGATGAGATCGCGAGTGCCTCCAATGCAAAGAAGGGCAAGAAGGGGTCGGTGGCATCGGATGCCGTTTGCTTCTCTTGCAAGGAGACGAGGCCACTAGAAAAGGCGCAAGAAGTACATGGAGGATCTCAAAAAGAAGCAAAGTACGACTTACGCGGTATTAATGTTATAGACATTAATCTTGCTACTTCACCTACGACTCTTGGGTATTTGATACCGGATCGGTAGCTCACATTTGCAAATCGTTGCGGGGAATGAGAAGAAGTAGAGGCTTAAGAAGGGGCGAGGTGAACTGCGCATCGGCAATGGAGCAAGCGTTGCTACGATTCTTGTCGGCACGATACCACTTCATCTACCTTCGGATTAGTTTTGGAATTAAATAATTGTTATTGTGTTCCAACACTATGTCAAAACATTATTTCCGCTTCATGTTTGCAAGCGGAAGGATATGATTTTAGATCAATGAACAATGGTTGTTCAATATATCTCAGAGATATGTTCTATTTTCATGCTCCATTGGTGAATGGATTATACGTTTTAAATCTTGAAGCGTCTCCCATCTATAACATTAATACGAAAGGCAACACTCTAATGATACAAACCCCACGTTTATCCGGCATTGTCGCTTAGGCCATATAAATAAGAAACGCATGGAGAAGCTCCATAAGGATGGACTGCTTCACTCTTTTGATTTTGAATCATTTGAGACATGTGAGTCTTGTTTACTTGGTACGATGACAAAGGCACCTTTCACGGGACACGGTGAGAGAGCAAGTGACTTGTTGGCACTCGTACATACGATGTATGTGGACCAATGAGCTCAACGGCCAGAGGTGGTTATCGGTACTTCATTACCTTTACGATGACTTTAGTAGATATGGTTATATCTACTTAATGAGGCATAAGTCCGAATCCTTTGAAAAGTTCAAAGAATTCCAGAATGAAGTACAAAATCATTTAGGGAAAACAATCAAGTTTCTATGATCGGATCGTGGAGGGGAATACTTGAGCCAAGAGTTTGGTAATCATCGAAAGATTGCGGAATTGTTCCACGGTTGACTCCGCGGGAACTCCACAATGGAACAGTGTCCGAACGGAGAAATCGCACCTTGTTGGACATGGTGCGATCGATGATGAGCCAAAGTGATCTTCCATTATCCTTCGGGATATGCTCTTGAAACAGCTGCGCTCACACTAAATAGAGTTCCATCTAAGTCGGTCGAAAAGACACCATATGAGATATGGACAGGGCAACCCCTAGCTTGTCTCTTCTCAAAATTTGGGGATGCAAAGCTTATGTAAAATGTTTACGATCGACAAGCTCACACCCAAATCGACAAGTGCTTCTTTGTGGGATATCCTAAGGAATCTAAGAGATATTACTTTTATAATCGGGAACAAGGCAAAGTGTTTGTCGCCCGACACGGTGTTTTCTTGGAGAAAGAGTTTCTTTCAAGAAGGGTTAGTGGGAGCGGGGTGCATCTTGAAGAAGTTCAAGAAACACCGAGAAAATGTTTCGGCGACCACGAACCACAACGGAGGAGCAAAGTGTTGCGCCACTAGTTGTAGATACACCGGCCCATGGAGGTCTAAAAGATCACGTCGTGCGCACGACAGTACACAGTGCGGAACAACGTGATATATTGTTGTTAGACAACGATGAACCTAAGACCTATGAGGAAGCGATGGTGGGACCCCATTCCAACAAGTGGCTTGGAGCCATGAAATCCGAAATAGAATCCATGTACGACAATCAAGTTTGGAACTTGGTTGATCCACGATGGTGTCAAAACCATTGAGTGTAAATGGGTTTTTAAGAAAAAGGCCGATATGGATGGAAATGTTCACATCTATAAGGCGCGATTGGTGGCGAAAGGTTTTAAACAGATTCAAGGAGTTGATTATGATGAAACCTTCTCGCCGTCGCAATGCCTAAATCTATTCGGATTATCCTAGCGATTGCTGCATATTTTGATTATGAGATATGGCAGATGGATGTCAAAACGGCTTTCCTAAATGGAAACCTAAGCGAGGATGTATACATGATACAACCTCAAGGTTTTGTCGATCCACAATCGCTGGAAAGATATGCAAGCTACGAAATCCATTTATGGATTGAAGCAAGCATCTCGGAGTTGGAATATTCGTTTTGATGAAGTAATTAAAGGGTTTGGTTTCATCAAAAACGAAGATGAGGCCAGTGTTTACAAAAGGTCAGTGGGAGCACAATTGTATTTCTAATTTTATATGTGGATGACATATTGTTGATTGGAAATGATATCCCTATGCTAGAATCCGTCAAGTCTTCATTGAAAAATAGTTTTTCCATGAAAGACTTAGGGGAGGCTGCATACATATTAGGCATTCGGATCTATAGAGAAAGATCCAAGAGGCTAATTGGATTAAGCCAAAGTACATACATTGACAAGGTGTTGAAAAGATTCAACATGCATGATTCCAAGAAAGGTTTCTTGCCCATGTCACATGGCATTAATCTTAGCAAGAATCGGTGTCCTCGGACACATGATGAGCGGAATAAGATGGGTATGGTTCCATATGCTTCGGCAATTGGATCCATCATGTATGCCATGCTTTGTACACGCCCGAGATGTCTCATACGCTTTGAGTGCTACCGCGAGATACCGATCGAGATCCAGTGAAGGTCACTGGATCTGCCGTAAAGAATATCCTTAAGTACTTGAGAAGAACTAAGGATATGTTCCTAGTCTATGGAGGTGAAGAAGAGCTCGTTGTAAGTTGTTACACCGATGCTAGCTTCCAAACGGACAAGGATGATCATAGATCACAATGCGGGTTCGTGTTCGCTGAACGGAGCGCGATCAGTGGAAGAGTTCCAAGCGGGATCATTGCGATTCTACAACGGAGGCCGAGTACATTCTGCCGGAAGTGCAAGGGAGGCTGTTTGGATCAAGAAATTTGTTTCGAGCTTGGTGTGATGACTAGTGCGGCTGGTCCAATGTCTCTCTATTGTGACAATAGTGGAGCCATTGCGCAAGCCAAGGAGCCGAGGTCACATCGAAGTCCAAACACATACTTTGGAGATATCATCTCATCCGCGAGATAGTGGACGAGAGGTGATGTCAAGATATGCAAGATGCACACGGATCTCAACATAGCCGATCCGTGACAAAACCTCTACCTCAGCGAAGCATGAGGCGCACACAAGAGCAATGGGTATTAGATACTTACATGATTGACTCTAGTGCAAGTGGGAGATTGTTAGTGATATGCCCTAGAGGCAACATGGAGATGTTGGATATCACGTCAATGTTTATGTATTAATGAATAAAGTGTTATTCAGTTCCATGAAATAGACATCTTGTATTGATCAATAAGTACGTGACTTATTTATGAGACTCGATATATATGAATCTATTTCTAAATGATCCCTGATCATATATCATATTATTGGAACTAATACGATTCTAAGATCGGCATGTCTATTGATTGATGATCATGTCTCATAGATCATGGGTATGGAGATACCAAATCAATAAACGTGGACATATGTGTTAGAGAACACATTGTTGGATAGACCGACCATGAGACACTACGAAATTAATGTGCCATTAGTTGGTCTCGGGTAGTGTTGGTACAAAGTCCTTAGACCGAGATCACCATGGATTCCAAGCATGTGTAGTAGCCTACTTTGGGACTACCAAACGCTATTCCGTAGCTGGGTAGTTATAAAGGTAGTTTTTGGGTTTGCTATGAAACATGGAGTGTGATGTGAGTGATCAAGATGGAATTTGCCCCTCCTTTGGAGAGATATCTCTGGGCCCCTCGAGGTAATGGATTATGAAAATGCATGGCCATGCTAAGTTGATTGAGGAGTCAATCAACGGACGGATAATCCAATACGGCTCGAGTGAATGGTTAAGCTATTGAAGGGATGGCACACATCTTGCCTATAGCTTAATTGGTATCATGAGGCGAAGGGATTTGTGTACACATTACAGGTTCGAGCCGATATTATATTCTTGTATACTATGGTGTCAATATGTGTTGCTAGGCGCCGCTGTTGACAGGTCGGCTGAGTTGGACTCGAGCCGACAATAGGCTAAGTTAGACTATAGCCAAAACCGAGTATATCTGAACCTACAGGGTCGCACACTTAAGGGGATAAGAACAGGAATTCGAGTTGGACTCGGATATGGCTCAATCGGATAGAGATCCGATCGGATAGAGTCCTATGGTCTTACGACGTATGGGCGGCCAACTCTATGAGACACGGATGAGATCCGATTCAAAATAGAGTCCTGATCGGCCACTAGTCCCAGTTGGCCAACTCTATATAAAGGGGCGAGGGGTGGAGAGCTGAGATACATCAAGTACGTCAATTGAAGTCAATTGCGTCGAAATCAATCTGATCACACGCGGCTTTAGAAGTCGACGGGATCAATCTCCATGGAAACCCTCCCCACCTTCGAGCCAAACCCTAGCCTTGCATCGCGTGCTACCACACGGGTGTTCGGCGTTCTGTTCCTGGACGTGTGGATACCGGTAGAGGCGCTGCTATGTTGCGTGTTGTTGATCAGCTACGAATCAGCTGTGGTGGAATCGGCTGCGGTCGAGCGCATCGGAGCGAGGCACGATAACGTGATCAGACGACTCGGCGAATCGGCTACATCGGCAAATCGGCTGATTGGTGAATCGGCTGTCCCCGGGTATCGGCTGTCAGCTTGCGGGAATCGTGTCACGCCCAGAAATTCACACCAGAATTTCTGCAACTAATTTGTGCATTACACCCTCGTCCAGGCATCAGCCGAGGTACACAAATCGACGTTATTGGTAATACAGAATCATCGTCTTAGAAACATTATTAAAGAGTTATACAAATGCAGCGGAAAAGAAAATAAAACTGACTTAAGCTAAACTTGACTCAAGCGAAGCGAAACGCCAACACCATAGCTAACCCTTGACGTCGAAAGAGCCTACACCTCCTCGGAGACCTCGATCTCAACCTCTGGCACTGAAGGGGGAAAAAGAAGCAAGGCTAAGTACAACCACCGTACTCAACAAGTCACACCGGAAAAGGGGACATGATGCAAGATAAATATCAAAGAAAAGGATAAGAGACTCAATTTGCATAAACAGCATTGGCAGAATATAATAATAATATTTGAAACCAGTAAAACAGTAGTAATGATTAAGCAGTATTAAATAAACACTGTCCAACGTTAAAACCATGTTGCAACAGGCCCATCCATCCACCTGCACTAGTCACATTCCAACATTTTATTCAAGTAAATAATTGAAACTAATCAAGGTGAATCTGGTTGATCGCCCGTAACCGTAGGCACTTCTATTCGAATAGTTTTACTTCGATCAGAGGTGTACAACTGTACCCACAAGACACAATCCCACAACACGTTACCGTGCGCCGGTGCACCACCACGGTACCCCGGAAAGGAACTGTGACAGGACCCTTCACATAACCCCCTCTAACCAATCGGACCACACCAAGGTTTCGCCCCCACTCCCATCGGGCAATGGGCAGCCCCCTCTAGTGCCGCGGTGAATCCGGAAGCTGATCAACCCTTAAAACCGGGGCCGACCCAACTCCATCTCTTGGATACGTCGGCTAGAGACAGCTACGCTACAGACCCAGCCATTACCCATGCTGGCTTGTGGTATGCACGGTACTTCTTCCAAGGTTTCCCGAGAATCGGTCCTTAATTGTCATGAGCACGCTAACCAAAGTCCAACCATGTGCTCACGACCCACCCTTTTCATAATTCAATATTATTAGAAATAGAGTCACAACTTAACCTCATCTGAGAGTTAACCTCTAGTAATATACTTGATTAGTGTGATCCCCTTAAGTGAGCTAGTTGAGCTAAACATAACTAAGCAAACCTTAAGCTATCATCTAGTCACATTGAACCCCAAGTTATCAATTATATAAGGGAAACTATCCTATGGTTGAGTACAATAGGTATAATCATCCCATGAAATGACATTCTAAAACATATGCAATATTAGAGAGAAAAGAGATACTTACATAAACTAGGTACAATATGGTCAATGTAAGGTATGACTTGCCTTGTTCTGGAGACTGAGGAACCTCGGCGACTACTTCGAAGAGAACGGGTTCGCCGAAAAACTCGGGATCTACACGACAAACAAAGCACTCAACAAACACCCTAAAAGGTCTACTAAAATAGCACCGAAAAGTACTTTTAATGGATTCTTGACATTTTCCTGGATTTAATGAAATTTTAATGGACTAAAACGGAGCTCGGATTCAAAAGATATGGATTTTAGAAGTTTAATTGCGATTTTTACACTAACAGAAAAGATTAAAACATTTATTGCGTAATTAAGCCCCCGGGTGACGCAAGCATGGCGCAGGCGGGTAGGGCTAACGTCAGCTGGCGCAAGCGGCTGACGCAAGCGGCGCGGGCACTCGGTCCACGGTGGACCGAGTCCACGGCGGGCGGCGACGAGGCGGGGACACGCGGCACGCATCCGCGAGGAGCGGCGCGATCGGGCGGCGGCGGCTTGCGCGGGAGCGAAGCAGTCCAGATCCGCCGTCAGAAGGATCGGGCGGTTGGATCTGGCTAGGGTTAGGGTTTTTGGCGGCGGCCGAGGGGTGTAACATCCTGAAAATCGAAGGAGTGGAATTCGGAACGTGAAAATCGGAACTCACAAAAACCTTTTGGATTAATTGCTTCTTATCGTGTTTATCGTTCTTATTTGCCAAGCTCAGTTGCATAAGAGTTCTTTTTGAATTGCTTTGATGTGAAGTTGGATAAAAACCTAAGCTTTGATATCCTAGGTGGGAGAAATAATTCAAAATATATATTTGGAGAAGGGTAAATACATAATTTTGTGGATTTACAAAAGATTCTTGAAAAGAATATATTTTGGTTTAAACCCTAATGGTGGAAGAAAAATAATAAATATTTGGATTTGGATGATAAAAATATTTTGAAAAGGAAATATGAATTTAGAAACTAATTTTAATCAAAGACCCTAATTTATTGATTTTAAAAGAAGAAATAAAAATATGAAAAATATATTTTAAAAAAATAAAAAGTGGGGGAAAAGTTTGAAAATATAATTTCAAAATTATTTTGGGAATATTAGAATTTATTTTGAATTTTTAGGGTGAAAGGAAATGGAAATGGAAAATAGGAATTTAAAATCGGGAAAAAGCAAAGGTGCACCTTGTTCATTGCGTCGGCGAGTGTTCGACCAAACCGTCGGCCACGTTCGCGCGCGCCACGCGCCGAGCGCCGTGCCGCGCCGTACCAAGACGCCGCGCACGCGTGCTCTCACCGCGACACCGTCTTGCGCGCCTGACCGCCGCCGATACGATCGCGCACCACCGCGGCCCAGTCGCCGGCGACGCCACGCTAGGCCGTCGCCATACCGTCGCCGTACTGCTCCGGCCCTCCCTCGCCGTCGGCGCCCCCTCCCTCACCGTCGGCCGTCGGTGGAAAACAGAGCAGGGGAAAGGGAGGGAAGAAGCAGAGGAAGAAAAGAAAATAAAGAGAAAGAAAAAAATAATAAGGAAAAGAAAAATAGTAAAGGAATTAGGGTAAAGGTAAAAAAAATTATTTTGGAAATATTTTAGGATATAAAATAAGGTTTTTAAAATATTATTATCTAGTAATGAGTATAATATTTCTCTTCCCTTCCAAAAAGAAATCCTTTGTGAAAATGATTTATAAATTAAATTTTTCCTTTTTATGAATTCAAATATTGTCCGACCTCTAAATTGTTATCGAAGTTCACATGAGATTTTTTTTTAAATATTGGTTAAGCATGAATGGCATTATCCTGTCGTTAGAATTTCAAAACCCCTAACAAGTATAATTGCAACATTAAAGATCAATTATTGGAGATATGGAAATTAGAAACCTAATTATTCTAGGATATTTTCAAATTTAAGTGCAAAATACATATTAATTACGGGATGGTTCGCTCGGTTTAACTGAACTCCTTTTCGTTGATTCAACTATTAAAATTTCCGAAGTTTGAGGTTGTGTTTGGAATCCGCTTTCCGCGATCATTTTGAGATCTCTTTCTTTTTCGTTGATATTGTTGAATTTTAATTGGATTCAACCCTTCTTTTCGCACGTACGGATAGCGTCAGAAGAGGTGAACACGACTACGCGGAAGACCCCACTCAACCGGCGTGCGAGCAAGGCAAGTCTTCACACCCTTTGAACATATCGATCCCAATTGCGAAATGATGTTATTTTAAACTCTAAACCTGCATGCTTTACAGAGTTACCTATACTTGTTATGCCATTCCTTCTGTTGATTACCTTTAGAATTGCTCCTTGTAACTCGCGATGTGATACAAACAACCGAAGAATAACTTCGGTAAGCGCTTAGCCATGCTATACTTAGATTTACGCATACCCATGACTTTATGAAAAAGCTTTGTGCTTGGGCAACTACCTTAGGGAAGGTAGTTGAGATTCGGCATGTGGAGACATGAGCGCCACATGGCCATGATGAATTAAGTTTGATGAAAATTGAGAGTACTATACAAATGTTTTAGACCAGGGGCCGGATGATTTGGGTGGATTCCGGAAAAGGCAAGTGCCGACCACTGGTCAGTGGGACCGAGCCATGAGATAGCCGGGAAACGAGCCAGTACAACCGTACTTCTCGAATGGGTATAGACCTAGCTGACTAGATAGCCAAGCGGAGGCAGTATCCTTGCATAGATGGTTCTCTATGATGTGGTTATGGGATGAGAATGAGGCTGCGGCCTTTGTTATGAATGGTGGGATTAAACTAATGTTAATTAAACTTAAAGATTGGAAATGTCTTCCCTTACCCCGGGTGCGCCAGAACTCCTCTCACTGCTAGAAAAGGACGGCTAGAGTGCATGAGGGCATAAGTTCATGGAGCGGGTACTGCCAAAGTGAGGTTATCGAAAGGCTTTGCCGTGACCGTCTCATGTGTTGAGGTGTAGGCTCATTTGTTGGGCTGTCGCGGAGTACGGGTAAAGTGTACATCCACTGCAGTGTGAATGAATCAATCTATTCGAATAGCCGTGCTCGCGGATATTGAGCATCGTGACAAGACTTTCGCTTGGCTAGATTTTAAACTTGAAACTGCTGGGATGGGTATGCATGATGGTTTCATTCGCTAGTGGGTCAACTTCTCGCTAAGCGAGAAGGGGTAGATTCCCTAGAAAATCATGACGAACCGGAGGCGGGAAGCCATCCTTGGAATCACGATGGATGGTAGACAGAACCGTCACCGGATTAATGAACTGTGAAAATTAAAACTTGATTTGGCTAGTCAATAGGTTTGTGAAAAGAAATGTGAAAACTGGCTTTACGCAAAAATAACCCTAGCCATGTTCTTTGAATAAACCTATCATATGCATCAATTCTGTGTTGGCTTGCTGAGTACGGTTGGTACTCACCCTTGCTATACGCACAAACCTTCAGCTGATGGAGTTGAAGAGCCAGAAGATCCATACGCATATCACCAGGAGGACGAGGGAGGCGCGCGCATATTAGACCTTAGCTCCGGTCGTTGCCTGTGGCAATTGACAAGCCGCTGCCTCTTTCCGCTGCCTTATCTAAATTCTGTTTTTATGTTGTATTCGGGCCATAAGATCCTGTGAGTTGAACATTGCCTTCGGGCCTATTAATGTAATAATGGTAATGTAAGACTATTCGTGCATGGGCACTTGATTACCCAGTACTGTATTCGTGGGTACCAACTACTCGATCCAGGGAAATGGTACTATGAACACGAAAGATTCCCGCCTCAAAAACGGGGGTCCACAAGGGGCGGACACGCGGCGGCCATCTAGCGCGCGGCGATCGGATCGGATGGCGACGGTTTTGGGCGAGATCGGACAGTCCAGATCCACCCAATCCCACCGATCGGACGGCTCCGAAAGAGCGGCGCTAGGGTTAGGGCACGGCGGCGGCGGCTCGAGCTCGCCCGTCGGCCATGGCCGCGTGGCGGCCGGCCGATCTCCGGCGGCATAGGCAACGGCGACGGAGGGCGCTGCGGGGCACGGGAGACGACGGCGGAGGGTGGTGCGGTTCAGGGCGATGGTTCGAGAGGCGGCACGGGAAACCAGAGGGAGTGAAAAGAGGCGGCGACACACTCACCGGAGTTGAAGAAGACGACGATGGCGGCGACGGTTTTTGGGGCTAACACACGAGAGCGACAAAGGGGAAACGTGCGCCGGCGGCTAGGGAACTTTATAGGGGCGCAAAGAGATTTGAAAGTGCACCGGAAAGACGCGGATTCGTCGCCGTTGGTTACGGACTCGGAGAGAGAGAGAGAGAGAAACGGTGGCAACGAAATCCGGGCGGATAGGGTTTCCTTAGAACGCGCTAGGCGCAGGGATGGATGCGGCGGCGCGGATCGGGCCCGACATGGGTCCGGCGTGGCACGGGCTCACGCGGGAGCGGAGCGGAGCGGCGGCGCGCATGGCGGGCGGCGGCCGGGCCGGCCGGCGCGGGGACGGACCCGGCGAGGCGGGGCCCACATGTCGGTGGCCGCGAGGCGAAGGACGGGTTGCGGACTTGCGCGGCGCGGGGCGTCATGGGCTTCGGCCCACGACCGAAGGGGGAGGCGCGCGCGCGGAGCGGCTCGGGCAGAAAAGCGGGCCGACGGCCCAAGCCGAAAGGGGAGCGAAACCGTACGGTGGTACGGAAAAAAGAAAAGAAAAAAGGAAAAAGGAGAAAAAGGATTTTGGGGCTTAATTAAATTTCGATTTCTTATTTAATTGATTAAAAATACTTAGAGTGCTCTAAAAATTCCAGTAAAAATCCTGTTAGTGCATTTTGACATGCAGAATTCAAGAAAAATCCTACGATGTCGTTTCCATTTATTAGTTGCATTTTAAAATTACTGGTTGACTCAGATTAATTCCAGAAATTCTGATTATTTCAGGATAAATTATTTAAACAATTTAGGGCAAAACTCGGGGTGTGACAACCTACCCCCCTTAAACGGAATCTCGACCCCGAGATTCGAAGGTACTGGCGAAGAGGTGCGGGTGCGCGGCCTTTAGCTCATCTTTTCTTTCCCAAGTAGCTTCTTCTTCGGAGTGATGAGTGCACTGAACCTTGCAAAACCTGATAACCTTGTTCCGAGTCCTTCTCTCGCTGATCTCGAGAATACGTGCTGGTCTCTCTACGTAGGTCAAGTCCTCTTGAATTTCCGATCTAGTCTGGACTCGCCTACTCTTCTAGTACCCTTAAACACTTCTTTAACTGGGACACATGAAACACGTCGTGAATACCAGCCATGCTGGAGGGAAGCTCAAGCTGATAGGCTACTTCTCCTCGACGTTCCCGAATTCTGTATGGACCCACAAAACGTGGTGCCAACTTGCCTTTGGTTTGGAAACGATGTACTCCCCAGAGTGGTGTAACGCGAAGATACACAAAATCCCCTGCTTCAAAAGCGAGGTCTCTTCGACGATTGTCGCGTAGCTTTTACGCCGGGATTGCGCAATCTTCAACCTTTCCCGAATCGTTCGGACCTTTGCCTCTGCTTCACTTATTACTTGTGCCAAACAAGCGGCGTTCACCGTCGATCCCGAAAAGGGTGTGCGGCACTTTTGTCCATACAATGCTTCATACGGTGCCATTTGAATGCGGCTTGATAGCTGTTGTTATAGGAGAATTCTGCATAGGGCAAGCTTTTGTCCCACGCCATTCCAAAATCAAGCGCACATGCTCTCAACATGTCTTCCAAAATTTGATTCACTCTCTCAGTTTGACCATCTGTTTGCGGATGATAGGCCGTACTAAAATTCAAACGGGTGCAGAGCTCTTCTTGCAACTTCTTCCGAACTTGGAAGTAAGGCGACTTCCCACGTCGACACGATCTTTTTAGGCACGCCATGCAAACACATGATCCTTGCGAGATAAAGCTCGCTAGCTTCTTCCCCGAGTAGGTAGTATGCTTGGTATGAAGTGGGCCACCTTGGTGAGTCGGTCCACAACGACCCAAATTGAGTCATATCCTGACGATGTGCGGGGTAAACCCGTGATGAAATCCATTCCAATTTCTTCCCATTTCCACTCTGGAATCTGGAGTGGTTGCAACAGTCCGGTGGGCCGTTGATGTTCTACCTTAACCCGCTGACAAACATCACAAAGTACAACAAACTCACCTATCTCCCTCCTCATACTGACCCACCAAAACTTTTCTTTAAGATCTTGATACATCTTTGTACTGCCTGAGTGAATTGAGTATTGAGTTTGGTGAACTTCCGTAAGGATCATTTTTTTCAAATCCTTGTCTTCTGGCACACACAATCTCTTTCCCATCCAGATTGTGCCGTGCTCGTATTCCGTAAAGCCACAAGCTTTTTCGACCCTCATGTTCTTCTTGAGTTCAGCATCTCGGGATCTGATGCCTGAGCAGCCCAAATTTGATCAATGAGAGTGGGTTGGGCTTCCAGAGCAGCCACAAAACCAAAATCCACCACTCGTAGATTTAGATACTTGAATTCTTGCTGCAACTGGTCGCACATTCCTTCGACATTGAGGGTGGTGCAGTAACTCTTTCGGCTTAGTGCATCCGCAACCACATTAGCTTTGCCAAGATGATAATGTAGCCCCAAATCATAATCTTTGATCAGTTCCAACCATCTTCGCTGTGGGAGGTTCAAATCCGGTTAGGTGAAAATATACTTGAGACTTTTATGATCTGTATACACTTCACAACGATTACCAATTAGGTAGTGTCGCCAGATCTTCAGGGCATGAACCACTGCGGATAATTCCAGATCATGAGTTTGGATAGTTGTTTTCGTGCGGGCGCAATTGACGAGAAGCATATGCGACCACTTTGCCTTCCTGCATCAACACACATCCCAACCCTTGGCGAGATGCATCACAATAAACTTGGAAGTCCTTTGCTTGGATCGCGGTATCAATCAACAGTGCAGAACACCAACTTCCTCTTAAGCTCTTCAAAACTCTTGTTACATTCTCGACCACTTAAATTTCTCATCTTTCTTCAACAATTGAGTCATCGGCTTGGCGATTTTGGAGAAGTTCTCAATGAAGCGGCGGTAGTAACCCGCAAGTCCAAGGAAACTTCGGATCTGCGTGACCTTTTTGGCGGGGTCCACTTGGTGACTGATTCCACATTTGCTGGATCCACGGCTACTCCTTGGGCATTCGCAATGTGGCCGAGGAACTATACTTCCTTTAACCAGAAAGCACACTTGCTAAACTTGGCTAGAGTTGATGATCCCTCAACTTCTCGAGCACTATCCGAAGATGTTGCTCATGTTCTTCCTCCGTTTTAGAGTAGACCAAAATGTCATCAATGAACACCACCACAAATTTATCCAAGAACTCCATGAACACCTTGTTCATCAGATTCATAAAGAAGGCCGGTGCGTTGGTCAATCCAAAAGACATGACCGTACACTCATACAGGCCATATCTGGTGGTGAAAGCGGTCTTGGGAATGTCCTCTTCCCGAATTCTCAACTGGTGATAGCCTGATCACAGGTCTATCTTGGAAAACACCTTGGCCCCCTTGAGTTGATCGAATAAATCATCAATCTGTGGTAGAGGATACTTGTTCTTGATAGTGACCTCATTGAGTGCGCGATAATCGACACACATTCTCTTGGTCTTGTCTTTCTTCTCCACGAAGATCACCGGAGCACCCCAAGGCGACGTGCTCGAGCGGATATACCCTTTTTGCAATTGTTCATCCACTTGCTTCTTTACTTCGGCCAACTCGTTGGCTCCCATCCTATACGGCCTCTTGTGTATTGGGCGGTCCCGGTACTAAATCGATCCGGAATTCAATTTCCCTTTCGGTGGCATCGAGTTAAGTCTTCGGGAAAACTTCGGGTATTCTCGACGATGGGGATATCCTCTAACTTCATAGGGGTTTTGCCGCCACTTCGGACGATCCACCGGCGGAAACATGATTCAAACTTGCTACGATCTTGGCTTGCATGGGAGAACGAAAAACAATTCCTTCTCCTTTCGTATTGATTAAAATAATGGTGCGACTAGCGCAGTCAATTACTCCCTTATGTCTGGACAACCAATCCATCCCAAGAATGACATCTATGCCTTTGGACTGAAGGAGGATGAGGTTGGCTAGAAACATAGATCCTTGGATTTCTATGGTCACGAGGGACAATGCGAGTAGTATCCAAGTGGTTTCCGGGGTTTGAACCCGCATAGGTATCTTAAGTCCCACTACTGACAACCCATGTGCCCCAACAAACTGCTTTGAGATAAATGAATGTGTAGCGCCAGAATCAAATAATAAATTGGCAGGAGTAAAGTTTACAGGAAACATACCCAGTATAACTTCAGGAGCGGTCTGTGCTTCCTCGGCGGACGCATGATTGACCCGGGCCTGGATGAACCTTGGCCCAGCGCATCTTGGCCTTGGACACTTGTCTGCAAAATGCCCGGGGTCACCACAGTTGAAACAGACTCCTAGCTTTCCTCCAGAGTCCTTCCTTGGATGTGGTGGCTGTGACTGTTGCTGGGGTGGCGCCGTTGGAGGACGTGGGGCTGGAGTGCGCTGTTGTTGACCACTGCCACTATTGCCAGTTTGGAAATTCCCTGGGTGATAAGGTCGATGCTGATGAACAATCATGGTGGTAGGTGCACTCTGACTTCCAGGCATGAAACACGACCTCTGCTGATTTCCCTGCTGTTGAGGAGGTCGGGACTGGATTACTTTTCTCTTCTTGATCATCTTGTTGCGCTGATCTTCCTGTCGAATGGCCTTGTCAACCAGCTTTTCAAAGTTAGCATACTCTTCGGAGATTAGCTTGTCCGTGAGTTCATCATCCAAATCAGCCAAAAAATTTTCCTGCCTTTCTGCATCGGTGCGCACATCTTCTGGGGCATATTGTGCAAGACGATTGAACTCATGCGAGATATTCGATGCGATCATTACCTGCTCAAGAGAACGGAACTCACGCTTTTACGTGCAACTATTCCCGAGGAATGTGGGCGGTCTGAAAGCTGACGGAACTCTTCCCATGTAACTGCTGCTCCTGCTGGGCGAGTGACCAAGTAGTGGTCCCACCAAGCGAAGCGGGGCCCCGCAACCGATGAGTGGCAAATGAGACTTTCTCTGGTCCGTGCACGTGCGAAGATCTAACTTCTTCTCTATGGCATGAAGCCAATCATTAGCCTCCATGGGATTAGTGGTGCTGGAGAAGGTCGGCGGTCGGACACGAAGGAACTCTGGCAACTTGGACTGGGGTGGTGGGGCGACAAATTGGTTGTTCTGCTGCTGCTGTTGCTGCTGCATTTGCTGCAACATCTGTTGTTGCATCTGTTGGTGTTGTTGTTGCATTTGCTGCATCATTGCAGCCATCATCTGTGTCTGCGAAGCAAGCACTTGAGCAATGGTGGGGTTCTCGGGTGGCGGTGGAGGAGCATTGCCGTTGGCGTCGTGAGCCTCGTTGTTGTTGGCACCTTTGCCCATTATTGCTGTTCGCTCCGCCGGTCCCGGTGTTCACCATCGAAGGGGCGGCCGAACCGAAGAGAGAAAAGAAAAAAACAGAGAGACTTAGAAACTAATCTTTATTATTGGAATTCAAATGCATTGTTCGATCTTGATTAAAAACAAGGAAAAGCACCAAACATCCTTAATTGGTCAGTCATATCACACTTGATATCGACTGCCAGCTATCCCACACACAACAGCCTAACATACAGCAACTACCAAGAAGACAAACTTAGCGAAACGATAAAACTAAGGAGGGCCACTAGAACGATCCGCGAGGTGAGGAGTCAAAACTGCTTCTTTCAGAAGATCCCCATTCCTCAGAACGGCTCCTAGAGTCCTCTGGCGTCACCTCAGACTTCGACTCTTCTGTATCGGTTGCTGTAGCCCAACCAATCCTGCCTCTTCCCTCCGAGGAATCTCGAGTCTCTTCTGAGTCCATGTCTTCAGCTGAATTCTCTGAGCTTGATTCACTGGAGATAGAGATCCAACTGCACGCCACCTCCGCCTTGATACGCCGAAGCCGGAGCAAAGGTGAGAGCGTAACTCCGCAAGCAGAGGAACCGAAACAGCGCCGGAACCGGAGCGGGTGGAGCTGGAGTGGCTGGAGAAGCTGGAGGAGACGGTGGAATCCGAGGCGCCAGCTGGATACGGACAGGCGCGGTGGTGGTCTTCCGAGGCGTAGTGCGAATCCTGACACCAACTGGTGCCGGGAGTCCCTTCAATTCAGCTACCTCCTTCTTAAGACGAACCACTTCGTCCTGCAGTCGCACAATCCTTAGCATCTTCTTGTCATTCAGCTCTTTGGTTGCCTTGTGTAGGTCAGAGTGCATCTTGTCCAGGCCTTTGTTCATGGTGCACATGTGGCCGAAGGTAGAGTCGTTCTCCTCTGTTGTAGACTTGAATGCACTGACATCGGAGGAACTACCTCGACGGGGATGGTAGCGGTAGGAGGAGGTGCGAAGGTCAGCATCACGCAGCTCCCTCACCCTGGCCAACATCAGGTAGGCGGCTTCATGACAAGCGTGATCCGACGTGCCTCTGGAAGCTGTGACCTCCATGTTGGGAAGACACGTTCCCACAAACCCGTGAACCTCCAACCGAACACAATAGGGCAACTCGCCACTGAGAGGCGCAACTGTTGTATACTCCGGTGCTTCAGGATATCCGACTGCAAGGGCCATACGCGCCAGCTCTGCAACAAAGCCCATCATCCCTTTTCCGCAGTGCGTCACTGGGGAACCTGCCATCTATAGAAACAAAGGAGTGGGAAAATCAAAACATGCTCAAAACCCACGACCAACACCCCATTTTCGCAACTCCTAAACCCTAGACTGACTCCACTTTTCAAAACACCCCCTTTTTTTTAAACATATGCAGATGAAAAGAATTAGAGGGCTCTTAAGGTTTCCAGTTGGCTCGTCCTACAGTCAAAGGAAGGCTCTGATACCAACTTGTCACGCCCAGAAATTCACACCAGAATTTCTGCAGCTAATTTGTGCATTACACCCTCGTCCAGGCATCAGCCGAGGTACACAAATTGACATTATTGATAATACAGAATCCTCGTCTTAGAAACATTATAAAAGAGTTATACAAATGCAGCAGAAAAGAAAATAAAACTGACTTAAGCTAAACTTGACTCGAGTGAAGCGAAACGCCAACACCACAGCTAACCCTTGACGTCGAACAAGCCTACACCTCCTCGGAGACCTCGATCTCAACCTCTGGCACTGAAGGGGGAAAAAGAAGCAAGGCTGAGTACAACCACCGTACTTAACAAGTCACACCGAAAAAGGGGACATGATGCAAGATAAACATCAAAGAAAAGGATAAGAGGCTCAATTTGCATAAACAGCATTTGCAGAATATAATAGTAATATTTGAAACCAGTAAAACAGTAGTAATGATTAAGCAGTATTAAATAAACACTGTCCAACATTAAAACCACGTTGCAACAGGCCCATCCATCCACCTGCACTAGTCACATTCCAACATTTCATTCAAGTAAATAAGTGAAACTAATCAAGGTGAATCTGGTCGATCGCCCGTAACCGTGGGCACGGCTATTCGAATAGTTTTACTCTGATCAGAGGTGTACAACTGTACCCACAAGACACAATCCCACAACACGTTACCGTGCGCCGATGCACCACCACGGTACCCCGGAAAGGAACTGTGACAGGACCCTTCACATAACCCCCTCTAACCAATCGTACCACACCAAGGTTTAGCCCCCACTCCCATCGGGCAATGGGCAGCCCCCTCTAGTGCCGCGGTGAATTCGGAAGCTGATCAACCCTTAGAACCGGGGCCAACCCAACTCCATGACGCCCACCCTCTCTGGGATACGTCGGCTAGAGACAGCTACGCTACAGACCCAGCCATTACCCATGCTGGCTTGTGGTATGCACGGTACTTCTTCCAGGGTTTCCCGAGAGCCGGTCCTTAATTGTCATGAGCACGCTAACCAAAGTCCAACCATGTGCTCACGACCCACCCTTTTCATAATTCAATATTATTAGAAATAGAGTCACAACTTAACCTCATCTGAGAGTTAACCTCTAGTAATATACTTGATTAGTGTGATCCCCTTAAGTGAGCTAGTTGAGCTAAGCATAACTAAGCAAACCTTAAGCTATCATCTAGTCACATTGAACCCCAAGTTATCAATGATATAAGGTAAACAATCCTATGATTGAGTACAATAGGTATAATCATCCCATGAAATGACATTCTAAAATATATGCAATATTTGAGAGAAAATAGATATTTACATAAACTAGGTACAATATGGTCAATGTAAGGTATGACTTGCCTTGTTACGAGGCGAGGAACCTCGGCGACTACTTGAAAGAACGGGCTCGCCGGAAAACTCGGGATCTACACGACAAACAAAGCACTCAACAAACACCCTAAAAGGTCTACTAAAAAAGCACTGGAAAGTATTTTTAATGGATTCTTGACATTTTCCTGGATTTAATGAAATTTGAATGGGCTAAAACGGAGCTCGGATTCAAAAGATATGGATTTTAGAAGTTTAATTGTGATTTTTACACTAACAGAAAAGATTAAAACATTTATTGCGTAATTAAGCCCCCGGGTGCCGGGTGACGCAAGCATGGCGCAGGCGGGTAGGGCTGACGTCAGCTGGCGCAAGCGGCTGACACAAGCGGCGCGGGCGCTCGGTCCACGGTGGACCGAGTCCACGGCGGGCGGCGGCGAGCGCGGGGACACGCGGCACGCATCCGCGAGGAGCGATGGCGATCGGACGGCGACGGCTTGCGCAGGAGCGAACGGTCCAGAGCCGCCCGATCCGAAGGATCGGACGGTTCAGATCGCGGCTAGGGTTAGGGTTTTGGGCGACGGCCGAGGGGTGGACACGCGGCGGCCATCCAGCGCGCGGTGATCGGATCGGACGACGACGGTTTTGGGCGAGATCGGATGGTCCGGATCCACCCGATCCGACTGATCGGACGGCTCCGAAAGAGCAGCGCTAGGGTTAGGGCACGGCGGCGGCGGCTCAAGCTCGCCCGCCGGCCATGGCCGCGCGGCGGCCGGCCGATCTTCGGCGGCATAGGCAACGGCGACGGAGGGCGCTGCGGGGCGCGGGAGACGACGACGGAGGGTGGTGTGGTTCGGGGCGATGGTTCGAGAGGCGGCACGAGAAACCGGAGGGAGTGGAAAGAGGCGGCGGTGCACTCACCGGAGTTGAAGAAGACAACGATGGCGGCGACGGTTTTTGGGGCTAACACACGAGAGCGACAAAGGGGAAACGTGCGCCGGCGGCTAGGGAACTTTATTGGGGCGCAAAGAGATTGGAAAGTGCACGGGAAAGACGTGGATTTGTTGCCGTTGGTTACGAACTCAGAGAGAGAGAGAGAGAGAGAAACGGCGGCAACGAAATCCGGGCGGATAGGGTTTCCTTAGAACGCGCTAGGCGCGGGGATGGATGCGGCGGCGCGGGATCGGGCCCGACATGGGTCCGACGTGGCACGGGCTCACGCGGGAGCGGAGCGGAGCGGCGGCGCGCATGGTGGGGCGGCGGCTGGGCCGGCCGGGCGCGGGGACGAAGACCCGACAGGCGGGGCCCACCTGTCGGTGGCCCGTGGGGCGAAGGACGGGTTGCGGACTTGCGCGGCGCGGCTGGCATCGTGGGCTTTGGCCCACGACCGAATGGGAGCGCGCGCGGGAGCGCTCGGGCCGGAAAGCCGGGCCGACGGCCCAAGCCGGAAGGCGGCGGGAAACCGTACGATGGTATGGAAAAAGAAAAAGAAAAAAAGGAAAAAGGAGAAAAAGGATTTTGGGGCTTAATTAAATTTCTGATTTCTTATTTAATTGATTAAAAATACTTAGAGTGCTCTAAAAATTCCAGTAAAAATCCCTTTAGTGCATTTTGACATGCAGAATTCAAGAAAAATCCTACCATGTCGTTTCCATTTATTAGTTGCATTTTAAAATTACTGGTTGGCTCTAGATTAATTCCAAAAATTTCGATTATTTCAGGGTAAATTATTTAAACAATTTAGGGCAAAACTCGGGGTGTGACAAATCGGCTACACAGTTCCAGATCAGATAGCCCTGATTGGCTATTTCCACTACTTACTCCAATCGGTAACGATCTATCGGCCCTTACTTGCAAGTGTTCCTGGTTTGCGCGGTAGAAAAGTTTTTGTTTTCGGCTAGCGTAGCTTCCGCGTAACCCTTCAGTGGGTGCATGGTTTTGATTGTCGCACCAATGGCAATTAAGGACCTGTTCATGGAAAACCCTGGAAGACAAACAATGCTTACCACAAGTAAGAATGGGCAACTGTTTGACTTGTAGTGTAGCTTTTCTCTAACTGACGTTCCCAGGCAATGATGGGCGTGATGGATTTGCAGTCGGCCGGTTGCTGGGCTTCTGGATTCACCATAGCACTCGGGGGCTGCCCACAGCCTTTCTAGGGGTGGGAGCGAAACCTTGGTGTGGTACAATTGGTTAGGGGAAGTTATGCGAAAGGTCTTGCCACGATTTCCCCCTTTGCAGTATCACGGTGATACTTCGGGGCATGGCACCATGTGTGGAATCGCGTCTTGTGGGTAAAGCCACGCATCTCTGATCAGAGTAAAACTATTCGAATTGACGTGTGTGGTTATGGGAGATCAACCAGATCCACCATGGTTAGTCTCACCTTTTATAATGTGATCTAATAAATTGGTTTAGTTCAGGTGGGAATGGTTGAGCCTGTTCAACTTGGGTATAGCGTTGTTGAGTGGGGAATTAATCTTGCCTTAAATACTCAACAGTTTTTTCCGTTTTAAAACAATAAATGTTTGCAACCGCTTTTCCGCAAAATCACCGCAAGCCTCCCTTTGCCTTTTCTTGCACGTCTGCATTCCTTAGTGTGGCTTGTTGAGTACGTTGGTTGTACTTAGTCTTGCAATTCTTGCCCCTTTTAGAAGTCCTGTACTTCTGAGTTGAAGATGGAGTTAGAGGACCGAGGCTCAGACCCCAGTTGAGTTTCCCTGTGGAGTGAAGCTGAAGCCTCGCTAGGATCATCTTTTCCCACTATCGCTTCCTTCTTTATGGTTTGAGGACTAAGTGCCTCTTTTTCCTGTAAGTATTTATGTGCTTTATTATATGTTTGGATCTGTGTATTAATTTGTCATTTTGTGTACCCTGGTTGATGCCTGAACAGGGATTCATTACAAAAAATAGTCTGGAAATTTGGAAAAAATTTCATGGCATGACATTTGGGAAGGTAGAGCGATGGATAGTGTGCGACAGGGCGCGGCGAACCCGAAGAGGGCTTCGGCGTTGCACGGTGGCAGCTAGAGCATCGACAATGGCAGCGGCGCCTCGGGTTTGCGGAGGATGAGGAGTTCCAACTGTTTTCGATGCTGAAGAGGTGGTGGCCAAGGTTGCCCTCATGGCGGTGCTTGTACGGTGTATTGGTGGATCTAGAAGCGGTGGTGCGTGGCCGAAGAGCGCCGGCGAGTGGTGTGCGAGGTGTACGGGGTCTTTTGGATTGTGGGGACCTCAGGCAAGTTGGGGAACAGAGAGACGGGAGCTTGGGGATGCTTTTTATTGGCTCGAGAGGTGCGGATCGAGGCCAAGAGAGGCAGATTCACCAGGTGGAGTGGGGCGCCGACATGGGGAGGTGATGACGGTTCGGTGCCGATTTCCACATGAAAGTGGGAAGAAAAATAGGCACAAGGTGGAGGAGAAGGGCAGAGACCGTGTCCCATGCACATGCGAGCGAGGCGGGAAGGCGCGAGGGCAGCGGTGACGTGGCGGCATGGCTGGCGGTTTCGGCCCGATGGCTAAAGGAAGGGGATGATAGGTTGGGCTGTCGATCCCACCTATCGGAGAGAGGGAGAGAGGAGACCGGGAGGGGGATGCAAAGTAAACTTCACGAGAAAGAGGGCTTGAGCGGGCCAGCAGAGAGAAGGGGGTGATGGGCCAGGCCGGCTTTGGGACGATAAATAGACTTTTGGCCGGATTGATTGAGATGGGGAAGAGCAGACTTCGAGAGGGAGAGAAGCTAGCTTGGCAAGCTGGGCCACGAGGGAGAGAAAAGGACTTAGGCCGAAAATGGCCCAACGACACGGAGAGGGATTTTAATTTATTTAATTAATTAAATAAACTTTGTATTGATGTAATTACTTCTTGAGCTCTGAAAATTCACATGAAATTTCAGAGAGTACTTTATGGCATGAGACATATTAGAAAAATATTTCCAGCCATGATTTTTAAAGAAAATTTTATTTCTCACATTAATTTCATTTGATAATTTAACCTTTAATATAATTTCTATCAATGCATTATTTAATGATTTTAAATCTCGAATGAAATGAGGGCATGACAATTCCTCACAGAGAGCTGCCAGCTTATCCTTCGCCAACCACGCTTGCTCGTCTCGCTTCCGGATACACTCATTCCCTTGAATGATTTCCTTTAACTTGGCATTGTCCGAGTTGGCTTCCTTTATCAGGCCTCCAGCACAGTGACTCGGTTGATCGCTGAGTTCACAGCCTTAAAGGCGATTGATCTTGGCAACCACGCCAGGAGAGCACGCCTCTATTTCCTGACAAGCGGTCAGACATCGAGGACGATGCCCGAGCGAGTAAAGTACTCGGCGCAGGCGGTTGTGGAGGTAGAGAAAGGGAAGCAACTGCGGAAGGAGACTTTGAGCTAACCTTGTCATGAGGTTCTGAGCGCTGCTCCAACAAGGTAGGGGATTGACTCCTGCAATGGGTCAAGAGAAGATGTGTCTATCAGAAGACAAAAGATGGAATAGGTGACGAAGTATTAAGATAATGTACTCGGATCTCTTCCGCTTCAGGAAAGGAGTTCTCCCGTGTGTTCCGGCGGTAGTCTTACTAGCGACGGCAGTCTGCAAATGAAGAAGTAAGGTTGACTTGCAAGATTTCGGTTGTCACATAAGCGTAATACGGTCTCTTACCTCAGAGGTGCTGACTTTCGTTAACTTCCTAATCTCGTGTGTCTTCGCCAGCCTTGGCCACTGCATCTTCTAGGTACCACTGGTTCCTGAAACTAAGGAAGCAGTTCCCTAGAAGGCAGCGGATGAGGACGCTTGGGCCTATGCCTCGGCTTGCTCTTTTAGAGTAGTCGATTCCTGGTGGTCGTTGAGCCAGCCAATAACGTCAGATAAAGGCCAATCCTGAATAGGCTCGAACTACTATTCCTATGAACAATGATAAGATCGATGAGGGGTGTAGTTCTAGTACTTAAAGCCCTGTTTAGTTACAGATTTTGGGTGTAAACTTTACACGCAAAAAATTTTGGATGTAAAATTTACACCCAAGAGTGGTGTTTAGTTCCCTCTGTGTAAATTTTTTGAGATGCTATAAAAATACATATTTACCCCCACTCTCTCCCTCTCTTCCCGCGCCTCCTTCCTCCTTCCTCTCTCCATCGCCAACCCGCGCGATGAGCACCAACACTGGCCACCCGGCGTTCGCGCTCGTCAACAAGGCCAGATGCGGCGGCGACGGATGCGGCGGCGGCCTCGGCGGATGGATGCGGCGGCGGCCTCGGCGGCGGCCTCGACGGATGGATGCGGCGGCCTCCACGGCGGCCCCGGCGGATGGATGCGGCGGCCTCGGCGGATGTATCCGGCGGCCTCGACGCCGGCCTCGGCGGATGGATCTGGCGGCCTCGGCGGATGGATGCGGTGGCCTCGGCGGCGGCCTCGATGGATGGATGCGGCGGCCTCGGCGGCGGACTCGGTGGATGGATGCGGCGGATGCGGGCGGGGAAGAGCCCGTCGGGGGAAGTACTGTGTAGGGTAGGGTGGGCAATCACATTTCCCCAAAAAATTTTACACCTTTTTTGCTCTCAAACCTCCCAAATCCAAAAACTTTACAAGCCAACTTTACACCCATTTGTTTAGTTCCAAAAACCCAAAAAGTGACCAAAATCCCAAAAGTTTACAAAACTTTACATGAACTAAACATGGCCTAAATTTACGATGGCGTCCCGCTCTAAGGACATGAGGTCTCAGATGGGTTGGGGGATGTTGGCAGCGCTTGACGACAGGTTTACCACCACTTGGCTGACACGTTCCTTCATGGTATCCGAGGAGAGGACTACATCAAAAGTTTACCAAGGTTAGTATTTGGAGTAGTTCAAGTTGTAAGGATACTATTGGTAACTATGGAGAATATACCCCGATGTGAAAGCTGTGTCATCTCGTCCACACTCGTGTACTCGTACGCCAGGTGAGCACGAGCTTGGAGAGTTTGGATCCGATGACATACGAAAATCTTTAACAATTTTGTACCCTATCAGACCATGCTCCCTGAGGTCATGGATCGTACCGACGATGAGCTCTAAGGCTTCGATCAAAGGAGGTCTCGATGTCCATTATTTCGATTTGGTAGGCTTGTCGTCGGGAACAACCATGCAAGAAGTGTTGTCGGTGTAGAGGAAGAAACATTTTGTTCTCCAATGTTTCGTTGAAGATGGATAGTTAAAGGGAATGTATTCGTCTCTCATGCCATCCTGGAGGCGAAGGCCGCAACATCCAGAGAGTCTAGAGGACTCCATCAACTTAACTTCATAGAAGTACCTAAATAGATCTAGGAAATGTTGTACTCCTAAGTACGCCTCACAAAGATGGGTGAAGGTGCTCAAGAAAGCGATAGAAGTTGGGTTTAGATGAAGAAGATGGATGTCATAGAAATGAAGAAGCAGAGTGAGGAACTCGGCAAGGAGTGCCAAGAATCCGAATTGCACAAATGATGTAAGAGTTAATATTTGGCCAAGATTGGGAACAGGGTCGATACGTCCTTTAGAACGTCCCAACACACTAGCATTCGGCAGGGCTCCATCTCGCTGGATCTTGTCCAACATCTCCTTGGTGACAATGGATTTAGGGAAATCCATCAAAGTTTTGGCGGTGTTGGAAAGGGTTTTGGCTAGGGTTTAGCTTCGATGCCAGAAAGGTTGGAGATGAAAGGGGAGGAAAATGTGGCCTGTGTGCAAACAGAACCCAAATGGATCTCTATCGATGCGAAAAACACACACTGGCCTGAGAGATCTGCTTAACTCTAGTGTAGGACCTAAATCTTGCTTTTGCATTTCAAAGACGTGCCAGTTGGTTTGATACTGCAACCAACAAGAAACAACGAAAGAAAACAAAGTTAAATCCAGAAATGATAGCCGATCGACTAATGGCTAATGACATATCGTTCAATATTGAGCCGATGCAATATGCATAGGATCGGCAATAGAGAACAAAGCAAAGGGAAAATTAGATATACTGATCAGCTGTAGATATCAATAATATATAATCTATGTCTCAAGATATGTTTAAAACCAAGTGATTGGGATAAATCGCATAGTGTGCCGAGATAGTATAAATCACTAATGCCTAAAAGTACTTTAAGACAGAGATTAGATGTATTTATAGCATAGCTGATGTAATAAATCTAACATGTATCGGCTAATACTCCGATACCACTTTTTACTAGGATATCAATATAGATTAAATATATTAAACAAGAATCAATCAAGTGTTAAGATGACCTAACAGATTAATAACAAGCTTAATATATTTTACCACAATGAGATCTTAATATAAAGGGCAGATTTAACATATCAAGTAAACATGTAGGAAACAAGATAACTAAATCAGGTAAGATCGGCTAAAACCGCGAAACTATCTCTAAAAGCAATCATGGAACAAGATAGATATTATGATTCTAGATAATACTTAATAGGTCAAACTTAACCGATGTAGCATTAAGTATAAAAAGAAGCATAAGGTCTAAACAAATCGATGAAAGCCTTTAGAGATGGTGGATACACTATATAATCTAGGTCAACGTTGATATCTAACCCTATCGGCTATTGTCTAGTAACAGATGCTAACCGATTGGGGTCAGATAGCAATATTGATTTAGATTATATAGCATAGATGATAACTCCGCGATTTACGTAAACAAGATTAGAGTGTCATAAAGATGTAAGCACTAATCCCGAGAACACAAGCTGCGTGCCATAACAAGTTTTACCTCTTGTCGGAGATCGAACCCGATGCAGCCCAACTCGAAAGCAAGAACTCGTCAAAACAAATGAAAGTAGAAAAGGTGGCGATGCATCGAAAGTGTTATTGAACTGATTGTTGTTTGATTACACGGTCTTTGGCTATATTTATACCCAAATGAATAATATGTCCTCGCCGGACATGAGTCTTATCTCTATTACAACTCAAAATACGAACAGGCCCCTTAGGCGGACTCTTACCGGCACAATCTATAATGAAATTACTTAAAATAACCTAATTAATAGATACAATTGCATTTTTCGGACCCTATCCATATATGACAATCCTCATGAAGCACATCAACCTGATCCGACAATTATTTCAATGTCATCTTACCAGAATTGGCTGTATCGGCTTACCTTATCCAACTCGGTATCAGCCGATGAACACCTTAGCCGACTCGGTTTGCAACTGGTGCATACTCTATTTCCGAGAATCACGATTTCCTCCAAATCTGCTTCGGCCTTAACTCCAAATCCGATGCATGATTTACCAAATTTGGTTATTAACACATGCCCCCCACGTCCGCTATATTTATAGTATTACGGATTTGCCTAATCTTATCTCTAAGAAAATCTAGGGCTTTCCATTCTGATCATTACTGCACCTATTTAAACAATAACCCCCGCTTTGAAGTTTTTCACACCGTTATTTTCGTTTTCACCGCTTTAACCATAGCTTCCCCCAACTTCACCGGCGATCTCCTCAAAGCCCTCGACAAACCTGCAGGCGATCCCCTTGCGGTGGCGACTCCATCTCCGGCAATGTCAACTTCTGCCAATCCCTCTGGTGCCCCATCGGCTGAGTTTTCCGAGGTAAGCTCTATCGGGTACAACTTCTTTTCTTGCTACAGATTAGTTTTCCTCTTCATGATTCCTACTGTAGCATCTTTCCAAACAGGTTGCAATTCCTAGTCTGGTCCATTCAAACCAATTTTTCTTGGGACCAATCGACAACACATAGCCTACTGAGTTTATCAATGCCGAGACCAATAGGGTTCCCTTCAGGTTGACAAACCCTAGCTTAGCTCACTGGGCTGGTACCTTCAAATCTTGCCCATCTACTGACAAAACCTGCCCGGATTGGTACAATAGAATATCGGCTAGTAAGCAGACCCATTGGGAAGAGCTTGGAATAACACAATGCTTAGCTTTGACTATAGCCGATATGACCAAGGATGAACCCATGCTATCGGCCGCAACTTACTTTTGATCCAACACCCTAAACGCCTTCTTGTTTAATCAAGGACAAATGACACCAACCCTTTTCGACATAGTCATGATCGCGGGCTTGTATATCACCTCATCGGCTAGACCCAGTTAGCTTGAATACCATGAACAAATTTTCCTTCAAAACCCAGGCCATCGGTGGTTGGAACGGATTTATTACTCAGAACATGGGAACTGGTCCAGTAAACCCCAAAGAACATGCAGCTTTTCTGTTGATGTGGTTGGAAAAATTCTTGTTCTACAGTCCGAGTTGTGGCCCTACTACCAATTGGCAACACGTGGCCGAATCCCTAGAAGATAAGAAGCAATTTCCTTTGGGTAAGTATCTGTTAGGATATCTCTACCAAACCTTGAACTCTGCATCAGCTCGGATTGCCACAAACTCTACCATCGGCACTGGTGGCTCTTGCAGACCTGGCTCAACCTGCACACCCTCAAAGCTGCCAAGAGATCAGCATTAACAGAAGCCTATTTTCCATCAACACAGTCGACCACATACGATGATGGCTATGAGGTTAGAACTCGCCGATGCATGTCCTTTGGAGAGACAACATCTACATATACTGGATCAAAGCTATCAGTTGATCTCTTCAGAACTTGGTTTGGCAACTTCTATGATGGATTCCCAAAGGATTCAAGAATTTTGGTTTGCTTATGAACATTCTCGAAGACTTTGAGCTCCCATCGATTTCGATTTGATGAACTCAACTCCAAAAATTTGAAAAATCCAGAAGTTTTTACAACCGCCATATCCCTTGCATACGCCTGTTGGCATCGATCAGGGCAGAAACGTTCAAGTCTCATATGAGTTTTATCATCCGATAAGTGCTGCTAGACAACTGGAAGTTGGTCAGCTACCAATCAGCTTGTATTTCGTGGACAAGATCCAAACCGGAGGAAAAATATCCTTGACCCTCATGATGGACAGGCTACTGAATATTCCAGGACCTTCACTAGGCAGCATTGATAACATCGAGTTGGCCCTAATGAGGAGTACAACTTTTGACCGATGGTGGACAGAATGGAAGAAGCATCTTTTTCATCAATCAGCTTCAATGTATTTGACTACTATTTACCCAGAGTTGGTTCCACAAGTAAGCATTCTTCCTTTTGTCAGATTCTTCATTGCCAGCTAACATCTTTCAATATATGACCACTTCTTTTTTCTTGTTTTGCATACCACAGACTCCTCACCTCCTCATGCCAGTCAAAGTGGAGAAGTTATCTGTTATGCTGGAGGAATTCTTCCAAATGGTGGTGGATTAGCTCCTTCGATAATCGGCTATGATGCCCCCAATATGGCTTCCTTAGTTCATGGCCAAACTTGCAAACCAATCCCTTCTGAAGCTGGTAGAAGAAAAAGAGTCACACAATCGGCTGCTGAACCATCGGCTACAAAGAAAAAGACCTCACAGAGACAAAAAACTACTACAGCCGATAATCTGCCAACTCTAGATCCAGATGTAGAAGAATTTTGAGATCAAGAAGAAATGGAAGAAGACATCGATGACGCTGCTGCCGATGTGAGCGAAACAAGAAAAACCATGCAAACACCGCCAGCCAACGTACCTGCCCTCAAAACACTCCAATTACTCCAAGACGTCAAACTCGTCTTTCTCCGGTATGTATTTTCTGGAGTTTAATTCCTTTAAATATTCATATTCCAATTCTCACTAAACTCTTTTACTTGTAGAAAAAGAAACTGGCTACCAAGAAGAAACCAGCACCACCTCCATCGGTAACTCTGAACTCAATGTTCTTCTTAACTCTCAATCAACCGATGCTGAACCAAACTTGTCTTTCTCTTCTTTTTTATTAAGTCTCCTTGCTCTCCAACACCTGCCCGTCATGAATCCAGCGAACACACTCCATCAGCTGTGGGCAGCCACCATGTCGAAGAAGAAGAATCAGCTCCTGTCATCCCTATAAGTACTTCTAAATTTCCATATTGGTTGTTCTAAGTTTTCCAACACTTAACAATCTCAACATTCTCTTTTTCAGGTCCTAGTCGATATGTTCTCTTTTGACATAAGGCAGTTCATGGAAGAAGAAGAAGAAGAAACTACAAGCAAAGCCCTATCTCCCCTTGCAGATGATCTGAAAGCTAGACTGTTAGATATTGCACATCGGCTAGAAAGCTCTTTGGATACCCTGGTCGTTGATTGTGGGCCGATCAGAGCAAGGTTTGGTGAAATCCAAGACCAAATCCCGAAAGACCTGACCGATATCATCTCTCAAGCGGTATTTCTTGAACGATACCAATTCAAACTGGAGAAGGCAAGGCAAAGAATTGTCGATCGACGAGAAAGAATAGATCTTGAAGCCACTATTCAAGCTAATCGGCTGTCAATCAACGCAGACAAGGCCAAACTTGATGAGATGATCGCCGAGCCAAGCTCCACTCAGGCCAACATTGATCGGCTGAAAAATCGCAAGGCAGAGCTACTAGTCGAACTAGAGAAGTGCAATGCCGAATTAGCATCGAAAGAGCAAAAGTTTGCCGATTTCCCCAAGGCCATCGAAGAGCAAAGATCCATGTTAAAGACATCTGTTAAACATTTGTCAGATCTAACCAAGTCTCTGAAGATGATCCCAGGAACCGATGCAATCGATGCCCAAACCATTGATGGCATAGAACAAATTAGGCAAAGGGCCATATCAGCTATAAACAGGCTTGTATCTGTATGAACCGTTTTTTAAAAGGAGCTTGAAACTTTTGTGATACAACTTCTGTGAATATTGGTGTAAAGTCCACATATTTTTGTATGCATGTATGCCCCTCTAATTTTACAATGCTAAACAAACATTGATAAAATTATGGCTTGACTAAGGGCGATAGCACAAATACCGGCCATCATACATCGGCATAAAACTACCGATTATGATAAGTTAAAAAGACTAAGGGTGAAATAACTTAGATTGGCCATCTAAAGGCGATGTTAACACATCGGCTACCATGTATTGGCATAACACAGCCGAATCATGAATTGATCCAAACACTTGGATAATATTTCTTCAAATATTTCCCATTAAGAGCTCTTCCAAAAACTTCTCCATCATGCCCTTGCAACATATAAGGTCCCTTAGAAACAGACTTGTAGTTCCAAAAAGGCCCTTCTCAATTCGGTGACCACTTGCCAAATTTATTATCACGAGTTCCAATCGGCAGAATCAATTTCCAAACCAACTCGCCCTCTGAAAAAGATTTAGGCACAACTTTCTTATTATAATGATGAGCAATTCTCTCCTTATCTCTTGTTACTTTCTCCAAAGCACGCATCCTAGATCGAACCAACTCTTCCAATTCATCCACCATGAGATTATGATAATCATCGGCTGTCAACTCATCTTGTAAATTAATCCTCCTTGAGCCGATGACACTTTTCCATTGTAACACAGCTTCATGCCCATAAACTAGTTTGTAAGGAGGAACTTGAATCGATCCATGACAAGCCATCCGATAAAACCACAATGCTTCAGCCAGTTGGCTATGCCATTGCTTTGGAAATTCAGAAATCTTTCTCTTAATCAACTTAATCAAACTCTTGTTAGATGCTTCTGCCTGCCCATTGACTTGTGCATAATATGGTGAAGAATTCAACAACTTAATCCCCATGCTTTCTATAAATTGGAAAAACTCATCTGATACAAAGATAGATCCCTGATCGGTTGTGACAGTCCGAGGAACACCAAATTGATATATAATATGCTCTTTAACAAACTGAATTGCATCCCCATAATCAACCTTCTTCAATGGTATCGCCTCCACCCACTTTGTGAAATAATCGGTTGCCACCAATATAAACTTATGTCCTTTGCTTGAAGGTGGATTGATGTGGCCGACCATATCAATTCCCCAACCTATGAACGGCCATGGCTTGATTTTAGGATTAATAGCTGATGCCGGTGCTCTTTGAATTGCTCCAAACTTCTGGCAATCTTGACAACCTTTATAATATCTGAAACAATCTTCTAACATTATCGGCCAAAAATACCCAGGTCGTCGAAGCAACCACTTCATCTTGTGGGCCGATTGATGAGTATCACAGATACCTTCATGCACTTCTCCCATCACAACCTTTGATTGATCGGCACTCAAACACTTTAGCAACACCCCATCAATCGTCCGATAATATAGCTCATCATCCAACAAGACATATCTCAAAGCTTTATATTGCAATTTTCTTGAAGCCGACAGAGAGGGATTCTTCAAATAATTAAATACATCATACCTCCAATCATCGGTTGCGATTGTAGCGATTTCTACCTCAACATCTTTCATCATCGGCTTGTATCCCGATCCCCCCTGAGCTAAATCATTAGCTTCAACGTTCTGCTCTCGAGGAATATGCCTCAAAGTCACCAACCGAAAACTATCCATCAATCTCGGCACTTCTCATTATAGATCATCAATGTATCATTCTTGCACTCATATTCCCTAGCTAACTGGTTAATGACCAACAAAGATCACCCATGATTTCAACAGCATCAGCTTCAACTTCCTTTAAGTGTTGTAATCCCTTGAAAACTGCCTCATACTCAGCTTTATTATTGGTGGCATAAGGCTTAATAGTATAAGCAAATTCAAAACTTGCCCCCTTAGGTGATATTATGACCAAGCCAATACCACAACCATTAGTACAAACTGATCCATCAAAAGTCAATGTCCAAGGCACTATGTCAACCGAGCAGATCGAGTCATCATGATGTTCGACAATAAAGTCGGCTATGGCTTGCCCCTTAACTGCTTTGGGAAATTTATATCTGAGATCAAATTTTGTTAAGGCATAGATCCACTGTCCAACTCTCTCTTTCAACACCAGAGCCGATAGCATGTACTTAACGACATCGGCCTTGCAAATATGGTGCATTTATTGGATAACAAATAATGCCTCAATTTTGTGCAAGAGAAATATAAACACAAGCACAATTTCTCCACCGGAGAATACCTTATCTCTACATCCAGAAGCCTTCTGGTTAAATAAAAGATTGCTCTCTCCTTGTCCTCAAATTTCTGGATCAAGACCGAGCCGATTGACTTCTCATCAGCTGACAAGTATAACTTGAAGGTACTCCTTTCTGTGGAGGAATCAGAACTAGAGGGGAACTCAAATATTCCTTAATATTATCCAAGGCCTTTTGTTGCTCTGCCCCCAAGTAAATTCCTGATCGGCTCTCAATCTGAGTAAAGGTGTAAAAGGCTCCATCTTCCCAGATAAGTCAGAAATAAATCTCCTGATAAAATTCACCTTGCCGACCAAAGACTGCAACTGCTTCTTGTCTTCTGGAGGTTGAATATTCTTGATCGCATTAATACTCCTTTGTGTTACCTCAATTCCCTTCTCATGAACAAGAAAACCCAAAAATTGTCCAGCCGATACACCAAAAGCACACTTTGTGAGATTCATCTTCAAGCCATATTTCCTTGTTCTTTCAAAAACTTTCCTCAAATCGGCTATATGACCATCAACCTCCTTTCATAAAACTTTCCTCAAATCGGCTATTTGACTTCACTACCACATCATCAATATAGATCTCAATCAACAAGCCGATCAGATCATGATATATGTAATTCATGGCCCTTTGATATCTAGCTCCAGTGTTCTTAAGCCAAAAGTCATCACAACCCACTCATTCAAGCCATTTGCACCAGGACATCTAAAAGCAGTCTTATGAATGTCTTCTTCTGCCATAAAAATCTGATTGTATCCAGCATTGCCATCCATAAAACTTATAATCTTATGCCCTGAAGCAGCATCAACCAATTGATCGACAATCGGCATTGGGTACTCATCCTTAGGGGTAGCCTTGTTTAGATCTCGAAAATCAATGCAGACCCTAAGTTTACCATTTTTCTTGATAACTGGAACTATATTAAAAACACACTCAGCATATCGGCATGGCCGAATAAAACCAGCATAATATAATCGAGTAATTTTAGCTTTAATAGCATCATACATATCGGCTTTACACCTTCTAGGTGGTTGTTTATATGGCCGATATCCTGGTTTGATAGGAAGCCGATGTTCTACAATCGATCGACTAAGTCCTGACATCTCAAAATATTCCCAAGCAGAGCAATCTCTGTGTTCTTTCAAAAGTTCTATCAACTTGGTTCTAAAATCAGAAGATAAATTTTTACTGATAAAAGTCATCCTAGGTCAATCCCTTGGACCTATATCAACTTCTTCCAAATCATCGGCTGACATAAAACCTTGTCCCAATTTGCCATCAAGATCATCTACAATATCCTTGGTGTAGAAATTTGAACCCTCCATGACGCCCTCAAAGTAATAATTGGGGCTCTTCATCTCCAACTGGTTGTATATCATAATCGGACACTTTTAGATAATCTTCTTTCCAAACTTTTCCATACAAGCAATCAATTCCATCCATCTCCCAAATAATTAAATCGGCATTAGCAACATTGACTGACCTGTCGGCTAGCACGATTTCTATCTTGTCATCTTGCCATTGGATCAAACTCTGATGCATGGTCAAGGGAATACAACAATTTGCATGAATCCAATCCCTTCCAAGTAAAAGACTATATGAATCCTTCCCATCGATGACAAAAAACGTGGTAGGAACAGTTTTGCTGCCAATTATCAACTTCACATTTAACACTCCTTTGGTCTTTGAAGGATTGCCACCAAAATCTTTAAGAACCATGTTGGTCTTGATGAGATCATCTGATTTCTTGCCCAACTTCCTGAATGTAGCATACGACATCAAATTCACAGCAGCTCCACCATCAACCAACATTTTAGACATCGGCTTGCCACTGACTAATCCCTTGACATACAATGGCTTGAGGTGTCGATACCCTGTTCCTTCTGGCTTCTAAAAAACAGCTTGTTTTGGTAATAAAACCAACTTGGCTAAAGCTTCTTCCATGACATCTGCATCGGTTTGGTTAGCCTCATACTCTGCTGGTACTACAAAAACCATATTAACGATGTAGAGCAACAACCTTTCCCTTAGCTAGCCTTTTTGCCTTATAGGCCTTAACCTCATCGACTGAAAGCACCTTACTCTTGACACTCCACTCTTGTTTTTCCCTCAGCCGATGATTGATCTCCACTTGAACCTCTTGGAAACACTCCCTATTCCTCATCCTTCGAACCCTCCTCTTCTGGTTCTTAGTGAAAATACCAGAAGGACACCATTGTGGGTTCCTGGTTTCGTCTTTATCTTCATCAAAATCCTCCTGTGAAAAATCTTGACGAATTGGACCCAATCTCTGATGAACAAACAATTTCCTCTGTCTTAGCCGATTTCCCCTAGGACAAGATCGAGTTGAACCTCCAGCATAGCCCTTATCATAGTTGCTGCATCCTGGACAATCTTCTATTGACGGCAGTCTCATCCCTTCATTCCAGCAAAACCTGAAGAATTCACAATTCCAATGGGGATCAAAACTATCATCTTCCTCATAGTATCTCTCTTCCTGCCTTTCATATTTCCTCTAGTATTTATTGATGATTCTGGCAGAGTTATGTTGCGTGGACCGATAATCTTTTCTATCGGCTACCCTCCTAATCATATGAACCATATTAAGAGGAAAAGGGTTACCATCAACCTACATCGGCCTTTTTGAATCATCAAATTTTATCTTCCCTTGCTCAATAGCCAATTGGATCTGTTGCCTGAAAACCTTGCAATTATTAGTGCTATGAGATCCAGTATTATGCTACTTACAATACTTCCTCTTTTCCATATCATCAGCCGATGGAATTACATGACCAACAGATAGTTAAATTTGTTTCTCCTGAAGTAGTAAATCAATGATATTGTCAGCCTTGGTAATATCAAAGTCATATTTTTATTTCTTTGCAGAATTTCTGACCCAATGACATGTATAATTTTTTTTCCTTGCCCACTCAGCCGCTGCTACTTCGGAGTCATCTTCTTCTTCAGATTCAGAAGCATACGTATTAACGTGGTTAACCTTTTTAAATACTTTCTTAGCTTCTTGAAACCTTTGCTCATTTGCTCTCACCTTCTGAGCCAAATGAGCCAAGCTCTGAAAGTCTTGAGCCGAAAATCTTTCCTTAATTGGTGTCAACAAACCCTGGAAAGCAAGATTGGCTAACTAAGAATCTATCAAAGCTAAGCTGTAACATCTGTTTCTCATATCTCTAAACCTCTAAACATAATCTTGAATAGATTCATCATGTTTCTATTTGATTACTGTCAGATCAGACAATTTCATCTTATGGATTCCACTGTAGAAGTACTTATGAAACTGCTTTTCCAGATCGAACCAACATTGAACAGAATTATATGGCAATGATGAAAACCATGTAAAAGCCGATCCAGATAAAGATAAAGGAAATAATCTAACCCTCTGTTAACGCCAAAATTTGGTAAGCCCCAAAGTCCTTATCGGCTAAGGGTTAGGATCAGCTCGGAGTCAGTATCGGCTTGGAGTTCTGCATCAGCCGATGGGGGTTTTCTGTTATCCATATCTCCAGCAGTCGGATTCTTGTTAGATTCGGTTTGAGAAGGATCTTATCCAGAAGAAACCGAGTCCAGGGAGGATACGGCTTATATTTATTAATTAGGAAGAGATTGTTAGTTTCCTATTTTATCTTTAGGAAAGTCTGTTTAGTGTCCGATAAGGACTTTATCTATTTCATTTTATCTTTAGAAAAGTTTGGATTGTAATCTGTTAGGATCTTTGTCACCCTACGGTTATAAATATGTAAGCCCAGGGTTCATGTAACATATCTCTCGATCAATACAACTTGGCGCATCGCCACCTTTCTTTTATCTGTTCTACTTTGTCATCCAGTGGAACTTGGCACTTGACGCGGGGCTGCATCGGCTTCGATCTCCGGCGAAGGGGTATGTCCAAGGTCCCGCCGGCTCAGGCAATCGTATTGGCTACGTTGGCGTCGTCCAAAGCTGCATCAGTACATTCGACCTCTTGGATTGCTTCGATTCGGTTGATATCTTTGCCTGATTATTTATCATGTGTCTCTTTTGAATCTAATTTTAGTATCTTGATTCGGCTCTATCGGTTGTCTCTCGTTTTAGAGTTTCTACCGATACCGGCTAAATCGTTATATTAGATTAGATTAGCTTAGGCATCTACTACCCTGAAAATCAGCCAAGGGCTTGATTGTCTAGATATTGCTTTTCTTTTCATACTTAGTGTTGTACCAGTTTGATCTACTAAGTCATGATTAGAACCCTAATATCTAGCCTGCCTGTTGACTGCCACTAAGGGTTTTATCAGGGTTTCAGCTGGTGAGTTATCTTGATATTGCATCGGTCTGCAAGGATTGTACACAAGTTGGATCTAGCCGATTGCAGCAGAGGCTTCATTGAATATTCGATCATTTGGATTTTATGACATCGGACTTCCAGCCAATGTGTGCTTTAATCTTTAAATCAGTATCTACTTTATAATGTGATTGGTTCGTGCAATGTTATATATCATCATATTACTGTCAGCCGATCACCTTTTTATAGATGTCTGTTAAGTGCATAGCCGATGGATCAAGACTCGACTACATTGGTTGATATCAGCATCGGCTGTCGACCAATCGACTGTTCTGGATATTAGCCGATCGGTTGATACATCTTAAAATCAGTTGCTTTATATATCTTGTCAGTGGCAAGATCAAACTGACTGGCACGCCCGCGCTTCATCGATTCTAGGACCTGCACTAGAGCTAAGCAGATCTCCCAGGCCGGCGTGTTGATATTTCTCGTCAACACATTTTTGGCACACCCAGTGGGACCGTGTTTTGGATAGCATATCTTTTTACACGGCTCGGCAGACCCATAATTGCCGCAATGTCTGGTAAAGAAGTCAAGGCCGAAGAAGAACAATCTCTCAAGCTGACAAATGAAGACAGGGAACAATCTACTGAGCCGATGGATGACGAGACACTTCAAGAGATGGTTGATAACATCATTCATCATTCGGCCAGAAGAGATTCAAAGATGTCAGTTTGGAGAGTATTGGGCCGATATTGTAAAATCAAAGTGTGTTTGATTCTTTATTTGATGATGAACAATTGGCATCTGGGATTATTGCTTTGTGCGTTTGTTATTCGGAGATTTATTGACAAAGTGGTTTTCGTTTTCGGACAATGAACAATGTTCAGTCGGCTGCCACAGCCGGTCTGACCGGGCTTGTACTGCCGGTCTGACCGGAGGTGTTTGGGCGGTCAGACCGAGCAGTTGCCTGCGGTCAGACCGGTCGAGCCAGTCCGACTGGTTGCTGATTTTGATTCGGTTTCGGTTTTGGTTTGTTTCCTTCCATATACATGGGAGTTTCATGTTCCTATGCACGTGTATGTTCATTTATGCTAACAATGAGTCAAGTTGGGATAGCTTGTGCTCGGATACGGTATTCTTTGTTTAATTGTGTGCAGGTAATTTTTACGCCTCGGGAAAGTGTCACCGGTTATCGAGTTGGAGTCAACTTGAAGATAAGGTGACTTCCAAGATGGAGATCATGCCGGGTGCTGAAGGGTAGAGATTAGTGTACATAATTGGTGAAGTTTTCATATGGCATACGATGGAGATATTGTGTGCGTATGGAAAGCAGAATTTCGGTTTTGGGAAGACCGAGATTGTTACGGTTGTTTTATATCAAGTTTGTACTTATATAGGAAGGTTTCCTAGGTGTTTAGGGCTTTCTATATGAGTAGGATTCGTGGCCTTTGGCTGCGGTTTTTTTGTATAAATAGTGAGGGGAGGCGTGGCCTCTTAGTATTGCTTTGAATTCAAGTTTTAGAGTTTTTCAAGTTAGGGTTTCAAGTTTAGCTTGAGATTTTGTGAGGAGCCCTTTGTTTGCACTTTGTAAACATAGAGAGATTCAATAAAGATCAATCTTCTTGAGAATTCTTTGTGTCTTCTTCTTCCTCGGTGCTGCGGCTTCACTGTTGGTTGAACCGGATCTACTGTCTGGACAGACCGCAAGTTCTACTATGGTCAGACCGCAGCTTCTACCCGGTCAAACCGCAAGCACACAGGCGGTCAGACCGACGGGCATCGGACTTCATCGGCATCGGCTACTTAGGCGAATCGGCTGAGGCGATCGGCTACGGCGGTCATACCGGAGTTCACTGGGTGGTCAGACCGGTCTTACCGAGTGCTCAGACCGGTGAGACATCTTCGGTCAGACCGGCATTAGAACAGAGGGTAACTTTTATTTCCGCTAAAAGTTTTGTTTTTGGGGTACTCAACCATTCACCCCCCTCTGGTTGGCTTTTCATTGGGCATTCGATCCTACAAGTGGTACCAGAGCCACTTTTTTCTGCTTTGGATTTTCTTCAATCAAAGTTTTCTCGTCATGTCGGATAAATTTTCAACAAAACCGTATGTTTTCGATGGCACCGATTTCGCGTATTGGTATAGTAAGATGCAATCCTACATCATGGCTCAAGACTATGATGTGCGGCAAAAGGTTGCTCTTCCCTACACCATACCCGATGCAATTAATACTGATGCTTTGAAAATTGAATTTAATAATAATTGCAAAGCTCAAAATATTTTGTTGAATGGAATTTCGCGTTCTGATTTTGACCGTGTTTCACATCTTCAAACCGCAAACGAGATTTGGAACGCTTTGAAAAACTTTCATCAAGGAACAACAAATATAAAAGAACTTCGTCGATACGTTTTTAAAAAGGAATATATAAGATTTGAGATGAAACCTGCCGAAGCTTTGGATGACTATCTTGGTAGGTTTAATAAAATATTGAGTAATCTTAGATCTGTTGATGCTTCTTATGACACTAATTATCCACAGTCTGATATTTCTTGCCACTTTTTAAATGGTCTTGGCATGTCTATTTGGGAGATAAAAGTAACTTCTATTCAAGAATCTGTTAACATGACAAATTTGACTTTGGATTCGCTTTATACAAAACTCAAAACTCATGAGATGAATATTCTTTCTCGAAAAACAGATTCTAAGTCAAATGCTTTGATTTCTCCTTCGACTTCTTCAGATGTTACTTCTTCATCATCTCCAAATACTCTTGATTTAATTAATGCCATGTCCGATGAACAACTCGAGCAATTCGAGGAGGGGATTTGGCTCTTGCTACTAACAAACTTTCCGAGCTATGAGCTTTCGAGGAGGACCAACGCGTTGCTTTGAGTGCGGCGCCTTGGAACACATCCGCTCCAACTGCCGCAAGCTCGGGAGGAGCAAGAAGGATGACAAGAGCGCCGAAAAGACAAAAGATGACAAGTCCAAGGGTAGGCGCTCCAAGGAGATGATGAAGAAAATGCTGAGTCAAGTCTATGCCGCTTTTGAGTCACTCAGCGATATAGATTCTGACAGTGAGGAGGAGAAGGGCAAGAACATCTCCGGCGTTTGTCTCATGACGCGTGGAGATGAAGATTCTTCAGAAGAAGAAAATGAGGTAAGCTCACATGAGGAGGCAATTCTTGTTTTAAGTGCTAAGAATAAAAAATTGTGAGAAAATGTTTAAAAAACAAGAATTTGTGATTGAATCTTTAAATGCTAAAATTGCTAGATTGAAATCTCTTATTCCCAATGATGATAATTGCAAAAATTGTGAGGTTTTAATGCTAGAAATTTCAAAGATTAGAGATGTCAATAATTCTCAAGTTTTGGCTGCTAAATCTTGTTTAACTTGTGATGCTAATGAATTGAAATTAAAAGATGCTTTAGCTCGTGTTAAACACATGGAAGATATAGTTAAACAAGGTGAGGTAGCTTCTTGCTCTAGATGTCGCAAAGGTAAAGATGTCATGATTGGTTGTGAAAATTGTGTTAATCTTGAAAAAGAAGTTTCTGACTTGAAAAGCTCTTTGCCAAAATTTTCTGACGATAAGAAACAACTTAACATGATTTTGGACAAATCTAGAGTCTGTAGCGACAATAAGGGAATATGTTTTGATGCTCATGACTATTTCACCAAAAATCCTCCAAATGTTTTAGGAATGACTGAAAACGGTGAAATCTTGACAAAACCTAATACCATGAAAATAGTTTTTAAGTCTGCTGGAAATTTGCCATCCCTTTCTGTTTATCTAAAAGAAACTAAACCTAATTTTTCAAAACCATCTCCCACTAAAGAAAAGTTTTCTTGCTCTTTTTGTGGTAAAGATGGTCATCTTGTTGGTTTTTGTTTCAGATTAGCACGAAAACAGAAAAAGGAAAGAGAGAATAATTTTGCAAAATCAAAGTGGCAAAATCTGGTTTTCCTCGACAAGGCCGATCGAGACCGCAGCTTGGTCCACCGGTCGACCTCAGCCGTGGGCACTGGTCGACCGTCGCACCGCCTCGGCCGCGACCGGCGATGGCACCCTTGGCCGACCGGCAAGCACCCCAACGGCCGACCGACTCCCAAATGAATTTCTCTGAAAATTCCAAAACTATTTTTACTTGTGGATTTGTGCCTATTAGATCTGCTAGTCGTGTGTCTCAGTATTGGATTCCTAAATTTATTTTCACTAACCCCAGTACTGAGGCTTCGACATCTTTTATTGTGTAGGCTTCCGTGGCGAGGAAGGAGAACGTGTGGATCATGGACTCCGGTTGTTCGCGGCACATGACCGGAGATAAAAATTGGTTCTCCTCCCTCAAGATGGCATCCAAGACGGAATCGATAATCTTTGGGGATGCTTCAACAAGTGCCGTTCTTGCTACCGGATCCATCAAGGTAAGTGACAAATTTGAATTAAAAGAGGTAGCTTTGGTCGAGGATTTAAAGTATAATTTACTTTCTATTTCACAAATTGTTGATGAAAACTTTGAAGTTTATTTCAAGGAAACTGGAAGTAAAATATTTTATTCTTGTGGTGATTCTGTTTTGAACATTTCTCGTTATGGGAGAGTTTTTAAAGCTGATTTCGAAAACCCTGTTTCTCCTCCTGTAACATGCTTAGTTGCGAAATTCAACAAAGATTTGATGTTTTGGCATCGCAGACTTGGGCATGTTGGTTTTGAACATTTAACTCGTTTAAGTTGTTTGGATGTTGTTTGTGGTTTGCCTAAACTCAAAAGGGATTCTGATTTGGTTTGTGCACCATGTCGTCATGGTAAAGTGGTTGCTTGTTCACACACATCGATTCTTTCTGTGATCACGGATGCACCGGGACAACTTTTACACATGGACACTGTTGGTCCAGCTAGAGTGCAATCTGTTGGAAGAAAATGGTATGTGTTGGTTATTGTTGACGACTTTTCTTGATATTCTTGGGTTTTCTTCATGGCAACCAAGGATGAGGCCTTTGGACACTTTCGAAGTTTGGTTCTTCGCTTAAATTGTGAATTTCCCGATTCTTTGAAAACAATTAGAAGCGATAATGGTGGTGAATTTAAAAATGCTTCTGTTGAACAATTTTGCAATGAAAAGGGTTTTGAACATCAATTTTCTTCTCCGCATGTTCCTCAACAAAATGGCGTCGTTGAAAGAAAAAATCACTCTTTGGTTGAGATGGCTAGGACAATGCTAGATGAATATCACACTCCTAGAAAATTTTGGGCCTAAGCTATTAACACTGCTTTCCCTGTTTCTAATCGTATTTTCTTGCGGTCTAAACTTGGCAAAACTCCTTATGAGCTTCGTTTTGGTCATCAACCCAAAGTTTCACATTTGCGAGTTTTCGGTTGCAAGTGCTTTGTTTTAAAATTTGGAAATTTGGACAAGTTTGAATCATGTTCAACGATGGTTTATTTCTTGGATACCCCGCACACACTCATGGCTATTGTGTACTTATTTTGGAGACTAACAAAATTGTCGAGACTTGCGAAGTCACTTTTGATGAGGCTAGTCCCGGTACTAGACCAGAATTTTTTGGTACATTGTCACAAGCTCAGGGGGAGGATGGTCGCATCTTTGAAGATGAAAGCGATGACGAAGATGAAGAAGTCGACCTATTCGGTCGGAGCTCCGGCCGAATGCCGTCGGTCGGACAGGAGGCTGCCGGTCGGACCGGCGAGGCTGGTCGGACAGGCCGGCGAGGGCCGGCAGCCCGGATTCGTCGATTCCAATCAAGAGGATTCATCGGGGACTACGACCAGTGCTAAACCAGAACGTGAATCAACTTTTGAGATCACTACACCTTTGCACATTCAGCGATGACATCCGCCGGTACAAATAATAGGTAATTTACATGAGCGAACGACAAGATCTAAGGAAACTGCGCATGATTTTGCGAATTCTGCTTTTGTTGCTTCTTTTGAACCCAAAGATGTTACTCATGCATTAACTGACGAATCGTGGATTAACGCCATGGATGAAGAACTTGAAAATTTTGAAAGAAACAAAGTTTGGTCTTTAGTTGAACCTCCTTCTGGACATAATGTTATTGGAACCAAGTGGGTTTTCAAAAATAAACAAAATGAGGATGGTTTGATTGTTCGAAATAAGGCTAGACTTGTTACTCGGGGTTTTACTCAGGTGGAGGGTTTAGATTTTGATGAAACTTTTGCTCCTATTGCTAGGATTGAAGCAATTAGACTTTTGCTAGCTTTTGCTGCTTCCAAAGGTTTTAAATTGTATCAAATGGATGTTAAAAGTGCTTTTCTTAATGGTTTTATACATGAGAAAGTTTATGTTAAACAACCACCGGGTTTTGAAAATCCTGATTTTTCCAATCATGTTTTTAAATTGTCAAAAGCTTTATATGGTTTGAAACAAGCACCTAGAGCATGGTATGATATACTTAAGAACTTTTTGCTTGAAAAAGGCTTTCAAATGGGAAAAATTGACAAAACGCTTTTTGTTCTTAAGCATGGTGAAAATCAAGTTTTTGTTCAGATTTATGTTGATGATATCATCTTTGGTTGTTCAACTCACTCTTTGGTTGTAGAATTTGCCGAGACTATGCGCAGGGAATTTCAGATGAGCATGATGGGTGAATTGTCGTACTTTTTGGGATTGCAAATTAAGCAAACACCTCAAGGTACGTTTTTTCCATCAAACAAAGTACACCAAAGATCTTTGGCGCAGGTTTAAGATGGAGAGCTGCAAGCCAATCTCTACACCCATTGGATATACTGCTGTTCTTGATCCTGATGAAGATGGTGAAGCTGTGGATCAAAAGGAGTATAGAAGCATGATTGGATCTTTGTTGTATCTAACTGCTTCTGGACCAGACATATAGTTTGCTGTGTGTTTGTTTGCATGCTTTCAAGCTTCTCCTCGTGCTTCACATCGTCAAGCGGTCAAGCGCATTATGAGGTATTTAAGTCATACACTTGAGTTTGAAATTTGGTATTCTACTTCATCTTCTATTTGCTTAAGTGGATATTCCGATGCTGATTTTGCGGGTTGCAGAATTGATAGAAAAAGTACTAGTGGAACATGTCATTTTCTTGGAACTTCATTGATTGCATGGTCTTCTAGGAAACAATCTAGTGTAGTTCAATCCACTGCTGAATCTGAATATGTTGCTGCTGCTAGTTGTTGTTCACAGATTCTTTAGCTTATTTCTACCTTGAAAGATTATGGTCTTGCTTTTGAAAAGGTGCCTCTTTATTGTGATAATACAAGTGCCATAAAAATTGCTAAGAATCTTGTTCAACACTCACGCAATAAGCACATTGATATTCGCTTTCACTTCTTACGAGATCATGTTGAGAAGAAGGATGTTGAATTGAAATTTTTGGACACAAAATTGCTGTTAGTGATATGCCGTAGAGGCAACATGGAGATGTTGGATATCACGTCAATGTTTATGTATAAATGAATAAAGTGTTATTCAGTTCCATGAAATAGACATCTTGTATTGATCAATAAGTACGTGACTTATTTATGAGACTCTATATGTATGAATCTATTTCTAAACGATCCCTGATCATATGTCATATTGTTGGAACAAATATGATTCTAAGATCGGCATGTTTATTGATTGATGATCATGTCTCATAGATCATGGGTATGGAGATACCAAATCAATAAACATGGACACATGTGTTGGAGAACACATTGTTGGATAGACCCACCATGAGACACTACAGAATCAATGTGTCATTAGTTGGTCTCGGGTAGTGTTGGTACAAAGTCCTTAAACCCGAGATCACCATGGATTCCAACATGTGTAGTAGCCTACTTTGGGACTACCAAACGCTATTCGTAATCGGGTAGTTATAAAGGTAGTTTTCGGGTTTGCTATGAAACATGGAGTGGGATGTGAGTGATCAAGATGGAATTTGCCCCTCCTTTTGAGAGATATCTCTGGGCCCCTCGAGGTAATGGATTATGGAAATGCATGGCCATGCTAAGTTGATTGAGGAGTCAATCAAGCAGCGGATAATCCAATACGGTTCGAGTGAATGGTTAAGCTATTGAAGGGATGGCACACATCTTGCCTATAGCTTAACTGGTATCGTGAGGCAAAGGGATTTGTGTACACATTACAGGTTCAGAGCCGATATTATTCTTGTATACTATGGTGTCAATATGTGCTGCTAGGCGCCGCTGTTGACGGGTCGGCTGAGTTGGACTCGAGCCGACGATCGGCTAAGTTAGACTATAGCCGAAACCGAGTATACCTGAACCTACAGGGTCGCACGCTTAAGGGGATAAGAACAGGCATTCGAGTTGGACTCGGATACGGCTCGATCGGATAGGGATCCGATCGGATAGAGTCCTATGGGCTTACGACTTGTGGGCGGCCAACTCTATGAGATACGGATGAGATCCGATTCGAAAATAGAGTCCTGATCGGCCACTAGTCCTAGTCGGCCAACTCTATATAAAGGAGGGAGGGGTGGAGAGCTGCGGAACGTCAATTGCATCGCGTGCAACAGAAGTCGCGGAGATCAATCTCCACGGAAACCCTCCCCACTTTTGAGCCAAACCCTAGCCTTGCATCGCGTGCTAGCACACGGGTGTACGGCGTTCTGTCCCCGGACGTGTGGATACCGGTAGAGGCGCTGCTACGTTGCACGCTGTTCATCGGTTGTGGAGGAATCGGCTGCGGTCGGGCGCATCGGAGCGAGGCGTGAGAACGCGGCCGGACGACTCGAATCGGCTAATTGGCGAATCGGCTGTCCCCGGGTATCGGCTGTCGGCTTGCGAGAATCGGCTACACTGTTCCGGATCGGATAGCCCTGATTGGTTGTTTCCGCTGCACACTCCAATCGGTAACGATCTATCGGCTCTTACTTGCAAGTGTTCCTGGTTTGCGCGGTAGAAAGTTTTTGTTTTCGGCTAGCGTAGCCTCCGCGGAACCCTTCAATTGCAACTTGCTGATATTTTCACAAAACCATAGGATTCTTCTCGCTTTGCTTCTCTTCGAGGAGAATTGGGAATCTTTCATCCTTTTGGCATGTTTTGAGGGGGAGTTTTTGTGCTCATTGTTTTATCAAGCTACATGATTAAAATAAATTAAAAAAGAGAGCTTTATCCATACATATTGTTGTTCATGTGAATGCTAGCAATATTATGAAGATTTATTTGTCTCTAGCATAGCTTGTATGTATTCTAGTATTTTTATGTGATCTAGATTTTATATTTAAGTGAGATAATGCATGACACTTTAAAATCATACTTGAATTAAACAAATATGCAATGTTGATACTAGTGCTTGTGTTGGATTATAAATGCTTATATATATATATATTATGTTGAATTATTATTCCTCAAATTACTTTAAAATTGCTCATTGTGTAAAGGGAATAAAATGTTATCAATGAGAGAAAAAATTAATACCAAATCCTTGGAAACAGTCTTGACGACAAGGACGTATTCGAAGTAAGCAAAAATAATGGGTGCCGAATCCTTGGAAACAGTCTTGACCACAAGGACGTACCCGGAATAATTGAGAGAAAAAATATGAGCAACAAGTATGGCTCAAGTCAATATGAAAAATTTTTCTCTTGGATTATGTGTGCAAAAAGGTAAATTTGAGAAAAAGTAATGGTTGCAATAGGTATATATATTTGGGTTTATTTTTCAACCTATGTGCTTGTAAAGATGTTGCATTATAAATCGATTGAATCCATGAATTTTTATTGCGTCATTGATCTTAATTATAAAATATTTGATTCATGATTATACTCTAGTGCATATTTGCTATATAATTGATAAGTTTATCTTCGTATTATTGCAACACATGGCATTTGCTTTATGTATGGTGCTAAGCTCTTGAACATTCATAATCATAATTCTTATGTTTGATGAAAAAATTGTCAAAAGGGGGAGAACACATGTTGTTTTTTATCAAATCTCACATGGGTGAGAACAAGCAATATTTCTATGACAAAGTGCAAGTTTTTTTGGGTCCAAGGGATTTTCTTTCTTTTCAAAAGGAAGAGATATTTTCTTTGATTTTTGAGCACTCAAATGCTTTTTATCATTTTTGTTTTTAATTTTCCAAACACCAAAACAACACTTTTATTTTGTTTGCCAATGTGTTCATCAAGGGGGAGATTGTAAAATCAAAGTGTGTTTGATTCTTCATTTGATGATGAACAATTGGCATCTGGGATTATTGCTTTGTGTGTTTTGTTATTTGGAGATTTATTGACAAAGTGGTTTTGGTTTTCGAACAATAAATAGTGTTCAGTCTGCTGCCACAGCCGGTCTGACCGGGCTTGTACTGCCATTCTGACCGGAGGTGTCCGGGTGGTCGACCGGGCGGTCGCTGCGATCGGCCGGTCGAGCGATCCCGGTTGCCGATTTTGATTCGGTTTTGGTTTCGGTTTGTTTTCTTGCATATACATGGGAGTTCGTGTTCCTATGCACGTGTATGTTCATTTATGCTAACAATGAGTCAAGTTGGGATAGCTTGTGCTCGGATATGGTATTCTTTGTTTAATTGTGTGCAGATAATTTTTATGCCTCGGGAAAGTGTCACTGGTGATCGAGTTGGAGTCAAGTTGGAGATAAGGTGACTTTCAAGATGGAGATCATGCGGGGTGCTGAAGGGTACAAATTAGTGCACATAATTGGTGAAGTTTCCATATGGCATACGATGGAGATATTGTGTGCCTATGGAAAGCGGAATTTCGGTTTTGGGAAGACCGAGATTGTTACGGTTGTTTTATATCAAGTTTGTACTTATATAGGAAGGTTTCCTAGGTGTTTAGGGCTTTCTATATGAGTAGGATTCGTGGCCTTTGGCTGCCGTTTTTTTTATAAATAGTGAGGGGAGGCGTGGCCTCTTAGTATCGCTTTGAATTCAAGTTTTAGAGTTTTTCGAGTTAGGGTTTCAAGTTTAGCTTGAGATTTTGTGAGGAGTCCTTTGTTTGCACTTTTAAACACAGAGATTCAATAAAGTTCAATCCTCTTGAGAATTCTTTGTGTCTTCTTCTTCCTCGGTGCTGCGGCTTCATTGTTTGTTGAACCGGATCTACTTTCCGGACAGACCGCAAGTTCTACTGTGGTCAGACCGTAGCTTCTACCCGGTCAGACCTCAAGCACATAGGCGGTCAAACCGGCGGGCATCGGAATTCATCGGCATCTGCTACTTAGGCAAATCGGCTGAGGCGACGGCTACGGCGGGGCGACCGGAGTTCACCGGGCGTCGACCGCCTACGAGCGGCCGACCAGCCGAGACATCTTCGGTCAGACCAGCATCTGAATAGAGGGTAACTTTTATTTTCGCTAAAAGTTTTGTTTTTGGGGTACTCAACCATTCACCCCTCCTCTGGTTGGCTTTTGATTGGGCATTCGATCCTACAGATATGATTGCAAGAGTGATGGAGGAGCAGTTCGGAATTAAACGCAAAGATCAAATTTCTCTGTATCGGCTGCCATATCCTGAGTGGTTTGATTGGGTTCCACTTCAAAGCCGATACAAGGTTCCAGATTTCTCCATGTTTTTAGGGCAAGATGGTATATCCACGATGGAACATATCAGCTGATTCTTAGTTCAATGTGGGGAAGCATCGGCTAAAGAAGCTCTAAAAGTTAGACTTTTTCCATTGTCTTTGACTGGATCGGCTTTTACATGGTTTTCATCATTGCCACCAAATTCCATGAGAAGTTGGGCCGATCTTGAAAAGCAGTTTCACATGTACTTCTTTGCTGGGGTTAGCGAGTTGAGGCTTGCAGATTTGATATCAGTTAACAACAAGAAGGGGAATCGGCTAAGGAATACATTCAAAGGTTTCGTAATATCCACAGCCGATGTTATAGTTTGAGCCTAAGTGATGAGCAGATAGCAGATCTTGCATTCCAAGGGTTGTCGGCAGCTAACTGAGGCAGGTTTTTCATCCATGAGTTCGACAGCCTGGCTCAGCTATTACAAGCTATCGGCTTATGAGAGCCGGTGTCAAGAAGAAGAAAAGAATCAGTTTTGGGGCGATCAAGACAAGGACAATTTTGAAGCATGACTTCTCATACTCCAAAACTGGGGGCATGTGTTAACGCCAAAATTTGGTAAGCCCCAAAGTCCTTATCGGCTAAGGGTTAGGATTGGCTCGAGTCGGATCGGCTTGGAGTTCTGCATCAGCCGATGGGGGGTTTTCTGTTATCCATATCTTCAGCAGTCGGATTCTTGTTAGATTCAGTTTAAGAAGATCTTATCCAGAAGAAACCGAATCTAGGGAGGATACGGCTTGTATTTATTAATTATGAAGAGATTGTTAGTTTCCTACTTTATCTTTAGGAAAGTTTGGATTGTAATCTGTTAGGATCTTTGTCACCCTACGGGTATAAATATGTAAGCCCAGGGTTCATGTAACATATCTCTCGATCAATACAACTCGGCGCATCGCCACCTTTCTTTTATCTGTTCTACTTTGTCATCCGGTGGAACTTGGCACCTGACACGGGGCTGCATCGGCTTCGATCTCCGGCGAAGGGGTAAGTCCAAGGTCCCGCTGGCTCAGGCAATCATATTGGCTACGTTGCCGTCGTCCAAGGCTGCATCAGTACATTCGACCTCTTGGATTGCTACGATTCGGTTGATATCTTTGCCTGATTATTTATCATATGTCTCTGTTGAATCTAATTTTAGTATCTCAATTTGGCTCTATCGGTTGTCTCTCGTTTTAGGGTTTCTATCGATACCGGCTAAATCGTTATATTAGATTAGGTTAGCTTAGGCATCTACCACCCTGAAAATCAGCCAAGGGCTTGATTGTCTAGATATTGCTTTTTTTTTCATACTTAGTGCTGCATCAGTTTGATCTACTAAGTCATGATTAGAACCATAATATCTAGCCTGCCTGTTCACTGCCACTAAGGGTTTTATCGGGGTTTCAGCCGGTGAGTTATCTGGATATTGCATCGGTCTGCAAGGATTGTACACAAGTTGGATCTAGCCGATTGCAGCAGAGGCTTCATTGAATATTCGATCGTTTGGATTTATGACATCGGACTTCCAGCCGATGTGTGCTTTAATCTTTAAATCAGTATCTACTTTATCATGTGATTGGTTCGTGCAATGTTATATATCATCATATTACTGTCAGTCGATCACCTTTTTATAGATGTCTGTTAAGTGCACAGCCGATGGATCAAGACACGACTACATTGGTTGATATCAGCATCGGCTGTCGACCAATCGGCTGTTCTGGATATTAGCCGATCGGTTGATACATTTTATAATCAGTTGCTTTATATATTTTGTCAGTGGCAGGATCAAACTGACTGGCACGCCTGCGCTTCATCGATTCTAGGACCTGCACTGGAGCTAAGCAGATCTCCCAGGTCGGCGTGTTGATATTTCTCGTCAATACCCTTAGAGCATCTGTAGCCGATGCCTCACCACATTGAGCCAAAAATCGGCTGACATGCTCATAGGTTGACACATTATCTTGCCCTAAGAATTTTGAAAAATCTGGGACCTTGTATCGGTTTGGTAATGACACCCTCTCAAAGTATTCTGGGTATGGAAGCCGATACAAATTACCAATATCCTTAGGTTTAAGACCAAATTGTTCCCACATCACATCGGCTATTATATCAGCCCAAGGCTTTTGTTGAGGTGCTCCTTAAAACTGTTGCTGTATCAGATCAAACTGATTAAATTGAGGCAAATACTGGGGTTGCGGTGATGCCCCTGGCCGATACTACACTTGAGGTGAATGAGGCTGATACTGGAAATTAATATTGCCTCCCATGTGATGTTGATGAGACTGATGCACGATATGGGCTTGCTGATCAAGAACAAACTGAGTACCAATAGGCTGATGCTGCTATGGAATCGGTGTCTGCTGCCTTATCGGTATCTGTGGAATCGGCTCAACAACCGGCTGGTTTGTTCTGAACATAGATGCAACTTGTTCTTGAGTAACCTGAGGGATGTTTTGCCCTATGTGTTGAGGTTGTTTTTTGACCAAAAGAAGAGGATTGAACCCTGGTTGCTTCTGTGCCGATGATGATGCAATCAGCTTTCCAGGAGCCGATGCTGATGCCATCATCTGTTCTGGGGCCACACCTCAAACAGGTTGTTGTTTATCTGTAACAAGAGCCGTATATCATGGAAAATTGCCCTCAGGAAGAAACACTGACCCCTTGGCTTGATGCTCAACAATTCTACCATCAACCACATAATTTATCTTATTGTTTAAGGTGTTAACAAGAACTCCTGACTGGTTGATTAAAGCATGATGCACAACATAATCAATCCGATCATGTAGATTGTTGAATTCTATAGGGCCTTCCTCTTGCTTGACATCCTGAGGTTTACCATCCTTGCCAGAAGTTGTTTCGGGCTCATAATTGCTTGGCAAAGCTATTTTGTACCTTTGAATCACCATGCCTGAGCGAGTCTGAACAAATGAATGCAAAAATTGGCTTTGCAAGATTCATCATCTCTTCAAACTCCACCTTCTGTTCTGGCATCAATTTGTCCATTGTTACATGAATGATGTTCTCTCGGTCAACATCGGTCGACTTGAGGTCCACCATGATGTCTGACTTCTAATCAGGTCCCACTGGGCATGTTGACGGTAAAAATGTCACGCATTGGCCTGAGTGATCTGCTTAGCTCTAGTGTAGGTCCAAATCTTGCTTTTGAGGTCCGTAGGGCGTGCCAGTTGGTTTGATCCTGCAACCAACAAGAAACTAAAGAAAGAAAACAGAGTTAGTCCATAAACGATAGCCGATCGGTTGATGGCCGATGACGTATCGTTCGATATTGAGATGATTTTGTATGCATAGAATCGGCAAGGGAGAAATTATATCTACTCGATCGGTTGTAGATATCAATAGTATATAATCTAAATCTCAAAATACATTTATACCAAGTGATTGGGATAGATCGGCAGCGTGCAAAGAAAGTATAAATCACTTATGTCTAAAGATACTTTAAGACAAAGATTATATGTATTTATAGCATAGCCGATGTCATAAATTTAACATGTATCGACTAGTACTCCGATATCAGTATTATTAAATACATTAAACATAAACCTATCAAGTGTTAAGGTAACCTAACGGATCGATAACAAGCTTAATATATTTTATCACAAGTAAAATTTTAATATAAAGGAAAGATTTAACATATCAAGTAAACATATAAGAAACAAGATAGCTAAAACAGGTAAGATCGGCTGAAACCCTAATACTATCTCTAATAGCAATCATGAGGCAGGATAGATATTATGATTCTAGATAATACTTAGTAGGTCAGACTCAATCGATGCAACACTATGCATAAAAATAAGCATAAGATCTAAACAAGTCGACGAAAACCTTTCGAGGTGGTGGATACACTATATAATCTAAGTCGACATTAATATCTAACCCTATCGGCTGTTGTCTAGTAACAGATGTTAGCCGGTGAGAGTTAGACAGCAATATCGATCTAGATTATATAGTGTCATGCCCCGATTTTTGATCGGGATTAAAAATCATTAAATAATGTATTTCTAGAAATTATTAAAAAGAAAAATAAACTTACCAAGTGAATTTAATAAGGAAATAAAATTTTGCTGGAAATATTTTTGTAATATTCTCCATGCCCTAAATCATGGCTACAGAAATAATTTTAACTATACAAAAAGCATTTAAGTAATTATTTAAATAAATTATTTAATCATTAAATGAGCTTTTTATATTTTTATTAAATACTTTGGATGCCCACCTATTTAAGGATTTTTCCTAGCATTAATTGAGCATTGGAATTATTTATGAAAATATAAAGATCGTTTATGTGATTAAATAAAAGGAAAGGTAAATTTAAAACGCCTTTCCTCTTTCTAGGCCACCTTCGGCCCATTCTCCAGAAAGTCTGAAGTTCCTCCTCGGTGCGGCCTACTTCGCTGGCCGCTCCTTGCGCAAAGTCTACATTGCATCCCCCGCTCAGCTCCCTCTCTCCCTCCCAGTGACATGTGGGATCGGGGCCCACATGTCAGGCCCTTCTCCTTCCTCCTGCTATCTCGCGTCGGCAACCGCCGCATGCCACTCGCGCGTTCCGCACCGTGTCGGCCGCATTCCCACGAGCGAGTCAACCAGCCGCCCCACCCACGTCCGCGCCATCCCCGCACCACTTTCCCCACGCCCGCCGCATGCGCGCACGGCTCGGAACAGCCGGGTCCGCAACCACCGGGCGCCCCACTCCGCCCGTTTTCGTGGCTGCCCCGGCCTTGCCGCCGCCTTCCGACCCTTTTAAAAGTATCCCCGTGCAGCCCCGCTCACTTCCCCTCCCTCTCCCGAGCTTGCCGCACTCCTAATCCCTCTCCCCACGCGGATCTGTGCGTCGCCGCTCGCCGGTCGTGTTCGGTCGCGCGTTATCGCCGTCCTGACCGTCGCAGCACCTCGCCGCCACCGCCTCTGGCTTCGTCACCTCATCCCGAACCTCGGTCACCCCCTCTTTTCCTCTCCACGCCGTCGGAACACCACCCCCACCATGAGAGCAAGCCTCCATCGCCTCACTTCACCTTCGGCACCTAATCATAGCCTCCGCCGCTCGCCGCCTCAATTGCTCACTGCCGCCTTGTTCTCTCTCGTGAGCAGAGTGCAGGGCCGTCCTTTTCCCCCAAAATCCGTCGCGTTTTCACGTTGGCCGCCGTCGTGTTCTCCGTGTCCGGGCAACTCTGGTGAGCACCTCCCGTCCCTATTTCTCCCCTCTTTTTCCTCCTTTGCAGCCTCTCTCGGGCCAAGCCATGCACCGTTGACGTGCCGCTCCCACCCGGGCACCCCTGCCCACGCCGCCGTTGTTGGTCATGTCGTGTGCTGCCTCTGCCATGCGCCGCCGTCGAGCTCACCCTCACGCCGCCTCCACTCGCATTGTCGCGCCCTCCTGTGCTTGCGCATTTCCTCTGCTGTGGTCCGTACTGCCGCCACTCACCGCCGGAGGCCTTCGGCCCTGTGCGCGCCGTCGCCACGTCGCTCCGGCCGGTCGCCAGCCGTCGCCGCCCTCTTTGCACCGACGTCGTCGGGTCTGCCGATTGGGCAAATCGTGGCCGTCCTGTGGACCCCCGTTTTTGGAACGGGAATCTTTTGTGTTCTTAGTACCATATCCCTGGATCGAGTAGTTGGTACCCACGAAATACAGTACTGAATAATCAGGTGCACATGCACGAATAGTCTTACAACAAAATTATTACAACGATAGGCCCGAAGGCAATGTTCACCACACAGGACCTCATGGTCCGGATACAACACAAAAGTGGAAATTAGATACGGCTGCGAAATAGAGGCAGCGGCATGTCAGTTGCCACAGGCAACGACCGGGGCTAAGACCTAGTAAGCGCCATCAGCTTCCTCGCCCTCCTGGTAGTAAGCGTAAGGATCCTCCGATTCTTCATTCCCACCATCTGAAGGTTTGTGCATATAGCAAGGGTGAGTACCAACCGTACTCAGCAAGCCAACACGGAAGCAATGCATATGAGAGGGTTATTCAAGGAATGGCTGGAGCTCTTTTTGCATAAAGCCAAATTTCACAAATCTTTTCACAAGCCTAACAACTAGCCAAGTCAAGTTTTAGTTCCATAGTTCATTAATTCGGCAACGGTTCTGTCTACCATCCATCGTGGCTCCAAGGATGGCTTCCCGCCTCCGATTCGTCATGGTTTTCTGGGGAATCCACCCCTTCTCGCATCTCGAGAAGTTGACCCACCAGGGAATGAAATCATTATGCAAACCCATCCCAGCAGGTTTAAGTTTGAAGTCTAGCCAAGCGAAAGTCTTGTCACGATGCTCGTTATCCGCGAGCACGGCTATTCGAATAGATTGATTCACTCACACCGCAAGTGGATGTACACTTTACCCGTACTCCGCGATGCCGAACAAATGAGCCTACGTCCCAACACATGAGACGGTCACGGCAAAGCCTTTCGATAACCTCACTTTGGCGTACCCGCTCCATGAACTTAAGCCCTCATGCACTCTAGCCGTCATTTTCTAGCAGTGAGAGGAGTTCTGGCGCACCCAGGGTAAGGGGACACTTCCTCAATCTTTAAGTTCGATTAATAGCGATTTAATTCCACCATCCACAATATGGGCCGCAGCCTCATCCTCATCACATAAACCACATCATAAAGAACCATCTATGCAAGGATACTGCCTCCGCTCGGCTATCTAGTCAGCTAGGTCTATACCCATTCGAGAAGTACGGTTGTACTGGCTCGTTTCCCGGCTATCTCATGGCTCGGTCCTTAATTGACCAGGGTCGGCACTTGCCTTTTCCGGAATCCACCCAAACCATCTGGTCGCCCCAGTCTAAAACATTTGTATAGTACTTTCAATTTTCGTCAAACTTAGTTCATCAATCTCATGACCATGTGGCGCTCATGTCTCCACAGGCCGCATCTCAACTACCTTCCCTAAGGTAGTTGCCCAGGCATAAAGCTTCTTTGTAAAATCATGAGTATGCAAGGATCTAGTATAAGCAGGGCTAAGCATTTTTACCGAAGTTAGCCTCCGGTCATACCACATCGAAGGTTACAAAGAATAATTCTAAAGGTAATCAATATCAAAGCAGGGTATACCAAGCATAGGTACTCATTTGTGTATAGCATGCAATTTGTAATTGAAATCATCATCATTTCGCAACGTAGGATCAATATGTTCAAAGAGTGTGATGACTTGCCTTGCTCGCATGCTTGTGGAGTGGTGTCTTCAATGGGGTCGATGCCGGTCTCTTCAGGTGCTACCCGTACGTGCGAAAAATCAATCGATTCCGATTAGAATCCCATATAACACCAAAAAGGTCGAAAAGATCCGAAAAAGTCTCAGAAACGATTCCAAGCGCTAAGCCCAAATTCCTACTTAAGTCTGTACTAAGATCGCCCGGGAAAACTCCAAGTCTTGTCGTTGGGTCGACGACTTAGGGTTTTCGCAAAGCGACGATCGCAGTTTGTTCAAGAAAGTAGATTGGGAAATATCTGCGGAGGGATTGGTGCTCAAGGTCTTGGAGGTCCGAGCACAAAAGAGAAACATATTTAAATGGCGAGAAAGATCTAAACGAAATTCGGATTCAAAAATGACGCAAACGAAATTTCGGAAAAGTCCGATTTTGATTTTCAAATTTTCGCACCGAGAAAACATGCCAGAGAATAATTTAATTTTGCCCAAAATTTTACTCAAATCTTTCCAAAATATTTTTCCCATTTTCCTAAAATTTTTCCTATTTTATTTTATTTTATTTTATTTTCTTTTTCCAGCGCCACTGTTCATTGCACGCTAGGTGCTCGACCGTGGCGCACGAAAACAGAGGCGGCGGTGGCTTAATGCGCAAGGAAAACGGGCGGCGGCGGGGCTTACCGGCGACGGCGGCCCTCGGGAGGTGCGGTGGGGCACGGGGACCTCGCGCACGCGGCGGCGACGGCGCTTTGGGCTCGGGAAGGGAGAAGGAGGGCGGCGGCGGTGCGGCAAAGGGGCGGGGTCGTCGGCCCTTTTATAGGCGCGGCGGAGAGAGGATGGAGGAGGGGGCGGCGCAGCTTGGGTGCCACGCGGCGGCGCTAGGGCTCGGGCCGGCTCGGACGCGCGCGACGTGGCGGAAGGGCGCGGCTCGGGCGCGGGGCCACGTACGGCGTCGTGCGCGCGGCGCGAGCGCGGCGGGGGCCGGCGCGGGTCGCGCGCGCGCGGCGACGATGGCGCGAGGCGCGGCGGGTCGCGCGCGGGGGCGCGCGCGCGCGTAGCGGGCGCGCGGGGTAGGGCGGCGCGCGCGCGGTGAGAGGGCGGGGCGGCGCGGCGCGGCGGCGCGGCGCGCGCGCGCGCGCGGCGGGCGCGGACGGCGCGTGACGGCGTCGAACACTTGGCGCAGCGTGAAGTGCTATTTTCTATTTTCCCGATTTTTGATTTTTAATTCCCATTTCAATTTTCCTCCCCTTTAAAAATTCCAAATTAAATTCCTATATTCAAAAATAATTTTTAATATTATATTTTCAACTTTTCCTCCACTTTTATTTCCCACAATATTTTTCATATTTATTTATTTAAATCCCTTTTTCCAAATTTTCATACTTCCCCATTTATTTTGCAAGAATTTCCCGATTTCGAGTACGACTCCCAAATATTTTATTATTTATTTTGTGTCCTAATTTATCTTCCCCCAACCACCATTACTATTCTATTTCTCCCAATTCGTATTTTCATAAATCCGCACTTCATTCTCCGATTTCTTTTAAAAATCCCTAGTACTGAATTTTGCATTTTTCTTTCCGACAAACTCCAAATCATACAAAAACACCGAAAGGGAATTGAACACCACTAGATTTATGCAACTGAGCTGGCAAATAAGAAGCAACAAACCCGAGGAAAAAGCAACAAGCGAAGGTTTTTGAAAGTTCCGATTTTTACGTTCCGATTTCAGTTTCTTCGATTTTTAGGATGTTACAAACCTACCCCCCTAACAATAAATCTCGTCCCCGAGATTTCTTACCGGTTGCTGAGTAGGTGTGGGTATTCCGTCTTCAGGAAGTCCTCGCTCTCCCAGGTAGCCTCCTCTTCAGTGTGGTTGCTCCATTGTACTTTGTACATGCGCCATGACTTGGTCCGTGTCTTCTTTTCTGCCTCGTCCAGTATCTTGATTGGATGCTCCGGGTAGGTAAGATCACTGTTGACATGGATGGTTTCCAAAGGAGCTTGCTCTTCTGGCACCCGCAGGCATTTCTTCAACTGCGACACATGGAATACTGGGTGGACATCGGAGATGTTCTCGGGCAGCTCTAGCTGGTAGGCCACTTCACCTCTTCTAGCGTTTATCAAGAATGGGCCCACGTATCTTGGTGCGAGTTTCCCTTTGACCTTGAACCTCTGAGTTCCCCGTAGTGGTGAGACCTTTAGATACACATAGTCACCTTCTTTAAATTCTAATTCTCTTCGACGAGTATCCGCGTAGCTCTTTTGTCGTGATTGGGCAGCTTGTAATCGGTCCCGGATCAAGCGAACCTTTTCCTCGGCCTCTTTGATTATGTCAGGCCCGAATACGGCTCGTTCACCGGTTCCTGACCACATCAATGGGGTTCGGCATCGGCGACCAAATAGGGCTTCGTTTGGTGACATCTTCAGACTGGCTTGGTAGCTATTGTTGTAGGAGAACTCGGCGTACGGTAAACATTTCTCCCAATCCTTGGTGAAATCCAACACACAGGCTCTCAGCATATCTTCTAGCACTTGATTCGTCCTTTCAGTCTGCCCGTCGGTCTGTGGGTGGTAAGCGGTACTGAAGGCAAGGTGACTTCCGAGTGCCTCGTGAACTTTGCTCCAAAAATGAGACGTGAATTGGGTACCACGATCCGATATAATCCTTTTTGGTACACCATGGAGACATACAATCCTACTCATGTATAGTTCGCTAGCTTGGCACCGTTGTAGTTAGTCTTTACGGGAATAAATCTAGCGGTCTTGGTGAGCCGATCTACTATTACCCAAATGGAATCGTAACCAGTTGCAGTTTTGGGTAGTCCAACTATGAAATCCATGCCTATCTCGTCCCATTTCCATTCGGGAATCTTGAGCGGCTGCAGAGGGCCCCGTCGTTGATGCTCGGCTTTCACTCTTTGGCATACATCGCACACGGCTACGTATTCGGCTACATCTCTCTTCATATTGGGCCACCGTATTCTCCCTTCAAATCCGGTACATTTTCGTGCTTCCTGGATGTAACGAATATGCCGATTCGTGTGCTTCTTTTAAGATCAACCCTCTCAAACCACCTTGTTCAGTGCGCAGATTCTTTTCTTGTACCACAGGATTCCCTTGTCGTCTACCAAAAATTCTTTAGCGCGTCCATGCCATGCATTCTTTGATTTCCTGGGTTTCCCCATTTCCCTTTTGGGCCTCTTCTATTTGAGTCCTCGAAGGGGTTGGATTTCCGGTGAGTTTACTTCTCCGTGAGGAATCGTGCGATTAAGTCGAGCCATTTCTTCTTGGAGCTCACTGGCCATACCTTCCAATCCCATATGGTTGCATTGAGCTTTGCGGCTTAACGCATCGGCCACTACATTTGCCTTGCTGGGATGGTAATGGATTCCTAGATCGTAATCTTTGATCAATTCCAACCATCGTCTCTGTCGTAGGTTGAGATCAGACTGAGTAAAGAAGTATTTCAAGCTCTTGTGATCAGTATATACCTCACAGTGGTTCCCAATCAGGTAGTGTCTCCAGATCTTCAATGCGTGAACAACCGCGGCTAATTCCAAGTCGTGTGTGGGATAGTTCTCCTCGTGGTGTCGTAACTGTCGCGAGGCATATGCTACGACCTTCCCATCCTGCATTAACGCCTCCTAGTCCTTGCCGAGGCACATCACAGTACATCACGAAATCCTTCCGGTTGTCAGGTAAAGTCAAGATTGGGGCGGTGGTTAAATTTTCTTTTAGTTGGTCAAAGGCTTCTTGACACTTCTCGTTCCATTCAAACTTCTTTTCCTTCTTCAGAAGTTGAGTCATAGGTCGGGCTACGGTGGAAAACCCTTCGATGAACCTTCGGTAATACCCGGCCAAGCCTAAGAAACTCCGAACTTCCGTCACTGACTTGGGTGCCTTCCATTCCGTGACAGCTTCGACCTTGGCGGGGTCTACCGCTACTCCTCCGGCTGAGACCACGTGGCCAAGAAAAGCGACTTCCTTGAGCCAGAACTCGCATTTGCTAAATTTTGCATACAGCTGGTGCTCTTGTAGTTTTTCCAGTACCAGTCGTAGATGCTCCGCATGCTCCACATCGTTCTTGGAGTAGATAAGTATATCGTCGATAAATACCACTACGAATTTATCCAGTATTCCATGAATACCTTGTTCATCGATTCATAAAATATGCCGGGGCATTGGTCAATCCAAAGGACATTACCGTGAACTCGTATAAGACGTAACGTGTAGAGAACGCCGTTTTAGGAAAATCTCGGCTCTAATCTTCAACGATGATATCCCGACCGAAGATCAATCTTTGAGAACACTTGCGCACCCTTAAGTTGATCGGAATAGATCATCGATTCGAGGTAGTGGGTACTTGTTTTTGATAGTCACTTCATTCAACGATCGGTAGTCCACACACATCCTCATACTCCCATCCTTCTTCTTGACGAAGAGTACTGGAGCTCCCCAGGGAGAAGAACTGGGACGTACAAATCCTTTCTCTTGTAGTTCTCGTATTTGCTTCTTGAGTTCTTCTAACTCGTTGGCCGGCATTCGTAAGGTCTCTTGGATATGGGGGCGTACGTGCATTAGGTCGATGATAAACTCTATGTCGCGATCCGGGGCATTCCGGCAATTCCTCGGGAATACATCCGGGTATTCTTGTACTACTGGCATCCCGCTTAGAGGTAGCATGGTGAATACTCCCGCAGCTTGCTCGCATAGCTTCGGGTTTTGGTCCATAGTTATGCTCATTGGTGATCCCCATGGGGTGGATACCGTGACTTCCCTTCGACTGCAGTCTATGATTCCATTATTCTTGGTCAACCAATCCATCCCGAGTATGACATCTATGGTTTGGGGTGATAGCACCATAAGGTTTGAAAGAAACACCACGTCCCTAATCCGTATGGGCACATTGATGCAAGCATGTGGTACGGTTATGTTTCCCCCAGGTGAGTGTACCAACATAGGTCTCTTAAGTTCTACTTGGTGTAGGTGGTGTTGTTTGCTTACTTGGGAAGATATGAATGAATGCGAGGCTCCAGAATCAAATAAGACTTTAACTGGGGTAGAGTTGATAGAGAACATACCCATCAGCACGTTTTGATCTTCCTACGCTTCTTCAGCACGCACATGATTCACCCGGCCACGTCGAAACCCGGTGGCAGCCTCAATGGGTTGCGGGGTCCTGAACAGACCGCGTCCCTCAGCAGGGGTGAGGGTTCCTCGGACGGCCGTTGCATTGGCGCTGGTGCGCACGGGAGTGTTGCGTGGTTTGGGGCAGCTGTTGGAGTAGTGCCCGAATTCTCCACAATTGAAGCAGTTCACATTCCTTCTTCCTGGAGCAGCTAGGGTTGGTGTCGGTGTACGGAACTGAGGTGTAGCTGGCCTGTTGACATGGTCGGGTACGGGGGAACGATCGGCTGCCGGAACGTTTGGCTTCCATCCAGACGGGGTGGCTCCCATGGGACGTTGAGGCGCTCCCTGAAATGGGCGGGCCATAGCAAGTCTCCTTTTGCGGTTATCTTCTACCATCTTTTGGTCATGTTCAAGCCGTATGACCTTGTTGATGAGGCTTTGGAAGCTGGTGTGGTCTTGTCCGATCATCGGTCCTCTCAGCTCATCGTTTAGTCCCTCGATAAATTTATCCATCTTCTCTTCTTCGTCTGCCAGGTCACTTGTGGCATAACGGGCAAGCTGGGTAAACTTGTTGAGGTACTCTTGTACTGAGGTGTTTCCTTGGCGTAGCCTGCGGAACTCGTTTTTCTTCATCCTCATAACTGCAGCCGGTACAAAATTTTCACGGAACACAGCCGTGAATTCTTCCCATGTCGGTTCTCCCGCATCTTCAGCTCGAGTCTCCTTGTAGGTATCCCACCAGTCACTTGCGGGACCCTCTAGCTGGCTAGTGGCGAAGATAACTCTATCTGTTTCTCGAACTCGAACTAGGGTTAGCTTTTTCTCTATCACTCTCAACCAATCTTCAGCATCCATGGGTTCTTCGGCCGTGGAGAAGGTTAGTGGTTTAGCTCACATGAACTCTCCTAAAGTTGATCCTCCTCGACTCCCCTGGTTGTTGGCAATTGCTTGGAGGAGCTGGGTCTGTAGAGCCATAACCTCCGCCAGAGTGGAGGGGTTGGGCTCCGGTGGGTTCTCGTTGGTTGCTGCGGCTCTGCGGCGATGCGCCATCTGAAGAAGATAGATGAATTAAGAGACCGGACCTATTAAGGTCATGGTTCCTAGGTGATTTCTCTTCAAGTTATTTTTAAATGATCTTCAACCAAACAAGCATGGTAAAATAAGCTCATTAATAGGATACCACAAAGCGATACTTAGGTCCATAATATTACACCGAAGGGGTACAATGGACTGTACATGCACAGTCCCACCTGCCATGATACAACAACTGCATCGTTCTATTGCCTTAACTATTAGGGGGAAAGGGTGTGATCCTTGCCGCCGAACCGTCCAAAGCGAGATCAAGCCGGGGTGGCCCTCTCGCCTAATCATCCAACCATCCGCAGGAGCGTGCGGGAAGGGGTAATCCTCTGCTAAGCAAATCGGAGTCCCCATGGCTCGAGGTGGTGGCCTCGAGTCATGCCGAATCTTCCTGTTCGGTGGCCGTGTACTCTTGCGAGCGGTCTTGCGGGTGAGGGGACCTTCGGTGTGAGTCAGGCGACGAGTGGGAGCTTCCTCCTCCATTGGATCGGTGTCGCTGGACTCCCATTTGATCTCCATAGGTTCCCTCTCAGACTCAGAGTCGGTGTGGATCTGGATGGGGTTCTCCTCTCCCGATCCAGCTCGGATGGCACCGCTACCGAGTTCGAGGTGGGGTCCCATGGAAGTGGCGCGAGTGGGGTCTATCGTGTACGGCGCCGGCTCCGTGCTCAACATAAAGCTTGCTCCATCATGGCTTGAAAGGTGTCCAAGCATGCTGGAGTCATAAGGTAGTAGTGGTCGGGCACAGGAGCAGGAGGTGTCGGTACAACTCCGATGGAAGTACCTGCAGCATGGACAGGGCGGGAGCGCAGCTGTTCCTCCAGTTGGTTGACTTGCTGCTTGCTCTTCCTGAGCTGCTCCTCCAGCTCTACCAGTGGCTTCCCACGGGCCATGTAACGGTCCGAGAGCTGCTCATATTGGGCACCGTTGGCTCGCACTCAGTCCCAGCACGTTGATCCGATCCCCACAGCCCCGGTGGCTCTCGACCAGATCATTGAGGCGTTGCCGCTGGTCGTTGATCTCGAGCAAAGCTTCTTCGTAGCAGTCATCCGCCGTCTCCGCCCAGCGTGATAGACGCGTGACCATATGGTTGTAGCAGCAGGGGGTGGCTTCCACGGTGCAAACTGGGTTGCCTTCCTCGTGATAGGGATGGTGCACAAACTCTGTCACTGTAAGTTCAGCACGATGTATCGCATTAAGGCGAAGAAATGCTTCGCGGGCCGCGTCTTGAATGGCTGCTTCCGCTAAATCTCGGTGATAGCGGGTGTGAAAGAGAAAAGGTGTTTCACTTCCCATGCGGGCTTCCACAGACACTGCTGCTTCCCATGCTGGATATCCTTCGGAGCCATGCCTCTTGATCTGATAAGTGGGTGGTTCTCGATATCTTAAACACCACAACAATGACTGAAGCTGTGCCACAAATCCTTCGTCAAGTGGGATGGTGATTTCCTAGGCTCCAACGTGGTTCGACATCTGCTTTTGAAGGAAACTTAGGGTTAGAGGGAGAGAGCTATCATCAAAACCATTTGGTAAAGAAAAGGAAATACAGATATAGAAAAGGTATATTTGTATTTTCAGAAATAATAGTTTGGAAATGGTCCTACGTAGGGATGCTTCCCTTTAGCCAACTAGTCGGGGTAGGGCGCCAATTGGTCTTATCCTACGGTCGCATGGCTCGATACCAGCTCGTGGACCCCCTTTTGGAACGGGAATCTTTCGTGTTCTTAGTACCATATCCCGGATCGAGTAGTTGGTACCCACGAAATACAAGATCTGAATAATCGTGCACATGCACGAATAGTCTTACAACGAAATTATTACAACGATAGGCCCGAAGGAAATGTTCACACACAGACCTCATGGTCCGGATACAACACAAAAGTGGAAATTAGATACGGCATGAATAGAGGCGGCGGCATGTCGGTTGCCACTGTGCAACGACCGGGCTAAGACCTAGTAAGCGCCATCGCTTCCTCTCCCTCCCGGTAGTAAGCGTAAGGATCCTCCGATTCTTCATTCCCACCATCCGAAGGTTTGTGCGTATAGCAAGGGTGAGTACCAACCGTACTCAGCAAGCCAACACGGAAGTGATGCATATGATAGGGTTATTCAAGGAATGGCTGGAGCTCTTTTTGCATAAAGCCAATTTTCACAAATCTTTTCACAAGCCTAACAACTAGCCAAGTCAAGTTTTAGTTCCACAGTTCATTAATTTGGCGACGATTCTGTCTACCATCCATCGTGGTTCCAAGGATGGCTTCCCGCCTCCGATTCGTCATGGTTTTCTGGGGAATCCACCCCTTCTCGCATCTCGAGAAGTTGACCCACCAGCGAATGAAATCATTATGCAAACCCATCCCAGCAGGTTTAAGTTTGAAGTCTAGCCAAGCGAAAGTCTTGTCACGATGCTCGTTATCCGCGAGCACGGCTATTCGAATAGATTGATTCACTCACACTGCAGTGGATGTACACTTTACTCGTACTCCGCGACTGCCGAACAAATGAGCCTACGTCCCAACACATGAGACGGTCACGGCAAAGCCTTTCGATAACCTCACTTTGGCAGTACCCGCTCCATGAACTTAAGCCCTCATGCACTCTAGCCGTCATTTTCTAGCAGTGAGAGGAGTTCTGGCGCACCCGGGGTAAGGGGACACTTCCTCAATCTTTAAGTTCGATTAATAGCGATTTAATTTTACCATCCACAATATGGGCCGCAGCCTTATCCTCATCACATAAACCACATCATAAAGAACCATCTATGCAAGGATACTGCCTCCGCTCGGCTATCTAGTCAGCTAGGTCTATACCCATTCCAGAAGTACGGTTGTACTGGCTCGTTTCCCGGCTATCTCATGGCTCGGTCCTTAATTGACCAAGGTCGGCACTTGCCTTTTCCGGAATCCACCCAAACCATCCGGTCGCCCCAGTCTAAAACATTTGTATAATACTTTCAATTTTCGTCAAACTTAGTTCATCAATCTCATGACCATGTGGCGCTCATGTCTCCACAGGCCGCATCTCAACTACCTTCCCTAAGGTAGTTGCCCAGGCATAAAGCTTCTTTGTAAAATCATGAGTATGCAATGATCTAGTATAAGCAGGGCTAAGCATTTTTACCGAAGTTAGCCTCCGGTCATACCACATCGAAGGTTACAAAGAATAATTCTAAAGGTAATCAATATCAAAGCAGGGTATACCAAGCATAGGTACTCATTTGTGTATAGCATGCAATTTATAATTGAAATCAACATCATTTCGCAACGTAGGATCAATATGTTCAAAGAGTGTGATGACTTGCCTTGCTCGCACGCTTGTGGAGTGGTGTCTTCGACGGGGTCGATGCCGGTCTCTTCAGTGCTACCCGTACGTGTGAAAAATCAATCGATTCCGATTAGAATCCCATATAACACCAAAAGGTCGAAAAGATCCGAAAAGTCTCGAAACGATTCCAAGCGCTAAGCCCAAATTCCTACTTAAGTTCGTACTAAGATCGCCGGAAAACTCCAAGTCTTGTCGTTGGGTCGACGACTTGGGGTTTTCGCAAAGCGACGATCGCGGTTTGTTCAAGAAAGTAGATTGGGAAATATCCGCGGAGGGATTGGTGCTCAAGGTCTTGGAGGTCCGAGCACAAAAGAGAAACATATTTAAATGGCGAGAAAGATCTAAACGAAATTCGGATTCAAAAACGACGCAAAACGAAATTTCGGAAAAGTCCGGTTTTGATTTTCAAATTTTCGACCGAGAAAACATGCCAGAGAATAATTTAATTTTGCCCAAAATTTTACTCAAATCTTTCCAAAATATTTTTCCCATTTTCCTAAAATTTTTCCTATTTTATTTTATTTTATTTTATTTTCTTTTCTTTTTCCAGCGCCACTGTTAATTGCACGCTAGGTGCTCGACCGTGGCGCACCAAAACAGAGGCGGCGGCGGCTTAGTGCGCAAGGAAACAGGGGCGGCGGCGGGCTTACCGGCGACGGCGGCCTCGGGAGGTGCGGTGGGGCACGGGGACCTCCGCGCACGGCGGCGGCGGCGCTTTTGGGCTCGGGAAGGGAGAAGGAGGGGCGGCGGTGCGGCAAAGGGGCGGGGTCGCCGGCCCTTTTATAGGCGCGGCGGGAGAGAGGATGGAGGAGGGGGGGCCGGCGCAGCTTGGGTGCCACGCGGCGGCGCTAGGGCTCGGGCCGGCTCGGACACACGCGACGTGGCGGAAGGGCGCGCGGGCGCGCGGGCGCGCACGGGTCGTGCGTGCGCGCGGCGCGAGCGCGGGGGGCGGCGCGGGTCGGCGGCGCGGCGCGGCGATGGGCGAGGCGGGGGGGTCGGACGGCGCGGCGAGCGCGGGCGCGAGGCGCGAGGCGCGGCGGGGTCCGGGCGGGTGTGTGCGCGCGGGCGCGGCGCGCGCGGTTCAAGGGCGGGGCCGGGCGCGGCGCGCGAGCGCGACGGGCGCGGTACGACGTCGAACACTTGGCGGAGCGTGAACAGTGTTGTTTTCTATTTTCCCGATTTTTGATTTTTAATTCCCATTTCAATTTTCCTCCCTTTAAAAATTCCAAATTAAATTCCTATATTCAAAAATAATTTTTAATATTATATTTTCAACTTTTCCTCCACTTATATTTCCCACAATATTTTTCATATTTATTTATTTAAATCCCTTTTTCCAAATTTTCATACTTCCCCCATTTATTTTCCAAGAATTTCCCGATTCGAGTACGACTCCCAAATATTTTATTATTTATTTTGTGTCCTAATTTATCTTCCCCAACCACCATTACTACTCTATTTCTCCCAATTCGTATTTTCATAAATCCGCACTTCATTCTCCGATTTCTTTTAAAAATCCCTAATACTGAATTTCGCATTTTTCTTTCCGACAAACTCCAAATCATCCAAAAACACCGAAAAGGGAATTGATCACCACTAGATTTATGCAACCGAGTTGGCAAATAAGAAGCAACAAACCCGAGGAAAAAGCAACAAGCGAAGGGTTTTGAAAGTTCCAATTTTACGTTCCGATTTCAGTTTCTTCGATTTTCAAGATGTTACACGTCCACGCGGCAGCCCATGTGGCAGCCACGTCGGTGCCTCGCTGGCGCCATGTGTGCGCCACGAGGTGCGTCGGCCTGTGGCACCGTGGACTCGGTCCACGGTGGACCGGTCCTTTTCCCGCGCACACCCCCCTCCACTGACGTCAGCGTGACGTGAGCGACGTCCATTTCCTTTGTAAAATTAAATAAAAATTTGCTCAATAAATTATTTTAATTTCCAAAATTCATTTTAAATGGTCCAAAACTTCTAAAATTCATATCTAATCCATACAAACTCCAAATTGGGCCATTCAAGTTGCAAAATTCATCTAAAATTGAGCTCTACATGTTTGTTTGCTTTTCATGTATTGTTTATTTGATTTTTATTTGAGTTTTTTCTTAGACTTCGCCGTTTCGGGAGTCTGCGGTCGCGAAGAAAATAGGATCAGCTGAAGAAGCAAGGTAAGTCACATTCCTCCTTGACGCATATTGATCCCAATTTATAAAATATGTATTGTTTGCAAATAAAATTGCATTTTTTTGCTAATTACATGGGAATCGGGAATACCTATCTGATCGCTTGTGCCTCATTTAATTGTACCTATCCATTGTTAACTAGGGTGATTAATTTGACTAGCTTGCATCACTTACGTGATCTTGCTAGAATTACTTACGCTTAGCCATGCTTAATTACACAAGCTCACCTAATGAGAAAACTACCCTCATAGCTGATAGTCTCATGAAATGTTGGTTGTGGACCAGTATTACCTTGGAATAAAGGTGAAATTAAAATATGACTAAATGGAGGGTTGTGGGTGCATGGTTTTTCTTGTCACACCCATGGCAATTAAGGACCAGTTCATGGGAAACGCTGGAAGACTTACAGTACTTACCACAAGCCAGCATGGGCAACGGTTGGACTTGTACTGTAGGTTTTTCCTGGCCGACGCATCTAGGCAAAGGTGGGAGTGATGGAGTTCGGATGGACCAGACAAGGTCTATGCGGCTGCCGGATTCACCAAGGCACCAGGGGGGCTGCCAACCTTGGACATAAAGGTAGGGGCAAAACCTCAGTGTGATGTAGCTTGGTCAGGGGGGTTATGCGAAGGGTCTTGTCACGATATCCCCCTTGCAGTATCGTGGCAATACTTCGGGGCATGAAAACATGTGTGGAATCGTGTCTTGTGGGTACAGTTGTACACCTCTGGCCAGAGTAAAACTATAATAGCCGTGCCCGCGGTTATGGGTGATCAACCAGATTTACCATGATTAGTCCCACCTTAATAATTTGACTTAATGGAACTGGACTAGTTCAAGTGGTTTGGTTGGGCCTGTTCAACGTGGAGATACCATTGATCAATGCAAGATTAATCTTGACTTAATTAATCAATTGTTTTCCGTTTTAAAATAGAAAGGTTTTACAACCGCATTTATGCAAAAGAGCCCAAGTCACTCTTGTCTCCCCTTGCACGTCTGCATTTCTCCATGTGGCTTGCTGAGTACGGTGGTTGTACTCAGCTTTGCTATTTCCCCCTTTTCCCAGAAGTGTAGTGCTTCTGAGTTGAAGACGGAGTTAGAAGACCAAGGCTTAGACCCAAGTTGAGTTTGCCTGTGGAGTGGAGCTGAAGCCCCTCTAGGATCGCCTTTTTCCGCTGCTGCTACTTTGTTTCGGGTGTGAGGACTAAGTGCCTCTTCTGTAAGTATTTTATGCTTTATTTTTTTACATTTTGGATCTGTTTATTGATTTGTCATTTTGTGTACCCTAGCTGATTTCTGGACAGGGATTTAATACACAAAATAGTCTGGAAATTTGGCTAAATTTCTGGGCGAGACAAGTTGGTCTCAGAGCCAGGTCGACTGTAGGTTGAACCAAATGGTCAAACCCTAAGGACAGGTTTTCGGAAAACCTTATCTGCGAAAATGTCTCTTCCCTCCCTTCGGAGCTCTTTGTGAAACAGTTTCTCAAATTTCTCCCCTTTCCCCTCCAACTCTCTAGCTGTTAAGCCTAGAGCGCCAACAAAAGCTTCGAGCGAGAAGATCGAGCCAAGCAGTCTTGAGTCAGCGTTTCTCGAGGTCCAAGTGAAGCCTTTCTAGAGCTAACCTAAAACCTAATCCTTCCCCGAAGAGTAGTGTCGTTAGTTGCTAGATCGTGTGATTGTTTGTTGTGTGCAGGTGTATGATTCACATCAGTGGTGGGGATGTGACCATACTAGATTGTTTGCTTAATCAACTTGAAGAGTAAAAGTCTACCCACATCAGATCAGTAGATAAGTGGGTTAAGGTCTTACCTTTAGCAACCCCCTCTTCCATCCCCTCTTCTGGGCAGCAGTTGGTCAGTTCCAGAGTGCTATCAACCACCACAAGTACAGCGGCAGTGAGTTGAGGTCGGAACCTTTGGTCGATCGAGTCCGCAATCTAGAGCTCAGTATTGAGAAACCCCACTCTTGTTCGTTTTGACTCCCCAAGATTGGATGTTGAATGTGCAAACAGCGGATACAACAGATACAAAGTCAGATATGGAAGAAGTAGCAGAGGTACCAATGGTCGCAAATGCAAGCTAAGAATCGGAATCAAGATCAAATCAAGTACATTCCATTGCTAGCATCTATACGGTCACCATCAGTATGTAACAGCGACCCCAACAGACCAACACGTGTCAGGCGTCAACAACTTCAGAGTCTGGTTATGGTGTACAAGAACAAATTTTGCAAAAGTGTTCGACCATGCTTGGGATTTGTATGCCACGACACCGGCTGATGATGAAGTGTTGATCATAAGAGAAAGAAAATGAAGCTTTGGATATGTTGACAGCTAAATTTGGTAACCAAATCCCTAAGTCTCTGCCGAGATAGAAACGGAATCGGATCAGAAGAACAGAGGTTGAGTCGGCTGCGATGCGATCGGCTACGAGGTCAATCGGCTGAGGTTGAGTCGGACAAGGATAGCCGATACCCGATGCTGAGTCAGAGGAGAGGATAAGACCGTTTCTGATGAAAGTGCTTAAAGATAAATAGAAGATTCGGTTCCCAAATTGCGCGTAAAAAGATATTGCCATCTACGGATAGAGTCCTATAACGACAATTGTATCGGTAAATTAGGAATTTGTTTAGATTGTCTATTGTAATGCGGCATGGGACCATATCTCAGGATATTGTCGTATTTTAAATAGTAGATTATATAGAAACTAGGGTTTGTACGGATAATGTTACTCTTGGGTATAAATAGGACCCGAGATCCCTGTAAATGAGGATTAACACACAATCAATTCAACTCTCGGCGCATTGCCTCCTATTTTCTTCAGACGAACCCTTGATCCGGCTTCGGGCTGCATCGTTTCGATCCCCGATTTAAGGTAAATGTTTGTCATTAGTGGTGTATCTTGTCGAATTTAGTGCTTCCATCGCTATGATACTCTAAATTCAATGATTTATGTTGTGCTAGTTATCATATATCACATATAATCTAGAACAACGTTTAGATCTGTCTTGACATCGGCTTGCTTCTGTCAAGAATCAGTAGCTGACAGAGCTAGATCTAACGGTTGGCCTAGGTTATATGTGATTTCCACCGTCTCGAGGGATTTACATCAGCTATAGCAGGCCTAATTGTTCTGATTAAACTTAATGCTGCATCAATTTGATCTGTTAAGTCGTTTTTAGAGCTTTTATGATCTATTCGGCTAGATGTATATGTTTAGAGACAGTCTTGGGTTGACCGGCCTTATACATTTTAATATCCTTTTGATATATTTACTATCGGGTTTATTAAAATTGCCTCTTATAGTAAGATCTTGCTCTAGTTAAATGCCCTAAGCCAGAATCAGCCTGTCAGCCACAACCGACAGCCGATTGATCTAGGTTTAGCACATTTAGCTTAGATCAGTATCTTTTCATAAGACATATCGGAGTACTAGCCGATTCACAGATAGTCTTACGGTATCGGCTAGGCTGTTAATACATATATTTATTATCCCGTTGTATATTTGGATTAAGTGGTTAATACTTCCTCGGCGCAGCCGATCTATTCTAGTCATTTAGTTTAAATACACTTCGGGATAACATATATATGTAAATTGACTCTCACAGCCGATCCAAGTAGGATCTAACTTAACCTTTAACACATATGTTTTTATTTTTCTTGTTGGTTAACAGATCAAACCAACTGGCACGCCCTTTACAGCACAGGTAGCCGAGAAGGATCTGCACTGGAGCTAAGCGGATCTCTCAGGCCAGCGCGTGAGAGAAATTTCTCATCAACACGCTTCTTGGCACGTCCGGTGGGACTACCTCTGTCAACTCTGCTAGGACGCATCGACGCAGTTGACAAGATGGTCGACATCAAGAGCCCTAGCGTCTCTTGAAGGGTTATGCGGTGGCTACGCTAGCCGAAAACAAAAACTTTTAACCGCGCAAACCAGAACACTTGCAAGTAAGGGCCGATAGATCGTTACCGATTGAGTAGAGTGCAGCGGAATAGCCAATCGTGGCAATCCGATCCGAACGCAGTAGCCGATGACACCGATTCCCGGAGACACCGATTCACCAATCGCCCGATTCGCATGCCGTAGCCGATCCGAGCCGTCCGACCGTGTTCTCGCGCCTCGCCCGATGCGCTCGACCGTAGCCGATGAACAGCGTGCAACGTAGCGCCGCTCTACCAAGATCCACATGTCCGGGGACGAACGCCGAACACACGTGTGCTAGCACGCGATGCAAGGCTAGGGTTTGGCTCGAAAGTGGGGAGGGTTTCTGTGGAGATTGATCTCGGCGACTTCTTGTTGCACGTGATGCAATTGACGTCCCGCACTCTCCACCCCTCCCTCCTTTATATAGAGTTGGCCGACTGGGACTAGTGCCCAATTAGGACTCTATTTTGAATCGGATCTCATCCGTATCTCATAGAGTTGGTCGCCCACACGTCGTAAGCCCATAGGACTCTATCCGATCGGATCCCTATCCGATCGAGCCGTATCCAAGTCCAACTCGAATGCCTCGTTCTTATCCCCTTAAGCGTGCGACCCCGTAGGTTCAGGTATACTCGGTTTCGGCTATAGTCTAACTTAGCCGATCGTCGGCTCGAGTCTAACTCGCCGACCACACAGCGGCGCCTAGCAAGCACATATTGACACCATAGTATACAAGAATAATATCGGCTCGAACCTGTAATGTGTACACAAATCCCTTTGCCTCACGATACCGTTAAGCTATAGGCAAAATGTGTGCCATCCCTTCAATAGCTTAACCATTCACTCGAACCGTATTGGATTATCCGTCCGTTGATTGACTCCTCAATCAACTTAGCATGGCCATGCATTTCCATAATCCATTACCTCGAGGGGCCCAGAGATATCTCTCCAAAGGAGGGGCAAATTCCATCTTGATCACTCACATCCCACTCCATGTTTCATAGCAAACCCGAAAACTACCTTTATCACTACCCGATTACGGAATAGCGTTTGGTAGTCCCAAAGTAGGCTACTACACATGTTGGAATCCATGGTGATCTCAGTTTAAGGACTTTGTACCAACACTACCGAGACCAACTAATGGCACATTGATTCCCGTAGTGTCTCATGGTGGGTCTATCCAACAATGTGTTCTCCAACACATGTGTCCATGTTTATTGATTTGGTATCTCCATACCCATGATCTATGAGACATGATCATCAATCAATAAACATGCCGATCTTAGAATCATATTTGTTCCAACAATATGACATATGATCGGGATCGTTTAGAAATAGATTCATACATATAGAGTCTCATAAATAAGTCACGTACTTATTGATCAATACAAGATGTCTATTTCATGGAACCGAATAACACTTTATTCATTTATACATAAACATTGACGTGATATCCAACATCTCCATGTTGCCTCTAGGGCATATCACTAACAATCTCCCACTTGCACTAGAGTCAATCATGTAAGTATCTAATACCCATTGCTCTTGTGTGCGCCTCATGCTTCTACCGAGGGAGAGGTTTTGTCACGGATCGGCTATGTTGAGATCCGTGTGCACTTTGCATATCTTGACATCACCTCTGTCCACTATCTCGCGGATGAGATGATATCGCCGAAGTATGTGTTTGGACTTCGATGTGACCTCGGCTCCTTGGCTTGCGCAATGGCTCCACTATTATCACAATAGAGAGACATTGGACCACTCGTACTAGTCATCACACCAAGCTCAGAAACGAATTTCTTGATCCAAACAGCCTCCTTTGCAGCTTCCGAAGCAGCAATGTACTCGGCCTCCGTTGTAGAATCAGCAACAGTATCCTGCTTGGAACTCTTCCAGCTGACTGCGCCTCCGTTCAGGCAGAACACGAACCCAGATTGCGATCTATAATCATCCTTGTCTGTTTGGAAGCTAGCATCGGTGTAACCACTTACAACGAGCTCTTCTTCACCTCCATAGACTAGGAACATATCCTTAGTTCTTCTCAAGTACTTAAGGATATTCTTTACGGCAGTCCAGTGACCTTCACCTGGATCTGACTGGTATCTGCTCGTAGCACTCAAAGCGTACGAGACATCTGGGCGTGTACAAAGCATGGCATACATGATGGATCCAATTGCCGAAGCATATGGAACCATACACATCTTATTCCGCTCATCATGTGTCCGAGGACACCGATTCTTGCTAAGATTAATGCCATGTGACATGGGCAAGAAACCTTTCTTGGAATCATGCATGTTGAACCTTTTCAACACCTTGTCAATGTATGTACTTTGGCTTAATCCAATTAGCCTCTTGGATCTATTTCTATAGATCCGAATGCTAATATGTATGCTGCCTCCCTAAGTCTTTCATTGAAAAACTATTTTTCAATGAAGACTTGACGGATTCTAGCATAGGGATATCATTTCCAATCAACAAAATGTCATCCACATATAAGATTAGAAATACAATTGCGCTCCCACTCGACCTTTTGTAAACACAGCCTCTTCTTCGTTTTTGATGAAATCAAACCCTTTGATTACTTCATCAAAACGAATATTCCAACTCCGAGATGCTTGCTTCAATCCATAAATGGATTTCGTAGCTTGCATATCTTTCCAGCGATTCTGGATCGACAAAACCCCGAGGTTGTATCATGTATACATCCTCGCTTAGGTTTCCATTCAGAAAGCCGTTTTACATCCATCCGCCATATCTCATAATCGAAATATGCAGCAATCGCTAGGATAATCTGAATAGATTTAAGCATTGCGACGGCGAGAAGGTTTCATCATAATCAACTCCTTGAATCTGTTTAAAACCTTTCGCCACCAATCGCGCCTTATAGATGTGAACATTTCCATCCATATCGGCCTTTTCTTAAAAACCCATTTGCACTCAAAGGTTTTGACACCATCAGTGGATCAACCAAGTTCCAAACTTGATTGTCGTACATGGATTCTATTTCGAATTTCATGGCTCCAAGCCACTTGTTGGAATCGGGTCCCACCATCGCTTCCTCATAGGTCTTAGGCTCATCGTTGTCCAACAACAATATATCACGTTGTTCCGCACTGTGTACGTCGGTGCACGACGTGATCTTTCGACCTCCGTGGGGCTGGTGTATCTACAACTGGTGGCGCAACACTTTGCTCCTCCTGTTGTGGTTCTGTGGTCGCTGAAACATTTTCTGGTGTTTCTTGAACTTCTTCAAGATGCACCCTGCTCCCACTAACCCTTCTTGAAAGAAACTCTTTCTCCAAGAAGACACCGTGTCGGGCGACAAACACTTTGCCTTGTTCCCGATTATAAAAGTAATATCCCTTAGTTTCCTTAGGATATCCCACAAAGAAGCACTTGTCAGATTTGGGTGTGAGCTTGTCAGACTGTAAACGTTTTACATAAGCCTCACATCCCCAAATTTTGAGAAAAGACAAACTAGGGGGTTGCCCTGTCCATATCTCATATGGTGTCTTTTCAACTGACTTAGATGGAACTCTATTTAGTGTGAGCGCAGCTGTTTCAAGAGCATATCCCCAGAAGGATAACGGAAGATCACTTTGGCTCATCATCGACCGCACCATGTCCAACAAGGTGCGATTTCTCCGTTCGGACACCCCATTCCATTGTGGAGTTCCCGGCGGAGTCAAGCGTGGAACAATTCCACAATCTTTCGATGATTACCAAACTCTTGGCTCAAGTATGCTCCTCCACGATCCGATCGTAGAAACTTGATTGTTTTCCCTAAATGATTCTCGTACTTCATTCGGAATTCTTTGAACTTTTCAAAGGATTCGGACTTATGCCTCATTAAGTAGATATAACCATATCTACTAAAGTCATCAGTAAAGGTAATGAAGTATCGATAACCACCTCCGGCCATTGAGCTCATTGGTCCACATACATCGATGTACGAGTGCCAATAAGTCACTTGCTCTCTCACTATGTCCCGTGAAAGGTGCCTTTGTCATCTTACCAAGTAAACAAGACTCACATGTCTCAAATGATTCAAAATCAAAAGAGTGAAGCAATCCATCCTTATGGAGCTTCTCCATGCGTTTCTTATTTATATGGCCTAAGCGACAATGCCGGATAAACGTGGGGTTTATATCATTAGAGAGTTGCCTTTCTGTATTAATGTTATAGATGGGAGACGCTTCAAGATTCAAAACGTATAATCCATTCACCAATGGAGCATGAAAATAGAACATATCTCTAAGATATATTGAACAACCATTGTTCATTGATCTAAAATCATATCCTTCCGCTTGCAAACATGAAGCGGAAATAACGTTTTGACATAGTGTTGGAACACAATAACAATTATTTAATTCCAAAACTAATCCCGATGGTAGATGAAGTGGTATCGTGCCGACAAGCAATCGTAGCAACGCTTGCTCCATTGCCGACGCGCAGTTCACCTCGCCCCTTCTCAATCCTCTACTTCTTCTCATTCCCCGCAATGACTTGCAAATATGAGCTACTGATCCGGTATCAAATACCCAAGAGTCAGTAGGTGAAGTAGCAAGATTAATGTCTATAACATTAATACCTGAAGCAGAAGTCGTACTTTGCTTCTTTTTGAGATCCTCCATGTACTTCTTGCAGTTCCTCTTCCAAAGTGGCTGTCTCCTTGCAATAGAAGCAAATGGCATCCGATGCCGCCGACCCCTTCTTGCCCTTCTTTGCATTGGAGGCACTCGCGATCTCATCGGGAGTTAACTTCCTCTTGGTGCAAAGCTTCTTGACAGTGGTTTGCGCTTAGCCTTCGCATCATCATCACATGATGACCGTTTTTCTGGATACTCTCCTCAGCTGTCTTTAGCATCCCATGCAATTCAGCCAAGGTTCTATCCATATTGTTCATGTGATAATTTAATATGAATGGCTCGAAGCTCGGAGGGAGCGACTGGAGAATCACGTCTGTAGCCAACTCTTGGCTAAGAGGGAAACCTAGTTTCTCAAGACTCTCGATATAGCCAATCATCATTATCACATGCATCGACGAGATTCCCCTCAATAAGCCCGCACGCAAACAAGGACTTTGAGGTGTTGAACCTCTCGGCCCGAGCTTGGTTCTCAAACATGCCATGCGCCTCCGAATAATAGTGTGAGCATCGCGTCATATTGCTTCAAGCTTAGGGGACATTGTAGCTAGCATGAGACAACTTATATCTAGGGCATCATTAGTGTGCTTCTCGTAAGCCCTCCGTGCAGCTTGCAAAGTGGCGTTATTAGGCAAATCCTCGGGATAGGGTACTTCAAGAACGTACTCCTTACGCTCTTGCTTGAGAACAATTCTCAAGTTGCGATACCAATCCATAAAGTTTGTTCCATTTAATTTTTCCTTTTCGAGAATAGATCGCAAGTTAAAGGTACCGGGTGTAGTATTAGCCGCCATTTATTCTACAATAGAAAAAGCAAAGTTTAGCACAATGTTTATGCTATGTCTATTGTTAAACAATTTAACATTAGACTCCCATTACGTATTTTCCACCTTCCCTCTAGGTTACGTATTGGGTCAAGATCCACATGTTAATTAATTTTCTAGTGAGCTTTGGCATCACCGCTAGAAAATTAGTAACATCGGTAAGCAACACCTTGCTAATCACATCTCTATGTGACTCTTGTTGTTGGTGTGGCATCTCCATGCCCCGGCGCCAACCTATGCCCCAAGGCCCAAAACTGTTTTGATAGCCTTGTTAAGTAAAACAAATGCTCCCGCTGTATATGTCCGACATATACCCCTCGTGTTATGATAGAGAATGGCACTCTGCTTTGTGCACCCACCATTGACGAGCATAACGGTGACGGGTGCAACATTTGGAAGGGCATCATTACTACTTAATATTGTGAGGGATGCTATCCTATCAAACAAACATATCACATATGAAAACAGTAGTGATAGCATATAATGAAATAGTATGGCCCCCTTCACATGGTGATCTCCATCTCCATGCCGCGCCGAGGATCTCCATCTTCGGCGCCATCTTCCAATGTGCATGATGCTTGATTTCTTCAAACTAAGCTACTACTATAGAAGCTCTAATTGAAGATTACATCGACTCGTAGGTCGTGAAAGAATATTACAAGAATTGCACGTATGAAAGAATATTACAGGATTGCACATATGAAAGAATATTACATGCATCACATGCATCTCATACATACAATAGGGCCATACCATCTCAAAGCATTCTCTCGCAAAAACAAGTTAGGCATAGAAACGTTTTCTACCTATCACAGAGATACGGCATCGAGACGACCTATAAGGGTATGCACACGACGGTCGAGGGGAAGCCGCCCTCGCGGCTTCCGGGCAGCGCCGGAACACCACACGAAATTCATAGATCCAATCTATGAATTCGCTTACGAAACCATGTCGGCATAATCATATTATGTCGTCCCGATACACTATCAAGGGAGACGGTTTGCGTAGGCACGAGGCAAGCAAACAAGATCGGACTACGAGATAGCTTCGGCATAATCACATTATACCGTTCCGATACACTATCAAGGAACTCTATCTCGAACTCCAACTCAAACCGAGTTACATGGAAATTGCTTCGACGTAATCAGATTACACCGTTCCGATACACTATCAAGGAACACAATTACCATTAACTCTCCTCAACGATCCCGTAAAACCGATTGATCTAATCAACCCATGTGCAAAACTTGTTCCAGATCCAATCTAAAACCCGAACTAAGCAAGACTAGCTCGATACCACCGAAGGGTTACGCCGTGGCTACGCTAGCCGAAAACAAAAACTTTTAACCGCGCAAACCATGGACACTTGCAAGTAAGGGCCGATAGATCGTTACCGATTGGAGTAGAGTGCAGCGGAATAGCCAATCAGGGCAATCCGATCCGGAACGTGCAGCCGATGACGCCCGATTCTCGGAGATGCCGATTCACCAATCGGCCGATTCGGCATGCCGTAGCCGATCCGAGTCGTCCGACGTGTTCTCGCGCCTCGCTCCGATGCGCTCGACCGCAGCCGATGAACAGCGTGCAGCGCCTCTACGGTATCCACACGTCCGGGGACGAACGCCGAACACACGTGTGCTAGCACGCGATGCAAGGCTAGGGTTTGGCTCGAAAGTGGGGAGGGTTTCCGTGGAGATTGATCTCGGCGATTTCGTTGCACGCGATGCAATTGACGTCCCGCAGCCTCTCCACCCCTCCCTCCTTTATATAGAGTTGGCCGACGGGACTACTGGCCAATTAGGACTCTATTTTGAATCGGATCTCATCCGTATCTCATAGAGTTGGCCGCCCACACGTCGTAAGCCCATAGGACTCTATCCGATCGGATCCCTATCCGATCGAGCCGTATCGAAGTCCAACTCGAATGCCGTTCTTATCCCCTTAAGCGTGCGACCCCGTATGTTCAGGTATACTTGGTTTCGGCTATAGTCTAACTTAGCCGATCGTCGGCTCGAGTCTAACTCAGCCGACTGCACAACGCGGCGCCTAGCAAGACATATCGACACCATAGTATACAAGAATAATATCGGCTCGAACCTGTAATGTGTACACAAATCCCTTTGCCTCACGATACCGCTTAAGCTATAGGCAAGATGTGTGCCATCCCTTCAATAGCTTAACCATTCACTCGAACCGTATTGGATTATCCGTCCGTTGATTGACTCCTCAATCAACTTAGCATGGCCATGCATTTCCATAATCCATTACCTCGAGGGGCCAGAGATATCTCTCCAAAGGAGGGGCAAATTCCATCTTGATCACTCACATCCCACTCCATGTTTCATAGCAAACCCGAAAACTACCTTTATAACTACCCGCATTATTAAATAGCGTTTGCTAGTCCCAAAGTAGGCTACTACACATGTTGGAATCCATGGTGATCTCGGTTTAAGGACTTTGTACCAACACTACCTAAGACCAACTAATGGCACATTAATTCCTGTAGTGTCTCATGGTGGGTCTATCCAACAATGTGTTCTCCAACACATGTGTCCATGTTTATTGATTTGGTATCTCCATACCCATGATCTATGAGACATGATCATCAATCAATAAACATGCCGATCTTAGAATCATATTTGTTCCAACAATATGACATATGATCGTGATCGTTTAGAAATAGATTCATACATATAGAGTCTCATAAATAAGTCACGTACTTATTGATCAATACAAGATGTCTATTTCATGGAACTGAATAACACTTTATTCATAAATACATAAACATTGACGTGATATCCAACATCTCCATGTTGCCTCTAGGGCATATCACTAACA